>CAKLBY020000072.1:0-630161 GCA_921007115.2 Peronospora matthiolae | reverse complement strand
CCAGATAGCGCTGGCCACCGCGAGACTCGTCCCTCGTTAATGGAGGTCGCGGAGGTTCAGGAGGCTCTAAAGACGCTCTCCACACGAGAGTCCTCTAATGTGGAGGAGGAGAAAGACGCTCTCCACGATCATGTGGATCGGTGTGTTCCCGAGAGCTTCTTTGATCGCGTAACCTGTAAGGGTTACGCGACGATCGCGAGAGCATGAGCGGAATAGGCGTCTCCAGATGGTGGACTGCCTCCCGGCATCGAGCTGAGTTTGCCGCTGCTCAGCTGAGAACGAGAGAGATCTCCGACAGCTCTTCGTGACGAGCCAAGGGTAGCTCTAGGGATTGTTGATCGGTCTCGGGCTGAGATAACTGCTCTTCAGACCCTTGTTGATGCCCACTCATCGGGGAGCACAAGGCTCTCTTTGCGAGATGCTTGAGCGCAAGGGCGTTCTTCATCGGAAGAAGCAGCGTACTGATGGTACGCGCTTAAGCGACCAACGTAAAAAAAACGTGGGATGCGTTCGCATCTTACGTGGGAAATTGATCGTGTATGCATTGCCTAGGCGGTCCAATACACGAAATGGGACCAATGTACTTGGGTAGTAGTTTACTGCTACCAAGTTAGTCACTACATGCTTTGGTAGATTAACCGTAGACAGTAGGACTAATTCACCTTTATTAAATAAAAGAGTGTTTGCCCTTCCATTCTTGTCAGCGTTTTGCTTTTGCTTATCCAATGCTTCGGCTATGGAGTCTTGCACAAAACGGACTACCGGTTCACGAGCCAGTATGAACTCATCTGATGACTCGTTAGCTTCAGTGTGCTGTGAGCGCACTGCAGCGACAACTAACCTTTTTTTCAGTGAGGGCTTCCGCACTTTCACTGGGATCATTGTCTTCAGTGAGGGCTTCCGCACTCTCACTGGCATCATCTTCTTCGATATCGATGTTATCGATATCGGCATCAAAACGCAATGACTTCTTCGTCAGAGCGTGATGAGCGTGAACCAAATCGGGTTTTTGCTCGCGAAGTCCCTCCCCTTAAACCAGAGTTACACTCTAGTAAGGTGGGTACACGCGGATGGCGAAGCCATTCACGTAAAACGGTGTATGTGTCGTGAACGCATGCACCGAGTTGTTAATGGCAAACTCTACCATTGGCAAACCCTCACTCCAACTCTTAAAGGAGTGTACATATCCTCGAAGTATCTCTTCAAGGACACGATTGGCACGTTCCGTCTGACCATCTGACTCTGGATGATCAGATGTTGACATCTTCAAGCGCGTTCCGAGTGATTTGAACACGGAACGCCAGAAATCAGCAGTGAATCGTGGATCTCTGTCTGATACGAGTTCACGGGGCAACCCATGAAGTCGGAAGATGGTGTCAATAAAGACACAAGCACAGCCACTTGCCGTGATTGTCTCTGGTACAGCCACAAGGTGTACCATTTTTGCTGAATCTGTCAACAAATACGAGAATACCCGTATTCCCGCGTGCGTCTTTGGGTAACCTGAAGACGAAATCCATTGAGATGGATTCCCAGCACTCAGCCGGAACCGGTAGAGGCTGTAAAGGTGCACGCAGTGAAGGACTTGACTTCACTCGTTGGCAGACTTCGCATGCGCGAACATACTTTCGCACAAACTGATACCGGCGGGGCCAGTAAAAGTCTCGACTTACCGTGAGATATGTTTTCTCTCGGCCACGATGTCCTCCTATAGGAGCATCGTGATACTCGAACATGATCCGCAAACGCAGATCAGTATCATCTGGAATGACAACACGTGGTGTGTCACCAGAAACGGCTGTATAGTACAGTAAACCGTTACGAGTAGTGTATCGATCTGATGCAGATCGATACGCAGACGACAATCGTTTCAACGATTCTCGAGATGGTTGGGAGAGATGTGACAACAACTTCACTATCTCACCATCTTGGGCGTATGCCCGCCTCACATCATCATACAACGTTGTAGATGGAACTGAGGACGTCATAACCGCAACAGTGACTGTCTCACTGTTGGGTTTCGCGACTGTTTCAAAGTCGGGACGACGTGAGAGCGCATCAGCGACGACATTAAGTCGTCCTGGTTTGTACTCGACCGTAAAGTTGCATTCTGCAAAGAATGACAACCACCGCGCCATTCGTTGTGAAAGGTGCGGGCTGTTCACTGCCGTGCGTAAGGACGCATGGTCAGTGTAAACAACGAAGGGTCTATCTCCTAATAGATAGACTCTGAACTTCGCGAGTGCATACTTCATGGCAAGGAGTTCCTTGTCATGCACTGGATAGTTCCGCTCAGCTGGTTGCAGCTGACGCGACTGATAGCAGACGACGCGTTCAACGCCTTCAAGGTCGTACTGCATTAATGCACAGCCGATTGCGAAATCGCTGGCATCACAGACCACATGAAATGGCCTGTCCTGATCGGCTATTGCTAGGACTGGGGATTGTATCAAGCTCTGCTTGATACCCTCAAAGGAGCGTTGACATTCAGCGTTCCATAACCACCTCTCGTTCTTTTTCAACAAACGAGAGAGGTGTACAGTCATCTCGGCGTAATTGCGTGAATACTTATGCAAATACGCCGCTAGCCCAAGGAATTTTCGAAGACCTTTGACATCGACCGGCACGGGCCAGTCGGTGATCGCCTTGATCTTTTCGGGATCAGGACGTACACCGTTCTTACCAACGATGCACCCAAGAAGTGGTATTTCGCTTGCTGCAAATATACACTTCTTGAGGTTTGCATACAATTGATGCTTTCGCATGATTGTAAGAACTTGTCGGACGTGGTACCTGTGAACCTCAACGTCCGACTTTCCATCCATAGCTCGACTATGGATGAATACGTCATCGAAATAACTCGGCGCGAATTCTCGTACTGGCCTCAACAGATGTGATACACACCTGTTGAACGTGGCAGGGGCATTACTGAGCCCTTGTGGCATTACTAGCCATTCCCAGAGCATGCCGCTAGGGCGTGCTAACTGCGGTATAGAGTATATCCCGTTCCCGCATTAGGATTTGATAGAAGCCATCCATCAAATCCATGGACGAAAAGATGGTACTCTTTGACATACCATCAATGATTACGTCCTTCCTCGGTATTGGCGTCTGAGCCGGTACCGTTGCAGCGTTCAATTTGTTAAACGCGTGCACTATCCGCCACCCTCCTGTTGCTTTTCGCACACAGAAGGTCGGAGAGCTATGTGGGGAAGTTGATTCCCTCACATGGCCCGGCTGCTAAACGATCGGCAAAGAACTTGTCGATCGCAAGTACTTGTTCACGAGGCAGTGGCCACTGCTTCATGACACAGTACTTCGAGCCTGGTTTAAGCTCGACTTCGTGTCGAATACCTTTATCCTTCGGTAATTCGCACGGAACAGTTTCAGGGAATACATCCTTGAATTCAACCAAATCTTCATAGAGAGGATTTGTCTTGAGCGATTCCCATGATTGGGACTCATATCGCTCAATTCGTGTCTTTTCATCTAGGACACTCTCGTCCATAGATGAACTACTGAGAACTCTCTCGTTCTCAGTAAACACTGTTGCTGACCTTATGTCGGTTACATACTCGTCTTCAGCGACGAGTATGCAGATCTGCTTGACTTTGCCACTACGCAGATCACGCAAGAATCTTTTTATGTTCGAGCGTTGGCAACTGAGTGATCTCCGAAGTTAACTTCGGAGGCGCAATCAGATCAAGTGTATAAGCGCCTACACATGATCCGTTATTGACTATGACATTCAATGTCTCTGTCATTTCCTGGGGACTTATTCCCTCAGGCTTCGAAGGACTTATTCCTTCGTCTTCCCGGGGGACTTATTCCCGCGGGTTTCGGGGAACTTATTTCCGCCGTATTTGTAATCTTGGGACTTATTCCCTTTACTTCCTCTAGCTGGGGTTGCGCAACCACAGCGAGATCCTCTACGAAAGACTCTCCAGTCGATCTAGGATTATCGTTTCGCTTAACCTGAGCGATCGATTGTTTCTCTTCTAGATGTTCCCCCTCTAGGGATACATCTTTGTCCCAGTCCACCCGACTTATTCGAGTGGTGGACCTTCGGCGCAGCCTGTGTTTCCTCACAGCCGCCGGAACTTTGCTCCGAAGTGTAACCGTTTGGTACACCAAGGTTTTGTGCAGTCGTACTAACGACCGTACCACAAGTGAGGCCATCGCACTCACTCGTAGTACATCCACACGCTTGTGGACGCTCCAAAACGTTCATCAGATGGCCATCTGATGAACAAGCGGCAGGCATCGTTACTGTCCGATGTTGCCAGTTTACCCGTGGTTCGTACCTTCTAAGCCACGGTATTCCAAGGATGACATCAAATTTGTCATCCAAATCCAATACGATAAAGTCATCGTTGTAACGGGGTGAATCGTTACATAACAATTTATAAGAAATTGTTAATAGAATATAACTATAAGAGTTATATTCTCAGAATATTGTCATAAGGACAAATATTCTGTAGCACTTACAAGCAGTTCCTAATTGGTTGATATAGGCCATTATATCAACCAACGAAGACGCGCCACGACAGACGCACGCAATGAGTGGTGAGCAGATAACTGATTTACACATTTGTATTTAGACATAGTTAGATGAAGATAAATAGTGATTTATTGCAGACATTAACTATTATAAATACAGTTCTACTTTTACTTTAACCAAGTACTCGCTTCTTCTTACCGTCTTCCTCTGCACGTACGAGTGTACGTGAAGTTACGAGGCACCGCCTTATTCTGTTATCAGAATAAGTAGCTTGTACTGTCACCAGTACAAGCTTCAGGGTGCCCCGTTACACCTGGTAGCACTTCGTAGTCCGTCCAAGGACCGCGTTCACATCCAACATGAATATGTTGGATGATGAAGATGACCAAAGCTTTCACGCTACGCGTGACGGCTACTCCCATTTGAGCGATGTCGAATGGGATGCGGTTGAACGAATGGGTTCGACCATGGGCATCCATGCTGTTAGCGTCATGCTAGAGGCTCTCAATAGAGACGCCCAACATGCTACTATCGCCAAGTTCATCCAAAATGAACTTGACGCTGAACGCGAGAAAGTAGCCTTGCTTCACCAACAAGGTTCTCAACAAGCAGAGTTGTTGAGAGAACAAGGTGCTCAACAGTTTGAACTGTTGAGACAGCAGCAGGCTGCTGCTGGCGGGTCGATGCACTCGCGTCGGCCCGAGACTTTGAAGATTGACATCTCAAAGTATAGAGGGGTCGAAGAAGACTCCCTCTTGAGATGGTTCGTCGAATTGGATGACGCCATAAGGGCGCGTCGCATCGACGACGGGGATATGCAAGTTTCATTTGCCCAATCAAATCTGGCAGGACGTGCCAAGACTTGGGCACTGGGGCTCAAGCTGCACGACCCATATGCGTTTGGGTCGTTGGAAGTCTTCAAGTCGCGGCTCAGACAAACGTTTGAACCGCCTAGAGCTGAGTTCAGGGCTCGAACCGAACTCTTGAAGCTCAAGCAGGGTAAGCGTGATGTGCACGCTTACGCTCAACACATACGACATCTCACGAGTTGTATAAGTTCCAATCCAGTGGATGAACACACGTTGGTTTCGGTGTTCATGCAGGGTCTTGCGGATGGTCCCGTCAAGACTCACCTGTTCCGGCTTGAACTAGATTCACTAGAACAAGCCATTTCCATTGCGGAGCAGGAAGACTTCAGTCTGAGACAGGCTCGCGCCAGCTCGACATCATATCGTCAACCGAGACGATATGACAACGGAGGTCCAGAGCCGATGGAACTCTGTTATGTAGAGAGCGAGAAGGTTCGCTCTACAGGCTACAAGAAGTTGCAGAGATGCAACAGATGTCAGAAGACAGGACACTACGCTTACGAGTGTAGTGCCCCTCGTCCAGTGTCTCGCGACACTGGGCGTAGTGACCGTCCACCCATGAGAAAGGGGCAGGGACGAGGGTCCGCAGTTGGTGCAAAGACGCAACAACGGGATGGACCGTCAAAAAACGGACAGGATCAGTAGGTGCGGAGCACCCTACTGGTCTAGCAACGTCAAGAGAATTTGTAGGCCTCTTGATGAAGGTTGCTCCCCAACACACAAACGTTGTGCGTTGCTGCTCTAGGTAATGAGGTCTCACTCATTACCTTGAAACTCGAAGTGACGAATAAGTTGTCCCTTCAAGCTCTAGTCGATTGTGGGGCGTCCAACAATTTTGTGCGACGCCAATCGCTAGAAGATGGTCACTTTAAATTCAGTGAATGTGACACACCTCCTACGAGGATGACGGTTCGTCTTGCGACAGGCGCATCCGTAACCGTCATGAAGCGTATAGTGAAGATTCGCTATACGCTAGAAGATACCCAATATGACGATGACTTTATCGTATTGGATTTGGATGACAAATTTGATGTCATCCTTGGAATACCGTGGCTCAGAAGGTACGAACCACGGGTAAACTGGCAACATCGGACAGTAACGATGCCTGCCGCTTGTTCATCAGATGGCCATCTGATGAACGTTTTGGAGACGTCCACAAGCGTGTGGATGTACTACGAGTGAGTGCGATGGCCTCACTTGTGGTACGGTCGTTAGTACGACTGCACAAAACCTTAGTGTACCAAACGGTTACACTTCGGAGCAAAGTTCCGGCGGCTGTGAGGAAACACAGGCTGCGCCGAAGGTCCACCACTCGAATAAGTCGGGTGGACTGGGACAAAGATGTATCCCTAGAGGGGAACATCTTGAAGAGAAACAATCGATCGCTCAGGTTAAGCGAAACGATAATCCTAGATCGACTGGAGAGTCTTTCGTAGAGGATCTCGCTGTGGTTGCGCAACCCCAGCTAGAGGAAGTAAAGGGAATAAGTCCCAAGATAACAAATACGGCGGAAATAAGTTCCCCGAAACCCGCGGGAATAAGTCCCCGGGAAGACGAAGGAATAAGTCCTTCGAAGCCTGAGGGAATAAGTCCCCAGGAAATGACAGAGACATTGAATGTCATAGTCAATAACGGATCATGTGTAGGCGCTTATACACTTGATCTGATTGCGCCTCCGAAGTTAACTTCGGAGATCACTCAGTTGCCAACGCTCGAACATAAAAGGTTCTTGCGTGATCTGCGTAGTGGCAAAGTCAAGCAGATCTGCATACTCGTCGCTGACGACGAGTGTGTAACCGACATAAGGTCAGCAACAGTGTTTACTGAGAACGAGAGAGTTCTCAGTAGTTCATCTATGGACGAGAGTGTCCTAGATGAAAAGACACGAATTGAGCGATATGAGTCCCAATCATGGGAATCGCTCAAGACAAATCCTCTCTATGAAGATTTGGTTGAATTCAAGGATGTATTCCCTGAAACTGTTCCGTGCGAATTACCGAAGGATAAAGGTATTCGACACGAAGTCGAGCTTAAACCAGGCTCGAAGTACTGTGTCATGAAGCAGTGGCCACTGCCTCGTGAACAAGTACTTGCGATCGACAAGTTCTTTGCCGATCGTTTAGCAGCGGGCCATGTGAGGGAATCAACATCCCCACATAGCTCTCCGACCTTCTGTGTGCGAAAAGCAACAGGAGGGTGGCGGATAGTGCACGCGTTTAACAAATTGAACGCTGCAACGGTACCGGCTCAGACGCCGATACCGAGGAAGGACGTAATCATTGATGGTATGTCAAAGAGTACCATCTTTTCGTCCATGGATTTGATGGATGGCTTCTATCAAATCCTAATGCGGGAACGGGATATACTCTATACCGCAGTTAGCACGCCTAGCGGCATGCTCTGGGAATGGCTAGTAATGCCACAAGGGCTCAGTAATGCCCCTGCCACGTTCAACAGATGTGTATCACATCTGTTGAGGCCAGTACGAGAATTCGCGCCGAGTTATTTCGATGACGTATTCATCCATAGTCGAGCTATGGATGGAAAGTCGGACGTTGAGGTTCACAGGTACCACGTCCGACAAGTTCTTACAATCATGCGAAAGCATCAATTGTATGCAAACCTCAAGAAGTGTATATTTGCAGCAAGCGAAATACCACTTCTTGGGTGCATCGTTGGTAAGAACGGTGTACGTCCTGATCCCGAAAAGATCAAGGCGATCACCGACTGGCCTGTGCCGGTCGATGTCAAAGGTCTTCGAAAATTCCTTGGGCTAGCGGCGTATTTGCATAAGTATTCACGCAATTACGCCGAGATGACTGTGCACCTCTCTCGTTTGTTGAAAAAGAACGAGAGGTGGTTATGGAACGCTGAATGTCAACGCTCCTTTGAGGGTATCAAGCAGAGCTTGATACAATCCCCAGTCCTAGCAATAGCCGATCAGGACAGGCCATTTCATGTGGTCTGTGATGCCAGCGATTTCGCAATCGGCTGTGCATTAATGCAGTACGATCTTGAAGGCGTTGAACGCGTCGTCTGCTATCAGTCGCGTCAGCTGCAACCAGCTGAGCGGAACTATCCAGTGCATGACAAGGAACTCCTTGCCATGAAGTATGCACTCGCGAAGTTCAGGGTCTACCTATTAGGAGATAGACCCTTCGTTGTTTACACTGACCATGCGTCATTACGCACGGCAGTGAACAGCCCACACCTTTCACAACGAATGGCGCGGTGGTTGTCATTCTTTGCAGAATGCAACTTTACGGTCGAGTACAAACCAGGACGACTTAATGTCGTCGCTGATGCACTCTCACGTCGTCCCGACTTTGAAACAGTCGCGAAACCCAACAGTGAGACAGTCACTGTTGCGGTTATGACGTCCTCAGTTCCATCTACAATGCTGTATGATGATGTGAGGCGGGCATACGCCCAAGATGGTGAGATAGTGAAGTTGTTGTCACATCTCTCCCAACCATCTCGAGAATCGTTGAAACGATTGTCGTCTGCGTATCGATCTGCATCAGATCGATACACTACTCGTAACGGTTTACTGTACTATACAGCCGTTTCTGGTGACACACCACGTGTTGTCATTCCAGATGATATTGATCTGCGTTTGCGGATCATGTTCGAGTATCACGATGCTCCTATAGGAGGACATCGTGGCCGAGAGAAAACATATCTCACGGTAAGTCGAGACTTTTACTGGCCCCGCCAGTATCAGTTTGTGCGAAAGTATGTTCGCGCATGCGAAGTCTGCCAACGAGTGAAGTCAAGTCCTTCACTGCGTGCACCTTTACAGCCTCTACCGGTTCCGGCTGAGTGCTGGGAATCCATCTCAATGGATTTCGTCTTCGGGTTACCCAAAGACGCACGCGGGAAGACGGGTATTCTCGTATTTGTTGACAGATTCAGCAAAATGGTACACCTTGTGGCTGTACCAGAGACAATCACGGCAAGTGGCTGTGCTTGTGTCTTTATTGACACCATCTTCCGACTTCATGGGTTGCCCCGTGAACTCGTATCAGACAGAGATCCACGATTCACTGCTGATTTCTGGCGTTCCGTGTTCAAATCACTCGGAACGCGCTTGAAGATGTCAACATCTGATCATCCAGAGTCAGATGGTCAGACGGAACGTGCCAATCGTGTCCTTGAAGAGATACTTCGAGGATACGTACACTCCTTTAAGAGTTGGAGTGAGTTTTTGCCGATGGTAGAGTTTGCCATCAACAACTCGGTGCATGCGTCCACGACACATACACCGTTTTACGTGAATGGCTTGCGCCATCCGCGTGTACCCACCTTACTAGAGTGTAACTCTGGTTTAAGGGGGGAGGGACTCGCGCGAGCAAAAACCGAATTGGTTCACGCTCATCACGCTCTGACGAAGAAGTCATTGCGTTTGATGCCGATATCGATAACATCGATATCGAAGAAGATGATGCCAGTGAGAGTGCGGAAGCCCTCACTGAAGAAGATGATCCCAGTGAGAGTGCGGAAGCCCTCACTGAAGAAAAGGTTGATGTTGCTGCAGTGCGCTCACAGCACACTGAAGCTAACGAGTCATCAGATGAGTTCATACTGGCTCGTGAAACGGTAGTCCGTTTTGTGCAAGACTCCATCGCCGAAGCGGTGGATAAGCAAAAGCAAAACGCTGACAAGAATGGAAGGGCAAACACTCTTTTATTTAATAAAGGTGAATTAGTCCTACTGTCTACGGTTAATCTACCAAAGCATGTAGTGACTAACTTGGGTAGCAGTAAACTACTACCCAAGTACATTGGCCCATTTCGTGTATTGCACCGCCTAGGCAATGCATACACGATCGAGTTACCACGTAAGATGCGAACGCATCCCACGTTTTACGTTGGTCGGCTTAAGCCGTACCATCAGTACGCTGCTTCTTCCGATGAAGAACGCCCTTGCGCTCAAGCATCTCGCAGAGAGCCTTGTGCTCCCGATGGTGGGCATCAACAAGGGTCTGAAGAGCAGTTATCTCAGCCCGAGACCGATCAACAATCCCACGAGCTACCCTTAGCTCGTCACGAAGAGATGTCAGAGATCTCTCGTTCTCAAGCTGAGCAAAGGCAAACTCAGCTCGATGCTTCGAGGCAGTGTCCACCATCTGGAGACGCCTATTCCGCTCATGCTCGAGATCGTCGCGTAACCCTTGCGTTACGCGATCAAAGAAGCTCTCGGGAACACACCGATCCACATGATCGTGTGGAGAGCGTCTTTCCTCCTCCTCCACCTCCATTAGAGGACTCTCGCGGTGGCCAGCGCTATCTAGTTGAGCAGCTGTTGAACCACCGCGACGTGAACGGACGTCGGACGAGTTACCTCGTCCGGTGGCGCGGCTATCCCCCGTCCTGGGATTCTTGGGAGCCCCGCTCCCAATTGATGGTTGACGTACTGGGTCTGGTCGAGCAGTACGACGCGGCACATCCTGTGCCGCAGAAGGACCGCCGGAGAAAGTCTTCCCGGCACGGTCGTAAAGGGATTTCAGGTTGTCAATCCCTTCGTACATCTCAGTAGAGACACGTACGCGCCACCACGGGCTGGTAAGGAGGTAAGCCTCCTTAGGTGCTCGTGCAGAGTTGTTCACACAACATGGGCACGAGTCTCCCCAAGAGAGGCAGGGTAATCCTTTCTCCCTTGACAGACGATGCAGCTTGTAGCGTGCACCTGTCGGGGTTCGCTTTTCAAACTTATCACGAGCTTTGATAAGTTTGTCGTTCCAAGCGTCACGACCTACATCCTCGAGGTTATGGATGTAGGCGTTCCACGCCTGAAGTAGTGAGGGACCATCACGTTTGTGATTCCCACTGTACCATCGATGTCTGAAGAAAGCATCGATGAAGAACTCATGTTCAGCGCGATAGTCTTTCGCGCTGGGGTCAAGGTGATGGATCCTTGACGAATCGAACAATCGTGTTCGATAACGATCACTCGTCGTCGCCGACAAGTGATCCATGACGGATTTTGGAGGCATCCATGCCTTCTTTTCTGGAGCGAGACGCAACACATTGCGGTCCCGCTCTTCCTGCGACGTGCCGACAGAAGTACTGGCACCTCGCTGTGAAGTGGTGTCCATTGGAGAACCGACACCACTATTAGCGCCCGAGTCTCGCGACCTCGAGCGCCTTCGCTTCGGCGATGGTTCATCTGACTCATCAGATGAACCAAAGATGCTACGACGCAAAGCATCGTCCATGCCACGCTTTGCAGGCGGCTTAGATTCAATCGCCGTCGATACGGATCCGTCATCCGTATCAGGAGAGTACGAGACACCGAGCTCGTACTCTGTGAAGACACGAGTGTCTTCATGACCAGCGCCTGCGTCACCAAGTGACACAGGCTGGGTCTCTTCAGCAACCGATGGGACATCAGTTGCTGTTGTTTCTGCTTCGGCGTCCGCACAGAGACGTGCAGACGCGCTCTCGGCGGCCTTGCTCGCGCATCGCATGGGCTTGTTTACCATGCGATGAAATGTTGGAAAGTGGACGCGGACCAACAAGTGCAAACCCTGTCCCAAATGATTTGGGACGAGTATCCATTTAGTCAATCAGTCACTAAAGTGACTGATGGTTAAGGGGGGTGATGTAACGGGGTGAATCGTTACATAACAATTTATAAGAAATTGTTAATAGAATATAACTATAAGAGTTATATTCTCAGAATATTGTCATAAGGACAAATATTCTGTAGCACTTCCAAGCAGTTCCTAATTGGTTGATATAGGCCATTATATCAACCAACGAAGACGCGCCACGACAGACGCACGCAATGAGTGGTGAGCAGATAACTGATTTACACATTTGTATTTAGACATAGTTAGATGAAGATAAATAGTGATTTATTGCAGACATTAACTATTATAAATACAGTTCTACTTTTTACTCTAACCAAGTACTCGCTTCTTCTTACCGTCTTCCTCTGCACGTACGAGTGTACGTGAAGTTACGAGGCACCGCCTTATTCTGTTATCAGAATAAGTAGCTTGTACTGTCACCAGTACAAGCTTCAGGGTGCCCCGTTACAATCGTCGTATTGGGTATCTTCTAGCGTATAGTGAATCTTCACTATACGCTTCATGACGGTTACGGATGCGCCTGTCGCAAGACGTACCGTCATCCTCGTAGGAGGTGTGTCACATTCACTGAATTTAAAGTGACCATCTTCTAGCGATTGGCGTCGCACAAAATTGTTGGACGCCCCACAATCGACTAGAGCTCGAAGGGACAACTTATTCGTCACTTCGAGTTTCAAGGTAATGAGTGAGATCTCATTACCTAGAGCAGCAACGCACAATGTCTGTGTGTTGGGAGCAACCTTCATCAAGAGGCCTACAAATTCTCTTGACGTTGCTGGATCAGTAGGGTGCTCCGCACCTACTGATCCTGTCCGTTTTTTGACGGTCCATCCCGTTGTTGCGTCTTTGCACCAACTGCGGACCCTCGTCCCTGCCCCTTTCTCATGGGTGGACGGTCACTACGCCCAGTGTCGCGAGACACTGGACGAGGGGCACTACACTCGTAAGCGTAGTGTCCTGTCTTTTGACATCTGTTGCATCTCTGCAACTTCTTGTAGCCTGTAGAGCGAGCCTTCTCGCTCTCTACATAACAGAGTTCCATCGGCTCTGGACCTCCGTTGTCATATCGTCTCGGTTGACGATATGATGTCGAGCTGGCGCGAGCCTGTCTCAGACTGAAGTCTTCCTGCTCCGCAATTGAAATGGCTTGTTCTAGTGAATCTAGTTCAAGCCGGAACAGGTGAGTCTTGACGGGACCATCCGCAAGACCCTGCATGAACACCGAAACCAACGTGTGTTCATCCACCGGATTGGAACTTATACAACTCGTGAGATGTCGTATATGTTGAGCGTAAGCGTGCACATCACGCTTACCCTGCTTGAGCTTCAAGAGTTCGGTTCGAGCTCTGAACTCAGCTCTAGGCGGTTCAAACGTTTGTCTGAGCCGCGACTTGAAGACTTCCAACGACCCAAACGCGTATGGGTCGTGCAGCTTGAGCCCCAGTGCCCAAGTCTTGGCACGTCCTGCCAGATTTGACTGGGCAAATGCAACTTGCATATCCCCGTCGTCGATGCGACGCGCCCTTATGGCGTCATCCAATTCGACGAACCATCTCAAGAGGGAGTCTTCTTCGACCCCCTATACTTTGAGATGTCAATCTTCAAAGTCTCGGGCCGACGCGAGTGCATCGACCCGCCAGCAGCAGCCTGCTGCTGTCTCAACAGTTCAAACTGTTGAGCACCTTGTTCTCTCAACAACTCTGCTTGTTGAGAACCTTGTTGGTGAAGCAAGGCTACTTTCTCGCGTTCTGCGTCAAGTTCATTTTGAATGAACTTGGCGATAGTAGCATGTTGGGCATCTCTATTGAGAGCCTCTAGCATGACGCTAACAGCATGGATGCCCATGGTCGAACCCATTCGTTCAACCGCATCCCATTCGACATCGCTCAAATGGGAGTAGCCGTCACGCGTAGCGTGAAAGCTTTGGTCATCTTCATCATCCAACATATTCATGTTGGATGTGAACGCGGTCCTTGGACGGACTACGAAGTGCTACCAGGTGTAACGGGGCACCCTGAAGCTTGTACTGGTGACAGTACAAGCTACTTATTCTGATAACAGAATAAGGCGGTGCCTCGTAACTTCACGTACACTCGTACGTGCAGAGGAAGACGGTAAGAAGAAGCGAGTACTTGGTTAGAGTAAAAAGTAGAACTGTATTTATAATAGTTAATGTCTGCAATAAATCACTATTTATCTTCATCTAACTATGTCTAAATACAAATGTGTAAATGATATATCTGCTCACCACTCATTGCGTGCGTCTGTCGTGGCGCGTCTTCGTTGGTTGATATAATGGTCTATATCAACCAATTAGGAACTACTTGGAAATGCTACAGAATATTGTCCTTATGACAATATTCTGAGAATATAACTCTTATAGTTATATTCTATTAACAATTTCTTATAAATTGTTATGTAACGATTCACCCCGTTACAACCCAGGTCCCCCATTGATCATCCAAACGTTGGACGCCATTTCAGCATCGCCCGTCGAGGCAGGCAGCCGCTTTACGAACACGTCGATCGTTTTCGGTGCACCAGACGGTGCCTCACAGATACCAGGGTAACACAATGGAGGTGCGAACGTCGCGCACTCGGCAGCGAGGCCGCTCGTGTTGGTCTCTGCCTCATTTGTATAGGGCGAGCACTGGTACCACCCGTTTAATGGCTGGTTCGACGTGAAGGTCGATGTCCCTATCGTTTGACCTAAGAAACTAGCGGCGAGGTAGGTCAGCACGCGATGAAGCGGCATCTGCTTCGCTCGTGGATCACGAAATCGAAAAGCGATTCATTTGTTCTCGTGCCGTAATGGTTGGAAGTTCAAGTTGCGCTGGTTTTGACAGTCGACCTTTGACCGATGCTACGGGGGATGTGCAGAATGCTCTAGAGAATTGTATGAGCTGTAAAATCTCCCATAAACTTACAGATAAAAGTCATCCGCAAGCCATTGACGTTGATCCTGTAGGGGCAAAACGCGTCCGGCGCGATTTTATTTACGGGTAGCGAGTCTCCCTTTACTAACTTTAGCCTCGGTTGACACATTTCCTATCAGTTAGCATAGAGTATTAGTTATTGGATAATGGTGGCATCGTCCAGAACCACTCTTCCACCCCCACCAAAAAAATCCACCCAAATCAGCAGAATAATAGCCCCAGAGACCACCAAGATAGGTTCTCATCTTAAATTTGTAAAATTGGATCAGGTCGTTCCTTAAGGTTCAAGACACGAAGCCATTTTGTGTGTTTGCTGCGGTTCTTCGTCAGGAAAACGGTGTAAGTTTTGACAGAATCATCCTCATTGATGAGCTGATCAACTCTATTTTGGAGAGATTGAAAGAACCCAGCTAGAGCTCATTAACTAAGAGATTCTGAGCGCAGTGTAGGAGGAGAAGGAATGAAAAGAAGGAGCTGAAGCAGAGAAGGAGGCAATTGCTCACAGATTAACCAAATGCGAAAAGATTGGAATCTTAGGCAAATCCTAGGTAGTGCCTGCACCTTGCATTATCTGTCTCAAGAAACCCACCATTTTGTGTCCACGCTACTCTGCAGCCTACAGGATGACACTCGCGGTACCAACAACTGACACAACGCCCCTCAATGCTTGTCTCTGAATAGGTATACATGCCCACGTTCGGTACAAATTTGTCCTCTTTGCACTTATATCTAGGAGTCCGGCGATTAGTTAGAAGTTATAAGTAAGCGAACGACCATTGAACACCACGGCGGACGTCCAATCCTACAAAATGTCGGTGGTTATTAGCAAGCGGGGGAAAACATAATAGAGAGCACAGAACGTTTCATCACTTAAGGCTTACCGTTGTTTCAAGGAGTCCGATGTCCGTTGCATTCGAGCTGTGATGCCCCGCCTGAGTGCTTGGTGAGACGAACAGTCTATCGATTAGCGATATCGAAATCGCTTGTGTCGCGCTTCTTGCACGATAACCTTCGTCAAGAGAGGTTTAGGGAAGAGTAATCACACGCGATTGTAGTGACATCATTGTCGTCTTGTCTCTGTGCTTTCTCACGCACATTTACGCTTATACACTGAAACAGCATATGCTTTGAAGGCGTTTGGCATTACTTGACATTGAAGGGAGGCTAACAGTCTGTGGTACAATCAACCTCACAATTATAATTTCTCGTCCGCCACTACTCCATCGTAACCATGCCTGCTGCATAACTGCTGGCAAGCGTCTGAATATGAGGCCGAAATGTATTTGGCTGAAAGCCTCCGCCCACGATGATATGGCTGGGAGTAAGAAGCAAATCTGCTTTAAAACCTATTAAGCAAGCTTACGATGCAAATGTCGTATCAAAGACATTCGGTCTAGTCGCTGTAAGCATGTGTGAGCAAAAACCGCTACATTTATCGCATCCAGGCTACCTCTTTCGCTACTTTGTGTTTGGCTTACAGGATGGCTACGATGGTATTGGAGCATAAACCGCTACCACAACTGTATTCAGTATTTGATCATGGCAAAAAATGCAGGCGAAAGAGCGATATGTAAGCGAAAATGATGGCCTTAATGCACGTACTGACATGGTATTTTATGTATGTGAAGGCTTCATGCATGGTAGATTCTTCGTAATGACATCAGATCGACGGTGCTCAAGTCATTAGATGAAGCGCATCTCCTACTATTTCTACCCGGCCTGTTGGTTTTTTGCGGAAAAGATTAATTGACCTAAACAACAATGATTGCAAAATGTGCTTTACCTCTTTACTAGTATCTTCGATTAAATTTGTCGTGCTGCTCTTCTTTAACAACGATCTGCTGTCACCCTAAGTCGACATCGGGCCACAAGGTTCGCAACGTGCACCTTGATTATTGTGGGAAGATCCGAAACGATTATGAAACATATTGATTTAGGATACCGTACTATGTGTGCATTACAAACAAATTTAAGCACGTTTTTGACGAAAAAATAGAGAGGATTTATTTTTAGACCACAAGTAGACAAAAAACTCCAGCGTTTCTAGAAATGCCTGGTGTTTTTGGTCAAAATGCCCGCATCAGATCTCTTTAGTGTCCCGTTTTGTATGCATGCCCTCGACTTCCTTCATCTTCAAACAACGGGACATCGAGCAGGTCTAAACATCCTCCTGTCTCTTGGATCTTCCAGTGCACAATCGTACGTGAAAAATGCTAAAGTCATGCTCTACAACCCCGCTCATCGCCCAAGCACAAAAATCACTGTGCCTTCTTGAGGTAATCGTCATGCGTCACAATACAACTTCAACGGTAGAGTTTAGCGCTACGCAGAAAGTATTTTGGCGGCGGGTAAAGCACTGTCGACGTTGTATTTTGATGCTGTAAGCGTAACTTTGTCCTATCATAGAATGCAAATGCACTGAACACAAGTGACCTACTGCTGTTTGTGGGATTTAAGTCGTGATATGTAGCTGCGACCGTAACTGCTGTCGGCTTTTACTTCAGTTGTGGGTCAGATAGCTGTGTTGTTGGCATCAGATTAGGAGGTAGAGAGCTTCAATAATCTGCGGGTAATGATACAGATAGTTCAATTCTTGTCGTGTGAAGCCATTGCACATCTGAGTGCCAGGTATAATGGTACGGCCGCGAATGAGACATAAACTAATACAGTGCTGAGCATGTTTTCGGTCTAGACTAACAGTCCGAGCGAAGACCGTTGTGCGAATGTTGTAACGCATCCAAATCTTAACGCGATTTTCAACAGGCTTGACGACTCGAGAGCTGTAAAAGAAAGTGGATGCACACTATTTGCCGGAATAATAATTGCTTTATACGATCCGTGTTCTTCGTGCATGTCTGCTCATCACTTTGTCAGTACATATTCGCTGACATTACCTCTGAGAACGACTGCGATGAGGTCAATGCATTCGTCGATAGCGCTTTTTCTCGCTCTGACAAAGAGGTAAAGCAGTCGCTATTATCTCTTGCTCTCAGCATCTGCATGTCAAAAGATACTGCAATGATAAATCGTTCGCCGTCATCACGTTTGTTCATTTAAAACCTGCTTGATGTTGCAAGGGTGATAGACTGTTGCGTCATGTTAGGAAGGAGGAACAAGGAGACCCCAAACAAAGGGCACACAAATAATAAATGATCATTCGTGCGATAATCTGCATGATTTTAATCTTTTGGCCAAGCGCTCGCACGATCACACCGCCAAACTTTGTCGTTGATGTTGTGTCGTGACGCATGACGATTACCACAGGCAACACAATAATTTTTGTGTTTAAGCGATGAGTGGGATTGCAGAACACGACTCAAAAGCACTTTTTATGTACAATTGTGAACTGGAGGATATAAGAGAAGGGAGGTAGTCAATTTAAGAAGAATGTTTTTACTTGCCCCGGGACATCGTCCATCTTCCTCGGATTAACTTTTTCGTCGTTCGGTCACGTTCAACTTACCACTTTTATCATCTACTACTACCTACACAGTCGACGCCTTAAAAAAGATTTCGTGATCCTGTGGAAAATTGACGCCAGAATACCTCCATCACTTAAATTGTGTGATTGCCTCGAGTCGAAAACTCGTGAAAAACAAGTTTACTACTCTGTCCCATTTGTTAATACGCTGAAACACTATGTGAGCGACATGATATATTTTGACTGGCTCTAAATCAACTTTTTTAAAGTTTGATTTGTAAAATATTTTATCATCACAGACAAGATATTATGAAGTAATGGCACAGATCGCTCGCGAGCATAAACGAGGATGCCAACATTTTAGCTGCCGCGTATTAGTAAGAAATTACGCTAAACCCCGTCTTAATCGTTGCCCTTCGCATCTGTGCTTTACTCTAAAAAGTAATCTTCCTTGTTAAGAATTACTAATGAGCCTTAAGCAATTATAAACTAATCATAAATGAGTATTTCTTAACGGCTAATATCATTTAACATTTGGCTTATATCCTTCAAAATTTAACCATTTCTTGACACATTTCGCAAATTACAACGAAAATTTTTGCTTTCACATTTATCAATTTCGCAGCTTGTAGTACTTAAACAGTCAATTACGTTGTCACGATGCTTTTCAAATGACTCAAACTTCTCGTTTATGTAATATTCTACACCTTTTGACTTCACTATGACAAAAGCCTAAAAAAATTAAAAAAATGATCTGGCAATGCCAGGTTGTTTCTTCAATATCTACAGTAAAAATGGCACCTAAAATTGCATAAAAAGCTGCAAAATAAGCTCTTTACACTGGTAGTATTTTCATCTGATAGTACAGGCTGTGTCAGAAATGTGATCCAAGCGCGCATCATTCATTAAACAAATGAGGCAGAGTTGCACACAAAGTTCGGTGCACTTGGAAACGCTTACGGATATAGCTCTCAACAATACATCCGATTTTTCGACGTTAAATATATGGGACTCAAGCACAATATCGTAGACATCCCAACCACTAAATTACGTAACCAGTTTACGTTCGAATCAAGACAAGCAGTCGGCAAATATGCGGATCTGGCTTGCTCTTTAATACGGCTATACATTATCCTTTATTTGAAACGAGTTCTGGTTTGATCGAGCCACATGACTCGATAGCCACAATAACATCGTCAAATATGGCCAATCATTCTCTAGATTTCACGGGATTGGCTCAGCATATCCTAATTATATGTGATAAAAAAGGACGTCAGCTCATGCTTAAATTGATAATCAATAATGTTCATATTGATATTACGCTTTAGTGCTAATTAATAATGTTCATATTGATATTAAGTTTTAGTGCTCCTGACACTTGCACACACACGAACTCCCCACTCTGCGACGCAGAGATCAACAGCTGATCAGGCAAAGCAAAAACAGTGCACCGGACCCGTCGACCGCGTACCGCGCTCCCCAATGCCCCCACCTGGTCTACCTCCGCCTGGATGGGGAGGGGGTGACACGGCCGACATCTTCTCCATCTCACCTACAGAGCAAGATGGCAAAGTGGAGGACAGGGCTCAGAGCGTACGCTCTGCCACACAGCCAGTAGGAAATAATGACGCAGGTCAGGTGCAATGGGCTAGCCGGCTAATCGCAAAATCGGAGAATTTGCCTTGCGTTAGTGGAGGAAATAGATGAGGCTCCGAATGTGGGACGATTCGAAGCATGGAGCACGACTGTGCGACATTTATTCGTAGCCTTACACATTTGAAACTGTTAATTTAGAGTCTCTTCCTGTTGAGCGAAAGCGATTTACAATACGAATGGCGGCTGAGGCAAAACGTCTAGTGGGTTTATTCCGCCAGGTTTTTGAACATGGCCATGGAAGTTTCCTAAGCTGGACCCGATTGGCACATTCCATGCCGCGCGAGCTCCTCACAGCAAGATGGGCATTTGTAGGAATTGTGCGGAAGTTTTTCAGTCAGCACAAATGGGCCCAGGCTCCGGTGCTGGACCAGTGGTCAAAGGTCGTTCAACAAGGAGGATTGGCACCAAGCTTACGGCAGCACAGCACAGGCAAACCTTCTTTCGATGAATGTATGTTTTAACCCGAAGAAGTTCTCGTTTGACAAGATCACCCGACTGAGAGCCCTTTTGTGAACGATGATGCCCGTGGCAGACCCTGACTACGTGCGAGATGGAAGCGACGATAAATAAGCAGTTATTTTTGGCCTAGTAAAAGGATCAAATGCCTGTAGACGCCTACATGTATTCATGTAGTGAGTCTAAAAGAGTGAGGATCGCTTACGCCAGCATAGTTGTGGTGGAGTGGCGATCGCTCAATTTAGGAGTCGATACCGATTCTCCACTGGCGCCCGGACGACCGACTAACGGAGGGGTTACTCCGATTCCGTGTGTGTTGCCTTCCTCACCTTGTTTATCCGTCGGTAGGTCGGGTTGAACTCTTCCAGGTGGACTCGTGTCGAAGGAAAACTTGACCGTGTTGGGGATGGGGTTGTGATCGTGCGGAAATCTTGACGCGATCACGGGGTACTTATGGGTACTGACATAATTTACCCTGATCTCAACGAGATCGCCTTGTCCACTATGTGGTTGCTTGATCCACGATCCTTCTGACCACTTGAGCCGTCTCGCGATCTTGCGCCTTGCCTTTACGTGTCTTGCTACGTCCAATCGCAGTTTATGTCGCTTGAGAGTTCTTGAACACACCTGGCCAAAACAATTCAGGTGTGACACTTGCGTAGACGTGTAGCGCGACTCTTTATTCGACGGGGGGCCAAAGATCCTACCCGGAAGAGATAACGTGTGCCTTGTGAAAAAAATTAAACTCTATTTAATGTTAAGCAACCAACCTAAACCCTACCCCTATGCCTTATCCGTATATCCTAACCGGATGCCATGCGTCACCGTTTTAGGAAGATCGTCCTCTCGTATTGGTATGGCCCACACCAGGTGTGTCAGCAGTCGAATCTTCTTGTGGTCCACCCGAGATATCACCACTATTTGACCTCGGATTTTGATCTTAGGTCCGGATCGTTATCCTTGCGGATCGTGATCCTAAGCCAGGATTGTGATCTTCAGGTGAAAAATCACGAATCATTCCTTGCCCTTTGTCACGATGGATTGCACGATCCGAATGGTCCAACTGTCGTCTAGCCTTGTCCCAAGTGATATCGATCCTGATTACTGGGGTTAGGTGCGATATTGCTAGCCACCCGTCTCGGTTTGTGTCCACCACTCGTAACGATTTGGACCTAGCTAAGGTGTGCGATCCACTCAGGCCTCCACTTCAACTGTACCGTTAAATTCCTTGTGACCGCTTTAACATAGTATAAGATAGGGGAGCGCACTTTATAGCTCGCCCTTCAAATATACGTAGTTTAGTTCAGATAACTGAATCAAATTACAAACATAGCACAACAGCAGTAGTCTTTAATAACTAAGTTACCCCAGTAGTATGCTCAGACAAAACGAACAGCCCTCGCTTATGAGCGTCCAGTATTTCCTTACGCGATTGCATTATAGTATTTTCGATTTTTCGCCATTGACGTTTGTGCGCCCTATTTGTGGTCCAGCCAAAGGGCGACTTCGGATATGCCTATATAACCATAGGGGGGACAGGCTAGATCGTACCTAGTACGTCTAAAATACACGCAACCGCGTTATTTACAGACAAATAAGTACAATTAAAATGCTCGGCTTTCATCTTGCGCGGTAAATTGCATCTTCGTTCTTCGGGCTCGCAGTAATAAGGTACATTAGATGTAGCCGATGGCGCAGCAAAAGCAACATGCAGACATCATCGACTGATGTTACCAATTGGAACTGCGTCGGACTACCGTATCAATGGTAAAAATGGTGCTCCATCGCTTATGGAGCATTGCGTGTCAATAAAGTATTTGAGCAAGGTGCGATCCAATGGTAATCCATCTAGCTAATTTTGCACTCCTTATTCGAACAAAAGAAGTTTTGATCGACCATTCTATCCTCCGCTTTTGTCATAGGCCTACATCAGGGATCAAAGCATTCGTACCTGTAAAAGTGCTGTAGTGATTTCCGCAAGCAGTCTGCGCTGATAACTAGTTATACGCAAAATATCCTGAAACGTTTGTAACGGGCTTTTTACCGTAACATCAACATGCTGCCATTCATATTTAGCTCGTTTCTAAGTAGGGCCTCAAAATAGTCTGCGATCGAGATAATTGACACACTGTAGAGAGCGAAAAGTAAAAAAACCAGAGTGTGTTTACAAAGGTGATTATTTAAAAAAAATTGTTGAACCTTCACTGAACCTCTGATTGAATCTTTAATTGGGTCAAATTACCTTCTATTAATACTTTAGAAAAGGCTAAGTAATAGTTGAATGATAATGTGGTAATGCATCTTCAAAAGAAGCTTTATCATCTCCAAGATGGTAACTCCGTCTTTCTGGACTTATGCTGTGTCAGCTTTCAGCTTTGTAAGCTTTTTGTATTTTCAGAACAAATGTAGTGCACGAATTACCCCACTAACTAATGTCGGCTTATCAAAAGATCAAATGCAGTATCTCGTGATAGTAGAAGGAGGTGACTACTGACGGTGTGATCTTTTTCATGTCATTGATTTCAGAACTAAATTAATCAGCAGTCTATTCCACAAACACCTTTTTCCACTTCGTTTATCCTATGAAAATTCTCAATCGTATTACTATACAAATTATCAAATCTTTGTACTAGGTGTTCATCGCTCCTGTCTCACACCGATATTTTTATATAGCCTATCATAGGGTGTAATCGTATATTTCGTCACAATCATGTACAAGCCTCAGCCTTTATCGCTGTTAGAACTTGGTAGATTTACGTGCACTTAAAGCTCTTGTTCTTCTTCCGATCCTGCTGCATCTACTTGACATTTACAAATATACGTGTATATTAAAAATATGAACATGTTGTGTCCAGCCTCCTTTATTTTTTGTCAGACATTGCTCGCTTTCGCTTAAATCATATTAGTGTTTGGCTAAGTATGCACGTGAAGATTCGATAGCATCTCAATTTTTAGCTTCGTAAACGAAGCGAATCGAACAGGATAAACAAGAGCTTCAGGGCCTTATCTGTCATGCTGATTATGCTGAACTTCAGTACATCTCTTCAAGACCCCTATAAGATCTATATTAACATCGCATGGGTCACAGAAACTGCAAGTGATGCCGCGAAGAAGGCTACATAATTCCAAAGCCAAAACGATCAAGCCAGGAAGTTGACTTTGGCGGAATCCTGGGGTTCGACGAGAGCGAAAGATATGGATGTGGTGTCGCGAACTGCGAGCGAAAGCACAAAGAGGTTGTAATGACCTCCGTTATCCTCAGATGCTATTTTTGTAAGGTTTAACGGGTAAAAATCAGTTTCGCCGGAATGAAACTGAGGTTAAATACACATAAAATAAGGATTTTAACTCGTGATTTATTTACAGAGCCGGTAGATGAATCTCTTGTTGAGCTTCTTGTCGAAGCAGCATTTGCTGAGGTAAGTAAAATGCTGCACAGGATCTCTATACACGCGCAATGTAGATTTTTAATCGATAATTGCGAGCCCGAAGGGTGGAGCTACTAGTAATTATGCACAAGGTGAATGCTGAACTTCATGAATTGTACTTATCTGTCTATTTGTTACTAATGCTGGATATACATAAACCTAGTACTTAGTGCAATTTAGTCGGTCACCTTGTGCCCATGTAAATAACGCCAGGAGTATCTTACACGTCGCACTAAGTGCGATGTAGTGTGTCCGTGAGTTATGCTAGATGTACCTTACACACCTTACTAAGCACAATGTAGCCTGTCGCCTTCTTTAGATGTGTTTACAAATAGGCGTCAGGTGTGCCTAACACGTCGTACCAAGTACAATGTAGCCTTTCGCCTACTTTGCATGTGTTTGCAAATATACGCCAAGTATACCTTACACGTCGTATAAAGTGCGAACCAGCATTGATCCTTTCTTCATTGTCTATAGATCGCTTTTTAGAAATACCACCTCCACCTGCGCAACTCCCGACACTATCACCTGGCCCACATGTAGTATCATACAGTAAACATGGGTTAGGACTTGCAACTCTACATCGATACGCGCCAACTGTATGGTACGACAGAGCTGTCGCTAGGTATTATTCCATGATTGTCTCCGAAGCCACACAATTTGGACAAGACTTCTGCTTCAATACAAAAAAGTTGCGTCATGACAAGAGGTTGTGGTAAGAAAAACAAATTTAGCCGTGATCACAATCTATGCAAGTAGGAAGTGCGCGTAGGTTGACGAGATGATGGATCTATGTACGTCGACGCTGAACAAGAATCATTTACGATTTCTTTACTTCTATCGCAAAGACAAACCAACGAAATATCCAGTCATTACCAACATTCCAAGCTGCGAAATGTGATGAAAGGATTATTAATTGCATGACCCAAATTGAACTTGTCCAAGATCTTAATCACGCAAACTTGGACGCGTAAATATCGAATATGTACAGAGAAAAAAAAAAGATGGCGTCGTCAAAATGTTTGATGGTGAGTGGAATGCATCGTCCACGAAAATTGCCTGACTGCTAGGGCACATCATGAAATTAACCCTGGTACGACCGTGCGACTCGAATTTGACCAAAGAGGTCGTTTTATTTGCTGTTTACTTGCATTTGGGGTGACGGTACGCAGCTATTTAATTCTCATCCTACTTTTTGTCCTTGTGGAACGCACACATGACACCTTTAGTACAATGGCGTTGTTTTCCACCAAAAGTCAGATATGAAAACGATCAAAATGTAAAAATTGCTACGACCCTCTTTAACGTCGTTATGAAAGTAACGTGTGGTGATATCTCAATCTTTGCGGAGAATTTAGATCTTTAATGACCAAATGGCCAATATTTTGCGATCGCTTTAGCATTCAAGCGCTTTGTCTAAAATACACAGACAATCAATTGTCATGGTTTATTTGTTTTAAATATGAACATTTAAATGTCATGGTTGAATTCCGATAGGACACAGTACACATAATGCTAAACATCTAGGCCTAGACGGGTGTTGTATACGTAGATTTGAAAAGGATGTCACGAAATACAGGCGCAGGGAGGCAGCAAGATATAAAAGGCGCAAGTCCGGCCGTTCGAGTGAAGTTGGTGATGCAGTCTCTTTAACGATATTGTCATCAATCCCGGCATCCGGAAATTCACGCAAGCGCGATTGTGTTTGCATTACCCCTTAATTTGGAGTTTTTATCATCTCCACATCTGTTACTTTTGTTTGGCTGGCGAAGGCCCAATTCTTTCGTTAGTGGCAAAAGCGTGATGTCAAAAATTTATACAAGCGATTCTGCACCTATGACGAGATTCTTACACTTGCGAGCGTCGATATAAAAGCTCGTCAATGGATAATTAAAGCCGTATTCGGATTACCATACAAAATTTATTTGGAGTAATCAATTTCTCCGTTTTAGCCAATATGCTGTGCTACGGTGCACGCGTACTGTCCTATTGTTCTTCTTTTCAGAGTTATCCAATATTTTTCGAACGAATGCAGCACAGACCTCTTGTTCGTGTCCGATGTTTGACCAGTTGAGGATCGCGTAGTGCCATTTACTCGCTGTGTTACACACAAGTGGCAATTAAGAGCGTTGAATGAAAGTGTTTTATAGATGTTGCTTCGTCAATATTTCGCTGAAAGCATTTGTAGACAAGGGAACATAGCTTCCTCTGATCACGGAGCTCAATGAAGATTCGCTATAGAACCCGTCCTTATTGTTCACAGAGTCTGGACGTTCACGTAAAAGAAGCATTCCTAGCCCAGGCAAAACCTAAATATAATTTCTGGAAATGTCTGTCGAATGTACCACTCAATCGTTAACAAAAGATTTACGTGTGCTTACCACAAAATGAAGCTAAATATTCCAGAGGATCCCTCATGCCATCAAATCTGGAGCTGCATGCTTTTGTTCTATTCTCTTGCAACACGTACGATCAGATTTAGTGAACATAGCACTCATAGTGCGCTTTTACTTAACTACACCGTGTCAAAGAGCATTAAACGATGAGCTGCACTTTGTAGAAATTTTTGATCCTTGTATTTCTGATTCGCTATAGTATCTAAATGAATGATAGTATTTTTTTTCTTAAGACCACTATGGCATTGGCTGGTTCAACTTTTTTTTAATATTACCTGTTATTTTAAGTTTTAGTGGACTATTTGGCGCTTTTTATTTAAATATTTTTAAATTTTATAAATTATATAATTTAAAAATTTAAAAATATGAATTTGTTTAATTTTTTAAATCGAAAATGGTATTTTGATATAATTTGTTATGAATTTTTAAAAATAATTATTTTGAAAGTACGTTATTATTTTACGTGTAATTCTCTTTTAATATATTTATAAAAATAAATAAAATTTTTATTGTTTTTAAGCTGATTAAATTAATGTAATCAGCCTAATTTCTTTAATTTTTATAATAGTTTACATTTTTTTATTATTTACATAATGATTTTTTAATAATTATTTTTATAACTAAACAGAATATAATAATAATAATAATTTGAAACAGTAAGCTGACAAACAACATGTATTGTACGAGATCGTACATTGTTGTGCTAAAATCACGTGATTTAACAAAGGTTTAACTAGTGCCATGATATAAGTTAAGGCTCGACGTGCATTATAGCTGCACAGAATTCATGTTGCTTGTTGATCTTCATAGACTGGAAAGCTTAATTAAAACTTCATGCAAGAAAAAAACTACGGTGTGATGCGGGCTTAAGCCTTAGCAATACTAGTATTCGTGGCTGCATCTTTTTATCTTTTCTAAATCGTATTCCCTCTTTCTAAACTCTACTGACTGTGATAGGTGCAGCTGTCGGCTGCAATATTGACAAAAACTCATCGACACACGGTAATTATGTATATCGAAATCATGTCTAGGTATTCCCTTCGTACCTAAATCAGCCGCACAAGTACGCATAGAGCCGGACTTGTAAATAGAGACGCCACCTTAACTCTTAGATCATCCACAGTAACGTTATCACTCCTGATTGCGGAATTCGGCTGTAATAGTGGCATCGAAATAAAACTACGTTAGTGATGTCGAGCAATTAATTTTGCTAATCATTTCCCGAAATGGCTGTTGTAGTTGGTAAATTTTACAATCAGCAAATCGTCTCTACATGGTAAAAACAGCGCCTACGCATAGACATATTTCATATCAGCTAATTTTGAACATTCCGTCCTGGTAACCCTTTTACTTTCTTTCTTTCATTTTACCGAATGTTGCCGTCCTGTCTTTCTCGTCTATGTCACGTGACCTCTAAGCATACTTATAAATCCTAGCGTCAAATCTTTATTAACAGATTACTATTATTCGAAAACGTGTACAAGATACGTGTTGCTGCTTACCGTTATTAGTCATGTTACGCATTCACCATAAAATTAAGAGCCGCGGATGCTTATGTCAGAAGCGGATCACTAAGTAAAATAATCTCATGACTTGCATTGGGTCAGTACCGAGCATTCATGTGTAGGCTTATTATTATCGTCGACACTGAAAAAGCCAATTTGTGCATGCATGAGGAATTGTCGAGCTTGATTCGATTTATGTAGAGTTGTGTAGTCTAAAGTATTTTAAGAGCAGGTATCGTGGGTGTGTTGTAATTTAATCTAGACCCATTCGATAAATTTGGAGACACTAGTACATTCGTCACTTCATACAACGGAACAATATTTGTGGCGTGTTTGGCTTGTTCCTTGTATTAAACACTCATGTATGGAGTGTCAATCTGAACTTATGTTAAAAATACATAAGTGGTGCACTGATTCTTTAACATCGAGCCCTGCTTTTAAAGTGCTCTGGTTATACTTGCCGGCTTCTCGGTCAATTTGTTGCGGTCATGCTGAGGTATAAGAAATGATGATAGAAGGATCCAACAGTCCAGAGCATCAGGTGGCCCAATCGTCATCTCATCGGAACTTTCATCATTATTAATGTTCTCAATCGTGTCATGCTTTATCATGTTTGAGGTCATCTCGATCGACTTACCGTCATCCACACCAATGTAATCGCCGAAAAAATGACGCCGCGAGTAAAACAATTCTTGTGCTTGGTCATCTCTTCATCAACAGATCGATTGATGCTTTGTTGTGTTTGCGTAGTTTAGTAAGATCGAACCCCATCACCACCCTCACGATTAATCTTGCTTTAGAAGTTAAGAATAACTTACTCGGGTACCTCCTCCCAGCTCGATGTAGCGAAGCGCACATACTCTAAGATTTCCAACTTTATTACAATTCTGGTGTGGATTGCATCTTCGAATCATCGAACAAATTTCTTTTAATACCGCGCTATGAATGATGGAATAATACCGATCAGAAAAAAGCGCGTGGTAACTTTCTGGACAAGAGAACTTTCGAACAAATTTACTTGCAGCGAGCAGTAAAAACGTGCTGTCATGTCCGGCGCTGGAATACCAGCTTGACATTGAAGTATTCAGCGTAGCCATAGTGACACGACTCGTTGTTTAGCAGGGTAAGCACTCGTCTCCCGTGCATATTGGCATCGAAATGCCGGAGCCACTCAGAAAACTTTGACCTGTTTTGTCACGCATTATGGCTGTTGCAGTACAGAAATTCGTTTGCTTGGTGTTAGAGTTGCGAAATGATCGTGGTTGCTTTGACTTGCCTATAACAACGAGATCCGACTTCTCGGTGCCGGTCATGTTGCAGCACATTGTGACTGTAAAAAGATCCTCCTATGACTTCTTTCGTCAACACTCCACTGTTGTTAGTGTCTTTTTTATTGGGAGGCGATAGAAGAGAGCTAATTCCTCTAAACTGAATACATCGCGTGGTAAATATTGCCCAATCAGCCCTTTAGGCTCCATTCGATTCACTGCTAGTTGAGCGCGGTCCGCTGAGGCTGCCTCGCCGTAAAGCACATGATGCTGGATGCCGTGTCGAGTCTTTATTTGTGCAGCCACTCATTTGAAAGCCGCAGGTCGTTCTTCCTAATCCCTTGAGCATCTCGAAGTAAGCGACCTTTTTCTGGTAGTAGCTCATCTGTGAGGATCATTTTGCCGTCATTGGGAAGATAGAATTCGAAGATCGCAGCCTTTAATGCTGGAAACAGCACCTTTAGATTGCGCTTCTATCTTTAGGCAAGAAACGCGTAGGACGGTGCCTGACGAATCCGTACTGCTACCGTTGTCAAGATCCGAAGGCTAAGCTTCTCTCTGAACCAGTATTGGATTTAATCCAGTTATGTGCCGAGTGTACGTGTGAAGTGCACCTACCTTTGATGGTTATGTTCCATCGTCAAATTGTTCGCATCGTCGACATGTTAAAGGTGGAACGGAAGCAGCTGTGCAAAAATGGTAGGAAATCGAGACTTCGGCAAGTCCAATGTAGAGGGAAAACTGGTGAATGGTGCGCGTTATTTTAGTAACCTTTTTTATGTTTCTTGCATATACTCAACAAACAAAATCAAATGACGCCACTTGGTGCGGGACACGGAGCTTCTCAAGTAAGAATTATACCCTCGATAGAGGTTCTTAAATGAAGGGACGACTGTAGAAACAATGTCATTTCACGAAGCCTGAGTGATCCTGATGAACAAAAATAGATTGACGCTCTTAAAACTGAATATTAGATTTTACGTATGGAAGCTAGTGTGCGTCCTAATGGAGTTAAGGTTTTTGAAACAAGTGAGTAGTTTTACGAAATAAAGTACACAATGTGAAATGTGCCGGTGTTGCACGCGAATAACCAGTAAGAACTTTTAACCAGACTTTAAAATAAATACAGGGATACAAAGCTCCAGTAACAAGACGGAGTCAGCGAAGACATCCTTGCTATTGGCTCTGTTCCTCGGCCTTTCTTTCTCCAGATTAATTTTGTACCAGCATTCATTAGACCTCTGTATGGTTTCAGTATTTACAAAGAGTAGCCTGATTGTTTTTAATAATGGTACTGGACGAGTGTGTCAAATGTACAGAGGCTCTAAGGCTTGGGGTAATCACCACGCATTTGGCATTGGATTCTGGACGAATACCTACGAAACTGTAATTTAAATCGTACGAAAATGGATACAGATGTGTATGTATGAGCACTGGGAGAGAATACGATGGACGCGATTGTATTTGTAGAAGCCACTTTATTAATGGATCTGAATCCGGCATTAAAATGATTCTAGTGGAGCTTCAGAGCAAGTTCAGACATAGAACTAGGAATCTGTGAAATGTTTATTAAAGACAGAAATTGTACATACAAGGTAAAATGATGTCAATCGCTTAGCAAGGCTGTATTGAAAAGAAAGACGGATTGTAAGATGTCGAAGCGTAAACCTGTTTCATATGCCACATGTGCAAATTGACTTCCCGATGACTGGAGATACGGACGTGGAACGGGTTCTTGTAGATCTAAAGCCAGCTTTGGAGTATTAGTAAATTGTTTGTTCGTTAAATTATATCTAGTTTAATACACGCGTCCCGATACGACACTGCAGTGCGAAAATGGGGATAAAATTCAATTTATTGGATGCTCGCCAAGTGAGTCTTTTTCATTTTACGAGTAGCAGGTCGAACTACAGCCTTGTTGGGCAAGGCATAACAATCCAAAAGTGTAGGCGTATACTTAAACATTGCGAACAGCGACGGAAGGAGCAAGATTCGTGGTTATATGCTGTGGCTGATCTAGGAAATGGACGAGAATATCGGCAGTCCTTGGCCGATTTTGTGCTGCCAATGGATGTACGCACCTACGCTTCTATGATCCACAAGAAATGGGTGACTATTGGTGATGCGTGCTGATCGGAGTTCGTGTCTGCAGATGAATGGAGAACGATGAGTAAGCGCTTAATATGTGTAATGAACTGGGAGTTCGTCGAAAAGCACGTTTTTATGCAAAGAAAAAAAACGGAGATGAAGGTGATTGAAGCAACACATGAGACAACAACATGAGGAAAATAGATCTTAAGTACCACAAGAAACGACATTATGTAGAAAAGAACAAGTACACTTTGGTTTACTGCCCGCCAGAAGGTATGCTAGCAGACATCTTTAGCATGCCGATAAGCTTACACATTCCAAAAATAAAAAGTTGCACAGTCCAAAATAAAAAAGCTACATAAGCTATAAATTTCTTGCCAGTGCCTCATCAGGTGAAGTAATCGCAGCACAAGACATCAGAGACATCAAATTAGGATTGTGAAAAAAGAGAAGATGTCGTGTCCCGGATTACAGTATGCCAGCATAAATCTGGGACAAGCGGTGACAGTTGGTACATCAACCGTTTCGGCATATGATCGGTGGTGTATAGCGTGTAGTCATAGGGCTAACCGAAGGGGTTGTCACCTGAAAGGTTTCCCCTCTTTAATCCCAAATTTGCTCAGTGCGACTCATCTGCGCATTTTGACAGTATGACATTATAAACGGCCTTGAAATAGTCCTTCTTCACTCACTTTGCCTAACTAGGTCATTGTGATCAGGTTGGGCAACTACCGCAGCGGGTAGCGTCGAAAAAGTGCCAAGACAAGGTCCCTTTGACCAAAGGATCAAAGCAGGTTCAGGGGGCGTGTGTAACGGGGTTGCACGAAATTATGGTACTTTGTACCAGAGGTGTTACACACCTGAGGTTACCCCTTTGTAAAGGTGATATAGAATATCTTATTGGTTTGTAGGGGCTGACGAGTGTCAGACATTAGGTACGGAAGATCTTTGAGTAGGATTGAGATATTCTATAGGCTTTAACAAAAATAAAGTCAGTTCCCATTTTGATCTAAAGGACACGTGGCTTGCGAGCCGTCTTGATCGTTGATCACTGATCACTGATCACTAAGAGTTAGCAACACCTCCTTGAGGTAGCTAATCTTGAGCACTGAGTGCTGTCGATTCACTGAATCGTTAGGTCCCCTGGAACAGGGATCTGAAGCTGTAAATCTTGTTGACCCGTAAAGGCGTTAGTTCTTTAGAACTAAGTTGCTCGTAGAGCGATAAGTCTTCCTCTGACTTAAGGAGCTGTGTAGCTCCGTTACAGCGTGGATGACCAAAATTCATAATGGGTGGCATTTTTAACGGTTGTGCGTCCAATTTGTTGGCGGAAGGGTGCAATATCGAAAATGCCGGGAGATTTTTACGACGCGGAGTGTGAACGGTAATATGTGGTGATAATTAAATATGTGGCCGACTTCTTTATATAACTTGGAATGGTTGGACGACAGAGAAGTAGCATGTATTCTATAAACCAAATTATGATGAAGAATGTTAATTGAAAGCTTATAACGTATAAGGGACCGGATTTATCCACTTTGGTTTTTTCAGGAAGTGTAATGTGCATGTCAAGGGAAAGTTTATGATAGAGTAATGTCCATCATGTGTGTGGTTTGTAACCTAAAATTTTTATTTAAAATTTAGATTTAGAGAAAAATAGTTGATAAAAATGTGAGTATCGGGTTTGACAGGAAGGGTGTAAATTTAAGGAAAAGGTGTATGAATTTATCCATTGCCGAATTCTGAACGGAATTTACAAAATTTTGCAGTCTATCTTACCGACGCAAGTTGAGCTCACGCGCATTGATAAGAGCTGAGGCGGCCCTAAAGAAATGGCTGAAATATAACCGTTCTATCTAAACGAGGAGTAGAATTCGCTCTAGACAGCCGACTCTTTCGATAAGTCACAGGTTTTTGTCAGTAACTTAGACGCAAGCAGAGACAAGTCATACAATGCCACGATTAATTCACCTGACATCTCCATAATTGTAAAAGTCCCTCATCCGATCTCTACAGCGAGCACAACTTTTCAATCTAGACAAACTCCTACGATATCGTGGTCAATGCATCATACTATGATGTTCGACATTCAGACGCTTGTGATGGAGGCAAAGCGAAAGCGCGACTGTACAAGTGAAACGAGCTGGTCTGCTCGTTATGGCAAGTTGGTGATCAGTCGATGATGATTAGTTAGCAGCAACAACAATCAGACCACCTTTTTATCAAAAGCATATACAATAGACAACTGTTTTTTGTCCCATGACCTCATCATAGCTGTGCGATCTTCATCTTTACAGACGTCTCCAGTTGATTCCTTAATGTCATATTTTACAACAAAGGTAGCACAGGACAGGAACATAAGCATCAAACTCAATTCAATCCTCGTATGCATTCAAAGCGTTGATCAAGTGACTCGTCTCTCGTCGTGACTAACTCAAAGAGATCCAGGCTGGATCCGGGCTCAGCTATAGCAGCTCAGCATGTTTCAAGGTACAAGTATCAGCCGTCACTATTGCTCAATATAACTGTAACGGGGCACCCTGAAGCTTGTACTGGTGACAGTACAAGCTACTTATTCTGATAACAGAATAAGGCGGTGCCTCGTAACTTCACGTACACTCGTACGTGCAGAGGAAGACGGTAAGAAGAAGCGAGTACTTGGTTAAAGTAAGAAGTAGAACTGTATTTATAATAGTTAATGTCTGCAATAAATCACTATTTATCTTCATCTAACTATGTCTAAATACAAATGTGTAAATCAGTTATCTGCTCACCACTCATTGCGTGCGTCTGTCGTGGCGCGTCTTCGTTGGTTGATATAATGGCCTATATCAACCAATTAGGAACTACTTGGAAGTGCTACAGAATATTGTCCTTATGACAATATTCTGAGAATATAACTCTTATAGTTATATTCTATTAACAATTTCTTATAAATTGTTATGTAACGATTCACCCCGTTACATCACCCCCCTTAACCATCAGTCACTTTAGTGACTGATTGACTAAATGGATACTCGTCCCAAATCATTTGGGACGGGGTTTGCACTTGTTGGTCCGCGTCCACTTTCCAACATCTCATCGCATGGTAAACAAGCCCATGCGATGCGCGAGCAAGGCCGCCGAGAGCGCGTCTGCACGTCTCTGTGCGGACGCCGAAGCAGAAACTACAGCAACTGATGTCCCATCGGTTGCTGAATCGACTCAGCCTGTATCACCTGGTGATGCAGGCGCTGGTCATGAAGACACTCGTGTCTTCACAGAGTACGAGCTCGGTGTCTCGTACTCTCCTGATACGGATGACGGATCCGTATCGACGGCAATTGAATCCAAGCCGCCTGCCAAGCGTGGCATGGACGATGCTTTGCGTCGCAGCATCTTTGGTTCATCTGACTCATCAGATGAACCATCGCCAAGCGAAGGCGCTCGAGGTCGCGAGACTCGGGCGCTAATAGTGGTGTCGTTTCTCCAATGGGCACCACCACTTCACAGCAGGTGCCAGTACTTCTGTCGGCACGTCGCAGGAAGAGCGGGACCGCAATGTGTTGCGTCTCGCTCCAGAAAAGAAGGCATGGATGCCTCCTAAATCTGTCATGGATCACTTGTCGGCGACGACGAGTGATCGTTATCGAACACGATTGTTCGATTCGTCAAGGATTCATCACCTTGACCCCAGCGCGAAAGACTATCGCGCTGAACATGAGTTCTTCATCGATGCTTTCTTCAGACATCGATGGTACAGTGGGAATCACAAACGTGATGGTCCCTCACTACTTCAGGCGTGGAACGCCTACATCCATAATCTCGAGGATGTAGGTCGTGACGCTTGGAACGACAAACTTATCAAAGCTCGTGATAAGTTTGAAAAGCGAACCCCGACAGGTGCACGCTACAAGCTGCATCGTCTGTCAAGGGAGAAAGGATTACCCTGCCTCTCTTGGGGAGACTCGTGCCCATGTTGTGTGAACAACTCTGCACGAGCACCTAAGGAGGCTTACCTCCTTACCAGCCCGTGGTGGCGCGTACGTGTCTCTACTGAGATGTACGAAGGGATTGACAACCTGAAATCCCTTTACGACCGTGCCGGGAAGACTTTCTCCGGCGGTCCTTCTGCGGCACAGGATGTGTCGCGTCGTACTACTCGACCAGACCCAGTACGTCAACCATCAATTGGGAGCGGGGCTCCCAAGAATCCCAGGACGGGGGATAGCCGCGCCACCGGACGAGGGTAACTCGTCCGACGTCCGTTCACGTCGCGGTGGTTCAACAGCTGCTCTACTAGATAGCGCTGGCCACCGCGAGAGTCCTCTAATGGAGGTGGAGGAGGAGGAAAGACGCTCTCCACACGATCATGTGGATCGGTGTGTTCCCGAGAGCTTCTTTGATCGCGTAACGCAAGGGTTACGCGACGATCTCGAGCATGAGCGGAATAGGCGTCTCCAGATGGTGGACACTGCCTCGAAGCATCGAGCTGAGTTTGCCTTTGCTCAGCTTGAGAACGAGAGATCTCTGACATCTCTTCGTGACGAGCTAAGGGTAGCTCGTGGGATTGTTGATCGGTCTCGGGCTGAGATAACTGCTCTTCAGACCCTTGTTGATGCCCACCATCGGGAGCACAAGGCTCTCTGCGAGATGCTTGAGCGCAAGGGCGTTCTTCATCGGAAGAAGCAGCGTACTGATGGTACGGCTTAAGCCGACCAACGTAAAACGTGGGATGCGTTCGCATCTTACGTGGTAACTCGATCGTGTATGCATTGCCTAGGCGGTGCAATACACGAAATGGGCCAATGTACTTGGGTAGTAGTTTACTGCTACCCAAGTTAGTCACTACATGTTTTGGTAGATTAACCGTAGACAGTAGGACTAAGTCACCTTTATTAAATAAAAGAGTGTTTGCCCTTCCATTCTTGTCAGCGTTTTGCTTTTTGCTTATCCACCGCTTCGGCGATGGAGTCTTGCACAAAACGGACTACCGTTTCACGAGCCAGTATGAACTCATCTGATGACTCGTTAGCTTCAGTGTGCTGTGAGCGCACTGCAGCGACAACAACCTTTTCTTCAGTGAGGGCTTCCGCACTCTCACTGGGATCATTGTCTTCAGTGAGGGCTTCCGCACTCTCACTGGCATCATCTTCTTCGATATCGATGTTATCGATATCGGCATCAAACGCAATGACTTCTTCGTCAGAGCGTGATGAGCGTGAACCAAATCGGTTTTTGCTCGCGCGAGTCCCTCCCCCTTAAACCAGAGTTACACTCTAGTAAGGTGGGTACACGCGGATGGCGCAAGCCATTCACGTAAAACGGTGTATGTGTCGTGGACGCATGCACCGAGTTGTTGATGGCAAACTCTACCATTGGCAAAAACTCACTCCAACTTTTAAAGGAGTGTACGTATCCTCGAAGTATCTCTTCGAGGACACGGTTGGCACGTTCCGTCTGACCATCTGACTCTGGATGATCAGATGTTGACATCTTCAAGCGCGTTCCGAGTGATTTGAACACGGAACGCCAGAAATCAGCAGTGAATCGTGGATCTCTGTCTGATACGAGTTCACGGGGCAACCCATGAAGTCGGAAGATGGTGTCAATAAAGACACAAGCACAGCCACTTGCCGTGATTGTCTCTGGTACAGCCACAAGGTGTACCATTTTGCTGAATCTGTCAACAAATACGAGAATACCCGTATTCCCGCGTGCGTCTTTGGGTAACCCGAAGACGAAATCCATTGAGATGGATTCCCAGCACTCAGCCGGAACCGGTAGAGGCTGTAAAGGTGCACGCAGTGAAGGACTTGACTTCACTCGTTGGCAGACTTCGCATGCGCGAACATACTTTCGCACAAACTGATACTGGCGGGGCCAGTAAAAGTCTCGACTTACCGTGAGATATGTTTTCTCTCGGCCACGATGTCCTCCTATAGGAGCATCGTGATACTCGAACATGATCCGCAAACGCAGATCAGTATCATCTGGAATGACAACACGTGGTGTGTCACCAGAAACGGCTGTATAATACAGTAAACCGTTACGAGTAGTGTATCGATCTGATGCAGATCGATACGCAGACGACAATCGTTTCAACGATTCTCGAGATGGTTGGGAGAGATGTGACAACAACTTCACTATCTCACCATCTTGGGCGTATGCCCGCCTCACATCATCATACAACGTTGTAGATGGAACTGAGGACGTCATAACCGCAACAGTGACTGTCTCACTGTTGGGTTTCGCGACTGTTTCAAAGTCGGGACGACGTGAGAGTGCATCAGCGACGACATTAAGTCGTCCTGGTTTGTACTCGACCGTAAAGTTGTATTCTGCAAAGAATGACAACCACCGCGCCATTCGTTGTGAAAGGTGCGGGCTGTTCACTGCCGTGCGTAAGGACGCATGGTCAGTGTAAACAACGAAGGGTCTATCTCCTAATAGATAGACTCTGAACTTCGCGAGTGCATACTTCATGGCAAGGAGTTCCTTGTCATGCACTGGATAGTTCCGCTCAGCTGGTTGCAGCTGACGCGACTGATAGCAGACGACGCGTTCAACGCCTTCAAGGTCGTACTGCATTAATGCACAGCCGATTGCGAAATCGCTGGCATCACAGACCACATGAAATGGCCTGTCCTGATCGGCTATTGCTAGGACTGGGGATTGTATCAAGCTCTGCTTGATACCCTCAAAGGAGCGTTGACATTCAGCGTTCCATAACCACCTCTCGTTCTTTTTCAACAAACGAGAGAGGTGTACAGTCATCTCGGCGTAATTGCGTGAATACTTATGCAAATACGCCGCTAGCCAAGGAATTTTCGAAGACCTTTGACATCGACCGGCACGGGCCAGTCGGTGATCGCCTTGATCTTTTCGGGATCAGGACGTACACCGTTCTTACCAACGATGCACCCAAGAAGTGGTATTTCGCTTGCTGCAAATATACACTTCTTGAGGTTTGCATACAATTGATGCTTTCGCATGATTGTAAGAACTTGTCGGACGTGGTACCTGTGAACCTCAACGTCCGACTTTCCATCCATAGCTCGACTATGGATGAATACGTCATCGAAATAACTCGGCGCGAACTCTCGTACTGGTCTCAACAGATGTGATACACATCTGTTGAACGTGGCAGGGGCATTACTGAGCCCTTGTGGCATTACTAGCCATTCCCAGAGCATGCCGCTAGGCGTGCTAACTGCGGTATAGGGTATATCCCGTTCCCGCATTAGGATTTGATAGAAGCCATCCATCAAATCCATGGACGAAAAGATGGTACTCTTTGACATACCATCAATGATTACGTCCTTCCTCGGTATCGGCGTCTGAGCCGGTACCGTTGCAGCGTTCAATTTGTTGAACGCGTGCACTATCCGCCACCCTCCTGTTGCTTTTCGCACACAGAAGGTCGGAGAGCTATGTGGGGAAGTTGATTCCCTCACATGGCCCGCTGCTAAACGATCGGCAAAGAACTTGTCGATCGCAAGTACTTGTTCACGAGGCAGTGGCCACTGCTTCATGACACAGTACTTCGAGCCTGGTTTAAGCTCGACTTCGTGTCGAATACCTTTATCCTTCGGTAATTCGCACGGAACAGTTTCAGGGAATACATCCTTGAATTCAACCAAATCTTCATAGAGAGGATTTTTCTTGAGCGATTCCCATGATTGGGACTCATATCGCTCAATTCGTGTCTTTTCATCTAGGACACTCTCGTCCATAGATGAACTACTGAGAACTCTCTCGTTCTCAGTAAACACTGTTGCTGACCTTATGTCGGTTACATACTCGTCGTCAGCGACGAGTATGCAGATCTGCTTGACTTTGCCACTACGCAGATCACGCAAGAACCTTTTATGTTCGAGCGTTGGCAACTGAGTGATCTCCGAAGTTAACTTCGGAGGCGCAATCAGATCAAGTGTATAAGCGCCTACACATGATCCGTTATTGACTATGACATTCAATGTCTCTGTCATTTCCTGGGGACTTATTCCCTCAGGCTTCGAAGGACTTATTCCTTCGTCTTCCCGGGGACTTATTCCCGCGGGTTTCGGGGAACTTATTTCCGCCGTATTTGTAATCTTGGGACTTATTCCCTTTACTTCCTCTAGCTGGGGTTGCGCAACCACAGCGAGATCCTCTACGAAAGACTCTCCAGTCGATCTAGGATTATCGTTTCGCTTAACCTGAGCGATCGATTGTTTCTCTTCTAGATGTTCCCCTCTAGGGATACATCTTTGTCCCAGTCCACCCGACTTATTCGAGTGGTGGACCTTCGGCGCAGCCTGTGTTTCCTCACAGCCGCCGGAACTTTGCTCCGAAGTGTAACCGTTTGGTACACTAAGGTTTTGTGCAGTCGTACTAACGACCGTACCACAAGTGAGGCCATCGCACTCACTCGTAGTACATCCACACGCTTGTGGACGCTCCAAAACGTTCATCAGATGGCCATCTGATGAACAAGCGGCAGGCATCGTTACTGTCCGATGTTGCCAGTTTACCCGTGGTTCGTACCTTCTGAGCCACGGTATTCCAAGGATGACATCAAATTTGTCATCCAAATCCAATACGATAAAGTCATCGTCATATTGGGTATCTTCTAGCGTATAGTGAATCTTCACTATACGCTTCATGACGGTTACGGATGCGCCTGTCGCAAGACGTACCGTCATCCTCGTAGGAGGTGTGTCACATTCACTGAATTTAAAGTGACCATCTTCTAGCGATTGGCGTCGCACAAAATTGTTGGACGCCCCACAATCGACTAGGGCTCGAAGGGACAACTTATTCGTCACTTCGAGTTTCAAGGTAATGAGTGAGATCTCATTACCTAGAGCAGCAACGCACAATGTCTGTGTGTTGGGAGCAACCTTCATCAAGAGGCCTACAAATTCTCTTGACGTTGCTGGATCAGTAGGGTGCTCCGCACCTACTGATCCTGTCCGTTTTTTGACGGTCCATCCCGTTGTTGCGTCTTTGCACCAACTGCGGACCCTCGTCCCTGCCCCTTTCTCATGGGTGGACGGTCACTACGCCCAGTGTCGCGAGACACTGGACGAGGGGCACTACACTCGTAAGCGTAGTGTCCTGTCTTCTGACATCTGTTGCATCTCTGCAACTTCTTGTAGCCTGTAGAGCGAACCTTCTCGCTCTCTACATAACAGAGTTCCATCGGCTCTGGACCTCCGTTGTCATATCGTCTCGGTTGACGATATGATGTCGAGCTGGCGCGAGCCTGTCTCAGACTGAAGTCTTCCTGCTCCGCAATGGAAATGGCTTGTTCTAGTGAATCTAGTTCAAGCCGGAACAGGTGAGTCTTGACGGGACCATCCGCAAGACCCTGCATGAACACCGAAACCAACGTGTGTTCATCCACTGGATTGGAACTTATACAACTCGTAAGATGTCGTATATGTTGAGCGTAAGCGTGCACATCACGCTTACCCTGCTTGAGCTTCAAGAGTTCGGTTCGAGCTCTGAACTCAGCTCTAGGCGGTTCAAACGTTTGTCTGAGCCGCGACTTGAAGACTTCCAACGACCCAAACGCATATGGGTCGTGCAGCTTGAGCCCCAGTGCCCAAGTCTTGGCACGTCCTGCCAGATTTGACTGGGCAAATGCAACTTGCATATCCCCGTCGTCGATGCGACGCGCCCTTATGGCGTCATCCAATTCGACGAACCATCTCAAGAGGGAGTCTTCTTCGACCCCTCTATACTTTGAGATGTCAATCTTCAAAGTCTCGGGTCGACGCGAGTGCATCGACCCGCCAGCAGCAGCTTGCTGCTGTCTCAACAGTTCAAACTGTTGAGCACCTTGTTCTCTCAACAACTCTGCTTGTTGAGAACCTTGTTGGTGAAGCAAGGCTACTTTCTCGCGTTCTGCGTCAAGTTCATTTTGAATGAACTTGGCGATAGTAGCATGTTGGGCATCTCTATTGAGAGCCTCTAGCATGACGCTAACAGCATGGATGCCCATGGTCGAACCCATTCGTTCAACCGCATCCCATTCGACATCGCTCAAATGGGAGTAGCCGTCACGCGTAGCGTGAAAGCTTTAGTCATCTTCATCATCCAACATATTCATGTTGGATGTGAACGCAGTCCTTGGACGGACTACGAAGTGCTACCAGGTGTAACGGGGCACCCTGAAGCTTGTACTGGTGACAGTACAAGCTACTTATTCTGATAACAGAATAAGGCGGTGCCTCGTAACTTCACGTACACTCGTACGTGCAGAGGAAGACGGTAAGAAGAAGCGAGTACTCGGTTAGAGTAAAAGTAGAACTGTATTTATAATAGTTAATGTCTGCAATAAATCACTATTTATCTTCATCTAACTATGTCTAAATACAAATGTGTAAATCAGTTATCTGCTCACCACTCATTGCGTGCGTCTGTCGTGGCGCGTCTTCGTTGGTTGATATAATGGCCTATATCAACCAATTAGGAACTACTTGGAAGTGCTACAGAATATTGTCCTTATGACAATATTCTGAGAATATAACTCTTATAGTTATATTCTATTAACAATTTCTTATAAATTGTTATGTAACGATTCACCCCGTTACAATAACGATCAACTACACCAATCCGCCACTTCAGTGATGATCAACAACCTTCTCTGCAAAGTCAGCCTGCTCTACTTGTTGTTAATCTTACAAGACTCAGTCAGCAAGGTGACTTTTTACAATGACACCTTGGCACATGTGCGGCGCTTCCGACAATATCCTACATCTGTGCAGTCTCCAGCACCATTCGTGCGACATACACCCCCCACCCAATCAGAAACGAATCCGTCTTCAAATGCCCCGAGCCTCCACTCGTCTACGATTGGTCAGATATCGCCCCAGCTTCCCCAGTCGTACCCACCGAGCGGTCGGTACCACCGGCCTCGATCCCGTCGTTTCCAAACACCGTACCCCACGACGCCCAAACACCGTACCCCACGACGTACCAAAACAGTACCCCTCCTTCCTGCTGTAGCCCCAACGTACCATGTCGTTTGGTCAGGCCGTCCAGCCCGGCGGGTACTTGAACCCACAGAACGACTACACGGTCGGGGAGACGATCAACGACGGCATCCAAGATCTGGCCTGGAGTCCCACGAGTAACGTCTTGGTCTCGGGCAGCTGGGACAACTACGTGCGCTGCTGGGAGGTGCAGCAGCAAGGCACGCAGTTTAACGCCGTGGCCAAGGCGCAGATTGCGCACGACGGGCCCGTGCTTTGTACAGCGTTTAGTGGCGTACGTGAACTGGCTGCTGGCCTTTTTTTGTCGTGCTACGGTTTGAATTGTATGGTTGATGGGTGGTGGTTGGAGGAGTACTGATATAAGGTGAGGTTACGCTTTGTTTGTGTCGTTCTATGTTGTCTTTTTATGTGTGACATGATGAGTAGGATGGCAGTGCTGTGTTCTCGGGCTCTTGCGACAAGACGGCCAAGATGTGGGTGCTCAATGGTCCAGCACAGGGGCAGCAGATTGCTGCGGTGAGAGAGAGAGAGAGAGAGAGAGAGAGGAGCAGAGTTTTTCTAAGCTCTCCTATGAAAGAAACGGGTGTGGGCAGAAGGATTCTGGACTAATGCTGATGATGTCAATTTGTTGACAGCATGACGCGCCGATTCGCAGTATCGCTGCGATTCAAGAAGCTAATTGCGTGGCTACGGGCAGCTGGGATAAGACTCTCAAGTACTGGGACACGCGGTCGCCAACAGCTATGGCGACCGTGCAGCTGTCGGAGCGCTGCTACGCTATGGATGCGAAGCACCCGCTGCTCGTAGTGGCCACAGCCGACCGTCAAGTGCACATTTTTGACATTCGCAAACCATCGCAGATTTACAAGTCGATCCAGTCCAATCTCAAGTTTCAGACGCGGGCGATCGCGTGCTTTCCAGACGCGTCGGGGTTCGTAATTGGGTCGATCGAGGGACGTTGCGCCGTCCAGCACGTTGAGGACAAGGACAAGAGGTGCGTTCCTCTGTTGCTCTTGTGCTAACTGTACTTTACTTCATGTAACGCTTTTGCTGATATTGGCACGGTGTGGTCTCAGGAATGACTTCGCATTCAAGTGTCACCGCGACGGGTCAGACATTTACCCCGTTAGCAGTATTGCCTTCCATCCTTTTGGTACCTTTGCTACAACGGGCGGAGATGGCACGTTTTGTTTCTGGGACAAAGACGCTCGTCAAAAGCTCAAAACATTCAGCAAGTGGTACGTTCGCTTTCTAGCCTTTCTCTTGCCACGTGGGACGCTTGACTGCACACTGATCTTACATTCGACGCAATCGTGTGTGCGAACTCTAGCAATCAGTCCATTACGAAGGGCAAATTTAACGCTCGTGGCGACATCTTTGCGTACGCATTGTCGTATGACTGGTGCATGGGTGCAGAGAAATACAACCAGAGTCAGCCAAGTGTCATCCGGCTGCATAGCGTGGCCGAGGCGGAAATCAAGCAGAAGAAAAAGCCAGGTATGGGATCATGAACGGTTCTCTTAGAACCTTGCGCCACAAGCCGCGGCCTGCTAGCAGCACATCCGTTGGTCATGGCTTTTTTTCTGTGTGCGTGTGGCATGCGGCAATCGCGCGCTGCTCTTGTCACCAAGTTCGTGTACTAATCTTGTGCTCTTGTGCTTCCGTTGCTAGCTTCTCGATAAAGTCGTTGATCTGCCATACCCGTGGTCACCGGTCACCCCTGAACTCGACGTCTCTTTAGCAGTTTTCAAGTCAACCCGGCTTGGTCCAGATGGATCCTGCGATCGCTACAACGAAATGCAAAGGCGGACTGCATGATTGACTGCTCAGCAAAAAAAGGAATTTATAAGCGGAGGACTTTAGCGTCGTGTGTCTTACTGCAGCAGTGTACGTGGTTGTTGCTTTGTAAAGGACGTGCAGCATTGCAATTTCTACGGTTCACGTGGTGCTCCGAGACGATCCAACGCCTGCGTGGCTTCCTTCAGTCCTCCTTTGGCTGCCAACCGATAGTACTCGATCGCCTTGTCACGATTGACGGGAACCCCTCGACCAGTCTCAAACAACTGCGCAAGACACAACTGCGCCTCGACAAGGCCGCTCTCAGCCGCAAGGAAGAAAAAGTGCGCGGCCTTGTCGTGATCTAGCTCGATGCCACGTCCCAGCATGTAGCACGCGGCCAGATCAAACTGAGCCCGTGCATGTCCAGCTTCTGCAGCCCGGCGAAAGCACTTGGTGGCGTGGTGGGCACTGGTTTCCACCCCGCGTCCGAGCAGATACGCGGTACCCAGTGCCCATTGGGCCTCCGGCAGTTCGTGCTTGGCAGCTTGGCGATAGAACTGGACGGCCTTCTCCTGGTCCTGAGTCACGTGCAGCCCCTCTGCGTACAGACGCCCCAGGTCAAAGTTAGCAGCGACGTGACCCTGTTCGGCTGCTCTTGTCCAGTAATGAAGCGTCCGATTCAAGTCACGAGGTCGTTCGTCCTCCTCGTCCTGACTGCCGTGGAAAAAGAGCTTTCCCATTTCATAGCAGCTCTTGCTATCTCCAGCGTCCGCGGCTTTCTGTAGGAACTCGAGAGCTAGTGGGAGGTTACGCGGGAGGTTCGCGTACCCGGTGAGGTACAGTGTACCCAACGCGCCCTGTGCCCGGACGTGCCCCATCTCAGCGGCGCTTGTCCAGTGGAGTACGACATTCTGGACGGCCATAGCGGAGCCAGCGTGGCCTTTGGCTTTACCCAGCAGATACTTGACACCGAGAGCGAACGCTGCGTCACCGTTTGTGGGCGTGGGTGCGGCGGAGAGTGGACGAGTGGACGTCCAGAGCGCGCGCAAGTGGCGACGTCGTTGGGCTGAGCGCAGCGGGCGGAAGCGAAACATGTTTATTTTTATTATCAAACGTTTTTGACAGAGCAGAGGTTGTTGACCGTCCGCTTTTTGACAATCGCAGTGATGAGCGATTGGTGTGATCTTTTCGGTACAGTGACATTCGTTTGAGTGAGTGTATGTGCTGAAATGATTGATTCATACACTGCTCTAGCTAGCATCCACTCGCGTCCACTCGAATTACAACTAGTGGACGATGAAGCACCGCGATCTGCTCAAGGTGCCAGCGCTTGTGTTCGTGCTGCAACGTGTGACTGTCGTATCAGTATTAATGACTAACGACGTGATCAATGACCATGTGTCATAGGGACGAGTTAAGCGACTGCTGAAGGAGCAAAAAGATACGGGTCAAGTGGGGGAGTCAGCCGTGGCTGGTTGCGGTAAATTAAATGTAGCCATCTCTTGAAATGAGGACGAAAAGAAGCTGGCAATTAATTGACTCTTGCTCGCGGTATGTCAAAAGTATCAGCAGTGCAGCTGTTTGTGCGAGACTTGGCCAGAAAAATGCAAATGCAGTCGGTGGAAGGTCAAGCGCTGACGCCGATTGAATTGTGCGTGGCGTTTGGATCGAGTAGCGACATGGGAAGCATCTTTTGTTCGTCTAATTTTGTCGTTTAATGCGCTGAATTTGTACAACCAGAAAGAAAAGTGTACTGTCAAGTGGAGAGCTCAAGTTCCTGCATGAGAAAGTGGCTGCTATTGACGAGAGTGCTGTTAAGTACCCCACTTCAACACGACGCGGTGGCAAGAAGCGGACACCAACAGCTACTGCTGAAAAGTGAGTAAGGAGTTGAGAAGGAGTCGCAGAAGTATCTCAATGAAGATGGTCTCTGGATTGTGCTTGTGTGTTCTTTTCTTCTAGGTCGTCAAGTAAGAAGGCAAGAACCACAACGACAGCCAAGAAGACGGTCAAGAATATAGCAAAAGCAGTTGAAGTGTCATCTGCAAAGACTAAGGATGGGCGGCCACATTTACAGAGCAAGGAAGCTTTGCCAGTCCAGGACAGTGTCTCGTCCATACATCAAGCTCAACTGCCGGTGGTGGAAGAAGACGAAGACTACGACGAAAGTGATAGTGACGCGTGAATGGACTTCGCGACTTCTGTGCTGTAGAAAACATGCTCTTGAGAGTAACAACGTCCAGTCTATCTATCGATTTATCTATCTACCCATCTATCTATCTGAAACACAACTGTCGAGGTACAACTTGCAATCAGCCAGCGAAGCTCATCTCGTTTACGCCGTCTTGTCCACTAGTGTAGCATCCAGTAACGACTGCCAAGTGGGACCGAAGAGCATATCACGGGAAGGTGACCGGCGAATACTTGTCTGCTGAAACATCGTGGAGATCGGCGCTGGAGCCGTCACTTTCGCGGTAGGAATCACGGTTGACGAGTGGGGAGACAGAGGGGGCAAAGCTGCCGGGGTCTTGGCTGCTGCCGGAGAATCCTGTTTTTCACCAGGGAAAAAGAAGCTGTGCATTCGAGCGACGACGTCGTCTGCCTCCTTCTGCTGAAGAACAAATGATAGGTTCAGATCTTCCGCCGACTCGCTGAGCAGTAGCACGTCGTAGTTCTCCAGCACGTTAAACACGCAGCCAAGCTCTGCCAGCGCCTTGCGCAAACCACGACCGACGATCGACACCACCGAGCAGTCTTCAAACACACGCACTTTCGAGTGTACATTGAGTGATTCCAGCAGCTGCTGGAACGGCGAGCCTTGGATGCCACCGGGGATGTGATCCAGCGTCACTGTCACGGAAAACTGCGACGTCGCAATGAGATCCACTGAAATGCCGCACGCCTCAAAGGGAGCAAACACCTTGGCCAAGAACCCCGACGTGCCGCACATGTCAAAGGCAGTAATGCTGAGCGTCGTCATGTTCTGGCGCTTCACCACAGCCAAGATCTTCGGACTGCTCGGTTCATCCGTATCTGCCTCCGAAGCAGGATGGATCACGGTTTTCGCTCCCTTTGGGTCATTTGTATTCCGAATCTCCAATGGAATCTTCCCCCACTGCGCTGGAATAATGCAGCGTGGATGCAAGACCTTGGCCCCCATAGCCGCAAGCTCTTGGGCCTCTCGATAGTCGAGACTCTTGATCAGCCGAGCGTTCGGTACATACCGCGGATCAGTTGTAAACATCCCGTGCACATCCGTCCAGATTTCATACTTCTGAGCTCCCAGTAGCGCTGCAAAGAGCGATCCGGACGTGTCACTGCCTCCCCGTCCAAGCACACACGTAGCCCCTGTACTGGTGCTGGCAATGAACCCCTGGGTGAGGACCACCCGTTTCCCCATTGCAGCTGTCTCTGCTTGGTCAACGTCTCGTCGGGGATGCACTTCTGCCTGCAAGTACCGGTCTTCCTCCGACTTGCTCCGACTCGAGTCGCTCACGAGGAGCTCCCGAGCGTCCACCCGCTCGACGTCCGTAAGCCCATTAACAATCAAAATACACCGCCCCAAGTGCGTCGACAGGAGCTCTCCGAACGCCAAAACGCGCGCCTGGATCCGAGGCGACGCCTCCTCCGTCAACTTGATGCCCTGCAGCACCCGCACGAGGTTCTGGAGCTCCAGTAGCAGCGGGTGCAGCGTCCGCGGCAGCTCCGGGTCGATAGTGGACGTGCCAAATAGCGACGAATCCGTGCCGGTCTCGGGTCCCCAGACGCTCTGGAGCCAGAGCTTTTGCCAGTGCGACCGCACGTCCGAGCAGCTCTCGATGCCCTCGAGCGACGCGGGGAAAAGCCCCACCTCAAAGGCTAATGAAAAGTGCTGCACAGCGACGGCCAGGGCGAGCTCGCGGTGGCCCCGACCGCGGGTCTGTGCGAGCGCGAGCGCCTGCGTGAGTTTGTTCGTGACTTGGGACAGCGCCGAGATCGTGATCCAGACGCGGGGGGACGACGGCGACTCGAGGTGCGCGCGGATCTGGGCGCAGATGCAGCGCCAGCGCGCGGCCGTGGACACGCTCGTGCCGCCGAACTTGAGCACGACCCAGGAGGACGACGACGACGAGGGGGGACGGGGGCCACTCATGCTTTGGCTGGCGCGAGTGAATCGGATTGTGGGTTCGAGGGATGGGCGGGAGGGATATCTCCCAGGTTGGATGGGGGGGTGGAAAACGAGGTTGACAGGGGAGTGGGAACGGGGTTTTGGTGGGGGAACGGTGGTTGGTGTTGTTGTTGTTGGTGTTGTATTGTGGTTTGCGTGGACGGATTGGGCTTGATGGAGTGGGGTTCTACGTGTTACTCGCGTGTTTGCGTGCTGGAAGATGTCGAGGGTGGGGAGGAGGTGGTTGGTTTTGTTGGTGGTGTTGATTCTCGGGGGGTTCGAGTGGAGGAACTCGTTGCGTCGTCTTCAGCCGGTGGCGTCGGAAGGTGGCGACCACGTCGACTCGGGTGTCTGATGAATGAAGTGACGCACGACATGCACGAGCTCTTGTCGTCTCGTAAGAAGCAGTGTCCCCTGCACGCTTTTCCTTCTCCTTCTTCGCCATCCTTGCCTCCTTGCAACACCCATTGTCCTCGTCGTCGTCGTCGTCCTCACCCTTCCACCTGTGCAGTCGTCTCTAGAGTCTTTTGCTCAGCGACTTGCACGCCAAAGATGTCGAGCATGAGGAAGTCGCGCACGACTGGGAGGTTGCACATGCACCCGTCGCGCTGCCGCAACAGCATCTCGAGCGCCTGCTCCAGCTGCACGCGCCGGTCTTCCAGATCCTTTCGACTGGTCACGCGGAACCACGTCTTGGCTGGCAAGTGCCACTGAAACCACCCGTCCAAAGTCTCGCCGTCCCCGTGCTTCGTCGTCTCCTCCTCTTCCCTTGCACGATGCCACTGCCACTGCTGCTGCTGCTTCGAGAGCTCCGCCGCACACGCGACAAAGTCCGAGAAGCGGCGCTCGAGCTGGAACGTCTGCTGCGGCAGGTCGCAGGTCGCCACCTCGAGCACGTACGTGACAAAGCCCTCGCGTGTCTCTCGAAAACGCGGGACGCGCACTGTGAACGTCTTGCAAGTCACTGCTTTTGAAGCTGCAGCAGCTCGCGTGGCCGACTGGGCGTCGTCTCGAGGCACGAAGAGCGAGCAAAAGTCCGGCAGCGTCGGGCGACAGACAAAGACGAGGCCGCTGTCCAGCACGTCGTCGCTGCTACTGCTGCTGCTGGTGTTGGGCTTGACGAGGGGCTCCTGGCTCTCGAGTCTGTCGCCCTTCAAGTCGCTAGTGTCGCGGTTTCTGTCGCCTTCGGGTGTCGGTTCGAAAGCGCTGACGACGCGAGTGGCAGCGCGCAGCACCGCGCGTTGTTTCCGACGGCTGCGGGCGCGTTTGCTTGAGGACGTCGGGCGTTTGTCGCTGGTCATGGACACGAGGAGGAGAGCGGGAGGAAGCCGGACAAGTGACGAGTAGAGGGAGCGGGTGGCGGGAGTTGAGGCGAAATTCGCGAATGACCGAAGTACACGCGGCGGCGGATGTTGAAGTTGGTATAGTGAAATCAAGTGTGACGTCCGACAGTCGACGTGGTTGTTGTTGGTGTTGTCGTCACGGTTTCATCGTTAGTTTATCCGTTTGTATGGGTTGAGGTCGACTGTGGCTTGCGTCGTTCGATCGTGACGATCGTGCAACAACCAGTCGGCGCTATTTCGTTCGCTCATGGCTGGATTGAATCATTTATTTCAGCGTACGCCAGACATCGCGACTGAAGAGGCGCTGGCTACTATAACGTGAAAAACCGTCACTTCAACAAGTCGGATCCGCTGGGATCCTCCGATGCAAAAAACGAGTCAGTTTCTGCTCCACCACGTCGTGTCATTCATCCGCTGTATTCAATGAAGACCAAAGCGCTTCGAATCGAGATTGCAGACCCATTTCGCTTACTCATATCCACTGAGTCCCCACGGCGCAAGCGTCACGAGCTCTTCGCTGGCAGTCGGGTGAATGGCAATGCAATTGTCAAAGTCAGCCTTTGTAGCACCCATCTTCACTGCCACACCAAAGCCTTGCAGGATCTCATCGGCTGCCATGCCGATCATATGCAGACCTACGACCTTCTCGTTCTTGCCGGCACACACGAGCTTAACTGCCGTCTTGGGCTTCTCCTTCAGCTCACCAGTTGCTTCATCCACCTCGTTGATCAGTCCATAGTACATGTTTACGAAATGACTCGTGTACACCTTAATGTCGTCGTCGCCATATTTGCCTCGAGCCTGCTTTTCTGTGAGGCCGATGGTGCCAATGGGAGGGTGGCTGAAGACGACCGTCGGAATGTTTTCGTACGAGACCTTGGCATCCTTCATGTTTCCAAATAGACGGTCCGAGAGCTTCCTTCCAGCCGCAACAGCGACTGGAGTGAGTGCAGGAGTACCACACACATCGCCCACAGCAAACACCTTGCTATTTGACGTCTCCTGGAACTCATTTACTACAACGTAGCCGTGCTTGTCGGTTGCCACGCCCGCGTTATCGAGATTAAGCTTGTCTGTCAAAGGTACGCGACCAGCAGCGTAGATCACAACGTCAAAGCCGCAGTGCGCCGAGCCGTCGGTCAGGACCAATGTATTGGTGCCATCAGCTGCCTGCTCGACCCGAGCAACATTGCTGTTAGGTCGAAGATGCGGACCGTCTATCGCCATGGCATCTTCCAGCGTCGTACGCACGATATCCTAGAGCGTAAGAAGCAGCAGTTACGCACAGCGGATTTACACATTTGACAGAGGCCCCTTGAACGTACATCAAACGTGCGAAGCACCCCCTCTTTGCGGCAGAAAATGGACGTCTCCGAGCCCAGTGCATTCAGAACGCCAGCCAGCTCGACAGCAATGTATCCCGCGCCGATAACAGCGACCTTTTTCGGCAGAGTGTCCAGCTCGAAGAATCCGTCCGAGTCGATACAAAGCTCCTTGCCTGTCCGTTTACAACATCATTTTTTCCATTAGACCAGCAATTGTAGTACACCACCATTTCGACGTCAAAGAACACACCAGGAATATCAGGAATCATTGGTCTGCCTCCAACTGCAATCATCACATTCTTGGCCAGCACTTCCTTGCCGTCCACTTCCACATTTCCCTGCTTATTGAACCTCGCCGACCCTTGAATAAACTCCACCTTGGAGCTCGCCAGGTTCCTGCAATCACATCCAATCAATCCTCATCTCAGTATGAACAACAAAGTATCTGCAACTTCGTCACAGCATACAATTTCCAAGTCCTTTTTGTGACCGTGACCTCTCCCTCTCTCTCCCACCTTTCGTATATCCCATTCAGACGTCGAACATAAGCATCACGTCGAGTCTTGAGTTTCGTCCAATCAAAATGCATCTGCGCCCCTGACACGCCACCTGGCCCCTCGTTTTCGAATCCATAATGCGCCACATCGTGCTGCAGCTTGTGACTCATGTCTGCTGCCAGGTACATGAGCTTCTTGGGCACGCAGCCCACGTTCACGCAGGTTCCGCCCAATCGCGCGTGCTCTACGACTGCCACGCGTGTGTTAGGGTAACTAGCGGCACGACGCGAGCTTGCAATGCCGCCACTACCGCCACCAATCACGAGATAGTCATACTCTTGACTCGAGCCACACGAAGCGCTTAGAGCTCGAGTCAGACGAGCAGCTCGCAAGGTGCTAGTTGGTCGGAGCATCTTGACAGTTGACGCCTCGGGTGGTTTTAGCCAATAAGAAGATAGTTTTATAGTGGTTGGTCCATTTTAATTTTAACAAATGACGGATGTTCTCCTCATAATTCGTACTTAGTTCGAGTGTTTAAACAACTAAACGCTCGGGGTCAAAGCGTGCGTGTCAACTTATCTGAAGAGCTCGTTCGTTGAAACTCTATACATTTTTGCTGGGCCGAGGGTCACGCTGAGCAAATTTATAACAATCAGGAGGTCGAGAGCCGCCCACTGGTGGCAAAGAATGGGCCGGGACCTGCTCTTCCGCCTGGGATGACGTCTGCTGCTGCGCGTGGAAAGCAGCGGCCGAGAAGTGCCTCAAGTACGGAGGCAGTTGCGATGCTCCTGACCGAACGCTTTCCTCGGCTGACGAGCTGGCCCAGTTGTACGCCTGCATGTAGAGAACCAGCTTTTGCTCCATCTCCCTCAGCACGACGGCCCGAGCTTCCGAGCGAAGGTCGTCCAAGCTCCGCAACCGCGTCTTCTTCTGCATGTGCTGCAGCAAATCTTGGCCCGCAGCAGCAGTCACTCGCTTCTCGATGCGGGTCTTCACCTCGGCCCGAAACAGAGCCGACGTCTGCTCTAGGTACAACGAAAGAGAGTGCCCGAGCTGTTGTGGCAATGAGCCAAGTAGCCCCAATGGGTTGGAGGCCGTTGGAAGCGGATTCGGCTGGATACGCACGTGCTTGGAGGTACCAAGACTCTTTGTTGAGCGTCCAGGTGACGAACGATACGCGGGTGAGCGGTCGTCCACAGGAGCACTGCTGGGAATGGGTACACTTGGTGGCGTGCACAATGGCGGACAAGTCGATGAAGATGCGAACGACAACGGCGGGCAGCTTGGAGAGTGACTATTGCAGTGGTCTCCGCTGTTGCCGTTACTCAGCGCTTGGTGGGAATAGTCAATCTCCAGCAGGTTCCAACACACGGAACAGGACCGTCCGTGCATGCTTCCCTTGCTGTTGCACGAACCGTAGTGGAGGAGCATAGCCTTCGCGTCATTACAGGGCTGCTTGCACTTGCCGACCATCAGCTCGCACCCCAGACAATGATTCAGCACACGGCGCATGACGCCACAGTCTGCAATCTCACACTCGGCCTCGCACTGTGCGGCGTGCAGTAATAACCACAGGGACCCTGCTGTCTCGGGCGCCTTCGCTGGCAAAAATAACGACGATTGCGTCAAGTAGTTTCGCTCGTACGACGACAGCGACGATGTAGCATCCGTGTTTTGCACAGAAAGCACCAGAATCTGATGCAGGCGCGTGCGCATCGGGATAGAACCAGAAGGAGGCAGTCGTGCTGGAGGTGTCGAGGAAGTTGAATCGAGCGAGACTAGTCCTGACGCCTCATCCGTGCTTTTCGTCCGTTCATCAAGGGACAATGAGGGACTGCCTGTCGTCTCTGTTGCGCCAGCTGAAAGTGCATCGGAGACCTCCTTCGTGTCAATCGCCGTTTGTGTTTGTGTAGGGCTTTGAGCTTGTTCTGGAAAGAGCTGCACATCAACCGACTTCAACCCGCACGGCAAGTCGAAGTCCCGGATAGCATCAAAAAGGGTTGAGCGCTCGTGATCGGACAGCAGTATGTCCAGCTCCGACACAGGTTCAACATTTGCCGACGAGGAAAAATCAACACCAGCGTCACTGAGGATCTGCAACTCATCGTGCTGCTGCTGTTGCTGGAGGTGCTTGTGTGGCGTCTGTTGCATATAATCATCCCCACTATAGCTGGTCGTGGACGCATAAGCAAGCGGAGGCCAGTTCGGGTCATCCGAAGGCATCGGGGATGAGGCGTCGTCTACATCATACCCGACCATGTCGTCGTCCACCGGCCTAGTTTTAATCATCATGATGTTAGTTACTCGATATGAACGATCCCCACACGATACCAACGTACTCTTGCAAAAGCTGGTCCGGAGTTAACCTGGACGAACTCATTGAGGTCCCTCCGACAAACGCACTGGGGTCAAAGTCCATTGGCTCTGTGATAGGCACCGTCGAGTCGAACGACTTGTGACGTTGCAGCTTTATCCACCGCTCACTTGCTTTCTTCTGCTTTCGATGAGCTGCATCCGTCACAACCACAGTTGCAACCAGCAGTGAGTGAGCGGCCTAGCCCACTTTTAACCATAGAAACGTTTTCAGGACGAACGACACGCACCGTGGATGCGATTGTAATCAGCCTCCATACTGGATAAGCTCGTGAACGACTGGGAGCTGTGAATGCCACGCCGTCCTCCTCGAGCCTGCGGCCTCAGATCCATCGGTTGGTGGCCCATCATCGCTTGTTGATGTGGATACTGACGCTGCGACACGTTCTGGTACTCCTGTTGGAACTGCAGGAGCATCTCCAAGCTCTTGTCCCCAGCAAACGACGGAGCGTCCAGTATCCCGTCCACAAGCGGTGATTCCTGTGCCCCAAATGGGTACGACACGAGACTCTGGCCACCATTTGTTGTCCCTCCCATGAGAACATCCACGTCGTCCAGCTCCGAGAGAGAGGGACAGGACGCCGAGTACGTCAGTCCCGCTTGACTGGCGTCGTGACTGACAGTCGCAAAGTTGGAAGCGCCGCGTTGAGCGCGTTCGTCACTGCCGTCGGAAGCGAAAAAGCTGACGGGATTCAGGAGCTCCGTGCCTGGCCACTCGTCGTTGCGGTGGTGGCAGTCGGGCTCTTCTTGCCACGCCATCATAGCGAGCAAATACGGACGGACGTCGCTCGACCCGGAGCTGTTGCGGCTTTGCACCGCGTTTCAAAAGTGGCGTCTGATCTTGAGGGTGAAAGGGGCGACGGAATGGGACCGGGAGGATGGATACCTGAAGGTCGCTGCTACAACCGCTTCAGGCGAGTTTGACGGAAGGACAACCGCTCGACTCGGTGATTGTCGCACCAAGCGACCAGCTTTTCCGTCGCGTTCCTATGGCTTCAGAAGCCAGGCAGGCACCGGATCCGAGCAGCTCACAATCTTCAGGATGGGATCCCGCGGGACAAATCTCTTGCCATTGGATCGATCTGCTGTCGGAAGAGATGAGATGCCACACCGGAACGGTAGTAGTCAGTCGCGTCGGGCAGTTTCCTTCCTACGACGTCTTCAGAGTGCACGAGCCACAATGCTATTGTCCCTTGTGCTGGCTGCATGAGCATCAAGAGCCTTGACGATTCTTGATGCAACGCTCGTCGATTCCGAGTTCAAAGTGGCGCTTGAAACTAATCCACGCGTCCGTGTGGACAAGCTCCGGTTGTTTACTCAACTTCGATGCCGTTGGATCGCTGCCGACTTTGTTCAAGAGGCGCGACTGTGTCCGTCACTTCCACGCATTCGCACGACGTGCCTCGCTTGCGACCACCCTGTTGCACACAAACGCAGTAGCAAAACTCCGTCCGAGCCTTTCACAGCAGCAGCAGCAACGGAAGACTGGAACACATCAAGCAGCAGAAGCAGCAGCAGCAGCAGCAGCAGCGTCGCGCTCTGAACTTGGCGTGCCAAGCGTCACTCGTACGATGATCACGCAGTCCTGTGTGCAAACCCCATCAACAGACGCGACGCCTCGATCGGAAATGAGCTCCAGTCTATTGACCACCTTCCTATCTCTACTAACTTGTTAAATACGTGGATGCAGCCTCACCCGGACCAAGCGCGGTCTTCGGCCATCTGCGTCTGCTCCTGATTTCCTCTGGGGCTAGTCGAGAGCAAATACACGCTCCCCATGAGCTCAACTTCGCTGTCTCCGTCTCCGCGCATGCGTCGCAGCGTGGCCAAATCATCGCGGGTTCGCTGCTGCTTCTGACGGTGCCGGTAGAACATTACCGCTGCGTACACGACCAAGACTGCCCCGAGAACGCTCGCCACAACAATGAGAGCAACTTCATATCGCTGTCGAGAGTCTTCCAGCGTCGTAATCTGCTGTTGTAGCTCGTCCAGCGTCGAGCCAGAGGCTGTCGAACCGTCTCGACTGCCGTTGTTTGGATAGACGCCAGCCTTGCTGCTGTTGCTGATACTGATGCTGCTGCCATTATTGACTAGCATCCCGTCGTACGCATCGTCGACACCAAGGACCAACTGGCTCAAGGTCTGGGAGATGGCGAGACTTGGCGTTGATAACATGGCCATACACGATGCATCGTACGCGCTCAGATTACCGCCGGCGAGAATGTACGACGCCAGCACTTGACGACCACAAGCTTTGCCGTTTGACGAGAGAGCGTTCTGGACCACACCATGTGAGCTAAATGGAGCCACAAGCAGCGCTTTGTTTCCTGTCTGGATCGAGTCGAAGAGACCTGATGAATATCTGGGAGGAGAGACCACGTCCAGTCCTCCACTGAGCAAAAGTACGCTGGCCGACGATAGCGCGATCGCGCTGGTATTCATTGGCTTCACAGCGTATGAAAGTGTACCTCCGACCGGCGAAAGACGTGACAACGTTGATGATGAAGTTGTCAGGCACGCGTCAGAGGTGCTGCCCCTGAACAAGCAGGAAGCCTCCAGCTGAGTGTACATTCTACCAGAACTGATCGTTTGGTTAGTAAACCGTTCGGTTAGCAAAACTTGGTCCGGCAAAGGCGATTCCCATAGCTCACTGAAGGCTTGGATGGCATACAGCAGGTCCGGAGTGTTCGCATTAGCGTCAACCGCAAAGGTAGAAGTTACGAAGCGAGTGAGGAGCGACAGATCCTCGGCACCGCAACGAAGGAAGCGGTACACCACGACAGGAATGAACGGCCACAACACCTTAGACTTTGTCATCAATCCAAGAAGTTGACGCAGCAGATACGATGGAGGAGTAGTACCAGTACTCGTGGCGGAATTGCCGCGTCTACTTGTCTCGACGTCCGTGAGAATCGTAGCGCACATGGAAGTCGCATCAGTATCAAGTCGGGAGTACACTTCAACAAGTCTTGCTCGTATAGTCGTGCTCGAGGTCATGTTTGAGAACATCATGGAGCAATTTCCGTCACGCTGACACCATGCTAAGAAGTCCGCAGCGACCTCGCCAAAGTCTTCGTCGCTTCTTGATAGTCTGTATGGGACGGATCGCAGTTCTGCCGAGTCAGTTGCACCTCTAGAGCTTCCCAGTGCTCCATCGAGCACATATCCGAGGACTTGCGAGACGTTCCGATGCATGAGATGCTGTGCTACGAGTGATCCGTAGCCAAGCGCATACACAATGGTCTGTGAATTCGACTGAAATCGACGAACAACCTCTTCGATGTCTCGAGAAGCACTCGCTAACGAAAACGCACCGAGATCCGAGTACCCCAAGTCGCGCAAAGTGTTGACACACACTTGGACATCACGAACGTCAAGCACGCCGTTATTTCGTGCGAAAATGGCAGTCTGCAATGGCGACTCGTCAATCGGTGACCTGCATGCGAGAGCGGTACTGTTCCCCGTCCCACGCATGTCGAGCGTGTAGATGTCCACGTCTCGACCAAGATCTTCGAACAGCAGCGTCATTTGCAACTCCACGTCCTCCCGCGTCTGAAGGTCGGGTCGGTCGGGTAAGAACCACAGCGTCCGCGTACTCACGCTGTTGTTGCTCGCTCCAATGCGCTTGAACGACACGGCAATGGTCGCATTGTCCTCTTCATGCTCGCACGCGCCCTCATAGCACAAAGGCATCATCAAAGTCGCGCATTGCGCCGAGAGGATGTTCGCAGTTGCAATCGGATTGTCCAGGGAGCACGAAGTCCAGTGCATCAATTGGGGGTCGGACCAACCTGGTGGATCAAGACCGTACGCATGATCTTGCACGAGAAGTACCACCAAGGCAATGAGAAGCGCCACAGGCGGGACCAGCGGAGAGTATCGACGCAAGACGCTACGTGTTCGACCAGGCCATGGCATGGGTTCAGTCTGAGCTTGCTGCTGGTGTCGTCGTCTCCAGCGAAGGAGCTCTTCGGATGACACGGAGAGCTCAATAACTTGATCTTCGGCTGGTGATGGTGGGACTGCTGCACTCGAAGCTTGACGTCGTGGGTTGTTATGGTTGTGGTTGTTATTGACGTTGCAACGGGCGGAGGGATTGGAGTCGTCGTCGCTCTTGTGCTCGCTGCAAGTGAAGGACGAGGGCAAGGAGAAGGAGAGGGAGCGACCAGCGCTGGAGCCACTGCGCATGGCATGGGAATCAGGAATGATGACGCCCTGGAGCAGGTTGACAAGGGTGAGACAGTGAAAGAAGGGGCGAGTCCCTATTGTGCCGCCGGCAGAACGAGGTCAAGTCGATGTGTAGCGTCGCCATAGGGGAGTGCCGAACTGATGGACTCGTTTCTGCGACGAGTGGCCGTGTCGGCGCCTCGTTTGCAGCGAGCACTCCGAGAGTTCAGCAGCTCGTATTGAGTCGTTGGGACATTTTCTGTCAGGACATGTAGCAGCCAGGAGGACCACGTTGATGTAAACACTTGGGGAAGAGGAAGAAGTAGTAGGGGAGTGAAGCGGCGGCACGATTTCCACTGACGACAGCGGTGATTTTTCAGCTTCGTCTACTTGTCGCAATGCGATTGAGTCTTGGAAAGCAGAGGACTCGTGTCTCGCTTGGCGGCAGGGGTAGGAAATCGATGGCTTCAATGACGTACGGTGCTCTGAGGAGGGTCTCCCTTCTAGTCGACGATGAAGACGCGGAAGAGTCGACGTTACACATGCATTAGCTTCGAGACCGCACAGCGTGAGTCACGCAAATGGACAGAGACAGGGAATCGCTGGTTTACTGAGGCAGCTTGTCATGATGTTGAGAGCGTTACGTTGCTTTGTTGATCCGTGACGTTCATGGTCGACATCAAACGCCTTGACGTTCGCCTTGAGGTGCCGGTTGACATGCCGTCGTCAGCAATGCACAAGATATTGTGTGCTATGAAGACCCAGGGACCGCCATCTGCAACACTGGAGGTGAAAAAAAAGGTTACGTGGTGCAGGTGCAGGAGACTCAAACTACACCATCGAGGTCGCGGCTTTTCTCCCCGATCGTCATGTCTGTCGAGGGGTTGACATCCGCCCGAGCTTGCACGGACCGAGAGTCTTCAACAGTTTTCAATGACAGAAGAATGGCGGCGTTGTGTCCGTCCAGGCGAGCTCCGGTGGTCGTGTAGATGATCTGGGTGAGCGCATTCAATGAATGACGCTCGGGTCAAGCTACCCGACCAGCATCTGCTGCCAGCATGACTCGAAAAAAGGGTTTGTAATCAAAGTGCCCTCGTCGCTACGACGACGCAGCGGCTTTAGCGTGACTAGATTCGATGGTGGTTGTGTTACGCACGGCTGTCACCTCTTGTCTGCTCCCATCTTTGTTGACCCGAGGATGTCTCGCACACAAACGAGATCCCGAGAGATATCGTCATCACGTTTCGCGACGGCATCCCGAATGATTATGCCGTAACATCGTGTTCTAACGAAGGGGGAAGGTGTTGCTTGTCCCGGTGGTTCAAACCCATTATAGAGCATACGAACGAACTGGCCTGTTTGGTGGGGAAAGGCCCGTGACTTGTGTCGCGCACAATCCACGAACGCGCTCGTGGGCTGTGGACGAAAGGCGCAGGTCCATCAGATGCTCTTTTTTTGTCGTCACGGGGCAGAGTTCGGACAAAAAGTGGATACGAGGCGTTACAGTTTCGATTCTAAAAACTCCAAAGCGACTTTTTCAAAAAAATTCCACCCCCCCATCTGCTGCCACAAGCGTCGTGAGCCAATCAGCGGGGCGCAAGCACAGCACCGAAACCGCCGCGCATACTCAAGTCAAGTCCCGTTTCTCGGGACCGAAATGTGCGAAAACGAGTCCACGCCGGCCAAAGATTTCGTCGATAATTTCCTCCTGCACCCCCGCATGGACGTGTGTGTGTGTGTGCCATTCCCCTCGTCACGTGCGACGTGCGAGATCTTCTCCAGCCAAGTGGCAGATCTTTTTTCGACTAACGTTCGACGGCAGCTGACATGGAGCAGCACCGGGCACCGGAGCTGGTTCTCGCTTACATGTTGGACGAGAGTCAGCCGCTTGGAGCACCGGTGGACGTCGTGGTCAACCCCAGGTCCGAGGGGATGTGGCCCGCCGCCTCGTGCCCCCTCCAGCCAAAGCTCGCGACGCCCGGGGATGCCAATTGCAAAGAAGGGACGACACCCGCGTCCTTCTTGTCCCCTTTTGTGCCGACTCCTGCGGGTGGATATGCGGGGGAAGAGTCAGCGCTGGAAGAGTCAGCGCTGCCCGATCCGGGCCACGATCTTTCGAGCTTGAGCTGCGACTCGGTCATCTTGCCCGCGTCCCCTAGAGATTTGCACTTGGATGCTCGATATATGGCCAATACCTGGTCCTATGAAGCGCCTCCGAACATGTACGCGCTGTGGACCCCTCCCCCCGGATCCCTCCACATGGAGATCATGCCCGGGGGAACGGCGCTCGTGATGCATCCATGTATGCACCTCCAAGGCCATCAACATGGGCAATTCCAGCACCCTCACCATCAGCAGCTGCTGGATCAGCCACTGGAACCTGGTCTACCGCTTCAAATGTCGCCGATCCACGACTCTGGGGTCTCATCCCTGCTGTCCGTATCAGGAACGCCAGCCTTCATGACTCCTTATCCGGTAATGATGCAGCAGCCGGCTCACGGATCCGTACCCAATCCTGGCTTTTCTACGACACCCACGGCAGTGAATCTAAGTGATATTATGGTGTCAGGTGATCTGAGCATGTTCCTCGCACCGAACGGCAGCCCAACACGCCTGACAAAGCAGTATGTGAGACCCAAATTGCACACTGGCGGCGCGGGTAACGTGAAGAATCTCACGCTGAATGAGTTGCGTCCGCACTTTAACAAGCCAATGGCAGTGGTTGCCAAGGAACTGGGTGTGTGCATCACACTGATGAAGAAGATATGTCGACGCAACGGACTCGTGCGCTGGCCACATCGACGTATTCGCAGTCTCGTGAATCGCATCTCGTCATTGCAAATACTGTCAAGTACTGCTGCAACTATTGAGCGCAAGCGCTTCCTGGCACAAATTGCGGGACTGCGCGAAGAACTGTCAACAGTGATTCAAAATCCGAACGAAAAGAGTCACAAGGCTCGAAGTGAAGTCCTCCAGCAGCCTGTTAAAACGGAAAAGGTGTTGTCTAAGGAGATCAGGAATGAACTACTCACTGCTTTAACGACGGACGAGATCGTGGGTCAAGCCGGATCAAATGAGAATGGAATGAAGTCCCACGAGAATGGAGGGATAGAATCGGTCAAGGTCAGGAAAGCACAAAAAGGGGTCAAAGCAGCAGGTAAAGCTTCTGTAAATAAGCTCACGGGACGTGACAGAGTCCGAACAAAGAAACGCAAACCGTCATTCGGTCTCCATGCGCACCAACCTCCGCCGATTAAGATACCGCGACACGACGAGTTGCCATCCATAAGCCGCTTACGCAGCCAAAGTGTGCCTGAGAGAAAGCTGCGTGGAGATCGACGATATGGGCGGGGACGCGATATATATACTGGTAACAGCTGCATCGGTGCACGTCCCTCCACCACAACTCATCGCAACGGCAGGCGCGGTTCCATTTCGTCCATTTTAAACGGTATTCCCGAGTGAGCGCAAGCGAAACGTGACAATCCTGTTACTTCTATTGCCCCAAATCACCTGCTAGAGTGGGGTCGTAGTCGTCCGCAAGAGCTACAGCTTTTGTACAGTAGTAGCACGTGTAAGTGGTTCGATATGCGCATGCCTACGACAATATTGATTGCGAGCTTGAAGGGCGAAGCTATCAGTGAGTGTGCGCACGGTTTATCAAGCAGTGTCTTCATTCCAACGCTTGTCACGGGCTAAGGCTCTGTCGAGGCAGTCCCCACGTAGCCGAAAGCTGAACTATCACTACGTCAGAACGATGCGAGAGTCAGGAATAAATAAAGGATAGTGACATGCACCGCAGGACTAGATCATACCTGCTAGAAGCATGATCGGAATTGGCTTACTTTGTAAGCGAGAAGAGCTCTCCACCTGAAGAATTAAAACGGGTCGATGACAATCGGGAGCTATTCCGGCTCACTCTTCACAAAGGTGACAAACCTTCGACTACAAACAACGAAAGGACCTCTGACTCAAACTGTGCCTGCCAACGCGGTTTTAAACATATTCCCACAACAATTAATGACATCCTGTTGTCAATCCACGACATCGTCCAAGCGGCCAGTGCAGATCACCTTTTTCCAGTCAACGGGCATCGACAAGCATGGCCAATTATTGATATCAGTGAAGGCTCGCACGCACACCACGCTGTGGTCGCCCCACGATTTTGCTGCTTCGCCAAGTACGCGTTTTCAGGTCGAATGCAGATCAGGTTATGCGTCGTGGCGACAACATTCACCCGTGTCGGACGAACCTGCCAATGCACTTTCGCCACCTTCATTGTCCCCGCTTCCATCTTGGATGCTTTCAAATGCATGGTCGCCCGACGTCGTGGCAGGAAGGTCATCAGCTGTGGACGCCACTGTAGGTGTTGTTGCTGTTGGCGTCGTCGCTACGTTCGCCTTTGCACCAGCAAATACAGGCGTCGTTGCTAGTCTAGCCGGCAACACTGCAGGTGTCGGCGGGACAAGCAGAGAGAATGCACGCGTCTCACTTCCAACGTTGTCGCCTTCACTCTCGACCCTCGTGTCGGCATCGACTTCGCTCTCGTCCTTCACGCTGCCGTCACCTTTGCCATCGCTCTCGACCTTCTCACTGCTGTCGTCTATGCCTTCGCTCTCATGTTTCTCATCGCCATCATGTTCCCCTTCAGCCTCATCCTCGGCGTCCCCGACATCCGCACTTCCCTCTTCCTTCGCACCTTCCAGTCGGCGTCTCTTCCTTGCAATGACCACCGCAAAAACAGTCACAACAACAGCAGCAACGGCCACCACTGCTGCAATCGCTGCCAGCACTTCATCGCTTAGTCTTCCAAAGCTTGAAACAGTTTCAGCTGCAAAAGTCACCGTTGTGAAGTGCCCCGCCGCGCTTTCTTCCTGTCCAGCCTCAAGTTCATCTACTTGTTCGACATTTTCGTCATCTTCGTCACTTTGCGGCCCGTTGCATCCCAAAGACCCTGGCATCAGACTCGGAGCTACCGTCGCAGCAAACTTCGGCGCTAAAGTAAGCGTCGTACTCTGCACCTCTGTATCTTCCATTGCCTCTGTCTCCACCACATCTCGATCCGTCCCCTTCTTCACCGGCACCTCCACCTCCGCCTCTTGTTCTACATCGTCACTGTCCCCTGATCCAGAAGACATGGTCGTCGTCTGGTTCCTCTTGTTCGTCTCCGTCTTGTCCACTTTCCTCCTGTGAGCTCTCCTCGTAGGTGCAGGGGTAGGTCGCTCCCCGCACTTATAGAGCTCCCGCAGCTCTGTCGTCTTCTTGAACCAGCTCTCGTTCCGGTCTCGCGCAGAATCCTCGAGCACCTCGACGCCGTCCGTCGAGTGATTGCTGCTAAAGTCCCACGTCTCACACCGACTTGTCGCTTCAGACTGGACTTCCGTGTGATTGCAGCCCACAGAGGGCAGCACGCAGCCCCACGTCTCGTTATCGTTCACCACTTGACACACCGCGTCTTCAGGCGAGACGCAGCGTCCGTTCGCGAACGACGGAAGGGCCGAACGACAGTCGTCAACTGCCACGTCGCCTGCTTTCGGGCAGTGCCTTCCAGCGGGTTCAGCGCCTGCGCCCGCGCACAAAGACGCGGCGTCTATCGCGAGTTCATACGTCGCGTCCCGACAGACGCTCACCTCAACGGCCGTGAGCGTCGCAGCTCTTAGGGCTGCGCACGTCAAGAGAAGGCGGAGGAGGGAGCGACTGGCGGTTTCTGCTGTAGACCGCGACTGCATCGGGACCAGCAGCTCGAGATGAAGGCGTCGGGTCGCAGTCGTTGAGCTTCAATGGGGTCCGGAGTTCCAGATGAGCTCGTGGATGATTTCTCGTGCCGTAAAAAGGCGTCGGGTGCGACTGACTGACTGATTGATTGGTTGGTTGGTTGGTTGAGTCGGGCCAGCTGCAGCCACGTTCGGAGTCACTCGCTCAGCGGTTTTGTCTGAATGGATACTGAAGCTTTTGTGGACCCGAGAGTGGCGTCACTTCTGGCCGGGCTAACGGCGCTTTGAAGCGGTTGTTTCGCGGTAATCAGCTGCATCATCACTTGCGCCATGTAGTCATACGCTACTTGTTTGTCGGTGCTGTCTTGGGCACCAACACAAGCTGATGCATCACTTCCACGGTTGTCAGTGTCGTTCTTCTCTTCGGAACTGTCCAGTTGTTCACTCGCTTCGCTGTTGCTGGGCGTTGCGACGTCAGCTTCGACCTGTGCATCCTTCAGCGTCTCAAGAGCCGCTCCGATATCGGCGACCGTCTGAGCACGTAAAAATGCTAAATCGCGTTGCCAGTCTGGAAATACGCGCTTCACGGCGTCCGGGACCTTCGGATCGTCTCGTGTTGTTTCCAAGATGGTAGCGGAAGGCACATCTACCAGCTCTGGAGCCTTGTCTCCGTGCTCTCGTTCGCAATCAGTAGCGACAGCTTTATCATATCCGCTGTCGACACAATCGACAGCTTCCGCATGGATGCTGCCACTGTCAGCACTGTTATGATGTCCAACAAATGCTCGCAGAACGCTGTTGCGGTACAGAAGTGCATCACACTTTAGCCCAAAAAGCTGTTGCGAAGCACGTGACCACATGGAGATTGCAGCCACTGCAGCTTGTTCAGCTCGCAAGTCATTGTCGCAGTTGCTATTACCCACACGTTGTTCCAACGTAGACGGCGTGATTTTCTTCGATACGATTGAAGTGCAATTTGCCCGTAATTTGTACACGCGCCGATCGATTGTTCCGGCTCGGCGGTCGCTCGGGAAAATGACGTCCAAGGCAGACTTCAGATCCAGCAGCTGAACCACCTTTGCAGGGGGTAAGACCTGTGACTTTCGAAACTTGTCTTTCGTCTTCTCCAGCCTTTCCACTGTCTTCACGAGATTAATGCGGCGCTTAGCCAGCTTTGTCATTTGATCGTCAAGTTGCGCGAGCTTTTTCTTCGTCGCAGCAAGCCGCAAGTCTGTCTGCTGCTCTTTGTCCAACTTTGGGGTATCTGCTGCTGCGAAAGCCAGCACTATATCCTCTGCGGCATCTGTTCGCTTTCGCTTTCTCGACTTTTTGGTCTTGGTAGCAGCTGCAACGATGCGCTCACTACCTTTAGTTACTTTCGGCTTGGCTGGCTTGACGACACGGGCGACACCGCTTGCAGTGTTTGCTCGTTTGCGAGATCTTGGCGTTGCATTTTTCGTGATAAAAGCCTTGGTGGGAAGTGCAGCTGCATTACGGCCACCAAGACACGCATTATGGTGTGCCTGTTGTTCAAGTATACTCAGCCGCCCTATCATCCCATTACACGTTGTGCACGTAGCTTCGTCAGGAGTGTGCGCTTCCACTCCTACACTTTGAACTTCACCTCCACTTGCTGCCACGTTCTCGACACTCGCGTCAACACCAACTTCTTCAAGGTTGCCTGAGTCACAATGAACCTCTGACGCCACGCTCGTTAGCGGTTCTTTCACAATCAGCATACCCGAAGCTGGCTCAGTTTCAGGTTGCTCAACGCTTGATTTGTTAACAGGTGCTGACGCTTGTAACAATGCTGAGGTTACCGCCGGCGCTGGTAGAGCACAAGCATCTCCCACCTTTTCATCATCCAGCTCTTTAAGCACCACAGGAGCTCGTGTTGATGGCGCTATTGGAGATGATACGAGAATACCAGTCGTTTGCATGATATTTGCAGCAGAAGGTCCTTCCTCGACTCCACACACTTGGCCATGTTCAGCCTGCACGAAGCGCAGACCCGTCCTTCCGACTGCAATCAGGTCTCCGTGGGTCAGTGTATAGTCCTGCTGAGGCTCCAGTAGTTCACCGTTTAGTTTCGTACCATTCGTGCTACTCGAGTCGCAAAGAGCGACTTTGGTCTCACCGGCTGCAGCGTCTAGAAAACGAAACTCGGCATGGATGGTCGACACTTCCAAGTCCTTCACAAGTCGCAGCCAGCAGCTCTTCTTGCGACCAATACGAAGCGGCTGGAAGGGTAAGTCAGACGTGGAATGAGATACAAAGCAGTACCGATACGTTGAGCCTGCATGGGGACCGCGTGCAGCCTCAAGTCGGAAGCACAGGAGCGATGCCACCATTGGACGGGACAGCTTGATATAGGGTGCAGTATAGGAGAGAAATGGCGGGAAAGACAAGGACAACCCAAAACTAGTCTGCGGGACTTCCTCCATCCTCAGCGTTAGCAAAGTTTCCTGTTCGTACAGCTCCTTTGCTGCGTGAGACCTATAGCTGCATGACAATTCTAATGGACGTTGCACGTTCATCTTACGAGCTCGTAGCAGCAGCGACACTTCAGGTATCGATGAGATTCCGGTACATAATTTACTTCTGATTGCTGTGGACAGACTTGATGTTCATTGCGCATGACGACTGACATTGACATAAGCACGGTTGAAAGCGGATGCTGGTTGAGGTTGGAAAGTAGAATTCGTGAGTGTCGTTGAGGTGTGCAAACCCCGAAACAAGTTACGTCGGCTGTGGTTCTGATCAAGTGGTGAGAGGAGACAATTCCCATTTGCATGCCGTAGAAACGTGGACTCATCACACTTCTCATATCACATCCAGGATATGAACCTGTCTCCATGACTTCCTTGCCAACAAATGGACGGCTTCAATGAGTGTACAGGCTGGTCGTGTGTTCGTGGCTGCGCATCATTAGATACTTTAGTTTGGTCCAGGATGCGAAAGGATGTCCACTGACACAGCTTCTACTTCTCATAATGGAAAATGAATGGGTCTGACTTTTAAAGTAGCATTTAGACATGCAGTCCGGGCCATGATTATACGACCACCCATGTTTTTACTCTTTGCTCCATAACTAGTACGAGTTAATCGCTGTTATTTGAGTCTGTTTTGCGCAGAGTTTTGTTACATACCTCTCATGTGTGAACGTTCCCATTCTTTGCGTTGATGGCATAACTCACAGGCAAATCACCGCTTTTGGCACCAGCTCAAAAGTATACGGCCACACCAAGCATACAATTTTAAGTATAAAAAGGATGTTTGTTGAATACTCATGACCATTAATCATTCTTTTTACTCTACATTCGTAAGGAGCACAAAAGTAAGTCGAAGTGATCGAAGTTTGCCCGGCATTCTTGACACAGCTGACGACAGTAAAGTGTGCTATAGTGCGTGAGTAGCTGAATCATGGGACCGCATAAGTTGTTCATGCTTGCGTCATCAAGCGCGCAAATATACGCCCCCATACGGATGCTATTCATCTTACAAAAGACAACAAACGCAACATTTCTGCAAGTGTAACGGGGTGAATCGTTGCATAACAATTTATAAGAAATCGTTAATAGAATATAACTATAAGAGTTATACTCTCAGAATATTGTCATAAGGACAAATATTCTGTAGCACTTACGAGTAGTTCCTAATTGGTTGATATAGACCATTATATCAACCAACGAAGACGCGCACGACAGACGCATGCAATGAGTGGTGAGCAGATAGTTGATTTACACATTTGTATTTAGACATAGTTAGATGAAGATAAATAGTGATTTATTGCAGACATCAACTATTATAAATACAGTTCTACTTTTTACTTTAACCAAGTACTCGCTTGATCTTACCGTCTTCCTCTGCACGTACGAGTGTACGTGAAGTTACGAGGCGCCGCCTTATTCTGTCATCAGAATAAGTAGCTTGTACTGTCACCAGTACAAGCTTCAGGGTGCCCCGTTACAGCAAGCGTCGATGATATCAACATCTTACTCGGTATCCATCAGCAATTAATATTTATACGGCTGCAGCCTTATTACTGAATTCCATAGACTCGCTACCTGTTGAATGAGCATATGGATCACACGATCAACCATATAACCGATTTGGAATGGTTGCGTTTGCTGCCTTTTAGACTACGAATAGCATCGTTTTGGGAGCGTATTTTTGTGCGCTTGATGGCGCAAGCATGAACAACTTATGCGATCCCACGATTCATCTACTTCCGCTACCATAGCACACTTTACTGTCGATAATTGAGTCAAGAATGCCGGTGACACTTCGTTCACTTCGACTTACTTCTGTGCTCCTTACAAATTTAAATAATAAAATAGTGAGTGATGATCCTAGCTTTCAACAAACTTCTTTTTATACTCGAAATTGTATGCTTGGTGTGGCCTTATGATTTTAATGTAACGGGGTTACACGATGTTATTGAACCGGTTATGTTGCGTGTCCACACCAATAAAGATCGGTGGATCTAAGTGGTACACGCTTGGTACCACGTACTTGGGGTTTCACCGCACCTTAATGGGGAAGGATCAGACTTCTGTCATAGGATCGCAATGTAGAAGTCAGTCAGACAAGGTTTTAGGTATTTATTACCGTTGTTAAAGAATCAATAAAGTCCAGTTACCCTTTTGAATCGTTGGACACTAGTGCCCAGTCAATGCATACTGTGTTGTTTAGAGTGTTAGTCTTGTGAAGGCGTTTACTCTTGTTTAACTAGCAGTGACTAGTTAGTGTGTGATCTTGTGAATTGTACCCCTTTGTGAAGCTTGTACGCTTGAACGACTGTACGTCGTTGTTAGTATCACCAAGAGACTTTTTGAGTCAAAAACTTCCTCTGTTAAGGAGCGCTAAGCTAATCTAATAGCTCCGCTACACTTGATAGCACTAGTAGTCAATCTACACTTGAGTATTCTCAGACTGGAATCTCTGCGAGGATGGAAACGGCCTTGAACCTCTCTAAGGCCCAAAAGGTCACGCTTGAGAAGATCGGGCACGAGTAATTGGCTCGTATAGTGTCTCAAGGCCCGGACGCACTTCGTGCACGTCTAGAGGCCCTCTCGAACTTTCAGTCCACGTTGATTGGACATGTTTATGACCATTTGGCGTCCGCCATGCCCACTTGGTATGTTCCAATACCAGACAATGGGTCAAGAACTCGTCTTCTGGTCTTAAGTGCTAAGACTTTTGAGAGGAAAGAGGGAGGAATCTCGTTTTGTGGGTCCGGGAGATGGAGGCTGTCATCAGCTGGACCCTGTTGCGGTCAGAGCAGCAAAGGGTCTACCCGTCCCTATCGAAGTTGGGTGGGCGAGCCAGGGAGTGGGCCTTCACTTATGGTACCTCTATAGACGAGGCTTTTCCCCCTAAGAAATACTAAACAACAACTACATCGGGTATTACCCCGCCTATACAGGCACAAATCGTGCGATCACGCTTCCTGTCGACCCGCCTGAGTAAAAGGGCCCTTTTCGAATATGTCCAGGAGTTATAAACTCTCTTTGCTGCTATGCAGCTTGACCCCTTACCTGAGACGGTTCTAATAACCCTTTTATGGAGAGCCTTCGCGCTGACGTTGCCAGAACAGAGATATTCCGTGCTCAACCCTCAACATTTGAGAATGCAGCGGACATTGCGTTGAACGCAGACTTCAACTTAAAAGCTACCCATTATGAGACTCATGGGCTTCAATCAAACTCTTCAAGCAATGTTCATCTTCTAGATAGGGCAGAACCTATGGATCGCAGTCTCTAGCTGAGAGAGATAAAGAAGCTGAGCTTTACGCTATTAAACAGCGTTCAAACATCCGTAGATGCTTTACGTGCAAAATCATCAAACATCTTCGCCCCAATTGTCTGTTGAATAGAACTAGACCTGCTTATTCGAGCCGACCTTCCGTCGCTAACGAGTTGGTAAGGCGCGGTAAAACGTCGATTCCCAGTAAGCGAGGGGCGCCTGATGATGAAGGTTTAAAGTCTGCTGTACTTCTGGGAGGTGATGGAAAATAGGGCCTAGCCTTAAGTGGCTTCGTGTACTACGTAGCGAAGCATGCATACAAGCCAGGCTTGTTTGTTGCACAAGCAACAGCTCAGGACTTTGATAAGCCATGGCTGATATTTATCGGATCCGGAGCGTCGGGAAATTATGGCCGACGTCGTTCCGTGGATGGATGACAGCAGTATGCTGAGGCGCTAAAACGCACAAGAATGAGACTATCACTGTTCGCTTCGCGACAGGTGCATTAGTCACTGTGACCAAAGTTCCTGTGAACTTAGGCGTTTAATTTTGGACTTTGATAGTATCGAAAGCTGTCTAGTACTTGAAATGGATGAGAGTTATGATCTCATTCTTGGTATGGCTTGGTTAAAGTGCCATGAGACATGAGGGGTTGGAGGTAAAAGACCTTAGGCGCAACGCGCACTGTTCCTAGTGGAGCTTTGGAGAGTCATGAAACCCACCTCTGCTAGAAGACAGAAATGCTATTGGCGCGAGCCAATGACTGAGGCAGTCAGTGTGCAGGACATTGGTATGGCTGAACTCGTTGAGTTGGACGATGTCAAAAACGGTAGTTACGAGTCAAGCTCATGACTATTAGCGAGACGGCACGTACTCCGTCGAGTAATTATTGTTGTGAAAAAAAAAGTTTCACTGAATGCTGAATGAGCTGTTGGCCTAGAGCCAAGTCATTATGGGTTGAACCCATCCAGTGATAGGGGAGTAGCATATAAGTACCCACTGAGTGATGTTGGCCATGATTGTGATACACTGAATGTCATTCAAGACATTGTTGGTGGAATACCAAGCCATCAGGGGCAACGCCCATTTGACGAGCGTGGAGTGGCACGTAAGTATCCATTGGGTGGTGATCTCACTAAAAATTACTCATCAGTAGATGTCGATAATGACATCGGATCGAAAATAGATCAAATTAAGGTTGACGCCGTTTATCACCTTGAGGAAAGTAAATTACCGGATGTCGGCAATGATATCGGTCCTGGTATTGGGAAAATTAGGGTTGACGCGCTCCTTCACCTTTAGGTCGGTATAGTCCCGGATGTCGATAATGTCATCGGATCTGGTAATGATCAACTTAAGGTTAATAATATGTAAACTTGAGGACATTGATGTCCCGGGTGCCGGTATATACATCGGCTCTGGTATGAGCATCTTAAGGTTGATGGTTATGTTAATCTTTCAGACAAGGATGCCCCGGGTGTCGGTAATGAAACCAGCTCTGTACAGATAAAGTTAAGGATGATGATGATACCACAACTTTGAGAGCGAGAAAGTTCCAGTCTCTTTGAGACATTTAGGATCGTCAGAGGTACGACAGCTACGCCAGAGTGATGTTATGCAGCGCAAGGCATCTGTTACGTCACTGAGTGAATCTAGCGAGCCGCTATATACACTAGTTAATGAAGTGAATGGTGAAGTTGATGGGTCAGTGAGTCTTGATACTCTACCCTCACTGAATACTCTGTTAGAGCTAGACGAAATATCTGTCGATGAGTTTGTCCTGACCTTGAAGTAGGGTGAATTATCCGAAGTGGTGGTCATTAGATCCGATAATGAGCTGAACTCATCGTTCCTTCTTGACGAGGCTGTCTGAGGAGACTCAAAGGCGGCACTGAATGCTCGGAGTGGGTCATCGATCTTGAAAGATTCTAAAGATTCATTTAAAAGTTGGTTAAGGAGTTTCAGGATGGGGAGTGTCACGATCCACCTTCCACTCTGCCTCCTGATCGGGGCTTACGTCATGATATTTAACCTGGTTCCTAAATTTAAATGCTTTACGACATGGCAATGGCCCCTGCCAAAGGAGCAGTGTGACGTCATTGGCGAGTTCTTTTGTACAAAGCACGCAGCTAGTATGGTGCGTGAGAATAATTTTCCGCACTCGACACCGACATTTTCTGTCAGGAAGCTTAATGGGAATTGACGTATTGTGCATGCTTACAATAAGCTTAATGCAGCCACCATACCGGCACATACGCCTATCCCTAGAAAGGATGCTCTTCAGAATGCTATGGTAGGTTGTACCAAGTTCAGTGCACTCGACTCGATAGATGAGTATAATCATTTATTTGTAAAAGCGAGCGATTTTCGCTTACAGTGACTATTTCTCGAAGCGGTATGCTTTGGGAGTGGCTAGTCATGCCTGAAGGGATGTCTAATACCCCGGTTTCTTTTAACCGTTTTGTGACAAAAGTGTTTCGACCTGACAGAGGATATGCAAAAAGCTATTTTGATAAAATTTTTGTCCATAGCCGTGCAGACCATGGCAGGTCAGATGCGGACAATCACATTGACCATTTACGAGCATTGCTCGAGTGCATGCGTACAAAAAGCTGCATGCAAATGCATCAGAATGCACTTTTGATGTGAAAGAAATTTCTTTTCTCAGGTGCTTCATTGGAAAGCGTGGCCATCGAGCACATCCCGCTAAGGTAAATCAATTGTTGACTGGCCGGTTCCGTCGAACCAAATGGACTAGCGTAAATGGCTTGGTCTTGCTAATTACTTGTACATGTACATGTACAGTGCAAAATAAGCTGACATGGCAGGGTCATTAACTAACCTCCTCGAGAAGGATGCAGTTTGGTGATGGGACGCAGTACATGCTCAACCTTACAAGCTTCAAAGAAAGTCTCCTTCATGCTCCAATTTTGGCTTTTCCTGACCCTTAGTGGCCTTTCAGTGTCGTATGTGACACGTCCAATTTCGCTGTTATTTGTGCATTTAGTAGACAGATGCCGATGGACATGAGCGCATCATTGCGTATAATTCTCGTCATCTCAAAGCTGCAGAGAAGAACTATCCATTTTATGACAAAAATTCACTCGCAATAACATTTGCTCTTGTTAAGATCAGAGTCCATCTACTTGGATTCAAGCCTTTTGTGATCTTCACAGATCATGCTCGTTAAGCACTGCGACACAGTCGCCTCACCTCTCACAGCGTATGTCCCTTTGGCTTTCATTCTTTGCTGAATAAGCCTTTGAGGTGAAGTATAAGCTGGGTAAGCAATATGCTTTGGCTGATGCATTGTCACGCAGACCTGATTATGAGCTTGCATGTGTTACGAATCTCTTGTCATCAATTGTAAATTTATTTCGTGCGGCATATGCACGAGATGTGCAATGTGTAGCGTTGCTACATGCTCTTGGAAGCGATGAGTTTAAAGACTGAGACATCAAATTTTCGGCACGTTTATGTGTGAGCCTACATCTATAATTCATTGATGGTGGGCTATTGTGCGATTGCACGGGTGTCGAGTATGTGCCTCGTATCGTTGTCTACATGATGAGGACTTGGAGTATCGTCTCCTCTTTGCGGTACATGACACTGCTTTGAGCGGTAATCTCGGTCGTGAGAAGACATTTGGCTCAGTTGGCCATGCATATTGGTGGCCTAAGTTGTACAAAAAGGGGTGAGCACACATGTGCGTACATGTGAAACGTGTCAACGGGTCAAACTCTCAGCACATGCGGTTGCACCGCTTGCTAGTTACCTGTACCCATTGGAGGCTGGGATTCCATTAATATGGACTTTGTGTTTAGCCTACCGAAGAATTTGGACGGCACCACTGGTATTGTGATCATTGTTGAACATTTGAGCAATATGGCTCAATTAGCGGCTGTGCCCGATTCCATCGATGGCAATAGTATAACAAACCTGTTTTCTGTCCGTTAGTTTCGTCAACACGGTTTGACTGTGGCAAATGGCTCGGATCGTGATCCACATTTCACTGGCCAGTTATGAAATCCCATTCCAGAGGGGCTAGGCACCAGGTTGGATATGTACACAGCGGATCATCCGCATATCAATGGTCAAACTGAGCGTGTCAACCGCGTTATTGGTGACATTTTGCGCAGTGTTTGTGCTGATACGCCTGGGCGTTGGACCGCTATGCTCCCCGTGGTAGATTCTGCGTTAAACTACGCTTTTTATGCATCCACTGGATTTACTCCATTCTACGTTACTGGTCTTACTCACCCACGCGTTCCGTAAACGCTTTCACTACGACGTTCTGGGCTTATGGTGCAGAAATAGCCAATCGGCCTGATGCTTTCAGCCCAGCGTTTGATTAGAAATAGGTGAGAGAGTTTCTCGCCACGCGATTGAATGTCTTAATACATCTACGTGACGCATTGGCTGATGTCCAGGACATACAAAAAGGACAAGCTGATGCCAAAGGCATAAAAAGTTAATTGAGAGGTATAAAGTTGAAGAATAGTATTGATTGAAGCTAAGAATCTACATTCCAAGGTGGTGTCCACGATCTGAAAGAACAATTTGCTTCCTCGATACATTAGTCTGTTTACAGTTGCAGACAAGAAAGGCCTGGCGTACACGCTCAACCTCCCATGCAAGATGCGAACACACCAGAGTTATATGTCGGCCTTCTAAGCCTTACCTCGATCCATCGCTGGTGAATCACGAGGCACTGGCGCCGAAAGAGTTAGCTATGCCACAAGTCTAGGGACCCCTTTAGAGAATATCCATTTGTTCTTTAAGACACGTCAATCGGTCACGCAGACCGTGCACCTCGTGCACTAACTCGTCGACGACGCATCAAGATTTACCGACCGCCGCATGCTCTTGTTGACGAGCAAGGGGATCAACAGCACTATGCTGAACGAAATCTGCAGCGACATCGTCGCGACGGTCAATAACAGTATTGGTACAGTGGCGAGGGTACCCGGAGTCGGAAAACTCATGGGAGTACGAAGTGCCACTGCGGTAGAATTTTCCATATGCCAATGACGTTTTTAAAAGTCGTCTTCAGGGTCAGTATACCGTACCGCTTCCCACTAGTCGATGTGGGAGAGGAAGGAGGTTGCAGCTGCAGCAGGTGTACTGACGAGCGGGAGTGTAGATGACGCAGCATAGCGGGGGAGATGAAAAGACCGTAGTTGGTCTTTGACCTTTTGTTCTGCAAAACAAAAGATCATCTTTTTTTCTAGCCGAACGTCGGCAAGAAAGCGCTCTCTTGGCAATTTTAACAGGCTTGGCAGACGACGTGCTATGCGAGCTCAACCCGTGAAGACAACATTACTTTTCCGCCTCTGTATTACCAGGGAAGAATACGACGGGTTCTGTCAGCATGGTGGAAACTGATTCACTTTGAGTGTGTACATTCAGCCTGTCAAGGTACTTTTGAGCGGACATACGCTCAACCTCTAATAATCTCGCTCTGAGAGTATCCCTCCTCGCTAATGATGTGGCTGTGACAGCCTTGGATCCGTGATCCATAATGCGAGTAATTGCCCGGCAGTCTGGCGAATGCGTTCATCCACACTCAATGGCGGGAAGCGTTATCCACTGCGTCGATGTGGCTACGCATCGTGCTTGAAGCCTGCAGTCATCGACCGACTGAAGATATTGAGCTTGATCATCATCAAGTGTGTTGTGCAACACACCTAGCGCAAAATTGACGGCTGCACGCTGTGCAAGGGGTGAAGGTACATTCTCGCATTTCACGAATGTATTAGACGCGATGCGCACGGTGTCACACGCTGGCGGCGTAGCCGGAAGAGGTCGTAGAAACTCGACACGGCGTTACCACTCTCACAGTCGACCAAACCCTCTTTAAAAATTTCTATTAGAGTGTTGGACGATGGCTTTGACTTAGTCATTTTGAAATGTGTTGTGAGCACGATGGTCAAGGACCAGAGATTTTAGGCCTCGAAGTGCAATACAAGATTTATCGATACAAGGATGTCAACAGTTTGAGTAGCCTTATAAATTTTAATGTAACGGGGTTACACGATGTTATTGAACCGGTTATGTTGTGCGTCCACACCAAATAAAGATCGGTGGATCTGAGTGTTACACGCTTGGTACCACGTACTTGGGGTTTCACCGCACCTTAATGGGGAAGGATCAGACTTCTGTCATAGGATCGCAATGTAGAAGTCAGTCAGACAAGGTTTTAGGTATTTATTACCGTAGTTAAAGAATCAATAAAGTTATATTTATTGACCTAGTACCGTAACCTCGCAGGCTACTAGTATAGTGTAAGAGCATCTAGAATCTGAAGAAGGTATAATACCCCTTTCTTGAAATTCATGCATTCACTTCGTTAGATTTTATAGCGCAACATCATATCACAAAATTATGATACTCCATCGTACTATTGGAGCAGCGTGGTTTATACAGCCCTTTTTTAACGTACACCACAATCATTAGGGCTCGAGAAAGCGGGATCGAAGTGGCTTAAGGTTTGAAGTATATACAATATTGGCTTTCGAGCAAATAAAAATCCTTAATGTTCTAACTAATTCTGTCCGTCCACATCATGGCTTCATCACTTGTAAACGTCTCTTTCGAGAGCTCATTTATCCGGTGGAATTCAATCGTGCTCGTTACCAGCCATAGTTCCCAATCTCGAGTGCACCTATCTAGTAGGCTTCGATAGTTATCCTTACCATCGCTGTATTTTAATCTGTCGCATGACTGGTTTTGAATATATTTCTCTCGCAGCTCATATAGTACAAAAGCATATACGGAAGAATCTTTGATGTTTCGGCTTTAGTAATTGAGAAATCTAAGTAATGACTGCATCGATCGTAACGTCAACAAAAAATTATTGTTATCCATTAAGTCTAGGTCTTTTGGATGTTCCTTTAATCCGATTGGTGACACCAGATGAACCTGATAGTCCGCTTTGTGAAGGCATGGAAGTTTTAAATCAGTATTATCGACGTATTCCACTTTATTCTTGCATCAAGTAGTCTCTCAACCTTCTCGTACAAGGTATTACACGATGTTGCAATTGTAGAAGGTGTTAGATCGCTTTAGATATACAGGACGCCGTAAACTTTTGGAAGTGATGTTAATCGAACTGTTTTTAGCAAATTTACTTAATCTGTCAATCAAAATGCCTAGACCTTACCACTAATGTTCCTATCATTAAAAGTGGTCGGCTACATCAACATTTCTCCTACCATCTTGCATTTCCTCCAGTAATCCTCCTCGATTGTCGCACGCTCTCCCCATGCTTCCTTCGCCAATAGATACTGCAAGTTTAGCATCACCCATAATTCTCCCACTTTTGGCACCAGCAATACATTTGTCAGTAGATCCGCCTTCATTTTACGCGAATCCACAAATCCAAGTTTCACACTCCCCGTCCGTGCATGATCGCATATGAATTACATACGACACTCATGTGCTTGACGCTCGACATGTCGCCCTTGGACTCTGGGTGCTTCATTGCAGCCTGATTGTCCATCGGCATCGACATTTGGTTCTTCACTCGAAAACCAATTTCGCTTACTAGATGTGCGAGGCCGAAGCGAAAATAGCCTCCATCGTAGATAGTGGCACCCCGGTTTGCTTTTTGCACGCTAATTGTACAATAGCATCGTCCACAATAAGAATTACTCCTGTCACAAACTTGCGGTCCGCTTTGTCAGATTCATGGTCTAAGTCACTCCAATATGTCAATATAAAGTCCTCTTTACCGTTGCTTAAAACATTCATTTTCATCTTCATATTCTTGGTCTCCATCACGTATCTAAAGATTATATTTTCCAACTTCCAATCACTCATGATTGGTTAATGTGTGCATTGTGCACGGCAAGGATGATATCATGACACGTGCATCGAAAAATCCAAAGTAATCTATCAACGAGCGGTTGAAAAGCGAATCGTTGGCTCGTCAGCTCGCCCTGTCCAAGTTGTCAGAAAAACAGGTTCCTTATCCACTCCATTTGCCTCTTCGCCAACAGGAGAGCTCAAAACCAAGTGCTTTTAAAAAAATATGATGTTGCAGCTTTTTTCCATCGAAGCCTGTTGATCCAACGTGTTCGCAATTCGGTCACCGAAATAGACGCGCACTCTAAGAAATTCGCGAGCTTCACCCGAATCATTTATCGACAACAGTTTATCGCCTCAAAGAGCGATTCCGCCAGCTTTTGGCTGGACGTATTGACGAGTAAGTCGTCCATATATACACTGACAGTAGTTATATCGCCATCTTTGTGTCTGAAACAGAGGCACGGATCAGCGCCATATCGCGTGAATACCGCCTTCTGAGCTTAACTTGAAAAGCTCACTCCACTACCGGCCCGCCTGTTTGAGTTCGTATAGAAATATTTTCAATTTAAGCGCCAGGTTTGACTTGTTTTAGACGCCAAAATCTAATTAAATGCAACCCGCAAAGTTCATACCCTATGGAGTCGCCAAAGTATCTAGATGGTCTTCTTGATCGGCCTTTGCGTACGCGTTCGGGATATTCCCGTGTCTCGCAGGCACTTCCCAGCGCATCGCAAACACCAGAATTATCTTTGCGTTACCTAACTCCATGACGGCAGTAAATGTAATACCTTAGTCCACAACATGTATCTGCTCATTCCCACACGCAACAGTATTTCCTCAAAACGTTCAATCTTATCATCAGCATCAGTCTTGTTCTTGTATACCATTTCGTGTGTAGCACATATCTCTTGTTTGGCTTCATTACTACCCTCCATAATTCACTATATTCGATTACCTGTAGATCTTGTTTCATCGAAACATGCATTTATCCGTTTAGTCGCACTTCATGTCCTGCCCATTATTGTTTAAGTCGACCACCTGCACGCATGTTTCATTTAAATTTAGCTCTGCCTCAATTTTTTCTGTGTTTTGCGCACTTTTCGCGCAGTTGTCCTGGACATGTAATATAAGCGCTTTCATCTATTCATCCGTCCTCGAAGCTCGGGCTCATTTCCGGTAATGAGCTGTGGGGTCTCTCTCAACAAATAAATGTCAAAGTCCTCGACTGCCACATAATTTCTCACAAAAGCACACGACTTTATCGCACATTCTGCTCCTTAGTCAATGTCTCCAAACTACCAACATGCTGTGCGACTTTAGTTTTTTTTAAAGGATGGAATACCCTGTACCGTTTCATTTTATCACTTTTACAGTGATGAGCACTTGTTTTCCGCACTCACATAGCGAATTGCTCTGCACGTCTCGATGCAACGTGCATGGAGAGCTAGATACCGCAATGTCGATAAGGGTCGGTACCTTCTTCGTAAGAATCTGCAGTGGTGAATGCCTCCCCAATTTTGTCTTGCTTGGAAACCGATTAAAAATACAAGCCACATATTCTGCAGCATCTCCCCATAAACTTAACGGCAGTCCACAAGCAAATTCCATGTTCTGCATCATATTTATAATGTTGCGATGCATCTTCTCCACCTTTCCGTTGCTCGATTGATTACGCAGTTCGCTTATTGGTCAAGCAAAGCAGGATTCCCTGTACAATCAGTCCAGCGTCCTATATTCACCTTCACCATCCATTTTCCACATGACAATAGGGAAGTCGAACTGTCCATCAATGAAGACCATAAAGTGCTTGAACCCTTGGGCTGCGATGTCATTAGTCTTCGCCAAGAACACGCAACAGTAGTTCGTTTGCTGGTCGATAGAGATAAAGTAGCTAACGGTTTCTCAGCCTGTCACGGGTCGTCATCGGTCCTTCCATATCGAAGCACATGACTCTCTGAATCACGTCAACGGAAAAGTTTTTCCATTATTCTTCCACGACTGCTGACTTTTAGTCTTCTTCCCTCATCCGCAATCCAAGCAATTGATTTGTAGCTTATCGGTAAATTGGGTCCTCGGCTGTCTTGATGATTGCTTCATATACCAGGTGTACTAGCCTTCTGTAAAATTGCATGAGGGACCCTTTGTTTAAATATTGACCGATTTGTGCCTCATACTGCACCAGTACCGACATCAGCACGTTTCCTCGCATATGCGCTCTTCCACAGCGTTACACCCGCACAACCAGATCGTTGTTACATGTGTCCACGCAAATTACAGCTGACCCATTTTGCAGTGTGGCAGTCACACAATAATGGCCTCGGTACGATTATTTCCACTCTTTAGCCTATGGTCGACCATACGAGATAAAATTTCTTTCCAGGTTTTCAACGAAATACGCAACCCGTAATTGCAACTTGGTTTTTACCCCGTCACTTGTGTCGTTATTACTGCACTCCCTCGACTCTTTATGAGCAGGCACCCTACATCCGCAGCTACGCACTCGCTGACATAGCTCCCAGATTTTTCGGTATTGACATGTTTCTCACCAGATATCGGATTGACCCGCAGTCCAGGTTTCAGCGCATTTTTCCAACGCTTCAGTTGCCGATTGCCAGGGTGTAATCGACCTCATTCTTCGATATCAGCTCAGTGCTGCACTTTGGAAATGCTACTTTCAGGTGCCCTGGATTCACACACTTGTTGCACTTGCGAACAAACTGGTGACACTTGCGACAATCTGGTAGGACCTTTTGCGCATCCCGACGCTCTTTGTGTACGGTGTTTACCACATACCTTCTGATGTGCTTACCACGCAGGTCTATCTCCGTTAACTAATGCGAATGCTATTCCGCATATCGCAGATAGTCGATACGCATGATATTTAGCCGTTCCAGCATTTACATTCTCCTACCGGAGTCTTTTTAATGCACTATGCTGTCTTAAAACAGATAGTCGGCACCTCCACACGCTTTATCCAGGGCCATCAGGTACAAGAAATGCTCGGTCAAACTTCAATCCAGGCTCTTGGATGCCGTAAATATCTCTATACTCTGAGTCGGAGCGATCTTTATCGCGAAGGTGTGAAGCACACGCTAAATAAAGAGTTAGAGTTTCATTTGACTTCCCAACATCCCTCGACCAGGTGGCTGTAATAACGCACCGCCATACACGACAAACGGTGTCCGAGGCCGTCCATTTTGACGTCCTTACTACAGTGGAAAGTACTACATTGATACGCGAACACGATCTGCCTCACAGATCTATTACCCCATCATTAAACCACTTATAAGTCCTTTGCATATCTCCTCACAATTATATTCTAGTTTTCTCTCTATCGTGTAAGGGACTTGTACAAAATTTGGTACAGGTTATCTCACCTACTGTGGTGCCTGGCATACGCCAGCTGCGGTACGTAGTGCTGTGGCAGATAGTGATGTTGCGCCTAAACCCATCTCCACATTCGTCGCTGCATCATCGTATTCAAGCTGTTAGATTAAAATCAAATTACTGGAGACATCGCTGGCGAGAGAGCGCGTGATGATGTCATATCGAGGGCACAGTGATATATCGCCTGTCCTAGACCAAGAGCAGACCCAACGACACTTGTCTCGTCCTTGATCCTCTCCCTCTTATCATGTGACTCTTCAATCCGCTCCTTGCGCTTGGCAAGTCCTTTCTTCATCTCGAGAAGTTTCTCCTACTGCGTTTGCTTGGCATTGTCCTCTGCCTTGAACTTTCATCTTTGCCTGTAAAGATACTTGCTCTTTTGAGACAAGCGTGTGCTTCAGGATGTGCGTGATATTCACTAGCAGCAATGGCTTCGCGCTCTGGGTTTATAACCTCTTAGATTGCCTAAGATTTAGAGGTTGCTGTGAAAATGTGAGCCCGATGTACGATCCCGAGAAAGTATTAACGCCTTGGAGACGCTGGATCCGGAGACTTGATCATGCTAAAACTGTTTATTATGCTGATTAGGTCCCATACGATTGGAAGGTGCGCCTGATACATTCATGCTGGAACAACACACTCGACTGGCTCGCAAAATGAAGCAGGACTTAATTTATGATGACGTTTAGACAGCAGTTGTCAAAAACAATAATATCTTGTGGGTAAGGTAGCTCACAAACTAACTGACGATATTTATTGCTCTGTACTCGATGAAATATTAACGCAAGGACGCGGACGCGCGTCGTATAGAATTATGATTTGGTGTGCTGGTGTGGTTGCGCAGATTTTGGTCACGGCCTCAACCGAATCAAGCCACTTAAGGTAATTTTATACACCACGAGGGCGTGTGAAAATCGTCTAAAGCTAGGCTTACACAGTTTGTGTATGGTGTTTTGTATTCGTTGTCATAGTAAAATTTCTACCAGGTTAGCATGAAAAGTGAGTACGCAATGCTGTTTTAATCTTAAGTAGTGGGACGAAAAGTGATACTGATGAATTTGTACGTTAGCTTTTGTAAATTTTGTGAGCTTTGAAAAGGAACGAACCACTAAACAGTATATTTACTCTTATACAGAAAAGTGTAAAATTAGTCAAAGTGTCGAGAATGTTATGCTACTTCTAGATAAGAGAAATTAGAGAAGAGGTGTTGTACGTGACACTGTTAACCGGTTGCACGCTGGAAATTCAATGCTTCATATTTGATGGTGTGTACATTTGTTAAGTAGGTCCTTGTACGAACTGAAAAGGGACCGCGGACTCAGGGTCACGTTCTAATGCTTCCTTCTAAAGTGCTGGATGATTTGGTGCGCTTACAGCACAGAATGATTTATCGCCGCGAATTATTGTGCTTAAAGCTGCTCAGTCACGCGAGTTCTTCGTGTTCGACGAAATCAGACATCAGTTGCCAACCGATAGCCCTCAAAACAAGGATTAGGATAATGTAATGTTTCAGCTACGATGTCGTAATTTGCCTGTAAGATACACGTAAATTTTTATCAATTGTATCACTTCAAGTAATCAATATTGTTTACTCTTACTCTCCAAATTTGCATGTGACCCTGCTGAATCGTAATAACATAGATATAAATCCATTCAATTTGCCGAGAAATGGCTTGGCGATTGCCACGCACACGTCAGCGTAAAATTTATTTAAAGTGAAAATGTAGGGCTCTGTAGCTGCAACTATCCGCTCTCTATTCGTCAAATGAACTTCTCATGGGCATCGATCCTGTGGGCTCACATACGTCATGCTATTGTCAAAACTAATTTTAACCCTGCACTGCCGGTTCCGTGTGAAGCAGTTCTCTTTTAAAACCCTGGTTGCAGCAACTTGGAGTGAAACATATCTTCATGAGACAATTCTATTGAACTCAAAACTTACACCTAAATCAATCGCCATCTTTTCGCGTGGATCTTGATAAATCTTGCTTTTATTAAGCACTTAAATGCTTGGCGCATATTGTATTTTACAGTTCTTGTGTTTGGACGCACCAAGTAGATCTACACTAAATTGGTTATTCGTTGGTGCTGATCTTAAGAATTCTAATGTTGCAAATTTTGCATCGGTCAAGTCCTAATGAAGCAATTTACTTCTCAATTTCCGCTTCTATGTTTTTTGTCAGCCGTCGTTCATGCCCTTATTGAAGTACCGTCTCAATTGTTTAAATTTGGTTCTGATCGTCTAAATAACACCTTTATTATCCTTTGAAGATACTAAGATGCATTCTACATTCGTTTTTTTCAACGAAAGCTGCACTTCCGCGATCATAGACGACAGCGTGTCCATCAGCTCGTCACCAGTGTTTCGATTCGCACTAACTCACCGCCAGGTGCCAAAGGCCACATTTTCTCGTCTTAACATCCCCACTAGGTCATCTTCAGCCTTCTATAGGTGCGTAGTGTAACGGGGACCCTTTCTCTGGGTCCCACGAAACTTCACGTACACTAGTACGTGCGGAGGAAGCTAATCTACTCAACAAGTTAGCTGAGTAAAGGGTAAAAAGAGAACTGTACTCATTATAGTTAAGCTATCAATATAACTTTAGTCATTATCCAACTATATTAAATTACGTCGTCGTATGACGACAACCTGCTCACCACTCATTGCGCGTGTCTAGCAGCGATTGTGGTAATCTATTGTTGATATGTCTTATAGCAACCAATCCTGGAGCAGCGCATGAATATTATCCAAAAGGAGGATAATATTGCTTCGATATTATCCACCTCGGATAATATTGGTAGAATATTGTCATGCTAGAAAATCTCTATTGACACCGTTTGGAGTCAATTTCATGTAACGGGCTACCCCATAAATCACCCGTTGATTGAGTTAACAGATTGAGACAGGGTGACTACCGTTGGATCACTCTTGGAAGAGGAGCTCTTTAAGGTAGAATTCCAACTCATTTGCCAAATTCATCGCATGGTCTTAAAGTTCATGCGATGTGCTGCTGAAGCAGCAAGAAAAGCGGTTGCACGCATAAGTGCAGCCGAAGAAAGTTCTTCTCTTGCTTCAGAGCATGTAGTCCTTCGTCTGCTGTTGCGAATAAGCAATAGGTGGTGCCTATTGTAAATAGTCTACGAGGTGAGTCACCGCATGCGACAGATACACCCGCTGCGTCTGCAGCGGGTACTGCGAATCGTAATCAAGATGATTCTGAAATCGAGCTCATCTATTCTGGCGAGTCGGATGATGTATCCGACTCGAAGGCGGCATCTCACGCCTCCGGATCACCCGAAGCGGACACTGCAAGAGCCAGGTATGACTGGATCTGGGGAACTTGGCGGCATCATGCTTGAGATCTTTGGATCAGGCGATTCTTTTGACGAATCCTCGCCTCACGCGAGTCCATCCAAATAAAGACGCGTGGTGACTGTGGTATTACTGCTATGTATCACCATGACAGAAGCAACTCGAGAGATCGAACTGCCACTAGTGTCAGTGCTCGTGATGAAACCGCTCAAGAGGCCAGGGACCGCAATGGGTGCACCACGCTCCTCAAGTGGAGTCTCCTTGGATGCCGTCATCCAAAGAGTTAGATCGAGTAGACGAAATGACCACAGAACAGGATCGAAGCCCATTTTTAAAATGTAGGAGGATTTTTCCTCCTAATTCCAGCACGGAAATTAATCGTTCTGAGGAAGAGTTCTTCACCGATGCATTTTTCAAAGATTGGTGGTACAATGGCAGCCGTGTTCGAGACGGTAAAGCATTGGTGCAAGGATGGAATGCCCTCATCTATAACATCGAGTGCATTGGCCGTGAGGCCTGGCTCGGTAATCTTAATGCAGCTCGCGTCAGGTTTGCAAAGCGCAACCCATCCGGGGTGCGATACAAGTTGCACCGGCTGTCAAGAGAGGCACAATTGCCCTGTCTCTTGTGGGGTGATTCGCGTCCATATTGCCTGGACAACTCGAACCGTGCCCCTAGGGAGGCCTACCTCCCTAATGTTATCTACTGGAGGGCGCGCATCTCTTCCGAGATGGCCGAAGGGATCGACACTTTGTAATCCCCTGTACTCGCGTTCGGGGAGGTCGTTTTCCGATGGTCCGTTTTCGAACGCAGCGGGTGAATCTCGTCGTACTGCTCGACGAGACTAAGAACATCAACAATCAGCTGGGCACGAGACTCCCAGCTGTCCCACGCCGGTGGAAGCCACGCCAGCGGACGAGGTAACTCGTCCGGATGCCATTCACATCGCGGTGGTTCAAAATACGCTCCACTAGAAAGCGTTGACCACCGCTTGAGTCCACCAAAGGATGTGGTGGCGGTGGGAACATTTGATCCGGCTCAAGGGTCGGATCAGCTTGATGTTCAAGAGCTGAACCGTCTAACGGAACAGTTGCAAGATGACCTGGCTCATGAACGATCTCGGCGTTATAAGCTTGATGATCTTATATGGGATAATTACAATTCACTAACGCACGATCGTTCGGACGATCGTGCCGCTTTTACGTTCGCGCAACTCGAGAACGAACGTTCGACTCGTTCTCTTCATGACGAGCTGGTTGTAGCTCGTCTAGATATCGCTCAACTACGTGAACAGGTCGCTTCGCAAGTCGACCAGACTGGCTCGCTGAAACGGAACTACTCGAAGATGGTCTCGGCTCTCGACTGCGGAGGTGTTCTTCGCATATCGAAACGGGCTCGTACTGATAGTACGGCGGAGACGACCGACGTAAAACGTAGGGTGAGTACGCATCTTATGCGGCAGTTCAATCGTGTATGCGTTGCCCATTCGGCGCAACACACGAAATGGAACGATGTACTTGGGCAGTGCTTTACTGCTGCCCACGTTTGTTACTGCGTGTTTCGGTAGATTTACTGTAGAGAGTAAAACTAAGTTTCCTTCATTAAATGAAAGAACATTTGCTCTTCCATGTCTTTCTGCGCTTCTTTTCTTTCTGTCTAGTGCATCCGCAATAGAGTCTCGAACGAAGCAGACAACCGCTTCGCGAGTCAACAGAAATTCCTCTGCTGATTCATCCTTGTCAACAGCAGTGCGCTTCGTGTACAATGCTGAAATAACGTTGCCTTCACCAGTGAGGGTATCATCGTCCTCACTTTGGCGGTCATTGGCGATGCTTAATGTGCCAGCATCGTCGTCATCGTCATCATCGCCATCTATCCCATCGACATCGGCATCCATCACGTCGACACCATTGTCGACGGGCGATGAGCAAGAACCAGATCGGTTTTCGTTCGAGCGACTCCACCCCCCTCTTAACGAGAGTCACACTTTAAGAAGGTGGGTAAACGTGGATGGCGTAGGCCATTCACGAAGAACGGTGTATGCGTTGTCGACGCATGCACCGAGTTGTTGATGGCGAATTCAGTCACCGCCAAGAACTCACTCCATCTCGTAAACGAGTGGACATACCCTCAAAGTATCTCTTCGAGGACGAGGTTGACGCGTTCCGTCTGACCATCTGTTTCTGAATGGTCAGAAGTCGACATCGTCAAACGTGTTCTAAGTGAATAGAACACGGATTGCCAGAACTCCGCCGTAAAGCGGGGGTCCTTTTCAGACACGAGTTTACGGGGTAACCCGTGAAGTCGGAAGATAGTATCGATGAAGACACGAGCACAGCCCTGGGCTGTAATTGACTCTGGTACAGCAACAAGGTGCACCATCTTGCTGAACGGATCAACAAACTCAAGAATACCAGTATTCTTGTGAGCATCTATTGGAAACCCAAAGACGAAGTCCTTCGGTACGGACTGCCAAAACTCTGCCGGAATCGGGAGAGGCTGCAAGGGTGCGTGGGATGAAGGACTAGGCTTCACCCGCTGACAAACCTCGCAAGCGCGAATGTATTTGCTCACAAACTCATACTGCAGGGCCAGTAGAAGTCACGACTCACCGTGAGGTAAGCCTTTTCTCTACCACGATGCTCACTTGCTGGGGCATCGTGACACTCATACATGATGCGCAATCGCAAATCATTATGAGCAGGAACGACGACACGAGGTGTGTCGACGTTGACTGCTGTATAGTACAGCAGTCCATCACGAACAGAATACCGTTCAGTTGAAGAGCGGTTTGAGACGACAAGCTTTCAAAGCTTGAATGCAAGGATTGGATACGCATTCCATTAATTGCAGAAGAGACTCATCTTCTGCGTATGCTTTTCGCCCGTCGTCGAGCATATTTGACGACGGGACAGTCACTGTTAGTGTTGCAACAGTGGGATCGCCCCTACTGTTGAGCTGAGCAGTTAGGCTCGAAATAGGACCGAAGCGAAAGAGCATCAGCGACGACATGAAGTCGTCCTGGTTTACACTCGACGGAGAAGTTGTACCCCGCGAAGAAAGACAGCCATCTCGCCATTCGTTGCGAGAGGTTTGGACTGTTTACGGACGTGCGTAATGACGCATGGTCGGTACAAACGATGAAGGGCATATCCGATAAGAGATATACCCGAAACTTATCCAGTGCATGGCAAGGCGTTCCTTGTCATACAATGGATAATTTTGCTCAGCTGCTTGCAGCTGACGCGATTGATAACAGATGACGCGCTCAACGCCGTCTGAGTCGTACTGCATTAACGCGCAGCCGATTGCTAAATCGATGGCGTCACAGACCATATGAATTGGCCTATCCTGGTCTGCAATCACCAATACAGGCGATTGTACCAAGCTTTTCTTGATACCTTCAAACGATTGCTGACACCCAACACTCCATGACCACCTCTCGTTTTCTTTAGCAGATGAGAGAGATGTACGGTCATCTCGGCGTAGTTGCGCGAGTACTTGTACAAGTACGACGCCAAGCCAAGGAACTTTCGAAGTCCCTTGACGTCGACTGGCACAGGTCAGTCGATAATCGCCTTGAAATTTTCCGGGCGTACGTCGTTTCTACCCACGATGCAACCAAGAAGTGGTATTTCGTTCGCTGCAAATATACACTTCTTGAGGTTCGCGAACAACTTATGCTCTCGCATTAGTGTAAGAACGTTCCGGACGTGGATTCTATGAACCCCACGTCCGCCTTTCCATGCATAGCCCGGCTATGGAAGAAGACATCGCCGAAGGAACTCGGTGCGAAATCGCGCACCGATCGCAACAGATTCGTAACACATCTGTTAAACGTTGCCGGAGCGTTTTTTACTTAGCCCCTGTGGCATCACTAGCCACTCCCAGAACGTACTACTGGGGTTGCCCACTACTGTGTACGGGATGTCCCGTTCACGCATGAGGATCTGACAGAATCCATCCATCAGATCCATGGACGAAAGGATGATACTTTTTGCCACACCATCAATGATGACGTCCTTTCTTAAGATCGGCGTTGAAGCCGGTACCGTTGCAGCGTTCAATTTGTTGAACGCCTGCACTATCCGCCACCATCATGTGGCCTTTCGCACACAGAAGGTCGGAGAGCTGTGTGGGGATGTTGATTCCCTCACATGACCAGCCGCTAAACGATCGGCAAAGAATTTGTCGATCGCTGCGACCTGTTCACGAGGCAGTGACCACTGCTTCACGACACAGTATTTAGAACCAGGTTTCAGTTCGATTTCATGCCAAGTGCCTTTGTCCTGGGGCAGCTCGCACGGCACGGATTCAGGTAAAACACCCCTGAATTCGACCGAATACAAAGGATTTGTCTTCAAAGACTCCCAGGATTAAGACGTGTATCGCTTAGTCCGGGTCTTCTCATCGAGGACACCCTCGTCCATCGATGAGCTACTGAGAACTTCTTCGTTATCAGTAAACACTTGTGCCGACCGAATATCGGCGACGTACTCGTTCTCTGTGACATTACGCGGATCTGCTTGATCTTGTCACTACGCAGATCTCGCAAGAATCTTTTAGATTCTAGCGTTGGCAACTTGACTACCTCCGAAGCTGACTTCGGGGTCGTAACCAGATCAAGTGTATAAGCGCCTACACTTGATCCGTCATTCACCAATACATTCACTGTCTCGGTGATTTCCTGGGAATTCACATCCGCAGGTGGTTGGGGATCCACACCCTCAACACAACTCTCGGGAGCTATTGCTCTCAGGAACGCTGGAATTTTATTCTGTTACGGGTACTATCACGGTCACGTCCTCTTCGATCGACTCTCTTTCAGTCGAGCGGTATGCTCTTCGATAGATTCTCTGATGGTATATCTTGCTTCAACGTGTTGCTCATCCTGAACAACACTAATCTCTCTTCTTGGATGCACCCTTCTTGGTGTACATCCGTGTTTCAGTCCACTCGATTTCTTCGAGTGGTGAACCTTCAGCGCAGCCTGTGTCTCTACACAGGTGCCGGAATCTGGTTCCAAAGTGTAGTGGCCTTCTACACTGCGACCTTGTGCAGTCGTACTAACGAACGTCTCATAAGTGAGGCCATCGCGCTCACTCGTAGTGCATACACACGCTTGTGGACGCTCCAAGACGTTCATCAGATGGCCACCTGATGAACAAACGGCAGGCATCTTCACGGATCAATGCTGCCAGCTAACCCATGGCTGGTATTTCTAAGCCATGGCAGACCGAGGATGACAATAAATTTGTCATCCGAATCTAGTACGATGAAGTAATTATCGTACTTCTTTCCTTCTAGCGTGTAGTGGAGTCCCACTACACGTTTGTTCACTGTTACATATGCCACCGTTGCAAGTCACATCATCATCCTCGTTGGAGGGAACTCTCGCTCAACATAGTTGAGCCTACTATCCCCTAGCGGCTGGCGTTGAAGAAAACTGTTCGAAACCCAACAGTCAACTAGGGCGCGAAGTGACATTCCACTTGTCACTTTGATCTTCAAAGTGATGAGAGACTCCTCATCACTAGGGGAAGTAACACACAGCGACTGTGTGTTGGGAGAAACCTTCGTCAAGAGCCCTGCAAATTCTCTTGACGTTGCTGGATCAGCAGGGTGCTCCGCCCTTACTGACCCTGAACGTTTTTTGACGGTCCGACTTGCTGTCGCGGCTTAGCGACATGGTCAGACCCACACCTCGGACCTTTCCTAGGCCAACGGAGGTCAAAACGTCCTGTCTTTGAACGTGATGCGGTGTTTGGAACACTACGCTCATGAGCGTAGTGTCCAATCTTCTGTTCGCTTCTTGCCGTTCGCTTGTGACTCAGAAAGCGAGAGTTCTCGCTCTCGATGTAACAGAGGTCCATTGGTTCGGGACCTCTTGTTTCCTGCCGTCTCGCCGGACGATGGTTTGACGATTTGGCTTAGACTGGCTCAGGATGAAGTCTTCTTGTTCCGCATACGCTATCGCCTTCCAGAGTATGGAAGTCCTCTCGGAACATGTAGGTCTTCACCGGCCCATCCACAAGGCCATAGATGAACACGTTGATGAGCGTGTGCTCATCAACAGGGTTCTCCGTAACAATACTTGCAAGGTAGCGCAGGTGCTGTGCGCAAGCGTGCACGTCACGCTTACCTTGCTTGAGCCTCAAGAGTGCAGAGCGTGCTCTGAACTCGGCTCTCGGCGGCTCAAATGTCTCTTTAAGCCGAGACTTCAAGATCTTTAACGACTCAAACACGTTTGGGTCGTGAAGCTTGAGCCCTTAGGCCTAAGTCTTTGCTCGTCCCGTCAAATTTGACAGGGCGAAGGCGACTTGCATCTCGTCACCCTCGATGTGACGGGCCCTGATGGCATTGTCTAACTTGACAAACCATCTCAAAAGGGAATCTACATCGGTTCCCATGTACCTTGAGATATCAATCTTCACGGTTAGGGTCGACGCATGTGCGTCGGCCCGCCCATCGACTGATGAGGGACTTGCTGTTGAAGCAAGGCTTTCTTCTGTCTTTTGACGGCAAGTTCCCCTTGTAGGAACTTGTTGACAGCGGCATGTTGCAGGTCTCTGGTTTGAGACTCCAACATACCACTGATGGCGGGTTCGCTCATGAGCACACTCATGCGGCCGACTACCTCCCACTCTGAGTCACTCAGATGGGAGTAGCCTTCACATGTGACGTGAAAGCTGTCGTCTCCTACGCTTAACATGTTCATGTTGGGCGGACTACTAAGTGCTACCAGGTGTAACGGGGCACCCTTTGTTTGGGGTGCCGCGAAACTTCACGTACACTAGTACGTGCAGAGGAAGCTAATCTACTTGAACGACTCGTTAAGTAAAGGGTAAAAATAGAACTGTATTTAATATAGCTAAGCTATCAATATAGCTTTAATTTTTATCCAACTATATTAAACTACGTCGTCGTATGACGACAACCTGCTCACCACTCATTGCGCGCGTCTAGCAGCGATTAGTGGCAATCTATTGTTGATATGTCTTATATCAACCAATCTTGGAGCAGCGCATGGATGTTATCTAAAGGGGATTAATATTCGTTCAGTATTATCCACCTCAGATAATAATGGTAGGATTTTGTCATGCTAGACAATCTCTATTGACACCGTTTGGAGTCAATTTCATGTAACGGGCTACCCCATTACACAGCAGGTTCTAATCTGCCTCTTCTCTCAGTAAACTGTACTCATAAGTATCAAAAGTAAACTCTGCTCAAAAGTAGCGCAGCACGCAAGAGGTGCACACAATGCGTCCTTTTTCTCCCCTCTTTCCTCTCTCTCCCCGCTCTCTCTCCCGCAAGCACGTCCAACGTCGACTCTTCCGCTCGTCACATCGACGTCATTTCCATCCAATCAAAAGTGACTACTCACAATGTCCCGTCTGTCTGTCAGTGTGTCAAGTCGTGCATAACACGGACGCGTCAAAGCCTTACCCTAGAGCCAGAGCACTCGTTACAGTCCCTCCACATTCCGCCATCCCCTCGGTCTAGACGCGACTCTAACCGTCGCGATGCTCCCAAGCGCTTCCGTGACGCTGGCGCTTCTTCTGCTGCTGCTAGTACCGACTGCGATGGACGCTGCCACTTGCGACACGAGAGGGAACGTCGTGCTCGTTGCTGGCAAGAACGAGAGCAAAGCGGTTGTGATTAGCGATGATTGTACCGAGACAGACGTTATCGTGGATAAAGGCACGTTAGCGGCCAGTAACATGGGCATTGAAAAAGTGTTAAGTGCGCCGGACGTTAAGCACATGTGCGTATGGATGACTTGCTTGCAGTATCTTTCTTGCTCTGTTCTACTTTATTTTGACCCCTCTCTCTCTCTCTTTATCGTAGATAGAGGGAGAGTAGGCTATTTGTTTGTTCCCTTCTGACCCTGTGTAAATGTGTGTGCTATTGGTTCCTGCAGTGACTTGTCGCTCAATAACATCTCGACGCTGTCGCTAAAGGAGTTGAAAAACGTCGAGAAACTGTACGGATGCCGCATCTCTGGAAAACCCGTGGAAGTTGCTGTGTCGACTGACACTTCTCTCTCTATCTCTTTTTTGTGTTTCTGCAGGACGTTGACATCCAATAAGTTCGTCACGTTTCTCCACTTGAAAGTGCCTGTGTCGCTCACGACGTTGGACTTGAGCTGGAACAGCATTGCGTCATTTGACGGCATGAGTTTGCCAGATACAATGACGCAGCTATTTCTAGGCGGCAATCCCATTACGTCCGTGGCAGGAGTGACATTCCCGTCGTCACTTACGCTCCTGTATATCCACAACTTGCAGCTGACGGACCTCAAAGGCGCGACGTTTCCCGATAGTGTCCAGTATTTATCGCTCGTGCAGTCCTGTCTTTCTGATTTTGACGGCGTCAGCTTTCCAGACAACTTGCAGTACATGTACGTTGAGCTTCGGATATTGCCAGTGGATGGACGTCGCGCTGACAGTGTGTAATATTGGTGGATTCTAGTGACTTTTCTACTAACGCTGTCACGACGCTGCCAACCGGATTACCTTCTACTGTAAGGCAGATCACGGCAACAGACAACCAAATCACGACGCTGTCTTTGTACTCGTTCCCGTCCAGCATCTCGTCGCTCAACTTTTCGGGCAATCCCATCGAGTCGATCAGTGGCGTCTCGTTTCCGCTCGCTCTGACGAAGCTGGATCTTGGGGCCCACAAGATTACGAAATTTGAAATTTCGCGCTCGGACTACGCCACGTTTAAAGATCTGGAGGTTTTTACTGCAGTGGTCTCACAGACCAGCTGCTCCACGCAGGGTGCTGAACTGGTCGCTGTTTCCGGCTATAGTATCTGTGTCATCTCGGATGAATTGTTTGAGAAAACTTACGGCACCGCGTCTTCGAAATCAGAGAGCACGGTGACTGCACCGATTGCTGGTAATGGCGGTGACTCTACCATCCTCGTCGTTGTGATATGTCTGTCCACCGTGCTTGCTGTGGCGCTCGCGGCATTTGCATTCCGGACGTACAAAACGCGTCAGCCGAAGGGTGTTTCTCATCGAAGCAGGGACGGGAATTTCTTTGTAAATGACACGGAGATTGACACCGGGAAGCACTCGGAAGGAAATGTCTACAGCGATCCGCGGAATAATGCTGACGGGTTTAACACGATTTTCACTGGTGGCAAAGTCACTATGATGGGCGGAACGTCGATTGAGTCGGCTCTCGTTAAGTACCGCGTCCCCGTGAGCGAGGTGCATATCGAACGATCCATTGCAAAGGGCGGTTTTGGCATCGTCTTCCTGGCAAAGTATCAAGGCCGCCCAGTGGTTGTCAAGAAAATCTTACCAGAGAAGGCAGCAGATGACCGATGTCTAAGCGCCTTTATCGAGGAGATTAAGCTCATATCGTCACTCTCTCATGCAAAAATCGTGTGCTTTATTGGTGTCAGCTGGAGCATGTTGTCCGATATGGCTGTCTTGATGGATTACATGCCGAACGGAGATCTTGATATGCTCCTGAAGCAACAGCACGATCGACAAGAATTGTACCCGCAGGAATTTGACTGGTATCAGAACTCGTCCATTCTGCCGGCAAAGGCTGCTATTGCTCTGGATGTGTTGGAGGCTATCGTGTATCTCCACTCATTTCCGTCACCTATCATTCACCGCGATCTGAAGTCGAAGAATGTGCTGCTGAGCTCGTCTTACGAAGCCAAGTTAAGTGACTTTGGTGTCAGTCGCGAGTGGCAAGTGGATAGTACGATGACTGCAGGCATCGGTACGATGGCTTGGATTGCACCTGAGGTGCTACGTGGCGAGCGGTACACTGAGACGGCTGATATCTACTCTTTCGGCGTAATCCTATCTGAACTGGCCACGTGCATCAGGCCATTTAACGGTGTGACCAACGCGCTCATCGTCCTTAAAGTCACAAGTGAAGAGACGCCGGACTTGGGCTCGAATTGCCCGGAGGACATTCGAGAACTAGCAAAACGCTGTCTTAGCTTTGACGCGAGCGATCGTCCAAGTGCTAGTGTGGCTCACTACGAGCTGCGAACGCTGCTGAAGCTTCACTCGGCGTTCGAGCTCTAGGTTGATACCCTAAATATCCTACTTTATGAAGTGCAAGTTCCAGGGTGAGAGCTTTGTTGTGCAATGGAGCGATTCGTTGGCATTGTAAAGTTGGGAACGAGCATCGGGTGGCAACTCGCTGCATTGAAGCTTTGTTGCCGTTCATGTCACGTCTCTAGGTAGTGTCATGAGTACCAAAAATGGCTTGAACGTTTATTTTACATCTTGGTGCCCGATGTTACAACGAACGTGTCTCTATTTGGCAAATGGGGATCAAACATACACACACGCACAAGAGAGGATGTAATGCGGTAAGTAATATAAATTACGTGTCGGAGATAAAATAGCGACGCCGGGTCCGTATACGTATACAAGAAGATGTTGGACTCGTTTCTAAACCAATAAATCGGCCTAGAATTACTCAGTTAATTGTAACAGCGAGGTCACATTCGCTCCCTTTGACAAAACGTGCTGCACAGCTTGTTTTAGCTAGCTCCCTGGCAGCAGTGATTAGGGTAGCGCGAGGTCGCACGTCGTCGCATCGTGATAAGTCGCTATCAAAACCTTGCTATGCACCGGACATGGTGCTACGCTGTCGTTCTATAGCTGATTGCAGCTTTCTCATTGGATGCTCGATACGCGCTCGACATCCAAACGACCGCCATCGTGCCCACGCGTGTGCGGTAGTGCTCTGTTGAAGTGTGCAAAGACCGCCTCCTATGGCTCTACCAGTCGCTCTTGCCGCCCCTTCGGAACTGCTTTGCTGGCGCTTTTACACACACACACGCACACACGCCATCTTTCGCTATTCACTATCGATTTCGCTTCGATCTGCTCAAGTCCCTCATCGACTTACACCGTCCTCTTTGTCTATATCTAACTGCGATCACGTCATGGGCTGCGCACAATCCAAGACCGACGACGTGACGACCTCGACTGAGCCGGAGGCTGAGTCTGTAGCCGATGTGAATGAGACGGAGCCCGTTCCGGTCGAGCAGCCGGAGGAACAAGAGATGGCAGCGGACAAATCCGACGAGCCAGAGGCCGAGGCGGTCTCGCGCGAAGACCCCACCGAGGAGCTGTTCAAGATCAAGGGCCACGAGATCGACGAGACGGGCGTCGTGTTCTACATTGTTGAAGCCATCGATGGCGACATGAGCTTCGTCAAGCGCTTCAGCGAGTTCAAGGCGTTGGTGGTGGAGTTGGGCAGTCCCAAGCTTCTACCAGCTCTTCCTGGCTCTGGACTGGGTGCCAAGCTGCGCAGCAAGCACGATCCGTCCATGATCCAGGAACGCGAGACGCAGCTGGCCATCGTGCTCAATGCAATCGCCAAAGATGCAGAGCTGGCCGAAACGGAAGCGTTCAAGAACTTTGTGCAGTAGAGGGATCAACCCTCCTCCTTGGTCTAGTCATGTGGGGAAGCTTTGCGCGTACAAGATCCAGCTTTGATTTGTATCCCAATTGATGTTCTTGTTGAGCACCGTACTGAACTTCCTGTCGTCACGACGAGACGCGTTGACGACCGAATAAATCCAAATTCGAGCATAGTGATAAAAGGTTTAATCGTATCGACGTGCAACACCACGACGTATCATACACACTAGAAAGAGACTAGCACTGCCCTAGATTGTCGTCACTTTCCACCACCGAACTACTGTCAAGTGCTCGTTGTGACTCCTCCTGCGCCTTGTACTCGTCCGATAGCTTCCATTCGCGCCGACGCACAAACCCGTGATGCGGACGCGCCTTCTTAGCTTTCTTCTTCTTGCTCTTCACACGAGACGTTAGGAACGAAGCGGTGCTGCTCCGCCTACTGACATCACTCACAGCTTCGTCCTCATTCTCCTCTTCGCCGTCTTCGTTCGGTGGGATCGACGGAAAGAAAGCAAAGTCTTTCTCGTACACCCATCCATCAGCATCGCATCCAGCTACGTCCATATTTAGCTCCAGACCGGCCATAGGAAGAGCTTGGGCACTTATCTTGCCCGAACGATCACTCCAGCGCTTGCGATCCGTAGGCAACAAGTAACCTGGGAAAGAGCTACCGTACCCGCAGAACGGCTGGTAGCGCTGATTCTCGAACAACACTGGGTCGTCCGAATTCAAAATTGCGTTGCGTACGTCAGCGTTGATCTTCTTCCGACAGAGCTGGCCACCGTTGTTAGTTGTTCCGGACAAGATCCAATTGAAAATGTTGGCCGGTTTATCAAAAGCAAATCCTGTGTACAGCTCTGAGCGACGCGGCGCTGTGAGCCCAATCGATGTACTCTCATGTACGCGACGGTCCTGGTAGTCGATCATTCCTGCCAGCTCTGGGTTTAGGTAATTGACTAGAGGAGGCTTAAATTCCGCCAGTTCTTCGCAAGAAATCGAGGACGTATCGTGTTGTGTCTCTTTTACTAGATCCATGTACTCGGGAAAGAATCGACGACGGAAGCCTTCGTAGAAGAAATCTTTCAGCAAAATTGCCACCACGGCAAACGCTTGACCAAGCCAGAACTGAGGGCGACCGAATTGCCATGGCAACGAATCCGTGTCGTAAATCCAGTCAATCTGGTCGATGGCGTATTGGGACACATAAATTGTCAAGACCGTAAGAACCATGCTTCCGATCTCGAGGATGTCCCACGAGTTAACAATCAAGCAGAAACGCGCGTTCACGACAATACACAAGATGGTCCAGCCGAGGGTCTGCAGCGACAGAAACTCGATCGTGTTGCCTCCACGTTCAATGTTCCAGCCGGCAGCTAAAATTGCGTAGTATATTCCCACGGAATCGACAATGCCCAGTGCAATCCACTTCCAGAACATGATGTGCGAAAAAAAACTCCTTCGACGCGCCTCGGCATGATAGAGTGCCGGGAACTTCAAAACAGTTTTCTTCGGCAAATCCTTGTCGTATACCGAAAATATGACAATTGGAAGGGCCGTGAACACGAGGTTGAAGCCTTGCTGGATTAAGGCTGAATAAAGCATTGTGCCCGAGTACGCAGTTGGCCATAACGTGTGCCAAAACATGGACACGTTGTACGCAATATTCTTGTAAAAGGTGTACACGACGAGAGCTGCAATGCGATTGTAATTCCACCGGCCATGTACCAGGATCAAGTTGCTCAAAAACTTAAATTGAGCGAGCGAATAGTCAGAGCTATTCACAGCTTGTAAACCTTCTTGCCCGCTGATGCCAATACCAATGTGAGCACTCTGAATCATTGGAACGTCATTAGCGCCGTCACCAATCGAAAGCGTGTGCGATTCCGGAACATTGAGCTTCACCAACTCGACCAGCTGCGCTTTTTGCTGAGGTGAGACTCGACAAGCGACCACAACCCTGCACAATAGCGACACACGCAGCAAATGCAAGTTGTATAACGGGTCTTCCAATATCTTGTTCAATGACGCCCCGTCAATAACTAACGCATGCTCTTCATTGGCGGGTGGCAGTGATAAGGCCGAAAAGGCACCCACGGTCGGCGCATGCGACTCATTATCATTCATGTCATTGATCGAGTGGAAAACCTTGTCGAGTTTCCGTAAAATCGAGCCCTTCGTCCGATACTTTGCCGCATTAATTACGTGACGCTTCATATCGTTATTAAGCAGTCGGCAAGCATAACCAATGTTGATAGCCGTCTCCTCCATGTCCCCCGTAAGCACCCAAATACAAATTCCAGCTTTGGCTAAGGATTCCATCGTTGCAGGTACATCATCCTGCAAACGATCCTCAATAGCAGTAGCACCGAGTAACTCCAGGTTCGACTCCATTTGATCCTGAAGTTTATCAATACCGTTCGGCTCGCCAAGCGACTTCGCCTGAACTTCATTCAGATCAGCTGACAAGTGACGATACTTTGCATAGAACTGTTCCCACACTTGAGGCTTTATACGTTTCGCACACACAACTAGCGTTCGAAGTCCATCTTGCGCGAAAGCTGCCAGATGCTTCTCTGTGGCAGCACATACATCTCGATTGTTCACGGACATCGGATCCAGGCGAGGAAACAACATACTATCGGCTCCTTTGGTAAGAATCAGCACGTCTTCCTCTTCGCAGTCCGATATCAGACGGAGCTCGTCGTCACGTTTTCGACGCTGCACAACAACCGACATTCGTTTTCGGTTCGAGTCAAACTCAAAAACTTCCAGTATATCGTACTGATCGACAGTGCCATCAAATTTCTTAACAGACACACTTCCCGATTCGCGGTCGATGAACTCGTAGCCAAAGTGCTTTGCGCCGCAAACAAGAGCGAGTTCGTCCGGAGAGGAAGCTGAGTAGCCAATCGAAGGACTTACATCCTCTTCACAAGGATCAAGGCGCTCAATCAAAACACCATGGCATAGTGCTAAAAGGGTCATAAACTCTTCAATCTTCCCGCTTTGAGGGTCACCTTTGGCCTGCATATCCTGCCATATCGTCTTGTCATTAAACTTCACATTCAGCGTTGGAGCTGCCGCGCGTGCGTCAAAAGGTAAGACGTCCTTCTCATCGGCAGGATCTTCGTCCTGAAGTTGCTCTCCTTTGTAATCGTTTCGCATGCGAGCAGCGACACCGATGGCTGTCGTTCCCTTGCCGTAGCTCCGACCTCCTATGCTACACTTACGAAATTCCATTTTGTTACATGTAAGCGTGCCTGTCTTGTCGGAAAAGATGTGCGAAATCTGACCAAGCTGCTCGTTGAGCTGCATGTTGCGAACTTTGACAGGAGTACCGCTCGCTTCGTCATACATGTCAAGATCGCGTTCCATGAAGTAGCCTTGCAAAGCCTTGACGAGTGTGATGGAAACATACAACGTAATTGGCACCATAGAGGCGAGTGTCGTGAAGAAGTATACAAACGTGACGACAAAGTTGTCATCCCAGCCATCCTGCTCCAAATAAGGTGGTGTAATCAAGCCATTCATCCAGATTCGGTCCCCAGCAGCACCAACGAGCGACATCAGCACCAAAATCACGACTACGACAATCACTTGCTTATTGGTCATCTCGTCGATTGACGAAACTTTCACCGAAAACTCGTCACCAGAGCTCATCATGATTTTAGTATCGATGCCAGTATTCACCACAAGACCATAGACGTAGCTAGTGTTGCGCAGTTTGCTGCCACGAAGCAGCATGTTTTTCAACGTGAGAGGAACCCCTCCAGAGTTGGCCCCAGTCGGACTCTCTTCGAGATGTATTGTGCCCGAGTACGTGTTTATATCAGCGTTTGGAAGTTCGCTCTCCACATAGCCTTGGACAATGTATCCAGCTTCTTCTTCGCTCTGGAAACTATTCCGTGTCGGTGCTGGAGCTTCCCGTAGTTTGAGATTCGTCTCGCCGTCCAGATTCTTCGTTTCAACGTAACACAGACCTGTATTGCCATTCGAACGCGCTCCTTCCGCGGGAATCACAGCCATGATCATAATATCAGCTGGTAAGATCTCCCGATTCCCGACCTTGACAAAGTCGCCCACTTTTAGCTCACGCCACTCAACCTCTTCAAACTCGCGCAGTTGACGATTGTACACCCGCGTCTTGGCCGAATTGGCCAAGTCGTCGGCCACGTGTCGCTTATAATCTTCATACCCAGCAAAGATACCGTCAATGACGGTCACAATAGCCAAGGGGATAAACTGCAGTGGGACGCCATCAGTTGGCGACACGGACGGGATCATCTGGAAAATCCCAATAAGCAGGAAATAAAGATTTGCCGTCTTTTGAAACGTCAAGTACAGAAACACGGGCACGAAGCTCCACCACGTGTACTGCGACGTCTTGACTTCATTCGACACAAAAAACTCCTCCTCCTCCACCTCCTCGTCTCCTGCTGCGGTCGTCGCATTGCCATCTCCACCGCTGTCGTCCCCGTCGTGTCTTGTAGACACCCGGGGCACGCGCTTGGGTACGTTGTTGCCATCGTTGATCTTAACGATCTTAAACTGCTTCCCGCCGTCACGTCCAGCCGTCACCGTCTGCTGCGAGTCCGTGGACATTAAACTGCTCATTCGATCCAGCACGTGCTTTCGACTACCGCCGCCATTGGCTTTTGTCACTCCCCCGCGTCTCGATCCCGTCGTCCCGTCCGTCGGCTCCGTCTCCACGTCTCCCGCCCGCGCGCTCATCAGCAGCATCTCGCGCTCAAAGTCCGTCATCTCACGCGCACTCGCAGGTGCCGCGTCCTCGTCGTCGAAACTGTCCCGACCTGACGTGTGCCACGCGTTGCGCACGTGCTCCTCGTGTCTGCGCGCCCGCACGCGCGACCGCAGCGACGCCGCGTTCGCTGGATCAATGTACCGCGTGGTCGACCGTGTGTTCTGGCGGAACCGCAGCGACCGCGGCAAGTTGCGGTAAAACAACCGCCAGCTCGCGGGTGCAGCAGCAGCATTCGCACTGGAGCCAAGGCCCTGGGGACGCCCGTGCGCCTCAACGATGTCGTTGTCGTGGAGCAGCCGCGGCCGCCCCGCGAGCGGCTGCTGCGACGTGAACGTGCGGAAGAGGTCGTGGTTGTGCCGCTCTTTTGGTACAGCCCACGACGGGTCGCGCGGCAAGACGTCGACCGTCTGATTGCGGTGGAAGAATTTCGAAGGATTGCTGTCCGCACTGGCGGGAACGGGTGCGCGCACTGGGGGCAACGGCTCGACGCGCGCGGTGACAGCGGCGGGGCGGACGGCGACGGCAGACGGTGGTACGCGGTCAGGTCGGACGCGTCTTCGTTGTTGCTGCTGCTGCTGCTGCTGGTGCTGCTGGCATCGCCGACGCCGCGACTTGCGCGCTCCATGGGCGTGACTAGCAAGAGGAGAAACGACGGGCGTGCGCGCAATTTGGAACAAGAGCGACTGCGGCCGAGGGATAGAGTCAGTCAGTTCAAGTCGGAGGAGGGCGGACAGAAACGGGACTGGAGGCGAATGATTACGGCGATTACGGCGATTGCGTACGGCAGACGCAAGCTGAAATGGTGCAGTCGTTTCGAGACGAGCACAGATCGACCCAATAGGGTGACGTCACGTTGATGGATACAGAGCGGATCGAGGCGCGACATGTCGCATGCTGTTTCAGCTGACCGCCAGTCGGGAGAGAAAGGACAGCTGCTGCTGGTGCTGCACAGAGAGTCGCGTGGCGATTGAAGAGCCCCCCAGCCCCTTTTTTGTCTCTCTTGCTCGGCAACTGCGTGGCTTGCGTTCGACAAAGGACGGAAGGATCGTCGTGCTGTCGTAGTCGGACTGTCGACAGCGGCAGCTGCCACTCGTGGACATCCATCGAAGCGTGTCATTTGTATGTTTCTTGAACCTTGCTCGAGACGAACGAGGTAGTTTCGGCGAACTTGATGGCTCATTTCTTGGTGCCAAAGGACAAACTTGATCATGTGATTCAATAAGTAGACGCGAACGATCGAGTAAAGGGCTCATTCTCACGTACGTGCTGCAGCAGTTAATTTTGAAGCAGACGGTCGAGACGATCGACTCTAGAAATTTGCATCTCTACCTACAATGCAGGGTTCAGGATCGTCTATTTGTAAGCTAATGCGTGTAAAGAACGACGTCTGAAAAGGGTCCTTAGCCAGACTATCAGCATCAGTAGGGGCGACTTGTCGTGGCTGATTCCCGCAAACACGTATTGCCCCTGTGGGTCTTGCGTATAAGAAAGACATGCGTGAAGCCGGGTTCTATGGACTACAGTCGCTGTCCATATCGCACTTCCATTAGTGCAATATCATAAACGCCAGGTTTGTGGTCTGCCAGTCAATCGGATTTTTCGTCAACGCCCGTTTCTGGGCAGTTTTAAGGTAACGATGTTGCAAGCTCGTAGTCTATAAACTCACAGAGAAAAGGAACATAAGAGCAAGGGGGAAACGGATCGGGAGATTTTGCTTCGACACCATCAATGTTTACCCAGCCAGTCGTTCGAGCTTATAGGAAGCAACCTAAAAGGTGAGCTGAAGGCTCTTTTATTTCGAAGCCAAAACAGCTGCTTCTGGTACGAATCTGTCGACCACTCGAAGCATTTCCGCGACGTCAGCACAACACTGGAGCGTCTATCGTCGACACACATCCACGGCGGAAAGACTCCCAATGTCTGACTTGGGCACAGAAAACCGGAACGTCTTCGAAATCACTCTGTATGAGATATAAGCGAGTTGCTGCCGAGCCTTATTATACTCCAGCTGATTAAGTTTAGCTTTGACTTGGTCACGAACAATGAAATTGTGTAGTTGGTACGACAAAGATATCCTTCGTTCTTGGCGGTAGAACTTACACAGTGGTTGTCTTCAGCCACAACAAGTGGCACTGTATTTAGGTCGTCATCTACTACTTTTAGCCTCGGTGAATACATTTCCTATGAGTTAGCAGAGGATATTAACTACCTGAGTATGGCGTCGACATGCATTGGGAATTATACCAATTAGATTAGATCAAATTACATAAAATTGCACAAAATTACACACAATAATAAAACAAAAGTAAAAGAAAATCAGTATTTACCAGATTCAATCAAGTAAATTCAATGATCAAAGGATAAAAATGTCGAGGCAATATTCCAGAAGGTGACGCGCTTTGAAAGTTTGACCAGAATGAGACACGGTATGTTTATTACATTTGTGCGAGAATCGTGCAGTATGAAATACAAGTTGTTTAAGATGTTGAAATCGGAGTTCGTCATCATTTATGCTTTTTAATGTTTACTGGTCTCTTTGTGCAGCAGCGAAGGTGAAGCCAAGACGCCATCGTATCGTTACGTGACAGAAGACGGCGTTGCACAAAGTTTAGCTTATCGATATAGCGGCAGCAATGCGTCGCTATTGTACAGCCGCGTGATGTCTCCATTGGACCAGTGGCGTGAGAACCAAGTGCTGTCACCACGACTGTCACCTAACACTATTACAATCGGAGCGCTGCGGCTCATGGTTCACTTGATTATACAATAATGAAATTATTAGAGATATCGTCACTTATTCAATGGGTATAAAGTTGACTATACATTTGTATGACTATTTTTCTGATGGTTGCAATACAAAAATTCACCAAATATGGAAGAAGAGAGACCGCGATGGGTGCAAGCCACTGCGGGTCACTGCTTTTGTACCAAGTATCAGATGCTTTAGACGGCTAAAAGGCTCAGAAAACTGGTAACTCGTCGCCGCTTGGCCTCTTGTTCGATCACGTTTGTGATGCAATGAATGTGGCGATTAGTGCGTGAACGTTTGCGTCCACGATAAGGCTCAAAGGGGCGTATTGGGTATGAGTGTTTTGGTGAAGGTGTGGAGGCAGCTTATTTGATTGACTCTGCTTTTACTTTCAGTGTGCCTGTTCTCGTTGTTGTCGTTGTTGTGGCTGGTGGTGGTTGAGCTAGTCTCTGCTGCTATTTCTTGCACCAACCATGATGTTCTTTATGGCGACGTGAGAGGAGTGCTATACCGGTACACTGGCGCTTCTAGTGATCAATGGACCCAACAAAGGCTTGATGATTATGTACTTAATCTACCTAGCCACGTCGATCGTTAAATCGACGGCGGGGACGCAGCCAAGCATTAGCTTAACGCAGCTAATTAACAATCACGTCTTCATCTTGTTCATAATCACCTGTAAAACCGTGCAGTGCTTTTTAAGAGGCACGATGATTGTCTCTCGTGTGAACGCGACTACGATTACACAGCATAGATCAAACACGTTCAATGTCAACAAGCTTCATACATTACACAGTGCGATTTGTATGTATGTAAACGCGTTACGCGAGCCGTCTTACTACAAATGCGTTTCATCTTTCGCATGGTCGGGGTATCTCTCTGTTTCTACAATACTCTCTCTCTCGGTCGATTCAGCAACCGATGGGATATCAGTTGCTGTAGGTTTTGCTTCGGCGTCGCACAGAGACGTGCAGACGCGTTCTCGGCGGCCTTGCTCGCGCATCGCATGGGCTTGTTTACCATGCGATGAGATGTTGAAAGTGGACGCGGACCAGCAAAAGCAAACCCTCCCCAAATGATTTGGGGACGAGTATCCCCAATTAGTCAATCAGTCACTAAAGTGACTGTGGTTAAGGGGTGATGTAACGGGGTGAATCGTTACATAACAATTTATAAGAAATTGTTAATAGAATATAACTATAAGAGTTATATTCTCAGAATCAATCATCAAGGACAATATTCTGTAGCACTTCCAGTAGTTCCTAATTGGTTGATATAGGCCATTATATCAACCAACGGAAGTTACTGACGGACAGACGCAATGAAGTGGTGAGCAGATAACTGATTTACACATTTGTATTTAGACATAGTTAGATGAAGATAAATAGTGATTTATTGCAGACATTAACTATTATAAATACAGTTCTACTTTTTACTCTAACCAAGTACTCGCTTCTTCTTACCGTCTTCCTCTGCACGTACGAGTGTACGTGAAGTTACGAGGCACCGCCTTATTCTGTTATCAGAATAAGTAGCTTGTACTGTCACCAGTACAAGCTTCAGGGTGCCCCGTTACAATGGACGTGCTCATCTGGGTGACCACGTGTCTAAAACGGGAAGGGCTTCAGAATTACTCAGGATAGCAATGTTAAAGCTCTGACAAATGACGTCGGCGTCGTAGGCGTACACGATCATGTTAGCGAGAAGTTCGTGAAGAACTTCGAGTCGGCCGGCTAGATCTCGTAACTCTGGTTTGAGGTGAACAACAAAATGAACGGGATAAAGTGAGTCACCTTGGTGAGTACCTTTTTTAATCTCGAACAGGAATAACAGGCGATTGCCGAGTCGAAGGGAAAGCATTATGTCTCTTATAATCATGGCCGAATCAGCCTAAATTTGTCGTCATCGGGAAGTGACTTGAGCACGGAGAGAAGTCTGTCGCGGTTTGTAGTGTCAGAAGCACGAGAGAGTTTGATCGCAAGAATATTAAAGCATTCCTTGTATTTATGAGCGCGTACTGCTATCCACCTGTGAGCCCACACTGCATCGGCAGTGCTGCAATAGGGTCTAAAAATCTTTTCGTGCGGGGATAAATATTGTCTGACTTTAGGGGAGATGCAGTGTAGCTGTAACGGGGCACCCTGAAGCTTGTACTGATGACAGTACAAGCTACTTATTCTGATGACAGAATAAGGCGGTGCCTCGTGACTTCACATACACTCGTACGTGCAGAGGAAGACGGTAAGAAGAAGCGAGTACTTGGTTAAAGTAAAAAGTAGAACTGTATTTATAATAGTTAATGTCTGCAATAAATCACTATTTATCTTCATCTAACTATGTCTAAATACAAATGTGTAAATCAGTTATCTGCTCACCACTCATTGCGTGCGTCTGTCGTGGCGCGTCTTCGTTGGTTGATATAATGGCCTATATCAACCAATTAGGAACTACTCGTAAGTGCTACAGAATATTTGTCCTTATGACAATATTCTGAGAATATAACTCTTATAGTTATATTCTATTAACAATTTCTTATAAATTGTTATGTAACGATTCACCCCGTTACATCACCCCCCCTAACCATTAGTCACTTTAGTGACTGATTGACTAAATGGATACTCGTCCCAAATCATTTGGGACGGGGTTTGCACTTGTTGGTCCGAGTCCACTTTCCAACAGTTCATCGCATGGTTAACAAGCCCATGCGATGCGCGAGCAAGGCCGCCGAGAGCGCGTCCGCACGTCTTTGTGCGGACGCCGAAGCAGAAACCGCAGCAACTGATGTCTCATCGGTTGCTGAAGCGACTCAGCCTGTGTCACCTGGTGATGCAGGCGCTCGTCATGAAGACACTCATGTCTTCACAGAGTACGAGCTCGGTGTCTCGTACTCTCCTGATACGGATGACGGATCCGTATCGACGGCGATTGAATCTAAGCCGCCTGCCAAGCGTGGCATGGACGATGCTATGCGTCGTAGCATCTTTGGTTCATCTGATGAATCAGATGAACCATCGCCGAAGCGAAGGCGCTCGGGGTCGCGAGACTCGGGCGCTAACAGTGGTGTCGGTTCTCCAATGGACACCACTTCACAGCGAGGTGCCAGTACTTCTGTGGGCACGTCGCAGGAAGAGCGGGACCGCAATGTGTTGCGTCTCGCTCCTGAGAAGAAGGCATGGATGCCTCCTAAATCAGTCATGGATCACTTGTCGGCGACGACGAGTGATCGTTATCGAACACGGTTGTCCGATTCGTCAAGGATCCATCACCTTGATCCCAGCGCGAAAAGCTATCGCGCTGAACATGAATTCTTCATCGATGCTTTCTTCAAACATCGATGGTACAGTGGGAATCACAAACGTGATGGTCCCTCACTGCTTCAAGCGTGGAACGCTTAAATCCATAACCTCGAGGATGTAGGTCGTGACGCTTGGAACGACAAACTTATCAAAGCTCGTGATAAGTTTGAAAAGCGAACCCCGACAGGTGCACGCTATAAGCTGCATCGTCTGTCAAGGGAGAAAGGATTACCCTGCCTCTCTTGGGGAGACTCGTGCCCATGTTGTGTGAACAACTCTGCACGAGCACCTAAGGAGGCTTACCTCCTTGATAGCCCGTGGTGGCGCATACGTATCTCTACTGAGATGTACGAAGGGATTGACAACCTGAAATCCCTTTACGACCGTGCCGGGAAGACTTTCTCCGGCGGTCCTTCTGCGGCACAGGATGTGCCGCGTCGTACTGCTCAACCAGACCCAGTACGTCAACCATCAGTTGGGAGCGGGGCTCCCAAGTATCCCAGGACGGGGGATAGCCGCGCCACCGGACGAGATAACTCGTCCGACGTCCGTTCACGTCGCGGTGGTTCAACAGCTGCTCAACCAGATAGCGCTGGCCACTGCGAGAGTCCTCTAATGGAGGTGGAGGAGGAGGAAAGACGCTCTCCACACGATCATGGGGATCCGTGTGTTCCCGAGCGCTTCTTTGATCGCGTAATGCAAGGGTTACGCAACGATCTCGAACATGAGCGGGACAGGCGTCTCCAAATGGCGGACACTGTCTCGAAGCATCGAGCTGAGTTTGCCTTTGCTCAGCTTGAGAACGAGAGATCTCTGACATCTCTTCGTGACGAGCTACGGGTAGCTCGTGGGATTGTTGATCGGTCTCGGGATGAGATATCTGCTCTTCAGACCCTTGTCGATGCCCACCATCGGGAGCACAAGGCTCTCTGCGAGATGCTTGAGCGCAAGGGCGTTCTTCATCGGAAGAAGCAGCGTACTGCTGGTACGGCTTAAGCCGACCAACGTAAAACGTGGGATGCGTTCGCATCTTACGTGGTAACTCGACCGTGTATGCATTGCCTAGGCGGTGCAATACACGAAATGGGCCAATGTACTTGGGTAGTAGTTTACTGCTACCCATGTTAGTCACTACATGCTTTGGTAGATTAACCGTAGACAGTAGGACTAAGTCACCCTTATTGAATAAAAGAGTGTTTGCCCTTCCATTATTGTCAGCGTTTTGCTTTTGCCTAGCCACCGCTTCGGCGATGGAATCTTGCACAAAACGGACTACCGTTTCACGAGCCAGTATGAACTCATCTGATGACTCGTTAGCTCCAGTGCGCTGTGAGCGCACTGCAGCGACAACAATCTTTTCTTCAGTGAGGGCTTCCGCACTCTCACTGGGATCATCTTCTTCAGTGAGGGCTTCCGCACTCTCACTGGCATCATCTTCTTCGATATCAAGGTTACCGATATCGGCATCAAACGCAATGACTTCTTCGTCAGAGCGTGATGAGCGTGAACCAATTCTGTTTTTGCTCGCGCGAGTCCCTCCCCCCTTAAACCAGAGTCACACTCTAGTAAGGTGGGTACACGCGGATGGCGTAAGCCATTCACGTAAAACGGTGTATGTGTCGTGGACGCATGCACCGAGTTGTTGATGGCAAACTCTACCATTGGCAAAAACTCACTCCAACTCTTAAAGGAGTGTACGTATCCTCGAAGTATCTCTTCAAGGACACGATTGGCACGTTCCGTCTGACCATCTGACTCTGGATGATCAGATGTTGACATCTTCAAGCGCGTTCCGAGTGATTTGAACACGGAACGCCAGAAATCAGCAGTGAATCGTGGATCTCTGTCCGATACGAGTTCACGGGGCAACCCATGAAGTCGGAAGATGGTGTCAATAAAGACACAAGCACAGCCACTTGCTGTGATTGAGTACAGCCACGAGGTGGACCATTTTGCTGAATCTGTCAACAAATACGAGAATACCCGTATTCCCGCGTGCGTCTTTGGGTAACCCCAAAGACGAAATCCATTGAGATGGATTCCCAGCACTCAGCCGGAACCGGTAGAGGCTGTAAAGGTGCACGCAGTGAAGGACTTGACTTCACTCGTTGACAGACTTCGCATGCGCGAATGTACTTGCGCACAAACTGATACTGGCGGGGCCAGTAAAAGTCTCGACTCACCGTGAGATATGTGTTCTCCCGGCCACGATGTCCTCCTATAGGAGCATCGTGATACTCGAACATGATCCGCAAACGCAGATCAGTATCATCTGGAATGACAACACGTGGTGTGTCACCAGAAACGGCTGTATAATACAGTAACCCGTTGCCAGTAGTGTATCGATATGATGCAGATCGATACGCAGACGACAATCGTTTCAACGATTCTCGAGATGGCTGTGAGAGATGTGTCAACACCTTCACAATCTCACCATCTTGGGCATATGCCCGCCTCACATCATCATACAACGTTGTAGATGGGACTGAGGACGTCATAACCGCAACAGTGACTGCCTCACTGTTGGGTTTCACGACTGTTTCAAAGTCGGGACGACGTGAGAGTGCATCAGCGACGACATTAAGTCGTCCTGGTTTGCACTCAACCGTAAAGTTGTATTCTGCAAAGAATGACAACCACCGCGCCATTCGTTGTGAAAGGTGCGGGCTGTTCACTGCCGTGCGTAATGACGCATGGTCGGTTTAAACAATGAAGGGTCTATCTCCTAATAGATAGACTCTGAACTTCGCGAGTGCATACTTCATGGCAAGGAGTTCCTTGTCATGCACTGGATAGTTCCGCTCAGCTGGTTGCAGCTGACGCGACTGATAGCAGACGACGCGTTCAACGCCTTCAAGATCGTACTGTATTAATGCACAGCCGATTGCGAAATCGCTGGCATCACAGACCACATGAAATGGACTGTCCTGATCGGAAATCGCTAGGACTGGGGATTGTATCAAGCTCTTCTTGATACCCTCAAAGGAGCGCTGACATTCAGCATTACAAAACCACCTCTCGTTCTTTTTAACAAACGAGAGAGGTGCACAGTCATCTCGGCGTAATTGCGTGAATACTTATGCAAATACGCCGCTAGCCCAAGGAATTTTCGAAGACCTTTGACATCGACCGGCACGGGCCAGTCGGTGATCGCCTTGATCTTTTCGGGATCAGGACGTACACCGTTCTTACCAACGATGCACCCAAGAAGTGGTATTTCGTTTGCTGCAAATATACACTTCTTGAGGTTTGCATACAATAGATGCTTTCGCATGATTGTAAGAACCTGTCGGACGTGGTACCTGTGAACCTCAACGTCCGACTTTCCATCCATAGCCCGACTATGGATGAATACGTCATCGAAATAACTCGGCGCGAATTCTCGTACTGATCTCAACAGATGTGATACACATCTGTTGAACATGGCAGGGGCATTACTAAGCCCTTGTGGCATTACCAGCCATTCCCAGAGCATGCCGCTAGGCGTGCTAACTGCGGTATAGGGTATATCCCGTTCTCGCATAAGGATTTGATACAATCCATCCATCAAATCCATGGACAAAAAGATGGTACTCTTTGACATACCATCAATGATTACGTCCTTCCTTGGTATCGGCGTCTGAGCCGGTACCGTTGCAGCATTCAACTTGTTAAATGCATGCACTATCCGCCACCCTCCTGCTGCTTTTCGCACACAGAAGGTCGGAGAGCTATGTGGGGAAGTTGATTCCCTCACATGGCCCGCAGCTAAACGATCGGCAAAGAACTTGTCGATCGCAAGTACTTGTTCACGAGGCAGTGGCCACTGCTTCATGACACAGTACTTCGAGCCTGGTTTAAGCTCGACCTCATGTCGAATACCTTTATCCTTCGGTAATTCGCACGGAACAGTTTCAGGGAATACATCCTTGAATTCAACCAAATCTTCATAGAGAGGATTTGTCTTGAGCGATTCCCACGATTGGGAGTCATATCGCTCATTTCTTGTCTTTTCATCTAGGATACTTTCGTCCATAGATGAACTACTGAGAACTCTCTCGTTTTCAGTAAACATTGTTGCTGACCTTATGTCAGTTACACACTCGTCGTCAGCGACGAGTACGCAGATCTGCTTGACTTTGCCACTACGCAGATCACGCAAGAACCTTTTATGTTCGAGCGTTGGCAACTGAGTGATCTCCGAAGTCAACTTCGGAGGCGCAATCAGATCAAGTGTATAAGCGCCTACACTTGATCCGTTATTGACTATGACATTTAATGTCTCTGTCATTTCCTGGGGACTTATTCCCTCATGCTTTGAAGGACTTATTCCTTCGGCTTCCCGGGGACTTATTCCCGCGGGTTTCGGGGAACTTATTTCCGCCGTATTTGTAATCTTGGGACTTATTCCCTTTACTTCCTCTAGCTGGGGTTGCGCAACAACAGCGAGATCCTCTACGAAAGACTCTCCAGTCGATCTAGGATTATCGTTTCACTTAACCTGAGCGATCGATTGTTTCTCTTCTAGATGTTCCCCGCTAGGGATACATCTTTGTCCCGGTCCACTCGACTTATTCGAGTGGTGGACCTTCGGCGCAGCCTGTGTTTCCTCACAGCCGCCGGAACTTTGCTCCGAAGTGTAACCGTTTGTTACACTAAGGTTTTGTGCAGTCGTACTAACGACCGTACCACAAGTGAGGCCATCGCACTCACTCGTAGTACATCCACACGCTTGTGGACGCTCCAAAACGTTCATCAGATGGCCATCTGATGAACAAGCGGCAGACATCGTTACTGTTCGATGTTGCCAGTTTACCCGTGGTTCGTACCTTCTGAGCCACGGTATTCCAAGGATGACATCAAATTTGTCATCCAAATCCAATACGATAAAGTCATCGTCATACTGGGTATCTTCTAGCGTATAGTGGATCTTCACTATACGCTTCATGACGGTTACGGATGCGCCTGTCGCAAGACGTACCGTCATCCTCGTAGGAGGTGTGTCACATTCATCAAACTTAAAGTGACAATCTTTTAGCGATTGGCGTTGCACAAAATTGTTCGACGGCCCACAATCGACTAGAGCTCGAAGGGACAACTTATTCGTCACTTCGAGTTTCAAGGTAATGAGTGAGTCCTCATTACCTAGAGCAGCAACGCACAACGTTTGTGTGTTGGGAGCAACCTTCATCAAGAGGCCTACAAATTCTCTTGAAGTTGCTGGACCAGTAGGGTGCTCCGCACCTACTGATCCTGTCCGTTTTTTGACGGTCCATCCCGTTGTTGCGTCTTTGCACCAACAGCGGACCCGCGTCCCTGCCCCTTTCTCATGGGTGGGCGGTCACTACGCCCAGTGTCGCGAGACACTGGACGAGGGGCACTACACTCATAAGCGTAGTGTCCTGTCTTTTGACATCTGTTGCATCTCTGCAACTTCTTGTAGTCTGTAGAGCGAGCCTTCTCGCTCTCTACATAACAGAGTTCCATCGGCTCTGGACCTCCGTTGTCATATCGCCTCGGTTGACGATATGATGTCGAGCTGGCGCGAGCCTGTCTCAGACTGAAGTCTTCCTGTTCCGCAATGGAAATGGCTTGCTCTAGTGAATCTAGTTCAAGCCGGAACAGGTGAGTCTTGACGGGACCGTCCGCAAGACCCTGCATGAACACCGAAACCAACGTGTGTTCATCAACCGGATTGGAACTTATACAACTCGTGAGATGTCGTATATGTTGCGCGTAAGCGTGCACATCACGCTTACCCTGCTTAATCTTCAAGAGTTCTGTTCGAGCTCTGAACTCAGCTCTAGGCGGTTCAAACGTTTGTCTGAGCCGCGACTTGAAGACTTCTAACGACCCAAACGCATATGGGTCGTGCAACTTGAGCCCCAGTGCCCAAGTCTTGGCACGTCCTGCCAGATTTGATTGGGCAAATGCAACTTGCATATCCCCGTCGTCGATGCGACGCGCCCTTATGGCGTCATCCAATTCGACGAACCATCTCAAGAGGGAGTCCTCTTCGACTCCCCTATACTTGGAGATGTCAATCTTCAAGGTTTTGGGTCGACGCGAGTGCATCGACCCACCAGCAGCAGCCTGCTGCTGTCTCAACAGTTCAAACTGTTGAACACCCTGTTCTCTCAACAACTCTGATTGTTGAGAACCTTGTTGGTGAAGCAAGGCTACTTTCTCGCGTTCAGCGTCAAGTTCATTTTGAATGAACTTGGCGATAGTAGCATGTTGGGCATCTCTATTGAGAGCCTCTAGCATGACGCTAACAGCATGGATGCCCATGGTCGAACCCATTCGTTCAACCGCATCCCATTCGACATCGCTCAAATGGGAGTAGCCGTCACGCGTAGCGTGAAAGCTTTGGTCATCTTCATCATCCAACATATTCATGTTGGATGTGAACGCGGTCCTTGGACGGACTACGAAGTGCTACCAGGTGTAACGGGGCACCCTGAAGCTTGTACTGGTGACAGTACAAGCTACTTATTCTGATAACAGAATAAGGCGGTGCCTCGTAACTTCACATACACTCGTACGTGCAGAGGAAGACGGTAAGATCAAGCGAGTACTTGGTTAAAGTAAAAAGTAGAACTGTATTTATAATAGTTAATGTCTGCAATAAATCACTATTTATCTTCATCTAACTATGTCTAAATACAAATGTGTAAATCAGTTATCTGCTCACCACTCATTGCGTGCGTCTGTCGTGGCGCGTCTTCGTTGGTTGATATAATGGCCTATATCAACCAATTAGAACTACTCGTAAGTGCTACAGAATATTTGTCCTTATGACAATATTCTGAGAATATAACTCTTATAGTTATATTCTATTAACAATTTCTTATAAATTGTTATGTAACGATTCACCCCGTTACAGTAGCACTACCAAAGCAATCGCTTTGCGAACTCTGTTGAGTAAAACGATGGGTCGAAGGCTGGCCAAATCGACAAAGCAATCGCCTTACGAATGCTGTTAAGTAAGACGATGAGTCGAAGGCTGGTGAATTGTCCAGCCGGCTTGTTCGGTTAGTAGTCCGAGAAAATTCTGTCACCCAGGAGGATATTGTCTACGGTGGCGAGTCCGTGGTAATTGATGTCAGCAATTGGTTGAGCTAGTAGCTCTGAGCTATACTTGAGTAGCTCGGCAGGAATGTGCCCGGGCCCGTTTCGCGCGTCCATTGCTTAGGCGGCAGAATGCGCGTTTGAGCTCGAAGGTGGTGATCAGATTGTTCAGGGGTCATTCGACGCCGTCGCCGGCGGCGTGCGTGCGTGCGTGTTGGATTAAGAACTGGCGCTACAGTGTTGCTTGATCTGTATACCTGCTTTTTGGCGGATAAGTAGTCAAACACCTGTAGAGTCATGTAACAAGAGTGATGAAAAGCGCCGTCGAAAAGGGGGTCGCGAGGCTTCAAACATGTGAGTCGATCGATTCGACTGTTCAAAATTGCGATTTTTCCGTCAATGAAAGCTTCAGCAAGAGCTTTGCTACGTTCTCGAATCCGGTGCAAAAGTCGGTTTCGCTTTTTTCCGGAGAGCCTTATGGTAGCGGAGCTACACAGCTCCTTAAGTCAGAGGAAGGCTTAACGCTCTACGAGCAACTTAGTTCCAAAGAACTTACGACTTTACGAGTCAACAAGCTTTACAGCTTCAGATCCCAGTTCCAGGGGGCCCCTAACGATTCAGTGAATCGACAGCACTCAGTGCTCAAGAGTAGCTACCTCAAGGAGGTGTCGCTAGCTCTTAGTGATCAGTGATCAACGATCAAGACGGCTCGCAAGCCACGTGTCCTTCAGATCAAAATGGGAACTGATTTTATTTTTGTTAAAGCCTATAGAATATCTTAATCCTACTCAAAGATCTTTCGTACCTAATGGCTGACACTCGTCAGCCCCTACAAACCAATAAGATATTCTATATCATCTTCACAAAGGGGTAACCTCAGGTGTGTAACACCTCTGGTACAAAGTGCCATAATTTCGTGCAACCCCGTTACACCCCCCCCCCACCAGGCTGACGTTTGCCAAAACGTCAATCGAACTTGTGTTCTCAGCGAGTACAGTGCGCTTACGGTGAGCCTCACGGTAACGTACGCTCCAGCACGATGTCCTCATCACCAAACGAGTCAAAGGCTCTGTGTGACTACCTTGGGATAGAGGAGTAGGTGGACTATTGTAGCGATACCAGTGTCCGCGGTGACACAGGAACAATGTCCGGCTCACTGATGCCTGAGGCACAACTTTCGAACACCCCCAAATCCGTTCGCTGAACGTGGAGGTGCGAGCGCGCCACTAGCGCAGCATGCAGCATCTGGGGCTGATGAGACTATCATCACGAACCCGCTCGATGAGCAACAACAACTGCTTGTTCAAAGAGAAGAAAACGCTTAGCGTTATGTACAAATGGCTGCAACCCTTGAACGCCAGCGTGACTATGTGTTCACCTCACCCAGTGTGGAGGAACGTCTACGTCAAGCGGCCGGCCAAACATTGGCAACGTGGGTCATTGGCCATGGGCCTAAGACTCCTGAGGAGGTGGTGAGCTTCCAGGCACTTCGTGAGAGGTACCTGAAGCCGCACCTAACGACTCAAAGTCAATACAAGGCACACCTTGACATGCAAGCACGTGGTGCACCGATTCCACCGATCAAGGGTATACCCATTCTCCTGCTCGCAGGCGAAACAGTGAGCGAAGAAGACGATGCCTTTGTTCACTGGGTGCACTATGTGCGTCGCCTCAGCAACATTTTTGCTCTAAGGGCTAGTGCCCATGCGGCGGATGTGCGTCTCGAACGCAAGCTTCGGTATGATTATGCCAAGCTTAAGGCCAGAGGCCAATTGCGCAAGCGCACGCGCTATGCTTCGGCTACTAAGGTAGCCGCGAGTGCTGGTCAGTCTGTGGCCAACAACCCGCCAACCCGCACCACTAGTGGTGGGGAACGGCCTCGGCCTCGAGATGACCATGGCCACGATGCTCAAAAGCCTCCAAAGCATATGGGCAGTCTTGCCGAAGGGGTACCTCAAATTCCCATGATTTTTCAGACTCAAGGTACCCACGCCACTTTACCAGATACTGGTATTGGCCCTGACGACGACGTCGTTTCAGTAGTCTCTCGACATGAAATTGACGACACCCATGCTCATCGAGCAAAGTCGGTGGCGGCCGGTGTACCGGTGGAGGCCCACGAGAAATTGGTTCTCGAAGTGAGGGGTCTTCAAGAGGCCTTGGGTAAGTCCCAGTGCACGCTGGATGCGATGCAAAGCCGCCTCCAGGCGATGGAGCAAGCTCAAACTCGGAGCGAGGCTCAGTTGGACTTGCTGATTCGTCTACAGCAATCCGGGGCAGTGCCCTTGTCGTCGGCGCAAGCGCCTCCAAGTTCACATGGGAAGGATCCCGGTACGGCTTGAGTAAGCCTACGTAGAACACTGGATGTGTGCGCAATTTGCGCGGGAGTTTTAGCGTATACGCAAGTCCCTTCTTGGCCGTGACCGTAAACGGTCCAATAAAGCGTGGACGCAACTTTGTCTTAAAGACAGCAGACATTACATTTGTAGGTAGATTTTTAGCATTGAGTAGTACTTGGTCTCCGACCTCATAACGTTCAATACAATTTCTGCCTTTGGCATCAGCTTGTTGTTTCTGGGTATCTTGGCTATCAGCCATTGTGTCACGCACATGTCTTACGACATTTAATCGCGTTGCGAGAAACTCAATTACCTGTTTTTGAACAGTAGCAGGGCTAATATTAGCAAGCCGATCGGCAACCTCTCCCCGACCAAGCCCTGATTCACGTAGTGATAGCGTTAACGGAACGCGAGGGTGAGTGAGGCCGTTTATATAGAACGGAGTGAAGCCTGTTGAGGCATGAACAGCGTTATTCAACGCAAACTCAACAACAGGGAGCATTGAGCTCCAACGCCTAGGCGTATCAGCGCAAATACTGCGCAAAATGTCGCTGATGACGCGGTTTACACGCTCAGTTTGACCGTCGGTCTGCGGATGATCCGCTGTGGACATGTCCAACCGAGTGCCAAGCACCTTGAAGATAGACTTCCAAATCTTCCCAGTGAAGCGGGGGGTCTCTATCAGAGATAATTGCCACCGGCAAGCCATGTTGGCGAAACACACGGTCGATAAACAGCTTTGCTGTACCTTCATCATCGATGCTATCCGGCACAGCCGCTAAGTGAGCCATCTTGCTTAATCGGTCAACAAAGACCACAATACCAGTGTTGCCTTCCGAATCTTTCGGTAGACCAAACACAAAATCCATGCTCATGGACTCCCAACAACCAGTGGGTACTGGCAAACTAGCCAGCGGCGCCGCCGCATGATCCGAGTGTTTAACCCGTTGACACGTCTCGCACGTACGCACATAGGTGCGCACCCACTTATAAAGTTTGGGCCACCAATAACTTTGGCTCACCGAGCTATAAGTCTTCTCACGACCGAGATGACCACTTAAAGCAGTATCATGTGCCTCATAGAGGACTCGATACTTTAATAGCTCATAATGAGGTACAGCGATACGAGGCTTATCCTCAATATCCGTGCGATAGCACAACAGGCCATTATCGATGGAATATCGATGTAGCCTTGCACGTAAACGTGCCGAAAATTCTATGTCCGAGTATTTAAACTCATCGCTCCCAAGAGCACGTAGCAAAGCTACACACTGATCGTCCTTGGTATATGCCGCACGAATTAAATCAGGGACTGACGACGACAGAGTCGTAACATGAGCAAGCTCATAGTCAGGTCGACGCGATAGCGCATCAGCCAAAGAGTTTTGATTACCTGGCTTGTACTTCACCTCGAAGTTATATTTGGCAAAAAAGGAAAGCCAACGAGCCATTCTCTGTGAGAGATGAGGCGACTGTGTCGCAGTGCGTAATGACGCATGATCTGTATAGATCACAAACGTCTTAGAGCCAAGCAGATGGAATCTGAATTTGACAAGAGCGTACTTCATAGCAAGTAGCTCTTTGTCATGAACAGGATAGTTCTTTTCAGCAGCTTTCAGCTGCCGAGACTCGAATGCGATGACGCGTTCGCGTCCGTCGACATCTGTTTGTAACAGAGCACTGCCTATGGCAAAGTCAGATGCGTCACAGACGACACTGAAAGGCCGACCGGAATCGGGCAAAGCCAATATTGGCGCATAAAGGAGACTCTCCTTAACTGCTTTAAAAGCATTATGTTCGGTTTTACCCCAACACCAATCCACATCCTTTTAAGGAGATTGAACAATGGCCGAGCCATATCTGCGTAATTCGCACTGTACTTATGTAAGTAATTGGCAAGGCCAAGCCACTTACGCAGGTCCTTTTGGTTCTTGGGAACCGGCCAATCGACTACGGCTTTCACCTTAGCGGGATCCGCTCGAAGGCCTCGCTTCCCAATGAAGCACCCTAGAAAGGGAATTCTCTTCTGCAATAAAGATGCACTTCGATGCGTTAGCATACAACTTATTCGTTCGCATACACTCGAGCACAGCTCATAAATGATCAATGTGGTTATCCACATTTGATCGCCCATTCATTGCACGAAAATGGACAAAAATGTCATCAAAGTACGTTTGTGCATAGCCTCGATGAGGTCTGAATAGTTGCGTTACCAGCCGGTTAAACGTAGCCGGGGCGTTAGATAGCCCTTGTGGCATAACAAGCCACTCCCAGATCATACCGCTCGGAGTACTCACCGCTGTTAGCGGAATATAGCTTGCTCGCATAAGCAGTTGGTAGTAACCATCGACTAAGTCGAGTGCACTGTACAATGTACATCCTGCCATATTGTTCTACAGCACATCCTTTCTAGGAATAGGCGTCTGCGCCGGTATAGTGGCTGCATTAAGCTTATTATAAGCATGCACAATACGCCACTTGTCATTTGGCTTTTTGACACAAAATGTCGGTGTTGAATGGGGATACTTGCTCTCACGAACCATTCCAGCCGCGTGCTTAGCACGAAAGAATTCGTCAATGACGTCACACTGTTCTTTAGGCAAAGGCCACTACCGTGTTACACAGTATTAAGTTTCAGGAACCAAGTCAATCTCATGACGTACACCTCTATCGGAAGGTAAGGCAGAAGGTGGTTTGTGACACACCACATCTTGAAATTCCTTAACTAAAGGATAGAACGGATCCAAAGGATCTTTAAGGATCGAAGATCCACTTCGTGCACTAAGTGCCACCTTTGTATCCTCTAGGAAAGACTCATCCATTAACGAAAAAGAGTTCAACTCAGTATCAGGTCTAATGACCACTAACTCGGATAACTCTCCTGCCTTCAAGGCCTGGCTAAACTCGCCATCAGACATTTCGTCTAGCTCACAAAGAGCGTCCACGGATGGAAGGGTTATAAGGCAAACATTCCCATTAACCTGACCAGTCACTCCATTAACAAGTGTATATAGTGTATTGCTATTATCACTATGTGACTGTGAGGACGCCTGGCGCTTAAAAGTAGCTACCCGGCGTCCCGATCATCTCTTCGAGGCCTTACACCCCTTAGGGGTCAGGACAATATTGTCCCCATGGTTGCTACCAACCATAGTACGCTCTATACGAGAGCTTTTGTCTTGACCGACATTCGGTGAAGTGTCACATAACTCGAACACTTCACCCAGTGGATTAAAACGTGCCACTCCACGTGTATTATGCGGGCCTAGCCCCAAATTTAACGGCGTCTCGCCAATAAGGTCATTACCGACATTAGGTGTGGTGCCCTCACGGCCGTCCACACTATACGGCGTATCGCCAACAGTATCGTTACTGACATTAGGTGTGGTGCCCTCACGGCCGCCCACACTATACGGCGTATCGCCAACAGTATCGTTACTGACATTAGGTGTGGTGCCCTCACGGCCGCCCACACTATATGGCGTATCGCCAACAACGCCATTACCGGCGTTAAGCGTTGTGCCTTCACGGCCGTCCACACTATACGGCGTATCGCCAACAATATCATTATTGACATTATGTGTGGTGCCCTCACGGCCGCCCACACTATATGGCGAATCGCCAACAACGCCATTACCGACGTTAAGTGTGGTGCCTCCACGGCCGCCCACCCTAAATGGCATATGGCCAAAAATGTCATTACCGACATTCAGTGCGGTGCTCTCGCGGCCGACCGCACTCGGTGTAGTTACACGTGCCACCATACACACATCAAAGGAATCACATCCTTGATCACTCGGCCCTAGGCCAACCGTGCTTTCAGCATGCAGTGACTCGTTATCACAACGAGTACCACTCAACGGAGTACGTGCCGTTTCACTAGTTTCAGACGAGCTAGGCTCGAAACTTATGTTTGTAACATTGAAGTTAGATAACTCAGACATTCCAATATCCAGCACATTGACATCTTCTGTCAAAGGCTCGCGCCAATAGCGCTTCTGTTGCCTAGCGAAGGTGGGTTCATGACTCTCCAAAGCTTCGCTAGGAACATTGCGCGTAGCGCCTAAGGTCTTAGACCTCTAATCAATCCATGGCTCATGGCGCTCAAGCCAAGCCATACCTAGGATGAGATCATATCTCGAGTCCAAATCTAGGACAAGAGAGCGCTCAATACCTGCAAAGTCTAAAAACTTTATATCTAAGTTCAATGGAACTTTAGGCACAGTTATGCGACTTCCAGTCGCTAAACGAACCGTGATAGAATCACCCTCATGCGCTGTAAGCGCCTCAGCATAACGCTGACTTCCCTTTAAGGGAACGGCGTCGAGCATAATTGTAATACGCTCCAGAATCGATCAATATCGACCAAGGCTTCTCAAAGCCCTTAATTTTCGCCTCGGCGACCAACAAGCCAGACTTGTATCCACGCACCATACCTGTAGGTATGGTACTCTTTGGGGTTAAGCCCTGCATTCCTTTACCTTCTAAAGGTGTAACATAACATAGTTCTTCCCCAGTACGGCGCCCCGCGCCTACTGGGTGTCGGCATTTCTTCGTGCCATGCCAGACTTCTGACTCGGGGTCGAGTGTTTGCTCGTAGCCTGGCGTTGCTTACGCAAAGGGCAACCAGGCCGCAAGTGTTTAGTGCATCCGCACGTAAAACATCGTCGTACGACGTGTTGCTGCTCAGCAGCTTGAAGCTCAGCTTCACCTCCATCTTCAGCATAGCTGAGATCCATCGGTTCCGGCCTATTATAGGCAGTGGTACCCGAATAGTTTGCTCTCACAAAGCGAGGATTGTATCCATTCCAACCAAGTCTGGCCGACTTGAAGTTATGCTCAGCATTGAGAGCAATTCTCACAGCCTCTTCAAACGTAGAGGGGTGAACCCGAAAAACCTCGGTTATGACAATGCCAGTACGTAGACCTTCCATGAAGATAGTCACATGGACTGCTGCAGGCAGAGGGTCAGACTGCATTGCAGCCATGAGCGTTCGCATCTCTTGGACATAGTCCGATAATTCATTCTTACCCTGGCGGGTAGAAGAAAGCGTGAACGCACGCGGTAAGCCTGGTTAGGTGGAGAAAACACCTGTACCAATTGTGACTTGAGCGACTCCCATGTGGGAAACGCTATGTCCACCGACGTGCTACAAGTCAAGGTCCATTCTCTAGCTCTACCATCGAGCTTCGAGATAGCCAGCGAGACCTGTTGATGGTCAAGCGTGATCAGAACTGATCTCATGGCCATCTCAATCTCACGGATCCAGAGGATGAGGTTCTCACCCTCCTTACCGGAGTAGTTTTTTACTTCCACTCTAAGTGGACGAGGCTTAGCCTCTTTGTCTGGTACAGACATGTAGCGTGCAGGCATAGCCGACGCTATTTGGTCTTGGACCTGCCCTAAAAGTGTCGCTTCATACTGCATGAAGCTTTCAACACATGCATTAAGCACTTCAGGACCTTGTGAAACAAGGAAGTCCACGTACTCTGGACCCAAAGATGCGGTCAGCTTATTAAGCGTGACCCTTTAAGCCACAGAGAGGGGAGTGGTTTTTTTTCATCCTCACAAAGGATCAGTCTTTAAGACTCAGGCGTAGATTGACTGCAAGTGCTACCAAATGTAGCGGAGCTACACAGCTCCTTAAGTCAGAGGAAGACTTAACGCTCTACGAGCAACTTAGTTCTAAAGAACTTACGACTTTACGAGTCAACAAGCTTTACAGCTTCAGATCCCAGTTCCAGGGGGCCCTAACGATTTAGTGAATCGACAGCACTCAGTGCTCAAGAGTAGCTACCTCAAGGAGGTGTCGCTAGCTCTTAGTGATCAGTGATCAACGATCAAGACGGCTCGCAAGCCACGTGTCCTTCAGATCAAAATGGGAACTGATTTTATTTTTGTTAAAGCCTATAGAATATCTTAATCCTACTCAAAGATCTTTCGTACCTAATGGCTGACACTCGTCAGCCCCTACAAACCAATAAGATATTCTATATCATCTTCACAAAGGGGTAACCTCAGGTGTGTAACACCTCTGGTACAAAGTACCATAATTTCGTGCAACCCCGTTACACTTGACGTCTTGCGAGTGGTCGTTGTAGATAAGCTGCCGAAGTTGACGTTATCGTACGACAGGCAAAAGCTCGTGATCCACCTTATTACAAGAGGCACGTAGCCGACAGAGTCTGCCGCGGCCTCAAGCGCAGAGTGAAGACTACTCGTCCATCGTTTATTCGTAGTTGTTCGTCGTTGCGGTAGGTCGGCGAGGTACACCTCGAGGTGCTCTCGGTACAAGGTGCGGTAAGTGCTGTCACGAACACGACGATGCGTCCCGAGCGCGTTTTAGCTTTGCTATCACGTGCTCGTTCTTGACGTCGGCGTAGGCTACGTAAGGCGCGGAGGATAAGGTCGAGCGTGACGAGCAGACGGTTTGAGAGTGCAATCCCCGATTGCGCGTTACCGCATTTTGTATTCGCCCGTTGGCTGCAGATGGTGTAGTCGATTTGGTTAAAGATGCAGTAGTCCTTAAGTCTTAGTGTACATGGCGTGATGTTGTGCTCACGTTTCCGATATGACGTCTAGTGATAAAAAAATCGTTTGGATCATAGAAAGAAGCGAGGATGTGACCATTACGGTCCCGTCGGCTACGGCCCCATTGTCCAGAAACGATTCATTGTCGTAGCGTTAACCGATACTGGCGCTAAAATCTCCGAGGATGAACGTTTTGTCGCTTTGAGGAAGCTTCCCTAGCGCTTTCCTTCAGATTCGCGTAGAAGCGGTCGATTGCTGCAGCAGAATACCCACTATGGGGCGCGTATGCGTTTACAATTTTCACTCACTGGGATTTGGGTAGACGTAGTTGAAGAACCCCAACCCAATCGTACTGGGCCCTGTTTTTGTAAAGAAACCGTTGTAGAAGGGGGCAACTGCATAACACATTCCGTGCCAACGGTTGGAGCGTGGAAGCGTAAGGAGATGGAAAGTACCGGACTTCTGCTCACTCCGAAAGACAATCCGAATATTGTATCCTTAGGATGTCGATCTTGTACGTCGACATATTCCTGGGAAGTTTCTTAAATTGCTTGCGCTGGGAACCAATGGATTGAACATTAGACGTATATAAGAGAGAATGTCGGAGCCTTGGGAGCGGCTGCGTGCGTCGTGGCGGCTTGTCTGGCGGCTTGTCTGGCGGCTGGGGTTGGTCAGGCTAGAGTGATATGAGTAGAGGGAGAGACCCGTAAAATACTGACGGATGCCGTGAAGCACCCTTTGGAAGCCCTGAGCTTGCATCACGTTGAATCAAGCTTTACGAAAGGGCGTCACCCCAACCCGACCAGGATTGCCATATTATAGTCGTGTATTTTTTTTTTAAATCATATGCGTAATCATGAGCAAACGTATTGGTTCTTGTCGAAAAAACTACTTGCAAAACACCTGCTATTTGCTGATCTTGAACTAAGTTGTAATTCACTTTTTCCTTCCGAAGACCGGTACAGTGTGATAGGGTACTTTAATATGACCAAAGTGTTCTAAACAGATCGTTTCACGTTCAGGTTAAACTTTAGAACCGTGTCACTTTGTGGAATATATGCAACAATTAAAAGCAAAAACAGACCCACCCACTCCTCTTCCAATACAAAAATAAAAGCTACTCCAAAATCAGCAGAATAGAAAACCGTCAATCTCCCCTCACTTTTCTTCTATAGTCTCCTCAGCTTGATATAACGCTACATGATTGGCTGATTTTGAGTCACGAATAGAGTAAACGCTATCACTGTCAGTTGGATTTTTAAAGTCATTCTTGTCGTTGCTTTATACAATAATGCCTCTGTTGCGCAAAAATGTTGTGTGGTGAGTTTCATTGTCGGCGTTCCAGCCTCAGTTTGCAATGTCTTTGTATCAGAAGATGTAGGTGAGTGAGTGATTGAGTGTAAATTCGTCATTTTAAACCAAAGCAAGCAAAGATCAGCATCATTGATGCAGTAAATTAGCTAGAATATGCGAAGATGATGCGGCCGTTGCACGAAGACGGGTTATAATGCACAACTTTGTAAAGTTTTGATCGAACCTACACGTACAGAATATAATGAAATCAAAGTATGAATCTTAATAAATTTGACTGCATTCCTCAGTACGAGTTTATCATCTTTGTAGGCGCAATCGCTCCTGCATTACTGACAAAGATCCTCACTTACTTGAGCTTGTAGTTTTCTTGGCTTCTTTGGGAGCACCGCAACTGGATTGTCGCAAAGAAGTATCGCCTTTGTTGCGGTGCCTTAACATTTTTGCGGGAACAGATGCATCCGTTTTAGATACGCATAATCGCTTGTCAAAAGAACCCCGTGCACGGCCATCTTTATATCTTCCTGCATGCTGTTTCGCAGACGTACAATGCACATTAACAGATCCGAAACGGCAAAAGATGGCCTTGCAAGGTGGACTTTTGACATTCTCGCATAACATAAGTACCCCGTGCACGGCCATCTTTATATTTTCCTGCATGCTGTTTCGCAGACGTACAATGCACATTAACAGATCCGAAACGGCAAAAGATGGCCTTGCAAGGTGGACTTTTGACATTCTCGCATAACATAAGTACCCCGTGCACGGCCATGTTTTTGTCCTCCTGAATATTCGTTTGCTGACGTACAATGAACGTTAACAGATCCGAATGGCACAAAACATAGAAATATCTACATTTACGAACAGGACAAATAATGATAACACCCGACGCGTGCATGCGACACGAACGATTCGAACACACTCCGAAATGTATTACAAAGAAAAAAGCAGTCTTAACCACTCGCTATCACATAAAACTTTGAATGTAAGCATGATACAGATTGTTAGCTGTTGTAGATACGCCGACCTTTAAAGTTAAATTAGTGATTGAGCGCATCTGCGGACACAAAAGCTTCGAAGGCGCAAACACTATAGGCAATCCTTAACAGAATTTTGCGCTAAAGAACATAAGAATGATTGCCAATTATGCTAATCGGGTCAAATATATGTGTAAAATTAGTTATAGTGACGAATCTTGGGGGTGTCGGTATATAAGCCAGTGATTTAGCGTTGTACTAGACTTAGGGTATTTTGCCAGAAAACCGAGGGGCAATTAACGGATTACACTAAAAAATAATTTCAAGTACCACTCACACAGGTCTCACCTTTTGTTTGTAATATATGTTTCATGTTGTATCTTAAATTCAGCGACATCTAGCCTTCCTAGTCGTTTGCGGAGTTAGTTGTTATTTTCAAAGAACACGGTTCAATTTTTGGCAAACTCTGCATTGATTGAATATTCGGCTCTTTTGAAGGAGACGAGAGATTTCAGCCAGTGATCAATGAGCGAGAAAACCTGAATGCAGTGTACGAGAGGAAGGAATGCAGACGAGGAGCTAAAGCAGAGAAGGAGGCAATTGAAGACAGATTAAAAAGTGCGAGCAGATTTTAATCTTAGTTAGTGCCTGCACCTTGCTTTATCTATCTTAGGAACCCACTGTTATGCGTTAAAGCTACTCCGCATCCTACAGGATGACACTCCCCATTGTCAACGCCACACAAACGAACCTATACAACTGGCTTGAACAGGCTTACTTCCTAAATTTTGGTAAAAAACTTTCCATCCAGTAAATTATTGTGTGCCCGAAGGGTGAAGATATCAGTGAGTGTGCGCAAGGTTAAATGTCATACATTTAGATTGTACTTATCTTTATGTGTGTGTGTGTCTGTAAAGCAAGCGGTCAAGTGTACCTTAAATGTATCACGTGCGATCTAGCCTTTCCCCCCATAGGTGTATAATCATACAGGAAGTCACTTATCACTTTTGAGTCAACCTTATGCGGCCATTGATGATTGTGCGATAGACATTCTCTGCGCGGTCGCAATAAAAAATAGTGACCTAGTCATAGAGTTTCACATGCAAGGCATATCGATTTGAGAAGGAAACATGATACATCACATTAAGTAGGATAGATAAGTCACACCTAGCATTATTCACATCGATAAAGAAACATTTATTTTGCAAAGTACGGCATTTAACTTTTGCATCGTCACTTAATGCTTCAGATCTTCGACTTGCGTATCCAATACATTATAGAAAGAAGTAAATTGCGTTTAATAGTATCATTACGCAATAATCTATTGAAAAGGAATATGTGATTACAACAATCTCATATAATGATCGAAAATATAGAAACTAGATAACCTTGATAGCGACTGATGAGTAATTGATGGTGTTGCAGGGAGAAATTTTTATCTGAACATGCGGAGTGATGTACCACCTCACATTCACTGACTTATGCGAAATAGATTTTACAGTATGCAACCATACTTTGGTAGAAGATCAATTCGACCAGCTGTTATTGAGAAATAAAGAGGTTCGCGTTGGCTAGTATTCACCCCTGAAATATGCCGCCATCTTGCGTAAAGATAAACATTCCCAGCGGGGGATGACCTTTGATTCGTTCGGTATGATGTAGCATATTTTGAGCTAGCTTATCCTGTATGAACACACGACGCGATTTTCATGTCAGATATCACTGTATTTCCCCGTTTATATTTTGAAGTAGCCGCATTTATTATGTACGTATTTGTTGCAAAGAGGTATAATAAATGCAATTTCACCAACAAATTATGAAATATTTCGATTTTTTGGGATAGGGGATCAGACTCTGGTGCTCACTAAAGGTAGTTAAATTAATGAAGCTGAGTAAATTCTGGAATATGCGTACTCGTTTCAGTTGGTTGGAGGATGGAGAACGGGTGGTGCGTTGTGAAATATAAAATTATAGATTCGTTGATGCTATTAATACATTGGATACCGAATGCTGTATATACAGAAACGAAGGATAGCCTTGCCTGGCAGCACTGTCAACACGATAGTGGTCGATATATATTTGCTTTATGATAACGAAAAAATAAATTGAGGGAGTTTCGCGGTGACCTCCGAGAAGGGCGACCATCTAGTTTCGATTTTTCCATTTTATCGAAGGATCAGATAAGATCACTTCACATTTACTATTTGAAGGTGTGAGACACTAATACCTCGAGTCACCGGAAATTTCTTATTCACTCTCTGTCCTCCTTCACAGCTTTTGAGCTAATCGAGTGTGCGAACTGGTAGGGCATGACTTACAGCATTTACGCGGTCGCAGTTCAAGACCTGATCAATTTGGTGCTCGTATCATACATATATGACTGTAGAAGAAGATGTACTAGATCGCACTTTGTTGGAAGTGTTAGGTTAACCTTGCATTGTATACAGACAGAAAGATGACACCGACACTGAATTTTGGAGATAATGGTTATGATAGAGACCAAGACCAAGGAGCTCGCCCTTCGGTGTAAATATTTTGTTCGGAATCCAAAAGCAAATTCTGAACTTTTTAAGTAGAGATTTTGGATTTTTAGCGGCTATGGCATGTATTGAATTCTGTGCATCAGATATCAAAGTTATTGCGGAGTTATACAGATCTATAGCAAGGAGAACACTTTAAACCAAGATTTACTAAATTGTTCGGAGCTAAAGTGAATTATTTACGAGTCCACCCATTCTAAGTATATTGGGATGGACTCTAGTTTCGACAAAATAAGAGCTAGACAGTTCTGAGGGAAGTAACAGCACAGCCTGATCAAAAGTATTAAGACCGTAGCCGCTTGAACTCTTTTGCTAGAAAGAGAGCTGAAATTTATTTACAGTCAATGCACGGTAATAAGCCTTGTTTTTAAGTACCCTACACTGATGCTGAAGTACTCTCTAGTATGAAATTAGCATGTAGAGCTAGCTGATGGGCGACACATTTATTATGCATCCATGTATTGCACTCATGCTACTGTATAGGTTATGGTACCGAAACCGTCAGGGTATTAATATGACCAATAGCCTATCTTACGGTCCACACTCACAGCCGTCAATAGTGCATTGTATTGACGTTTCTATTCCATGCTTTATGCCGATTGTCTGACCGTCGTATGACCCCATAACCCCCCTCACTTACCAGTTTGACTTTCTATCTAATACTAAATCAGTATATACCATGTCGATACAGTCTTTCCAGCCTCAAAATTCACGGTTGTTTAAAGTGCACATGTTATAACCTAACAAGGAGGGGTTTGTATGACCCATTAAAAGGGATTTTAGACATTGTGGTGGACGAGAAGATTGACCTAAAACTGTTTGGAGGAGGAGGGAGAGTTAAAAACACTAAGTGCCCCAACGTGTAAAGACGAATTATGTCGTGCACGACATGCACCAATTCTTTCTTCTAGAATTATGTCGCGAATGCGCCAGCTGCACCCCGTATGGAGCCCGCCTGTGATCTAACAGAAATTATCACGAAACCGCTCGATGAACAACTGAAGCGAATTTTTAAGCGATGAAGAGCACCTAGCGCCGATATAGTACACTGTCTCAATCCAAGGCCATAGAGACTACGTCTGTATTCCACATAGCGTGTATGTATTCGTCAAATTGGCGGTATAAAGGGGTGGATGGCACATCGGCCGTGATAATACTACGCCTGAAGAATTCTCTACCCACAGGCTTTTCGCACCATATATTCTAAACCACACTTCACCAAGCAGATTCAAAACAAAGCACAGCTAATGCAACATGCACATGGGGTATTAGTATCTGCCATATGACAAACATCCATCCTCCTATTTTTGGAAGGGGCAGTTGAAGAGTGACAAGCCCTCTTATCCGGAGGTTGTAATAACGGCGCTAAGGCCGAATGGGGGATTTATGAGACACGCAATGTTTGATTGATGCTCGTCGTAAACAGTACACTTTCTGCATAATTGAGAATTAAAATGACAAAGGCTAGTTGCGTTCGGTATAAATACCCTTTTCTTTTACCTCTATCGGCACTTAAGTGCCTCGACCACTCATGTAGACGCGAGTCCGGGAAAAAAATAGGCTACGGAATTGATTAATCCCACAAAAACAGGTGAGAAGTGCCCGGAATTTCAAGCTGAAACAGCAGACCTTGGTATATAAAAAATCAACGGCGTATGGGCAAATTAAAAAGGGGCTGTCTAGGCGTACACCCCCTAATGACTGCGCGCACACAACACACTGTGTGTAATCGTCTAATTTTTCTGTGTACCCTCTCGTTTTTTGTAAATGAGGTTTATTCTTTTCTCTCGCGCTGACCAGCAACCGAGTGTTAGCGCGCGGAAGAAGCCACAAGGGACCATCACTCTCTTTTACACTGTGTTGAAGCCACAGCATGAACAGCGAGGACGCGGCCACGCGCGCAGCCAAGCGCAAGCACGCCACCTCGGGCGGCCGCAAGCTGCTGCGCTGGGACGCCGCGCGCTGGCAGCTGTTCGAGCGCACGCTGCCGTACACGACGCGCCTCAAGAGCGCACCGCTTTTACACCTGCGCGCCCCGCTCGCGTCTATGTACGTGGTATGATGTCCCGTCTGCGGCGTAGCCCGTGCTTACGCTCTAGTGTGTCTCTCTTTTTCTGTGCTGTTGTTTATTAGCTAAGAGATCCATATTTCCAGTCGAAAGAGTCACGCGCCGTCGGTGGTGATGGAGCAATCGATTATCGGCACGCGCTCGGGGTCTGTTGTGAATGTGGGCTCGTGATTGACGCGACAGGCGGCGACACGTATCTGCACGATGTCAAGTGGTTGCGGTTGTGGTTGTGCTGTGGGGGTGATGGTGAGGGAACGGGAGGTATCAACTGGACATTTGATTGGGCTGGTAGGGAGTAGGACGGATTAGATGTTCAGTATGTCAATCTGAAGATTTACGGGAGTGAAGGTAGGAGCTCTTTTTAAATGGTTTGGCATAGTAGGCTGTGGGAGTCACGTGTGAATGGTATTACTTGTGATTGTATGTAGATGAGATAATAGGTCCGGAGGAGCAAGACAACAGGTTGGCACAAGTAACGCTATTCGGCCGCTTGAAGGGCGATGAAAAGTACATGGATATGGCTGTTTTTTGGAGCGGATGGCTAATATTTTGTGGGGTTTCTCGCTGTGCGGTGAGTAATTACAGTGCTGGCCTTGAATGGACATACTCATGGGGTAAAATTGTGGTGCTGACCCCCACAGCGTAGCTTTGGTCAAGTACAAACCGCTCTACTTCCAACTGAGCATCATCAAGAGAAGGATAAGTATGCTTGAGAGGTGGTGCTAGCATTGCCGGTAGAGCAAGAAACAGAGAGATAAAAGGGTCATATGGAGGATAGCTCACGTTTAGTGGGAGATTTTTTTTCGATATCACGGGGGGGGCGCGTAGTTGTTAGGGGGTGTACGCCTAGGCGGTCCCTTTAAAAAAGATAAGAATTATGTAACGGGGCTAGAACAACCCGTACTTAGCTAACGCGTATGCTTAAGGAAGCTCTAAGCCCAGATATCAGATATCAAGAAAATTTTAATCTGTTTATATGTTTGTCTTTTTCCATCCTAAGTTCGACTGGTTCAGTTGTACTCACGGGGACCACTCGATCAATGTATCGATATCTTACTAATTAAAAATGGAACAACCACATAGCTAGAAATACGACGTGCTACAGCCGCTAATTTGGTAGCAGCTTTTCTACTAGAATAGCATGTAAACTAACCAGTTAGAATTATGTAACGGGGTGGCCCGTTACGTATCATACTCCTACGAGATCTCTGACCCGTATTCACCCGCTTTACTTTACCATATATGAATATTGGTGATGACGACAATTTCTGTAAGTATTTTTCTTAACATAGAAATGTTTTATTTCCTCACTTACCGAGCAGCGATGGCGGAGAATTTATATAAATCACGAAGTGATATCTATCCATAAGACTATGCGTTGGACTTAAAGTACGTTTGGATCGGTCATACTAATCTTCAGGTGTAACGGGGTCACACGAACGTTATACCTGGAAGGAATATACCTTGCGTATGTGATAAACAGTCCCAAGTTTTATCTTTGATAACTGATGTGGCTGATAACCTCCATCATCCATTGATCACAATTTAATGTACCATCCATCCATCTCTTGAATATCAAGAGTTACTATGCGAATTAATTATACCCTTTAATCAGGTAGTTCTGTGAGGTTTATCACATGTAAAACATAGAAACAAAATGATAGTCCTGTTGATCTTTTGTTGACACGTGTCGAGTTAAGACTTCGGCAGATCGCAGAGAATAAGAGGATTATTGTGGCGAGTGCTCTAGAGCACCTCGTGCATAAGCTTTTAGAATCATTCTTATCTACTGGACCAGGACTAGAAGCTCTACGATCATGACGAATCTTTTCCAGTCTTCTTTGATTAGCTATTAGACCTAGAGAATCTCTTAACTAATAAGAACTTAAGTTTGTAGCACTAAGTGACTTCTAGAGTCGTAAGTGTTCCTCTAATTAAGAGCTGTGTAGGTCAACTACATATATTTTTTGCTCTTTGCAAAATTACAATCAATAACAAAGGAGGGGTGCTTCTACAAACAAATACACCACATATATAAATAATTCCTGCAAATTCGTAAAACAGACTGGGTAGTGAAAACACATGGGTTTACGATAATACTTGGATGAAGCGGATCTACTTATCGCTCCTTGACAATTGAAGTCTTAGACTCAAAGAGTCCTTAGTTATAACAAACTAACAACGACGTACTGTCGTATAAGCGTACTAGCTTAACAATCCGGTTTCAAAGGGATTACGATTTGCAGAATCACCACTAACTGATAATTTAACAAGAGTAGGCGCCTTTACAAGGCTAATTCTCTTACAACACACTGCGCCTTATAAAGGCACTTGTGTACAGCATTTCAAAAGGGGAACTGAACTTTATTTTTTCTTTAGCTAAGGTAATAAAACCATAAAACCTTGTCTGACTTCTTCATTACAGAGTTTTACCCATTTAGCCTAATGGTGTAAAACACCTGCAGGACTGGCTCTAATTACGATCCTACGACAGATGTCTTATCCTTTATCCCTAACCAATAAGGTGCGGTATTACCGTAAGTACATTGTACCATACTGTACCACTCAGATCCGCCTATCTTTACTTGGTGTGGACGCACAACATAATCGGTTCAATTAACACCGTGGAACCCCGTTACACTGGCGCAGGGTGCAACGCGGTGCAATATTACGTGAAACGCGTTCTGAGCTATCCAAGCCAATCGGAAGCATCAAAGACTATAGGCGCGGTTTCCCAAGCGAGAAGTGAGTGCTCTGTAGCATCCCCCTTTTTGATCGAATACACGACAATGCTTCTCATTCTTGGGCTGTGGGGGGTACGAGATTGTATCGAAGCGGGAAGCGGTAGTCATTTTCGTATGGTCGAAATCATTCAAAAATTGATTTAACACGGGTAGCGCTTAAGAGTTACAGTCTTCCCTCTGCTAAGTTATCCCCGGCTATGGAATAACCTCCGGTAAGTTATAGGATTCGGTCTCCACCGACCTCGTTCTATGGTGTCTACGGAATAAGTTATACGGAATAGCCTGAGGGCCAAATACAACTTATCAGAGGGAATATTTTTGTCCGCCGTGAGCAGAAATATTGTACGCAGAACCTTTTTTTTGTTATTCACTGCAAGAAAGGAGTGGAAAGAGGAGAGGGAACTACTTCAGCCAGGAATCAAGTGTGGCCTGAGTGGTGCTCGCACTACGGAGATCAGCTTGGACTTGGCGAAGGGTCCGGTGAGCTATACGATGGGACTCCTGAGAAAGGTCGAGAAGGGCGATGGATAGACTAAGGCTGGCAAGCTTTTCAGCCTTCGAATGCTTTTCCACCTCCTCCTCCGCCTCAGCAGCACCTTCCTCCTTCCCATACGGATCCTCAACAAGCTTGATGATTTCGGCATCGGTCAGCTCCGCATGCGCCGTCTCCTCCTCCTCAGCCGGATTGAGAAGAGAAGCGATCGACATGGGATTGCGGAGCGGGAGCCTTTCCAGCGCCGAAACAATATCCTGTTCCACGCGCTGCTCCTCTACTGCAGCAGCTGCTGCCTCCTGCTGGGCCTGCTGGCCAACAGTGCCGGCTTCGTTTTCACCCCCACCAGTCGGCAGAGCCGGACCGTCCATGAGTCCCGTATGACGGAAGCAGTTGGCGATTGTGGCACTGGAAATCTCGCTCCACGCAGCCAGCGACCAACGCATGGCCGTGAGCTGATCAACCTTGTAAAGGTTGGTTTCTCCGCGCTCGTCACGGTCCAAGGCATTCTGCAGATGCAGCCGGCGGTAGTGCCTCTTGAATGCGGCAATAATCCCAGCATCCATGGGTTGGACCTTTAAAGTGGTATTAGGAGGAAGAACCTGGACCGTGATGTTGGTGAGTTCCAGGTCAGCAATAATGTGTGAAGGGGCGTTGTCCATGAGAAGCAGGATTTTTCTATCCTTTTGCTGTGGTCAACGCGTTAGTCAAACCTCCTTTACTGTACCACAACGATGATGTTCAAGGCATGCCCCAAATTACCTTCATACTTTTGTCGACGTCTCCCAGCCATTCCTGGAAGAGTATGCCAGTCATCCAGGCTTTCTTGTTGTTGCGGTAGAGAAAGCCCAGTCGCTCAGCTGTCTTGCGCTCAAAACACCGCGGCTTTTTGGCGTGTCCAATGAAGACCGGCGGGAGTTTGTCGGATCCATCAGCGTTTGCCGTGAGAGCAACTGTGATGCGCGTCTAGAATAGTTGTTAGTGTCAGAGAAACGCAGGAAACCAAGAGGAGAGCAATAATGTACCTTGTCTTTTTTAAACCCTTTGACCTCTTGCTAAGCGATCGTTTTGTCGGGCGTCATACTGTAGAACAAACCTGAACAGAAAGTGAGCCTTTGAGATGCTTCTGTACTGTACAATGAGTACAGTACTGTACTGTATTCTCAGACCTACCAGTTTCGTCCATGTTGTACACGTCACGTGGCGCATAACCAGCAACCACGGCCTTGAGGTGTGGAAGAGCCTCCTCTAGAGCGCCCATATCTGCTGAGCCACTCTCGCCATGAATGCGGACAGCTCGCAGTTTGTGGCGTTGCTGGAATTTGTGGAGCCACCCATGCGAAAAGCTGATGTTTTCCTCCGAGACGCCCATTGATCCCGCAAAGGTCTGAGCCTTGGCCCGTATGAGATCTCCAGTGAGAGCGACCCCACGGTGCTGGCACTGCAAGACCCAGAAGGCGACGGCCTCCTCCACAGCTGGGTGCTGGACAGTCCGAGGACGCTTAGCGCTGAGGTCAGTGGTGTCCATTGCCTCAAGCTCCTTCCTTTTTTTGATGATTTCGCTGATCGCTGCCTGGGAAAGTGCCTTCTGGAGGTCAAAGGCGTCCTTTGTCCAAGCCGCCAGGGCAGTCTGGGTGATGCGCGGGTTAGCATCCTGGTGCTTGCAGATGCGCAGCTTCTGCTCGTTGGTAAGACGTATCTGCGACATCTGTTGTGAGTGAGCAAGGTACAGTTGGTGGAACTTCTTAATTAGAGATAGCAATATCACCAGAGACTGGTGGGGCAACCAAAATCACAAAATCTTCATAGGGCACGTGACACGTGACAGACAGGTTTTGGAAGCCTGGAGGTTTGTTGCGTTTTTGATTCTTTAATTAATTAAATTAATAATTTTTCCGCAGCATACCTCTGCTATGGAATAACCTCTGCTATGTTATAGGATTTGCCTTCCACCAAGTCTATAACTTAGCAGAGGGAAGACTGTATATACACAGTTAGCTACCGCACCAAGTCTCTCAACGCAACGGCAGAACAATATAATGTTATTATCAACGGTGATGGTAGCGTATTCTTCGCCTGCACCGTGGCTGTCGTCGATTTTCGCTTTTCCTGCGTAATCCCAACATTCTGGTCTTGCTGCATCATCGCTCACGTCGAAGATTTCATACGGCAATTGGCAGTGTAGTGTACATGCAGAAGGCAAGCCAGACAGATCGAGCGATGAATGTGGCAGGTGCAAATGTTTGTACCCTTTAATGACTCTTGCTTATTTTATTATAATGGAAGTTGTGATTTATGATGAAGTACGACAACCACGGCAAGAAGAGCACTAGCCTCTGCGTTGTTGCCATCCCGTTTCGACTTCCACAGATTCCGACATTGAACTGAAGCCGGTAGAATCGGAAGTGCTTGCGGTATATTCACCAAGGTGGAAAATTGTCACGTGGACAAGTGGAGGGGTGGCCATGAAGAGCCATCGCTAGCTGGATACCTACATTGTTGTTGGGTACGTGCTTTTCGTCTCTAAAAAACACCAACAGAGCCGCTGGTGTTTTGCAAGTTAAAATGGAAATGACCAACTGTACAGCCCCTGTAATCGTGCTTGTAATTCGCAATAATACGCGTAATCAGCTCTGACGTAAGCTCACGACCTGAGCCATGCGTCATAACAGTCAGTATAAAGTGCTGGTATTCCGCGTGAAGGGAGGACCCTAAAGGTTTGTAGCAAATGCTATGCACAGTCCCTGATGCCATGTTTGGATTCATTTACTGTAGTTTGGCAGACTATACTTTGCAGGCATCCTGACATCCTCGCTTCAAGCTATGCTAATGGTGTGCCGTCTATCAAATCAGTCGATTGCTGCTCTCATGACGATAGCAGTAATCCGCTTGGCAATGCTGGCTTCTACGCACATGCAGACACCTATCCGATAAACAAAAGAATCAGTGAGTTAGTCTGTCACAAAGACAACACACGATTTCCGCAAACCGTACCTGGTCGCCCAGCCCAGTAGCACCACTGTCTGCAGTCGACACTGCTGCTTCTTTCGGTGAATCGCTTCGCGTCAGCTCTGCCGGCGCGTCGTGAGACTCGACCCACGCCATCTCCAACTGCTTATCGGCAAACACATTACCGTGACTCAAAGCGGCTTGACCAGCATACCGATCTTGAAACTTGATATACCCCAGGCCTGGAAATGACTCGTCCATCACGACTCGTTCAACTGTGCCGAAGTTGCCAAAATGCTGTGTGAGCACGACGGGGTCGCATGCCTCTTCCGGCAAGTTTGCTACTTTTACGATTGTCGTGCGGTTGTCTAGCGCGTGCGAGCCACGACCGTAACCTCCTCGGCCTCGACCGCCTCGACCCCCTCGGTAGCCGCGACCAGCAGACCACCGCCCCCCGCGACCTCCAGAGCCCCCTGACGCCTCGGCCTCCAATGCACTGAGTTCTTCTTTTAGGCCATTTAAATTTTCACGGCCTGAGATAGCTTGCGGCGTTGCAGCGTTCGGAGAGACAGCAGAATGGCGAGGAGTCAATGCCTTCAGCTCTTCAGATAGCGCAGTAATCTTATTCAGCAAGTCACGCTTTTCCACTAACGAAAACTGCGAGCTGCTGAAACTCATTCGCTCCAATAGCTCCTTCTGCTGGGATAATTGCCGCTTAAGCAGCTCCTCCTTTTGCTTCTTGAGTGTACGCTGCTTTTCCAACAGTTCGCGCTTTTGTTCCAAAACTAATCGACCTTTTTCTAATGCTGCCACACGCAGCTCCTCGGTCGTCATACTTTTCTCGGATTTCGCATTTATCAATTCTCCTTCGTCGTCAGCTTCGCCTCCGATCTTAACTGTAGCGGCACTGTCGGCAGGCACGCCATTTACCCCAGGCGTCTCTCTCGATGCATCGTCTGCATGTCCAACGTCGCCTGCTTCTCCTGGGCTCTGAGTATCATGCTTAGCCCATTTTACTGAAATAAAGCGATTGTTGCATACAGGAAGAGGTGAATGAAAAGCCTTCTTTGCCTCTTCCTCAGTTGCATACTGAACAAAAGCACATTTGGCGCTGGGGCGCATCTGCACATTTACCACGTTGCCAAACTTGGAGAAATGCAGACTCAACATGGTCATGTTGACGTACTTTGGGTCAACATGCCTAACATAGAGCGTCGTCTTTGCCGTTGGTACATCGCCGTTGTCCCTATCTCTACCACCACGTCCAGGATAGTACTGACCAGGTCCTCCCCTCCCTCCGCGCCCTCCAGGAGCAAAAAACTGACCACGACCGCCCATCGGGTGCGGCATCATCATGTGCGGTGGAGGCATCATGCTGCTTTTTTCCACCACATATCCATTTTGATCAAACTCTGGCGGGTAGCCCGCGCCTCGAGGCGGCGGAAAATGTGGTGGCCACATCCCTTGTGGTGGCATACCCCACTCCATCGGAAAATTTCGACGGTGATCGCCACCCATGCCATAAGGTCCCACTCCACGCCCACCTATGGGGCTAGTGTGCATGACGGGGTCATGCAATGGGTACGGCTGGCGTCGATTATAACTGCCGTCTCTCCGCGGACTGCCCTGATGTCGCTTAAAGTCACTCTCTCGAGGTCGATCGTCATCACGACGGCGCTTGGCAAATCGTCGCTGCTCGTCGTCACTGACCGCGAGATTGCGCTCGTATTGTCGACTATTGTCGTCGTCATAGCTCCTCACAGCACGTAACTTTTCGTCACTTGGCCCTCCATTTTTTATCCCGCAGCCCTTATACGAGCCGTCCGCCAGTGCTTTGAACAATTTTGCTACAAAACTTGTGGTCTCTGCATATTATTGTACACAAGTAAACACGACATGATAGTCAGTCGACAAACATTTATCCAATTTTGTACAAAAAGAGAAACTCGTAAAAACTTATACTACACATAAATCAAACACCCAACCCACCTTCGCCTAAAAACTCGTCGAGCTTCGACACGCACGTGTCCTGCAGTCCCGGTTTCCGTGGATCTTGCTGTACGAGTGCCAGTACGTACTTGCTCAGCACCTCCGGGTCGGCGTCGCTTCTGTTCGAGAAAGAGATGCATAGGTTTGTAATAAGTACGAATTACGAGCACCTCCGTAAGTTAGTATAAATTTATTGCACATATTCCGCAACTATAAATAAATTGGTCGAAACATCCAAGATAAATATAAAAAAATAGTCGATTACGACGCATACACTGGCTCGAGGTTGAGGATCAGCCATTCACGCAGAAACTCCTTCTCGTCGCTGTTCATTGGCAGCTGCGGCTTCTGACGCGTCCAGAAGGGAGGGGGAGAGAAAAGGGATCACTGGGAAGTGTCCGACCAGCCAGCCAGTCAGTCAGTCACCCACCAATGGCGAGAATAACCGCCAGTCTACTTGTTCATTGTATGGGACCCGTGAACCCGCGGGTCGCGAAAGTATGCAGCTATCATTCTCGTACATTTTGTGTGGCATACATAATTAAAGCTGACTTCAGTCCATTGCATCGATGGGAGCTGCAGGTTCGCGGGAGACGGAAGCGGCGGCGCGGGAGTTCGTCGACCGCGTCACCACGGAGCATAGCGTCACAGTGTTTGGCAAGACGTACTGTCCATATTGCGATATGGTGCGTGGGTTGGTGCCCGGAAAATTAACTTAACATGCAATGGATGTGATTTGTCATGTGCTGATTAATTTCGTTTACATTTTATTTATAAATGTTATTTTTTTATATATTTTGTGTTGAAAAACAACGTAACGATGTGTAATTACACAGGCCAAGGGTGTGCTGAATGAAGCTGGTGTCCAGTACCATGTAGTGGAGCTGGACGCGATGAATGTTGACAAGTTTACAGGCGTCGAGGTTCAGAATGCCTTGGCAACCGCAACTGGTACGCTGGCAAATGAAAACTTGTGCTACTACACGGTTAGGCTGAGAAAGTTTGCTGCTGCTGCAGGCCGTCGAACGGTGCCCAATGTATTTATCAAAAAGGAGTCGATTGGTGGTGGCACCGACGTACAGGCTTTGTTCCAGTCCGGGAAGCTCATGGACATGCTGTGCTCGGCAGGAGCATTGTAAATAGAGTGAGTGATAGATGGCATTGCACTGTTCGTGCTGAAGTGAGCTTCTTGGCAAGGCATTCAGTCCTCGAACTTGTGATTGTGTGATGTGCGTGATGCACACGGTGCTGTAACAGGAGGCAGCAGAGTTCGGTAGTGACATTGTCAAATGGGATGCGAACTTCGTGATGCAGCCCTCTAGAACACGCGTGAAGTTAATTGCTCTTAAGTATACGGGTGAGCGCCCATAGTCGTCGTGCCGAAGGTTTCGCCTCAAACATGACCAGGAACTTTCGACTCGACTCTGACCTGTTTCTCCCTGGTAATACAGACGAGCTCCGTTTTCCCGTGCGCTTACGGTGGCGTTTCGACCGATATTAGCAGCATGAGATGGTATTTACGGGATTCTGCCAGAAACTACCCGTAGACTGACTACTTCGATGGGTAATGTCCAGTCGTCATCCTCTTTGCCTCCGCTCATTCGTCCAATCACTAATCATGATCGATCGTGGCTCGACCCGATTCGAACTCTCCGATCTTTCCAGCACCGATATCGCTCCGGTATACCGACTGGACGCATCGCGCATCTACTTTTTTTTCATCAGCTTCAATGTTTCGTCATCATTATCCGAGCCTTCCTTCCTTTCGAGTCTCACAACATCTTTTGACACGCAAGCATGCCATCGACCAGGAACGTGACGGACAAACGCTTCGACGTCGTCGTCTATGGCGCCACTGGCTTCACCGGATCGCTAGTGGCTCGATACGTGGCTGCAGAATCCGAGTCGGCAGTCGGCAACCCGTCGGCTATCAAGTGGGCGCTGGCTGCTCGAAGCGCAACTAAACTGACGCAAGTGAAGGAGCAGCTCAAGACGGAGCTGCCAGAGGTGGACCCCGCACTGATTGATGCGATTCCAGTGGTTGTCGCTGACAGCAGCAATGAAGAATCGCTCGTCCAGATGGTGCAGCAGACGAAGGTGGTCGTGTCGCTCGTGGGTCCGTACAAACTCTACGGCGAGTTGCTGATCAAAGCGTGTGCGGAGAACGGGGGTGCACTACTGTGACCTGACGGGAGAGATCATCTGGGTCGAAGAGATGGTCGCTGCCTACGCCTCTTCGGCTGCTAAAACAGGCGCTGTATTGGTCAATTGCTGCGGATTTGAGAGCATTCCATCGGACCTCACGACGTTCTTAATGAGCGACTACATCCGGCACAACCATCATTCAAGTACGGGCGTCATTGACCTCTACTTCACTGGCATGAAGGGCGAACCGAGTGGGGGCACTCTCGCATCAGCGTTTGCAATCATGGACACGTCTTCGTCTGAACAGCTGCGGGCTTCGCGCAATCCCTTCTTCCTGACGGACGAGAAGACAATTGCTGGAAAGAAGGCAGCAGGTCTTGTCGAGCCCAATGCGAGTGGCATCCTCGTGCGTTACGACATGATCGTGCGCACTTGGCATTCGCTGTTTATCGGTGGGCCGATAAACCAGGCTATCGTGCACCGTAGCAACTACCTTCTGCAGAACAAGTACGGCAATAACTTTGTCTACCGAGAGCGAATGGCCATTGGCGGGTTCTTCACGCAAGTGCTTGTAACTATCGGGACGATCATCGTGGCCACTGCACTGTACTTTGGCTGGACCCGTGCGTTGCTAAAGCGTCTCGTGCGGGCTCCTGGCCAGGGGCCATCGGAGGAGTCGATGTTGCAAGGCTATTTCGTCGCGGATGCCGTCGGGTACACGGATGACGGCAAGGTAGCGGTGCGGACAAAAGTTGCTGGGTCGGGAGACCCCGGCTATTATCTCACGTCGCGACTTGTATCGGAGTGTGCGTTCTGCCTCGCGAAGGACGAGTTCGGTGAGTCCACATGTCTCGAAGGTGGCTTCTACACGCCGGCCAGCGCCTTTGGTCGCAAGTTGGTTGACCGCCTTCAGCAAAAGAAGCTCATGACTTTCGAGCTCAAGAACGTGGATCAAACCGCGGCAGGGAGTGGCCAAATGCTTTGATTGTAGTTGTGCGTATGGCAAACGTAGTGATGGGCATTGGAAGGTCTAAAACCGAAGATGTGTTGAAGAGACAACGTGCCGATGAACTTGATGTGGTCAATCGAAAACGCGATGGTCATTTGGAGTTGTCGAGCGTTCATTCTAATTGAAGGAAGGGGACGCCGCAAAAGGTTGTTGGTGCGAATTGAATTGCAACTTGGAACCCTGAGGTGCAGGCGTCACTAGATTTGGAATTCGGAGGATACAGCCCGCTGCTATCTTTGTGATCGGGTGGTCAGATGCAATAGCTACAGTCGACTTGTACTTACGGCGCTTTGTGCACAGCGACTATTTCACGACATCCTTTGCCTGCATCTTCCCAGGAATCGTGATGCTTGACTCCGAAAAGCACCTGCTAAGCTGAAAGTACAAGATGACGAGACGTACGTAGTTACCATAGACAAGTTCTTAGCAAGGGACGTAGTTACTATAGACAAGTTCACAGCAAGGGCACGAGCCAAAGCAAGCAGTGTCCAAAACGGTCGTTTATACGCGGTTGGGACCGATAGAGCCGGATCGCGAGTCATGTGTTTCATGACGTAGACTACAGAAAACGACACGTAACCTACTACAAGTTTTGCTGAAATGATTGCGTCACAACTTCTGCATAAATATCCGTAACTAATGAAATAGTGGAATATTTTTTTGATGGTGGGGTACGTAAGTGACTCTGACCTCCACGAATTCGTCATGCGAAGAATATTTCGGCTTAGTCAGTAGCGTCTTGCTGCAGGTATTGATAAAATAAATTAAATAATCAAATAAGTAGGGGGAAAAGGCATTTATTCACAAAAATAAAAGTGTGATCCAGATAATAAGATATTAAAATGGAGGGCTAGATCATTGAAAAAGAAAAATTGGCAGAAATGATGGAAACAAAAATCCAAAGATAAAGACAACATAAAAAAGGGCCCCATGTCTTTGTATGCTCAAGTTAACGTGGTACACATAAAGCTTTTTTTAGTTTTATCTAAATTTATAAAGTACGGCTGTGCGCTCCGCCCTGCAGGAAGAGCCGTGGAGGGGGGGTTCTGCTGCGGAGGTGCTGCACTCCCAGCCACCAGTTATGGGCGTGGGCGGCACAGGAAAGATGTGAACGCGTCTTTGTATCGTCTGCCGTAGCCGTATATGAAGACAACTGGTACTAAAGTCGTTATTTCTGATGGTTGTTTTCTAAACGTTTAGTTTTTATTTATAAAGTTCTCAAATGCTATAATTGGAAATATAGCTATTTTTGCATCAGATGCAAATGTCGTTATAGCTGCTACCGCACGGACTATAGCCGTTGTTGTTGTAAGTCATTTTTGTTACTGTAGCTTGTGTTACTACTGCTGCTGCTGCTAATGTCTTTGATGTCGTTGCTGCTGTTGTTATTGGTACACAAAGTAGCTGTTGTTTTTGCTGCTACTACAGCTCTTTGCTACTGCTTCTCTAGCAATTGCAGTTGGTGATCGTGGTGTTACTACTGTTTTGTGGTGTTTTTGGTACTACAGTGCTGCTGTTATAGTTGTTTCGTTGTGGGATAGAAATTCCCTTTCTGCTTGTACGCAAAGAAAATCGAGCATATCTGACCATTCAAAAGACTACCATGATCATATCCTATCTTTTTAATCTTATTTACAAAATTGAAGGCTTGACCAGTGCTGATGGCGACACTTTACAGTAGCTGTTAATTGAGAGAGAGAGAGATGCAGACGTGTCTGAATAACCATTAATGGTTGCAGGATGTCTGATATATCTTAAGCCTGGTTAGCAACGCCGGTTTCTTCGACGAGTCCGGTGGTTGTACGGGGCTAGTCGCCCTAAGCGAATGCTCTCTTGGTTGTCCGTCTTAATATCGTTGACATACTAACAAACGCGCTCCTTGAATTTTCGTGTCGGCCCTCCGCTACTCCCGCTTCGCTACTGCCCGGAGCTGCCGCATACCTGTTGGCCAAAATTCCTTGACGCAACCGTGGAGTGTAACTTCCGCCTGATTTAAAATTTCCCGATTGCGCTGTATTCATAAGCTTGTAATGCACACGCTGCTCAGTATGCGCCACAATCGCATCCATACTGTTACGCACGCTTGAACCTCATCAGGGTGGTCTCGCCCGATCCATTCTAAGCCCCCGAGGGTAATTCCGGAGAATGCCGACTGGCGCTTGCTGGGAGAAATCCCTTGAGATTGCCTAGCTCCCAACGTTGTCCCGTCCAATGGCAAATAAGTTTTTGCCAACATGCCTGCGCACATGGGCAGGACCAGAAGATGTGTTCGAGAGTCTCTTTTTCCCCCTGGCAGCACTGCAGCTTGCGACAGCTGGGGTCCCGCTGCCTTCCAGGAAAAATAAGTGTTCAGTTGCCGCACTCCCACACGATAGCAGACCCATACGTGATACTCCATGAGCTCCTTGCCATGTGCCCAGAGAGTATGGTGTCTGGGCTAATGCCCCGGCGTGCCCAGTAATCCGGCGTGCCGCTTGCTCGAGTTTTGACACCGTCTGTGTTAGTGTACTTCCTGCTCCTTTTGTACCATCGAAACGGCTGTTTCTTCAACGCCATCAGGACGTGTTTGTTCGCGATTGAGTCCTGAACACTCCATGGAAGACCGTGTAGAAACGGATGCGCATAACAGACAATGCCCCGCGCTGCCGCGCTCTGACGGGGCGCCTGACAGTCGGCTGCTGCTGACGATACTCACTGTTGTCTTCTGCAACATCCTAATGGAGACCATCGCTCTCCTGATCTAGCAGAATGACATTTTGCTGTTCAATACTCGTATTGGCTACGACGCCCTGAATTCGACCTGGCGAAAGAAACGTCCAGTCATAGCCTCTCACGAGGTCGGGTGGGTGCCTCTGGCGCAGGTTCAGACGCACTTGCAGACCACCCCCCTATTTCCATAGCTGGTGCACTCAACAGTATCGCTATCGCCCAGCGCCTTAGTTTGGCCTGTTGATGCATGCCCAGTTCAGCTGGTGGTACGATGAAAGAGTATGTCTGGACCCAAGTCCGTTGCAGCTCCAGCCCCGCTATGCTGCATGGCAAAATTTTGGCATACTTCCGAGCGGACAAAGAATCGCCTTGGTGGTTCGTAATCACAGGGATTATCCGCCCATGAGTACGTGGGCCAGAACAATACCTGTTTTAGTGTCATGGCCCGGGAACAGCAAGGCAATGGTCGTGGAAGCTCCAACACCCATTCCCCCGGCGTAGTCCAACTGATTGATGTGGATGCTAGGTTCTCCAACTCAGTCCTGTACCGTTGCTGTCGTTCGACTATGTCCGGCAGACTAGGGGACAGCCACGGCCCGAGGAGCTGCTTCACATAAGTACCGAAGTTCGCCGGGATCGAGATGACTGTCGTATTCTTTCGGTGAGTGGCGACACCCCCTCTGTCCAGGGCCTCGTAAAGCCCCTATACATCCATGCCTGCCAAGCCTCAAAATATATTTCCTTGCGTTGTGTAAGCCATAGGATGACCTTTTTCACCCGCTGTGTCTTGCACGCTATCAGTATTGATGCCAGCCCGACCTCACCCGTTTGTTGAAGTGTTTGCAGCAGCGTCGGAGCAACCTGTGGCGAGAAGCGTCAGTACTGGTTAAGAAGTTCCACAGAAATTGCTTCTGGAGATTTCGGAGCTGAAGTTCTGCCCAGAGTGGAAGCTCGAAGACCGCCGCCGTAAACAAGATCGACGGTAACATGGTGACGTTCAAAATTAACACCCGAAGCGAATCACTGGTGGCGAGTTGAGACGCGGTGGCCAGGCGACGCTGTACGTTATAAATTTGCGCTGCCCAGTTTGTGTCCGTGACCTCACCAGCCCCAACATAGTAGCCCAGGTAACGCGTCGTATCCCCGTGCTGGACCACCGGGATACCGTTAAACTCCGTCGTATGGACCTCCAAATTAAGAAATATGATCTTGCTTTTGCGCGGTTGCATCTGCAAGCCCGAAAGCTTGCCAAATTGCTCCACGATCCGTAGCACTGCCGGAAGTTGAGATGCCTCATGTAGGAAGACAGTTGTATCATCGACGAAAGCCGAGACTTTGTGTTTGGCACCATCTCCGTTGGGCACCTCTATGCCGGTGATCGCTCATTAGCATTAAACGCCAATGCTAGAACTTCTGCCGCGATAATAAATAACAAAGGAGCAAGTGGACATCCTTGGCGATTACCAGAAATCACCTCTTGGGGATTCGAAAGCTCCCCCGTTCACAAGGAAATGGGCCGTGGTTCCAGTATGAATATTTCTGATCATTGTAGTAAATTCCGGCGAGAACCCAAACCTCGTAAGTGTCACGAGTATATAATCTCGAACAACCGTATCGTAGGCCTTACAGAAGTCCAACAAGAGAATAGCTTCGATACTCATCACAGGCACCTCGAACTTGGCCGAAATTGTAGTGAGGACGTCCATCATCATCATAGCAGTCTTTTACATCTGCTTCCCCTGCACAAAGCCTTGCGGCGAATCACCAAATAATTTACCCAAAAGCGTTGCACGCGTGTAAGGATGACCTTGAGGAAGATATTTTACCCAGATTGTAGGATAGCAATCGGACTGTAGTCCGTCGCATCCTGCGAGTCGACCTGTTTGCGCAAAGGAATTATTAACCCTTTTAAAAGGATGGAGGAGGTTGACCGCCCCGAAGTAGCTCGTTACCAATGGCCACCATAGCAGGAGCCATGACCGCCTGAAAGTCCTTGAAAAAAATCGTTATTAAGTCCATCCATCCCCGCTGCTTTGTGCCGGTTTAGGCCCTTAATGGCAGTTATCACTTCAGTCAAGCTAATAACCCATATAAGCATGCCATTGTCGAATGCCGAGAGACAGCGACTGGCAGGAACCTGAACAAATGCATCAAAAGCAGCCTCCAGTTGCGGCCGCTGTAGTCGATGGTGCACGACTCCCAGTATAGGCTGCCATTCCGAAGCAAATCGGTCAGCAGTCGTCATCGTGCGTGTAAACGCTGCTCCGTTGATGTGACGAATAGTGGTAATGGTCTGGTCCTTCTCAAAGAAAGACACACGCATAAAGTTACTCCGAAGTTGATCCATAGTTCGCTCAAGACGGTTGCCTAGTCGGACTGAATGCTCCTCCCGAGCCTCCTCCACCGTGACGTCTATCAGCGCTTTGCGCGTCCGAAGATGCGCTCGGCTTTGGGCCTGGACCCGGCGCAAAACTAAATTTCGCCTCTGGGACTGCACGGATGTTGAGCCGCTTTATACATTAAAGGCACGTTCCAGCGGTATGTCCCAAGTCGAAGTCGTGGCACCGTGTCCTACCCCTTCTTCTATCAGGATGGCCAGTAACTCAGCTACAACACGTACTGGCTGCGCCGACCGGATGGGGTAAGTAATTGGACGGTGATTCTTCCGGGCAACGTGAGTCACGGCCTTGTCGTCAAAGTTTAACTGTACCCGTTGATGGTCCGAATGGACATGAGGTTTGTCAACCGAAACCCATTGTACCACCGACGACTAGTCTTGAGGCACGTAAAAACGATCGAGCCAACTCGCCACATCCGGACCTTAGTATGTGAAAAAAAATCGAGAGGGTCATGTTCCTCCCCATCTCCTTTGACGTTCTCACTGAGAATGCGAGCGTCCACAAGATGTGCGGACTCCAAAAGAGTCTGAAGCGCTACGCTTTCGGGACGTCCCGCCCGTGTCCCACCTAGCCTGTCAAGCGTTGGACTCTGAACACAACTAAAATTTCCCGCTATAATTGTGGCTTGCTGGGACCAAGGCCAGCTCTGTAATTCAGTGAAAAAAACATTCGCGGTCGGATTATTCGTTAGGCGCGTAAATATTCACCAACCAAAAATCTCCACAATCAACGGCAACGACTTGATCTGACCAGCAAGAAATGTTCCAAGGGGCTGTTGAGTCGGCTATAGAAGAGTGAATTAAGATTGCCCTACCAGCCACTCGTCGTTCACTGATACTCCAATACGACAACGCGGACTCACCGGTTCGAGAAGGTTGCTCCCATAACCTGGCCCAGGTAGAGGCCAGGTAGTCGACCTCTCCCTGGTTGCAGACATTAGTCTCTTGCAGCATCCAAGTCAGCGGTCGGTCCGCTACCGGCGTCCGTCTCCAGGCAGCAAGCCATCTATCTCGGGTCTTGTCTCGGAATATCCTGAAGTTCTAAGATTCAATTCGTCTGGCTCCCTGTAACCGTTGAGAGCACCGGTCGAACTGCTCCGAACGGTTCGCCCGCCGGAGATAGATGTGACGGCCGTAAGCACCCGTAGGACCGTGACCGCTCCTTGGAATAGAGCTCCAATTCCAAAGGCATGATAGCCCTTAGTAATGATGGACGCTTACCTCCGCTCCGTGCTCTATAGCACCGGCAAAAAAGCTCGCGAGTTTAACTTACTCCACAGTGTGAAAATTTGTAGCGTACGCTTCACAATACGGCCCCACTGTTTTTAAGAGCCTGAAGGTGACGGTCTAGACGGTGCACAGCCCCGTTATCCGTCCAATCCTCTTGACCAAGTAGAACTTGTATTTCTTTCTCTTTCAGTCCGTCGCAAATAATATGCTTGCCTGAGCGACTTTTGTAGTTCACGTCATATAGTTTCAAGATCGGGTCGTTGCCATAATCATAAGCGCGGAGGCGTATCCAGTCGTCGCGGCTGTCGGTAAGAGCCGGCAAAGGATATGGGGCTGGCCTTGTGAGCTTGACTCCCCATGCATCCAACCACTGGCGCGTCGCAGGATGGGTCATCCTTGAGCGACAGGAAATCAAGTGTGCTTGGACACAGCTACGTCTTCAGGCGGCTGTCCAGCTCTCAAAAACCTGGTCGTCGATAGCTTGGAGGATCTCCTCAGGATAGGGGAAGCTTTGCAGTAAGGAAAGAAGCACCCGCCGCTCCCGCTGCGACACCTGAACTCACTCGTCTGTGCTACTGTGCATGTGGGGAAATGCGTCCGTAGCCGAAGTCGGCCAAGCATTCCCATGTTTACGCCAGAGATCCGGCCAGTTCGCTCTTGGGGCCATGAGATCCGCTGACCCGATGCAGTGTGGGAAGTCTTGCATAACAGCCTCCCCATCTTGAACATCTACCGCTAGCTTAGCCCGCATAATTTGTCGAATTTTTTCCCCTATGGCAGGAGTAGTCGAGTGCGCCCTCTTTTGAGCAATCGGTTGCTCATAGGAGTCCCAAGCAGAGAGAAGCAACGCCAGTTGGGACTTGTTGGCGCTTGGATGACCAATCGACAAAGGGTCGATAGTGACCTCTGTGGAAAGCGGGTACTCGGTAGTCTGCATAACGACGTCCTTGCCCCCCCCCGAATGTTGCGACTCCGTGGGGTCCATTTTTGTCTCGTCGAGAAGAGAGAACGAATCAACACTTAGAGACCCGGTATGAACGTAAGCCGAGTAATTATCTCCCCGGAATCTCAAAACAAGAGGTAGGTTCTTGTCCGTAGATTTAGCTACTGCGATCGCGTGCGCGCACTGGCTAATCTCCAATGGTACGTGTTGTCCAGTCTCGAAAATTTTGGCTCCCCTTGTAATCGTGCTAGGACGATACAGGGAGCAGGCCCAGAAATTGAGGTCATCCGTTCTGAGTGCGAGTACAAATATCTGACGCTGCAGTTATTTTGCCGCTATCGATAAAATCTCGCAACTTCCCCAATCATGCTTCTTAATTATTGCTAGCCGGGTTGGTGGTGTCGCAGAATATTTATGTAGGTACCACTAAAAATTGTTTCGAGGAACTCCTAGCGTCCATTCCTTCCCAGCCCCGCGACACATTTATAAACGTTCCCGTGCGGTCAGAGTGGGTAAATTGTTCGTCAAAATTTAATAAAATCGTCCAACGGACGCCACGCTTATTACAAGCGGTACTGTTCTCCAAAATAGTGTCTTGGGCAACCAGATCATGGTCCGCCGCCGCTTGCGCAATCGCCATCTCCAGACAATTACCTGTAGCGGGGGTTATGACTAATATTATGCCAAGGGCCCGTTTAATAGCGGGTAAATCGTGGCTATCGCATTCCACAAAAGTCTCCACCGGTAGCAAGAGCCCCATGCTACAAATTACCATCTGCAAATATCTTGCGTAACGTATCTCGCTCTCGCTGCTTGCGTAACAAGCTGAGATGTCGGTCGCCGGCTAGGTAGTTTTGATGAACGGACATGCAACAATTTCTTCTTGGACGCCAAAGTCTGGGATACCTCGACCGGCTTGGTGAAGGTCTCAGCCGTGAGGTAAACTGTGTCCGCGACAGGTGGGGTGGGTGTCCCGGTCGGTAGACAAACATCTTTTTCCTCAGGCCACTCAGCGAGACCTGCGTAAAACGATGATGCCATTGTATGACGCGTTGCAGGTGTCTTTGTACGGATTTCGAGCTTCTTACCCCTGCGGATAGGGACTGTCACCCATTTCCTCTTGGGCACTGGTGTAGTCCCACGGACAGCCGAGGGATTTTGTGAAGTGCCAGCGCTAGTTATCGTGGTTTTGGGTGTGTTGGGTGTACCTGACACGGACGAGGTAGGTTCCACGACCGCCTGCCTCCTTTTGTCCTGGTCCTGCTGTAGTTTCAACCTGGTCGCAGCAGCCTTTTTAAGTTTATCCAAACTGCTAAATGGCGTGGCCAAATCCTCTAGACTGGGAATTTTGCGGTCCGTTGCAACCCTGCTGCCGGGTCCGGAAAGTTTTTCCGCCTTCTACGAACATCTCGCCATGGTGTGACCCGAGTCCCCACAATAGAGACATTGTAGACGACGCCCAACATCTGGGTGGTTAAGAATGATAGGTCCGCCAAATTAAATAAGGTGTACGATTCCGCGCAAAATACAGTACAGCCTGCCATCCTGACTGTCAGGCGCCACACAGTAGAGATTCGGGAATTGGGTGTACACGTGTCTATAACCTCCAAATCAAAGTCTGCAGCAATATGCTCCTTGAAATAAGCAGTCAGCCGGCCAATATCCGTGTAAAGGGTGACGTTATGTAGCTCCACTGCATATTCCCGCTCACTAGCCAGACGCGTTCCATCACGGCTGAGTTGACGGGTCCAAACCGACCCCTTGGAAGGAAGTGCATGTTTATCACACGGTAGACCTCGTTCCGAAACGGCACGGATACCAACTCGAAATTCCGGGCCGTGATACGGTCCAAAAATTAAAGCGAATGCAGCGTTGAAGGGGGTTATAGCTTATCGTCATAGCAACATTAAGAAAACGCCAAAGAACTTCCTGGTCCAATAGCAATCGTTCCGCAGCCAGCAATATGTCTGCCTTGATAGCACTTGTGGTCTGTCGACACAGACGAGTGTTTTTCCCGCTACGCAGGTGCAACACGAGTTCACCCTCCACCTGAGTTCGAATAGTCCGGGCAAGTCGGACGCGTTCCTTCGAATCCAGAACGCTACTTATAAACACCAGCAGGCGCCTGCATACGATGCTTCCCTCCGCTAGCCTGCTGATAATCCTCCACTCATCTAGTGTGCCGTCACGAAGCTGGACACTGCTCTTGGAGGTTGCTGGCTGCAGACACAGCGTCCGTATCGTCCCAATGTCCTGCGAGTTGTAGACCGCCGGATTGAACAAGACGACTTTGTAAGTGTCACGGTGATTGTGGAAGTCTTCCCCTCCCTCCGTGGCTCCACGGTCCGTCTTGAGGGACGTTGCCCACTATTTCATCGGCTTCAGCCTAGCCCATTTGACCTTACTGATCACGCTCTGCACAATAGGTAGGAAGGTTTAATCAGTGTTGTAAAGTGTTTGGGTCACTTTTGTGGTGTATGCTGCCCATGCCGCGTACGTGGCATCACAGCTCACACACGCGGCCTCGAATAATTGGAAAAGTGTGACCTATTCTTCACGTCGTAATATTGGAAAACGCTTCTTTCCCGGAGGGACTAGCTTCTCATCAATTTTGACGGAGTCGTGGACTATCGTGAATAGCTCGGCTAGCGTCGTAAGCCATTTGTCACATTCAGGGTCATTTATCGCCATTCGTCGAGCCTCTCCAAACGCCACGTACATTTCTTGCGGCCGGACGACTGAGGGCGAACCGTCCGGAGTTCCATCACGCGTCGTAGTGTCAATCGACGGGTCTCCTGGGACAGGCGGTGAACAGGCTTCCGGCTTGTAATTTAGCGACGGTTGGGAAGGGACCGGCTCCGTTTTGATTCCCTGCTCAGCCTTAGGCGACGGTTGACAGGGAACAGGCATCGAATCGGTAGAGACACTCTCAGGAACGGCTGTGTCGCCGAGATTTACAGACGAGGCAGACGAGGGTCTCATGTTATCTCCCTCCGAAAGGACAGGCCGTTGATCCACCCCTCCCCTACTGGGCATCGACCTTTCCCTGGGAGAGTGGCCCTCCGGCTCCTCGGGTCGACGATCGCCAACCTCTTGGTCGGGCGGTTCACTGTCAGGCGGCGGCAGTTCCCCCGTGACGGGGTACGCCGAAACGCGCATGGGGCGTGGAGGACTGAAGAGGCCGGGCTCAGGCTGAGAAGCGTGAGGAAGGTTTGTGTACAAAGAGTACTTTCAAACCTGGCAGCTTGTACGGGGTTGACAGGGAGGTGCGCGGAGCGTTGCAAATTTGACAATTGGTAGCTGTTAATAATTTTAAACACCACGGACAGCAACTTGGGCGTGGAAAGTTCTAGAGTTATAGAATGGCAGACGTATTAGCATATTGCGTGTGAATAGCGATTTTGATTGATTAAGTCCTTCATAAATAAACCATATCAGTATATGTGTGCCACGTTAACTTGAGTATACGAGGACATGGGGCCTTATTTTATATTCGTGATCGAAAAGGCTTGTTGTATTTTCCCTAATGAATAGTATTTATTGGACATCTATTTATTTATAAGCGAATCTGTGATTACCATTATCGAATTAATTTTCTTATATATGACTTGAAGGATGATGTTTTAAGTAAGTTTTATCAAACGTCCATAAATAAAAGCTTTGGTATAACTATATAGCTGCGTAAAATGCTCATGACGCAAATTACAAGAAACAACCCACTGCAATTTCGATACAAGTAAATGTTCCAAATAAGCATAACTAATACACTGAAGAAAAAAATCATTATTACGAACAATTGTTAGTTCCCATACTTATGTTAAGCAAACTAATGTGTCATTAAGATATTACATTACCGGTAGGTAGCTGGATAATTTAACATATCGAGAGCGACACTTCTGTCAAGAACAATAATGCGCCGTAAGACTACCACTTTTTCATCGTCTACCGTTTTAAGGAATTTGCGGCCGAAACACATTAATGCCCAACCCTGTTTCCTCGTTCTAAAGATAAACCACCATTCGCTATTGTGCATATTTAGTACCAGCTATGGATAGAGACAAAATGCAGCAGAAATTTAAATCGTTTTTATATTTCGACGTCAAGTATCAGCAGACAAGAAACAACCTTGTCTTAATTATTGAGTTCAGCCCAGAGTGTAGATGTCCATAGTGTGCAATGGGTCAATGATATGTGCGCTAAAACTAAGTTGTGTGTATACAAAATGGCTTTTACTTCGTTGTGTTTTCTTTTTCTTTGGTATTTACCCTCCAACAAAAATTGCTTTTATTACACTCCTACTATATATCAATTGATGATATGGCGTCTCGTTGATATGCAATTGCGCAGCAAAAGCTGACACCCTCCATTCATCTATAAACTGCGGCTCCGGTCTAAAGTCATTCCCGTGTACTCCAATGTAGCCTAGAGACAATGATATATCTAATCGTTATTTAAAAGGTGTTCGCACTCTTAAAGACTGGAGCTCGAACTTGTTGAAAGCGATGCAATCACAGCTATAGGACCTGGCTGATGAGGAAGCACAATTTTAAGCTTCGTTTGCTCTACTTCACAGTGCTTAGCGATCAGACGCTTCTCGTATGGACAAGGTCTGTTTGAGGTTAATAGAAACGGTAGAGCAAAGGTTTGACAGTTGGATATCACGATACGAGTGCACGTATCGTCTACTACATATAGCAGTTTTATATATAATGCTACGTGAAAATAATGTTTAATGTTTTCAGGAATGGATAGCTCGCATGATCGTACACATCGATTGCATGCTTAAAAAAATGTCAATCTACCCTCACTTTTCTGGTAAAATCCCTTTAGTTTAATATAAGGCTACGTGATTGGCTAGTTTATAGACAAGCCTTGAGGTAGAATATCACTACAACTGGTATTCTTCATCTACTTGACTTTTTCTAGCATAGTCCGCAAACGTTCTTATGTGCTCTTTACCTCAAGATTCTTTCAAGCTTTGCCTAAAACGTTTGCGGACTCCGCGCTTTTACATCCACAGACGCTCCCAATCTCTCTCTCTTTATTCTAGCGGTCGACGATTCTACAACAGCAAGCAATCTACATCGCGCTAACATGCAAAGATTTATGCGCAACTGAGTAGTACGCTGCTTCTTATTTTATTATATAATGCAAGTGTATGGTTTAAGGGAATCGAACCGTTGCATGAGACTTGTCGTGCAAAGGCATATACAAGTCTGAGAGAGGTTGTAAGTGAGATTCGCACTAGACCTTTCATATGGTTAAGGTTCAGCAAATGCATACCTACAACAAAGTGCATGTTATACACGGATGAAGTCTACTTAAAGTCATTACATGATGTCATTGAGTTACATTATCAGAGCGCTTATTCAGTGTAAGCGCGCTGCAAAAACAACGTCTCTTGAGAGCGCGCGTCTAACCCCTTTTTCTTTTAGCCAATAACAATTTAGATTTCTGTGGAATTCGTTAAATAGAAATCAGTCTTTAATTTGCAACACTTGGTGCGTGTGTGCCAGAAGAAGGGAGACCGCATCTGAACACACAAATAATACTAGCCTACAACCAATTAATGAGGTAGTCGGAAGACGCCCACCCAAATCTCACTGCACGCGAAAGAAGATGGTAATTCCGCTTCCTCGCAGTTTCCTAAAGGTGTGTGTTGAGGTAATGCGCGACATATTTATGCGCCCGCCTGATCATTAAGATCGTGCATGCCGCGTGCACGCGGCGCGTGTTATAGACATTTGTCCTGTTCGTTAATGTGTAGATTTCGAAATTATTGTGCTGTTCCCGATATGTTAATGTGCCATGTAGGTCCGCAAAATAGCATGCAGAAAGACACAAAGATGGTCGTGCATAGAGAGCTTTTGACAAGTGTGCATGTGTAGCTTAAACGGATGCTCCTGTTGTCAAGAAAATGTCAAGGCACCGCAACAAGAAAGATTCTTCTTTGCTGTAATGCAATTGCTGGTGCTGCCAATGGCCCTGAGAAAACTGCATGCTTGTTGAAGTAAGGGTCAATCTTAATAAAGTACGAGTTTAAGTGCCTACAATATCGATCGACTCGTACTAGAGAATGCGGTCAAAAAATATATTTTGATCTAACATTATCGGTTCCGTTAAATTTTGTAGGTGTTGGTTCGATTAAACTTCCACATCTTTGTGTTTGTAAGCCACCATTATGCAACAGCCGCATCTTCGTTGCAATTTTGAACGAATTGATGCATCGGTGGTGCTGATCGTTGCTTGCCTTGGTTCGATGTGATGGACACACACTCACTCAATTACTCAGACACATCTGATCATTTTGAGAGCGTCGCTTACTGTGGCTGAAACGCCGACAATGACGTCCGCCACACAAGGTTTTTGCTATAAAAAAGGTTCGATTGTGTGGGATTACGACAAAACTGACTTTTAAAATTAATTGATAGTGATATTGCCACAGCCTCTGTTCCTGAATCATAATTAGCCAATCACGCACGTTGTTTTGGACTGAGGAAATTTTACCTAAAACTGAGGGGAAATTAAGGGTGCCGTTACTTAATTAATACCACACTTCAACTTCGTAGCAATTTCTGTCATCAATTGATGTATCTCTTAAGCGCAACAGCGTTCACACACTCGCAGTTGTCGACAAGGGCAGTCATTATGCTAATTATTCCTTCATATATTCAGGCTGACGATGCCTTAAAAGCGAGCTTTGATCGATATGAGGAGGCAATTGATAAATTATAACGGGGTAGCCCGCTACATGATATTGACCTTAAACGGTGTCAATAGGAACATTGTCTAGCATGACTATTCCCCACCAATATCATACGGAATGGATGATATTTGAAGGAATGTTATCCCCTTATGGATAATATTCATGCGCTGCTCAAAGATTAATAGATGAAAGACTTATCAACCATAGATTACCACCAATCGCTGCTAGACGCGCGCAATGAGTGGTGAGAAGGTTGTCGTCATACGACGACATAGTTTAAAATAGTCAGATAAAGATTACGGTTACATTGATAGCTTAACTACATTAAATACAGTTCTCTTTTTACCTTTTTTTCTCAGCTTAGTCGTTGATTTGAATAGAATCCTCTGTATGTACTAGTGTAAGTGAAGTTTCGTGGCACCCCAAACAAAGGTGCCTCGTTACACCCGGAAGCACTTCGTAATCCGTCCAACGACTACTTGTTGTCCGTCCGACATGAACATGTTGACGTAGAAGACAACAGCTTATACGACACACGTGAAGGCTACTCCCATCTGAGTAACTCATAATGGGAGGTAGTCGGCCGCATGAGTGAGCTTTATGGGCAAACCTGCCATCAGTGGCATGTTGGAGTCTCTAAGCAGAGACCAGCAACTTGATGCTATCAACAAGTTCCCACAAGGGTTACTTGCCGTCGAACGACATAAGATAGCATTGCTACAACAGCAAGGATCTCATCAGTCGGTGGGCGGCCGACGCACATGCGTTGACCCGAAACCTTGAAGATTGATATCTCAAGGTACAAGGGAACCGATGAAGACTCTCTTTTGAAATATTTTGTCGAGTTAGACGATGCCATCAGGACCCGTCACATCGAGGGTGACGAGATGCAAGTCACCTTCATTCTGTCAAATTTGACAGTACGAGCAAAGACTTGGGCCTTAGGGCTCAGCCGAGTTCAGAGCACGCTCTGCACTCTTGAGGCTGAAGCAAGGATAGTGTGACGTGCACGCTTACGCACAGAACCTGCTCTACCTTGCGAGTAGCGTCACGTAAAACCCTGTTGATGAGCACACGCTCATCAACGTGTCACCTACGGCCTTGTAGATGGGCCGGTGAAGACCTACAAGTTCCAAGAGGCCTTCCATACGCTGGGAAAGGCGATAGCGTACGCGGAACAAGAAAAGTTCAGCCTGACACAGTCTCAGGCTAACTGGTCAAACTATCGTCCGACGAGACGACAGGAAACAGGAGGTCCCGAACCAATGGGCCTTTGTTATAACGAGAGCGAGATATCTCGCTCTCTGAGTCACAAGCGAACTGCAAGATGCCATTGCTGTCAGAAGATTATACACTACGCCCATGAGTGTAGTGTCTTAAGCACCACATCACGTCCGAAGGCAGGACTTGATGACCGCCGTTGGCCGAGATAAGTTCCAAGGCGCGGATCCGACCATGTCCTTACACCGCGAAAGCAAGTCGGACCGTCAAAAAACGGTCAGAGTCAGTAGGGGCTGAGCACCCTGCTTGTTTAGCAACTTCAAAGAAATTTGCAAGCCTCTTAACGAAGATTGTTCCCCACACACAGTCGTTGTGTGTTATTCCCCTAGTGATGAGGAGTCCCTCATCGCTTTGAAGATCGAAGTGACAAGTGGAATGTCGATTCGCGCCCTAGTTGACTATGGGGCATCGAACAGTTTTTTTCGACGTCAGTCGCTAGAGGATAATAGGCTCAACCATGTTGAGCGAGAGTTCCCTCAAACGAGGATGACTGTGTGCCCCTATACAGGCGCATCCGTTACAGTGAACAAACGTGTAGTGGGAATCCACTACACGCTAGAAGGAAAGCAGTACGATGATGGTGACTTCATCGTACTGGATTTGGATGACAAGTTCGATGCCATCCTCAGTCTATATGGCTCAAAAGATACCAGCCACATATCGGCTAACAGCATCGATCCGTGGATATGCTTGCCTTTGGTCATCAGATGGCCATCTGATGAGCGTCTTGGAGCTACCACAAGCGTATGGATGTACTACGAGTGAGCACGATGGCCTCACTTTTGGTATGGTCGTTAGTACGACTGCACAAGATCACAGTGTAGAAGGCCACTACACTGTGGAACCTGATCCGGCACCTGTGTAGAGGCACAGGCTGCGACGAAGGTTCACCACTCGAAGAAATTAAGTGAACCGGAAGACGGATGCACACCAAGAAGGATGCATCCGAGAAGAGAGGTCAGTGTTGCTAGGATGAACAACACATTGAAGCGAGATCCACTATCAGAGAGGCGATCGTAGAGCAAGCCCGATCGACTGAAAGAGAGTCGATCGAAGAGGACGTGACTGTGGTAGTACAACCACAGTCAGTACACGTAATAGAAGAAAGCTCTAGCTTTCCCGAGGGTGATAACTTCCGAGAAAGTTATGTTGAGGGTGTGGATCCCCAACCACCTGCGGATGTGTTTTCCCAGAAATCACCGAGTCAGTTAATGTCTTGGTGAATGACGGAATAAGCGTAGGCGCTAATACACTTGATTTGGTGACGCCCCCTGAAGTCAGATTCGGAGGTAGTCAACTTTCCAACGCTAGAATCTAATTGAATTTTTGCAAGATCTGCGTAGTGACAAGATCAAGCAGATCTGCGTACTTGTAACAGAGGACGAATACGTCGACTCTATTTGGTCGGCACAAGTTTTTGCTGAGAACGAACGGTTCCTCGGTAGGTGATCGATGGACGAGAGTGTCCTCGATGAGAAGACCCGGATTGAGCGATTCACGACTCATTCTTGGGAGTTTTTGAAGACAAATCCTCAGTATAAGGATTTAATTGGAATCTGGTATGTTTTCCCGGAACCCTTGCCATGCAAGTCACCTGAGGATAAAGGCACCCGGCTAGAGATCGAACCGAAACCCGCTTCGAAGTATTGTGTCATGTAGCAGTGGTTACTGCCTCGTGAACAGGTCACAGCGATCGACAAAGTCTTTGCCGATCGTTTAGCGGCCGGTCATGTGAGGGAATCAACATCCCCACACAGCTCTCTGACCTTCTGTGTGCGAAAGTCCACAGGAGGGTGGCGGATTGTACATGCGTTCAACAAACTGAACGCTGCAACGGTACCGGCTCAAACGCCGATCCCAAGGAAGGATGTCATCATAGATGGTATGGCAAAGAGTACCATCTTTTCGTCCATGGATCTGATGGATGGATTCTATCAGATCCTCATGCGTGAACGGAATATCCCTTACACAGCAGTGAGCACCTCCAGTGGTATGCTCTGGGAGTGGCTAGTAAAGCCACATGGGCTAAGTAACGCCCCCGCAACGTTTAACAGATGTGTTACGAATCTGCTGCGATCGGTGCGCGACTTTGCACCGAGTTACTTCGACGATGTCTTCGTCCATAGTCGGGCTATGGATGGAAAGACGGACGTGGAAGTTCATAGAATCCACGTTCGGAATGTTCTTACACTAATGCGAGAACATAAGTTGTTCGCGAAACTCAAGAAGTGTATATTTGCAGCGAACAAAATACCACTTCTTGGCTGCATTGTGGGTAAAAGAATGTACGCCCTGATCTGGAAAAGATCAAGGCGATTAGCGCTTGGCTTGTGCCAGTCGACGTCAAGGAACTTCGAAATTGCCTTGGCTTGGCGGCGTACTTGCACAAGTACTCGCGCAACTATGCCGAGATGGCCGTAGATCTCTTTTGTCTGCTAAAGAAAAAACAAGAGGTAGTCATGGATTGCTGAAGGTCAGCAATCCTTCGAAGGTATCAAACCAATCTTGATACAATCGCCTGTCTTGGCGATTGCAGACCAGGACAGACCATTCCATGTGGTCTGTGACGCCAGCGATTTTGCAATCGGCTACGCGTTAATGCAGTACGACTCAGACGACGTAAAGGCGTCGTCTGTTATCAATCGCGTCAGCTGCAAGCAGCTGAGCGTAAATAACCAGTGCATGATAAGGAGCTCCTTGCCATGAAATATGCACTGGCTTAGTTTCGGGTCTATATATTAGGAGATAGACTCTTCATTATTTATACCGACCATGCGTCGTTACGCACGGCCGTGAATAGTCCACACCTCTCTCAACGAATGGCAAGGTGGCTGTCTTTCTTCGCGGAGTTCAACTTCTCCGTCGAGTCCACACCAGGACGACTTAGTGTCGTCGCTGATGCTCTTTCGCGTCGGCCCGATTTCGAGCCGACTGCTTAACACCACAGTAGGGGTCTCCTCACTGTTGCAACACCATCAGTGAGTGTTCCGTCGTCGAATCTGCTCGACGACGTGCGAAAAGCAAATGCAGAAGATGAGTCTCTTCTGCGATTGATGGGTTACGTGTACAATCCGTGCAGTCAAGCTTTGAAAAGCTTGTCGTCTCAATACTGCTCTTCAAACGAACGGTATTCTGTTCGTGATGGACTGCTGTACTATACAGCAGTCAACGGCGACACACCTCGTGTCGTCGTTCCGGCTCATAATGATTTGCGATTGCGCATCATGTATGAGTTTCACGATGCCCCAACAAGTGGGCATCGCGATAGAAGAAAGACTTACCTCACGGTAAATAGTGATTTCTACTGGCCCCGCTAGTATAAGTTTGTGCGCAAATACATTCGCGCTTGCGAAGTTTGTCAACGGTTGAAGCCTCGTCCTTCATCTCGCGCACCCTTGCAGCCTATTCCGATTCCTGCAGAGTGTCGGCAATTCGTATCGATGGACTTCGTCTTTGGGTTTCTTGAAGATGCTCACAAGAATACTAGTATTCTTGTGTTTGATTTTTAAATGGTTCAGCAAGATGGTACATCTTGTTGCTGTACCGGAGTCAATCACATCCCAGCGTTGTGCTCGTGTCTTCATCGATACTATTGCCGACTTCAAGGGTTACCCCGTGAACTGGTGTCTGATAGGGACCCCCGATTCACAGCGGAGTTCTGGCAATCCGTGTTCCGTTCACTTGTAACATGTTTGAAGATGTCGACTTCTGACCATCCAGAAACAGACGGTCAGACGGAACGTGTCAACCGCTTTCTCGAACAGATACTTCGAGGGTATGTCCACTCGTTTACGAGTTGGAGTGAGTTCTTGCCGATGGCGGAACTCGCCATCAACAACTCGTTGCACGCGTCGACAACGCATACACCTTTCTTAGTAAATGGCCTACGCCATCCACGTTATCCGCCTTCTTAGAGTGTGACTTTAGTTTAAGGGGGGGGGGTGGACTCGCTCGAACAAAAACCGATCTGGTTATTGCTCATCACCCGTCGACAATGGTGTCGACGTGATGGATGCCGATGTCGATGCGATCGATACCGATGCTGATGATGATGACGATGCTGGTATATTCAGCATCGCCAATGACTGCCACAGTGAGGGCAAGGAAGCTTTCACTGGTGAAGACAACCTTCTTTCAGCAGTGCACACGATGCACACTACTGTTATCAAGGATGAATCCGCAGAGTAATTTCTGCTGACTCGCTAAGCGGAAGCCGCTTAGTTCAAGACTCTATTGCAGATACACTAGACAGACAGTAAGGAAACGCAGACAAACATGGAAGAGCAAATGTTCTTTCATTTATTGAAGGAGACTTAGTTTACTGTCTACAGTAAACATACCAAAACAAGAAGTGACAAGCGTGGGCAGCAGTGTATTACAGCCCAAGTATATCGGTCCATTTCGTGTGTTGCGCCGAATGGGCAACGCATAAACGATTGAACTGCCCCGTAAGATGCGTACGCATCCTATGTTTTACGTTGGACTTCTCTTCCCGTACTATTAGTACGAGCCCGTTTCGAGATGCGAAGAGCACCTCCGCGGTCTAGAGCCGACACCACCTTTGAGTGGTCCCGTTTCAACGAGCCAGTCTGGTTTACTAGCAAAGTGACCTGCTCACGCAGTTGAGCGATGTCTTGAAGAGCTGCAGTGAGCTCGTCACGATGAGAACAAGTAGAACGTTTGTTTTCAAGTTGCGCGAACGCGAACGCGTCACGATCGTTCAAAAGATCGTGCGCTGTATTGTAATCATCCTTTACATTTTATAAAGCTCATAACGTCAAGTACGTTCATAAACCAGGTCGTCGTGTAACGAATCGCTTACATGCTTTAGCTTTTAAACCCTAAGTTGGTTCGACCGTCGAGCCGGATCAGGTGTTCCCGCCACCTCCACATCTTTTGGTGGACTCAGGCGGTTGTCAACGTTTTTTAGTAAAGCATAGTTTGAACCACCGCGACGTGAATGTTGTCCGGACGAGTTACCTCGTCCGATGGCCTGGCTATTTACCCGCCTGGGACAACCGGGAGCCTCGTGCCCAGCTGATTGTTGATGTCCTTGGACTAGTCGAGCAGTATGACGAGACCCACCATCTGAATTCGAAGAAGGGCCGTCGGAAATCGACCTCCTTGAACGCGAGTACAGGAATTGCAAAGTGTCAATCCCTTCGGCCATCTCAGAATAGATGTGCGCTCTCCAGTAGGGATCATCAGGGAGATAGGCCTCCCTTGGAGCATGGTTCGAGTTGTCCAGGCAACCTGGACACGAATCACCCTACGATAAACAGGGTAATCCTGGCTCTCTTGACAGTCGGTGCAACTTGTATCGCGCCCCGACTGGGTTACGCTTCTCACACCTGATGCGAGCTGCATCAAGTTTTGCGAGACAGGCCTCACGGCCAATGCACTCGATGATGTGGAAGAAGGCATATCATCCTTGCACCAAGGCCTTTCCGTCTCGGACACGGCTGCAATTGTACCACCGATGTTTGAAGAATGCATCGGTGCAGAACCATTCCTCAGCACGGATATTTTCCGTGCTGGAATTAGAAGGACAGATCATACTACAATCGAACAAAGGAATTCGATCCCGTTCGGTAGTCATGCCGGCCAACCGTTCCAACTCCTTGAATGACGGCATCCAAGGAGACTCTACTTGAGATGTGTGGCGCAGGACATTTCGGTCCTTGGCCTCTTGATTGGTGCCAGCGTGAGCACTGACACCAGTGACACCTCGATCCCTCGAGTTACTTCGCTCTCGGTGATGTTTAGGTGCATCACCACCAGTCTCAAGCGCTCTATCGTTTTTAAATGGACTTGCGTGACGCGAGGATTCGTCGTAACAATCGCTCGATCCGAAGATCTCGAACATGATACCGCCACGTTGACAAGATCCAGTCAACTTAGCTCTTGCAGTGTCCGCCCCGGGGGATCCGGAGGCGTGCGGTGTCGCATTCGGGTCGAATACATCATCCGACTCACCAGAATAGATGAGCTCTAATTCAGACTCATCCGGATTACGATTCGTGGTACCCGCCGCAGACGCAGCGGATGTACCTGTCGAACGTGGTGACTCACCACGTGGACTGTTCACAACAACAGGCGACGAAATATCTGCTGCTGAGGTGTGATAAGGAATTTCTCTGGTTGCACGCATGCGTGCAGCCGCTCTTCTTGCTGCTGCAGTGGCAGCTCGCGTAATTTTGGAAATAATGCGTTGGATGAGCAAATGAATGGAATTTGACCAGCAAGTGCTCCCTTTCCCAGAGTGATCATACGGTGGTCACCCTAATTATATTAATTCACTTCAATTAACGGGTGATGGTTAGGGGGAGTGATGTAACGGGGTAGCCCGCTACATGATATTGACACCAAACGGTGTCAATAGGGATATTGTGTAGCATGACAATATCCTTCCAATATTATCTGAGATGGATGATATTTGAAGGAATGTTATCCCCTTATGGATAATATTCATGCGCTGCCCAAAGATTAATAGATGAAAGACTTATCAACCATAGATTACCACCAATCGCTGCTAGACGCGCGCAATGAGTGGTGAGAAGGTTGTCGTCATACGACGACGTAGTTTAAAATAGTCAGATAAAGATTACAGTTACATTGATAGCTTAACTACATTAAATACAGTTCTCTTTTTACCTTTTTTTCTCAGCTTAGTCGTTGAGTAGATTAGCTTCCTCTGCATGTACTAGTGTAAGTGAAGTTTCGTGGCACCCCAAACAAAGGGTGCCTCGTTTCATGGATCGCCAATTAGGGTAAAAGATTCGAACGAACGCTGTGAAGCCCTTTTGAATCCTAAAAAAGGAATGATCGAGTAAAACTACAGTGTAACTTGGACGATGTTTTGACCGGCACGTGGGAGTAGATTGCGTTGCGATCGATCGGGCAGCTTGATCTAATAATCAAGTCCAGCGAGGTTGTTAACGATAACTCTCGATTAACAAGACGATCTACCTCTTGACGCCATCATTAAGCGTCGACTAAAAAGGCCACGAGGGCATGCATAGCAGGGCACATACAAAATTCAAGGCCGAGACCTGACTTTAGTGGCCAACTTACATGACAGTTCATCCGAGTTGCATCCATTTCTGTACGACCGACACTGAGATTGCGCTTTTTACCAACGAGGCGAATTGCAACCACCAGCACAAAGACACTAAAACTATCCTTGCAAAGCCTTCCTCAAAAGAAAGTTAGCCTATTTCTAACATCTCCGAAAGGATTGCAGCATTCTTCGGGGAAGTAAAGACAGCAGTGCACTCAGTAGTCGTGTCCATGACCAGACGACGGATCTTTCAATTTATGTAGAAGGCGCTTTCATCACTCAAATCGCTGTCTGGGATTCTCACCCATGCGGGTGTCCGATTGATGACAACAAATACAAAAGAGGGAAGTCCAGTAAAATAGAGAGGAGGGAGTGAATCCAGACACGCTCTATTTTACCTCGGCCATATTTTTCAGCCGTATCTGCGGCTTGAGCAACTCTAAATCCGATCAAGCCGTTGACGCAGCCGCCAAGTCGCGTCCCACTTCTCGTTAGTCCTTCCATTCGCCGCTCCCCCTTCTCTGTCTCTTCTTCACTCCCGCATCGCTCGCTCCTAAGACACGTGAAACCTGAAACCTCGAGCCGAAGATGGCCAACCGCAACGCCCAAGAACTCGCCGAGAGCGTGCTCTCCCTCTACGACGTGAGTTCGGACCGAGACGCCACCATCGCCAAGCACTACCTGCCCGACGCCGTGTTCACGGACCCCGTCGTGTCTGTGCAAGGAGTGGACAACATCCAAGCGCAGTTTCGCGTCCTGTCTACATTCATCAAGTCGAGCAAAGCGACGCTCGTGCGCGGGTCCATGGCCGGCGCCTCGGTGCTCACGATCGACAGCTCGATGGTCTACCGGCTCAAACCCGTGCCCAGTCTGATGAAGATTGTGCTGCGGGTCTTTTCCGTGCTCGAGCTCAAGAACGGGCGCATCGCCTCGCACACGGACCACTATGACTTTTACTCGGTGCTGACGAACGTGCCGTTCGTGGCGTTTTTCTATGGCCATTTCCGCCCCATGTTTGGGACCGCCACTTCGGCGGTGATCAAGCGACTCATGCCGCCTCAGAGGAAACTGATTCCGGCGGGGGCCAGCAAAGAAGCAGAAGGGACGGAGAACAATGGCGCGGTCGCGGTGGGAGCCTCGACGTAGGCACATGGACGCATCGAGCAGCCGGAGGCACGCTGGAGTGCTTGCAATGTCCTAGTTCATGTGGTCGTCTCTTGCCTTTTTTCTATCTGAGTTTGAGTCTTTCTGTCTGGCTCTAGTTGATCGTCCGAGCGGGTAAGCAGAGGGATGGAGCTGGAATGGTTCTTTTAACTGGCTGAATGGCTGGAGAACAGCGCGTAGCGGACATTTAGCCGTCGTTTTGTTTGGTGCATCCACGTGCGATGCTTCGGACACTGAGAGTGCTCAACAACGTACCGGCACGTCCACGTGAAGATAAACAGACAAATTGCAGCTTGCATGACACTGTCGTTCCCAATTACAGTCCGAGGCCTGCAAACGGGTCCCTACTACTGCCCTGCAAGTCGCGACTCGAACTGCCGCTGAATGCACCAGGTATCATAGGCGAAAAGTACATGCTGATGGGGTTCATGCCAGCATTGCCACATCCCGCCATCAGGTGCTGCTGTTGCTGCGGATGGCTCCCAGAAGGCTGCGGCGTACCCATTCGTTGCTGCTTGTCGAAACCCACGCGCGTTTGATGCTGCGGCTGACTGCAGTCGTGCCTTTCCCATTCAGCACGAACTCGATCTCGACCATCGCGCTGGAAAGTGGCAGCCGCGAGTCCGTCAAAGACGCTGAAATCCTTCAATACAGACACAGGAGCTGCAGCAATTGCCACCGACTGCTGACCCTGGCTTGTAGGTGCAAAGGCGCCCGGATCAAGTGAAGTCACGCTAGCCGACACCGGAGCGTTGGATGCAATCACCACATTTGAACCCGCAAACGGATCAAACGACATCGAAGTCGGTGCCGGAACAGCCGATGCAAAGGCTCCGAAGACCTCCGTGTGAGCCAATACAGATGCAGGTCCAGATGCAGTGCTAAAGTCTGCAAACTCGTCGCTTCCGGACGTCAGCGTCGGTACAGAAGCCGATGCGTACGCTCCAAATTCCACGTCCGCAGATCTACTCGGAAGAACCGCTGCTTCAAAGCTGCCCCATTCCTCCTTCTCAAGGCTACTACAAGTGTTCGACGTTGCTGCGGTGGACGCCTCCCCTTCTGCTGGAGGGTCCAAGTCCAGTAGATCCGGCACTGCAGCTGACTGGTGGCCACTTGTCGTACCTGTCCGACTACTTGCGGCTGCTGCGGCTGCCGTCGCCCCCCTCTCCCCCTTGGCCTCGTAGAACTCTTTGGCATTGTACACGCGATCGATAAAGTGCTTGTAGTACTCTAACGGGTCGTCCTTCGTCGGTTTGCGCAGCTGCGCCTCGTCCCAGCGGCCCAACCAAACCTGGGCCGCCACGACGTTCCCGCCGCCATTCGCTTCGCGCAAAGCGTCCACCTCGTCCATTGTCCAGTTGCTCATACTCACGCTCTTGACGCGCATGCTGAAGCTCTGGTGCGCGCTCTTGCAGGTGCTGCACACGAACGCGCGCACCTTCTCGCAGACATTTTGGTGCCCGAAGCGGTTGTACGCGCCGCAGTTGACGCACGTTTTGTTGGCCTCGAGCTTCTTGAGCGCGTTCACCGCTGTCTCTGCTGCTGCGGCTGCCATGACGAGAACTACCGCTCGAGTCTGTAGAGTGCCAAATGCAGAGAAACGGACGTCGATTGATGGAGAGACACGACGGAGCTGGCACGACGACGGGTGCGTTTTTATCAATCCGTTTGGTCGCGTGGTTTTCGATGTCGTTCGGTCGAGACGAAGTTCAGAGCGCAGTGTTTCATCTGGGAATTGTAAGATAAGCGACGAGGCAGATCAGCTGCTGATGGGGACGAGCGCGATCGTTGGAGCTCACAAGGTATGGCTGGAGTAAGACCTTTGGCGGATACTGGAAGGTTGACACTTTGACGAGCGATCTCGAAGCAGCTTCTATAGCTTTAGTTTGGTCAAGAGATCTCAGCACGAATTTGAGTCAGATCTGTTTGGTTTGTCGAGCGCAAGTGGCTGGACACTGGAAACGCATGGCAAATGGAGAAGGGCAATGGGAGACTTGTATTTGATTGCGTGGTCGATGCCACTTTGGAGGAATGAGATGCGTTGTCAGTCGGATAATGGGAGACTTGTATTTGATTGCGTGGTCGATGCCACTTTGGAGGAATGAGATGCGTTGTCAGTCGGATAGTGTTTGTGCAGTGTGCATGTCGTCTATATGCTAGCAGAACAGCTGCAGTGTACGTGTCGAGTGCTACAATAGACGTCGCTGTATATTTGATGCATCGCGAGAGCCGCGCGCATGTAAGAGTATGAAAGTTCCGTTGTAATGCTCGCAAGTGGATGATCCTTCTGTCTGTTTCGGACTAGGCATTTGATCAGATCCATCGGGTCTAATACGCGATCAATCCCAGCTTAATGGGCTCGGCACTTGACTGTACTTTCAAGCCTGCACGTCAGTAGCACACTTCGTCAGCTCCCAACAAGGTCGAGTTTGACACCTTAAGTGCCTGGATTTTCGTCCAACGAACTGACAAGCTTGGCTTGCCGCATCCCGCAACGTTAGACGCAGTTGGGGAGCCCCCGCCAATTCCACACGATGGCGCTATCGGCATTGTGCAATACATCTCTTATATCGATTGCGATCAAGCTGATGCTGAAGCTAAAAAGCGCAAGACGAGAAACGTCGCCATGCGTGGAAGGGTCGGTCTCTGCTACAATTGAGTGCAGCCTAAGAAAGGTGGTTGGCTAATCTGGTTCTTGCATGCGTCAATTTTGCTTTAGTGAGCTTTGTAGAGCTCTTTCGTGGCATACCTCCTTCCGCGTCTTAGACATCTGATGTAGAAAGCTGGGAACCGGGTAATAAGCTTACGTGCTAAATAGCAGGATGCATGTGGACACATGCGGTGCAAAGCGAATTATTGACGCGCTTCTTTAACCCACATTGGCACCCAGCTCACGGGCTGGTGGAAGTTCGGAACCTCGTTCACCATTGTTGTATCAACGTGGTCGTGTTCTCCACAGTGTGAAAGAGACGTACGCCCTCCTTTGCCGAACGAAACGTCGATTAATGAACGTTAGCATGTCGGGCAAGGCCGGCCACGACCTGTGTTTCTATCCTGCATTTTTCGAAAGAATAGTCGCCAAGGTGTCACGACCATGGTCTTGGCAAGTACGAAGCAGATGTGCTCATTATCGACCTGCTACAAGTACTGGAACACAGGACTGCTGCAGAACCCAATCAAGCCAGTGTGCCCCTGATGAATGAGGATTTAGCCCGCAGGATTCTTTCAAATTCGACGCGTCTTGTTAAGGCACTCGGCGCATGTGGAAAAAAGAGCTTGTTGTATTCCACTACGCCACGCATTCGACTACACGACGCCTTCGTTGCTGAATATGACATCGTATTGGGATGGCAAGAGTATCTGCGCTATGAACCTACTACATTTGATCGCCGCCACCGATGGTGACCTCAATCTTTAGGACAAGTCGTGCCGTAGATGAAATGTCTGCATTTAACATGGGCACACACGACCGAAGACACGGACTTTACTTAGGCATCACGCAACCAAGCATACGATGGCGCGGCAACTTTAGCTAATTTACAACGAGAGCGCCGAATTGCAGTCAAAGCGACATTGCAATGGTGCACTGAGCCATATGGACGAGCATCTCTATCCTTAATCACGAGCTTTTTCACGTGCAAATGTTACACTTTGAAAATTTAAAGCTGCTGTAACAGCACTGTCCGTAAGCACTACGACGTCGTACTGTAACGACGTCATACTGTAACAACGTCAGCAGCATTAACTGCGATGAAGCACGCGCCGCCGCTAACTTTGTTGCCAAACATCATAGAGACGCTGGACATCAAAGCTTTGGCACGTTGTCTGCCCCACCGCGACGAAATTCCTCCTTCATTGTCCTAAGAGTATGCTGGGCGACGATTTCAATACACCGCAAGAGCTTCTTTTTATTAAGGAAGCAGCGCTTGCAGTTTAGCTCCTATGCACGTTGAGGAGTGTTCGTTAGCAGTCTCGACAAGACCTGGCATGACTATGCCGATCAGACGTGTCGTCCCAACTCTCTGATTTGTAATGGACTAAACGCAATTAAGCTTCCACTAGCTGCTGTATTTACAATACAAGTGCTTCGTGTGGAGGCTGACGTGGTCCGTCGATTCAAGCACCTGCAGCAAATCATACCCCGCGGTAGCACTCGCCAACTTATCACACATGAACACGAAGCTTCCGATCTAAACCAATCGCACAAATGAAATACCTCTGCAAACCGATTCACACCGTCACCCCCTCCTCTCATCCCCATCAACCAGCGAACTCTCTGCCTTCTCATTTTCGCACCATCCTCGTCCTCGCGGTCGTCCCCATGCGCTGGTCCTTTATCCGCTCGCTAGCAGCCGCCACGTTCGCCACCGCTCTCTTCACTGCCCCCGCTTTTAGCTCCGACGTCGCCCGGTCCCGTCCATCCGGTACGATGTCAAGCCTCCCCCCTCTCCCCCTCCATCTCTCCTTCTCTCTCTCTAATGATCTCTCTCTATATCTGACTGTAGATGCCATTGCACCGTCCTCCCGCCTCGCCGACGCTCTTCGCCGTGTCCAGACCGAGAACGCCGTCGTACGGGACCTCAGCGACGCTGCGCTCTCGCCGCTCGTGTCTTCCGTCGACCGTCGTCACGCTCTCGTGCAGCTGGGGGACATGTACTTCTACGGCAACCGCTCGCTCGACACGCGCGTGAACGGCTCGCTGGCCATGCGGCTGTACGCCGAAGCAGCGGATCTGGGCGCGCCGCGAGCGCAATTCCACGTGGGCGTGGCGCTGAGCTACGGACTCTGGGGCTTCCCATTGGACGAAGCTGCTGCCATGACGCGCTATTACTTTGCTGCTCTCGGTGGGGACACGGGCGCGGCTATGGCGCTGGGCTACAAACACGACACGGGCCATGGTGCCCCTAAGAAGTGCGAGTCTGCCGTGCGGTACTATGAAGTGGCAGCTGATGACGCAGTGGCGAGACGGGAACGGAACGTGAGTCTCCCGGTCATGTACGACCTGCCACAGCGCCGACTCAAGACCATGGCAGAGGAGCAGCACAAGAAGAACCCGCCGGGTGACAGCGCGATTGTCGACTACTATCGCTTTTCGGCGGAAAAAGGCGATCCTGATTCTACACTGAGTTTGGCAACGTTGTACTACTACGGCGTGCGTGGATTGACACAAGATTTGGAGCGTGCAGCTCTCCTTTTTCAGAAGGCTTATGATCTGGGATCTAGTGAAGGCGCGTACCGCCTCGGACACATATACAGCTATGGTATTGGTGTTAAACAGGACAATGTCACGGCGGCTAAGTATCTGCAAGAGGCAGTGACTGAGGGCATTGCTGCAGCGCAGAATGAGTTGGCGCACATGCATTTGGTTGGAAAAGGCGTTGAAGTGAACGAGCTACGAGCGGTGGAGCTCTTCAAGGCTGCAGCAAAGCAAGGCAACATGGAGGCATTTTACAACTTGGGTGTGCTGCATATGCGGGGTGAGAGTGCGATGGGCATCTCACTAGCACTGGATCACCCCGAATACGAGGTTGCCTATGGTTTCTTTCAGGTAGCTGCGCATCGAGGCCACACTATCGCGAGTCAAAAGGTTGGTCACATGAAGCTGCATGGAATCGGTACCACCCGCTCGTGCAAGACTGCAGTCGATTCATTCAAATTGGTGGCCGAGCGTGGAGAAGGGGAACGTGTGCTCGCACAGGCTTATAAAGATTACGAGCGCCAAGACTACGAAGCGGCTTTTATGAAGTACGCTGTGTTGGTACAGCAAGGCTACGAGGTCGCTCAGCATAACGCTGCGTACCTGTTGGACAATGGCTTCTTGTCTCCGTCTTCGCCAATGCTGTCGTTAGCGTCTTCAAGCCTTGTACTCGAAGCAGAGGTCGTGGCTTCAACCGCACTGAAGCTGTACAGGCTGGCGGCACAGCAGGGCAATGTGGACGCAGACTTGAAGATTGGCGATTACTTTTACTATGGTAAAGGAGGCAATCCGGTGGACTTTGCTAAGGCTAGTGCGCACTATTCCCTTGCGAGCAAGCGGTCCAATGCAGAAGCCACGTTCAATCTTGCGGTGATGTACGAGCACGGAATTGGCGTGGACCGAGATTTCTATCTGGCCAAGCGCTACTTTGACAAGGCGCGTGTCGCTCACAGCGATGCCAACGTACCAGTAGCGCTCGCACTATGGAAATTGCGAGTTCACAAGTATTTCTGGTCATGGAAAAGATGGTGGAATGAGCTGGTAGGTGATGTCCAGCTGTCGACCGAGAACGGGTCGTATCCATCTGCTTCATCCGATATCGCGGCCAGCATCAATCAAAACGTTGCCGACACAGAAGTGGGCACTGGTTCTGCTCTGCTCTCTTGGTTGAAGAAGTGGTGGTCAGGTGACGTGACGTTGAGCATGGACACGATTTGGCGTGTCACATTCGGCGAGCTCTTTCAGTCTGACAATTTCTTTATCTTTGTATTGATGATCGCTCTCGGCGTCGTTGTTTACATCCGTACCGAGCGACAGCACATGTGAACGCCGTTGTGCAGTGACAGCCGAAGTGTGTCAAGTCAATACAAAAAGAGGGATGAAAGCAAAAAACGGCAACAAGGACGTGATACTGCATTTTCCGTACATCGTTGCTGAATGTCTCTTGTCGCCAGCGAACTCTTGTGCTGAGCCTGTAGTGCTATTTGCCGCCACGTGATTTTGGCAAGACCTTTAGTACCGCTTCGCGGGCACCAGCATGACGTTACATGAGGGGTAATGGCAATCAAACACCTTCGATCAGGCGGATGCAATGTATGTGTGTGCACGGCATAGAAAATAAACTCGAAGCGTTCTTTGTTCCGTTGTTTGGCTGCTTGTCGAACAGTTTGCCGAGTTTCACGCAAGCACAATATCTCGTAGTCCAGCAACGTCTTTCGATGTGCATGTCATTCCAGAGCCAACGCTCCGTCCAGATAATCAAGCGGTGGAATGATTATGCTGATATTGCGGGGACCGACATGATTTTGCTCACGTACGTCCATTCAACACGACGCCGAGCAAGTCCTACGTAGACTCCTGACATGGTGACCGACGCGATCATCACACTCGTGTACGGCGAAGAGTGTGGCATTTTCTGAATGTAGCAGCTTTTGAACCATGGACATGAAAGCTAAACAACTGCTGATTACACCTACGTTCACTGTGCTACTGCAGAATGGCCACGATTTCGCTCGTAGTACGTTACGGAAAACATGTGCATATTGGAAACGGGAACGTGAGGCTGAATTGCCACATTGAAGGACAAGGCACATTCGATCAGGAGGATATAGCACGACTCCAAGGTGGTGCTTGATACTCGCTTTTCTTGTACGTCTGACACAAAAAGATCATGATTGGCACTTGCAACATGCTTTCGCTGCATTCACATTGTCATTCGACCAATGCCACACACTACACCTTGCATAACTTACATGGATGCGTCGCTTTGGGAACTCCAAAGCACAAGTCATTATGCCTTACCTTAATCGCAGTCAATTCGGAAACGAACTCTAGACGGTTGCGCATGTTGACCGCGTTTTATCGTCAGGTGATGGCAGAGTTGCCATTATATTGCATCGGCTAGATTATGCAAGTACGAAAGATCGTGGTACGTACGACAAGGTATAGCAAGGGGGCGCTCCTTTGGTTGAATTACGATAGATGGTCAGAGTGTAAGGATATTTAAAGCGAATTCAGATGTGGAAGTACGTAGTGGTAGCTCCGAGGTCAGCTTAATATTTCTACATCCTCTCATAGAGTAAATGATAGATTGATCAGCCAGTGACTCTGTAAATTTGTTGGCGTACGCAAAAGGTCCTGCTGCCAACTACTTTTGGTGTCAGATATGTAACAAGCTTAATCTCGTCGTCGTGCAATTTTTTTTACAAATGCCAGTGTGGTAGGCGTTGTACAACGTAGCAACTAGAGATCGAACAACAGAGGCGATTGCTATACGCATTATACTGTGAAAGAAGTTGATCTCTTGAATCCAGACAAATGCTATAGTGTCCCCTTTTTCGTCTATATTACATTTCGCTTAGAGCATTGTTGTTTTAACTCAAAGCACAGTCCCAAGGGTATACTAGTACCATTAACGTACGAAGTGCGAGCAGCCTCTTTGACTATCTAAAGTGCAAAAGCGTCACGATTTTGCCTATTCAATCTATGTTCATCCCGCGGCTTCGTGTAAACAGGTCCGACTTGTTTCTTTGACAACCGCAACTTCACCTGCTACTACTAACGAGGCATCAGCGTCTCAACTTTGGTCCTGCTCTTTCAGGCTATACAGCTTGCAGCTCCACTGACAAAATCGTCACTGAATCCGCCGTGCCAGTCGGTCGTCTCCATGCACGATGTCGTTTGTTATATCCGATCACGCATCTGTGGTGACTGTGACTGGAGGGTGTCGTCTCGCTCCGAAAATCCTGTCGCACCAGTTGCTAAGCCGCCTCCTGTGTCCAATGCACAGGCTCTGGTACCTCATCGGTGGTATGTGAAGTCGGCGGATCTTCGGACCCTGACCTCCCAACGTTCGTTGACAAAAAGTCGTTAGTCAGCGACGTCGGTGCTGGCGTTCGCTCAGAAATCGATCGATGATTAAAAGTTGGCGCTGGTGTTGAAGCTGGTGTTGGTTCGGGGATCCATAAGTCAGCTCTTTTAGGAATTGGTGGCAATGTAGGCTCTAATGTTGGCACCGCCGTGTATTCGCTGGTGCCACACGCACTCAACACCTTCAATTTCGTATCTTGCACGAACCAGGTTGCATCGCAATCAGTGCTTCCGTCGACGACTGTTCCGGCATCGATGCTTGACGACAAGCAACCCTCGTCATAATTCCAAGTCTCACATTGATCCACAAGTACTTCTTGGGCTACCGTTGTAAGTACTTTGCCGCCACATACTACCGACGGAAAGACGCAGCCCCACGTAGTGTCGGTCACTAGAGCGCACGCGGCGTCTTCTGGCGCCACACAGGCACTGCCGTTGTAAGAAAACAATTTCTCGAAGCAATCAGTGCTTGCTTTGTCTCCTTTCAGCGGACAAGCTGTCCCTGAAAAAGTGGTGTCGGTCGACGCGCAGAGTACGCCTCGGTCTTTAGGTAAGTCGTATGTGGCGTCGCCGCAAACACTGACTTGCAAGGCATACGAAGGAGTCACGAGTGCGGCAACATATACTAAAGCTTCCATCCTCTTCATTTAGTAATGGCTGCTCTGGTAATATGCACGGAAGGTACGTCACTACGGTAAACGAAATGTGCACGAATTGCCCTGGCAAGAATCACGGCGCGTGTTATTTCTACAAGTGTACATACAGCAGATCGATCGGTTCACATTCTGAACGTACAAAACAGTTGCTTGCTCTATGCCAGATGAATTGACCCGACCGGCTGCTGCTTACCGCAACTGTGCTGGCTTTACGGGTGCTGTTTACCATGTCATGAAAAGCCGGCATCAGCTGACAAAAGCACGATAATAAACGGCTGATGACCACGTTAAGCCGGCATCAGCCGACGAAAGCACGATTTTAAACGACTGATGACCACGCTAAGAAACGGCTGATCATTGATTATCAAATGGTATCGTACCATGTCGGGACGCAGAGGTAATCTTGGATGGAAAAACAAAGCTGTACGAGACCTCAGGTAATGGACGAGGTCTCATAAGTCGGACAGCTAACACAATTGGCACGATACAATAATCAAAGTGAGATACCCAAGTTTCTTGTTCAGATGTTTCATTGTGCGGGGCTGTCTGCCTTTTAGCCCATTATGTAGAGTTGGCGAGCACACGGCCTGGCGCCTTTACACTTACATGTCAAGCTCACTAATCTGGTCAACAACAGTGCTATGGGTGGTACCTGACGCATAGCTGTGTGCAGCTGTTGAGATGGTTTACTATAAGCAGTAACATTTGTTCTTGTGTTAATGAGACAATTGTGTTCAAAAAGATCCTTTGCGTATTTGTAATTGCACGCATCGGCCAAACCTTGGAGCTTTTCGACTTACACAACGATGACGCATCGACTTAAAATATGATACGCAATGCAGGCTGGAGTCGATTTGAAGTAGAGTGTTGTGCTAACGGCTACAATCGGAAGCTGCTCCACATGCGTGAACGGGAAGGGCTAGTCGATGGACTGGTCATCAGGAACGTTGTATGGATTGACTCAATTGCGCGGTCGGATGACGTTGCCCTGATCCGGAAATTTTAGCTTCTTCGCATCGTATCGTCAGTTTGTGTAGTGCTGAAGGTAGGCACTTAAGCCTGTATGTGTGAAATATTCAGGGTAACCATAGAGAGAGCCATATTGCGTGGAAGAAGAGTTTGACGGACCGTTTTCCGACGGAAATACTTGGGAGCGACAATTTATTGCAGACAAGCTATGGTCGTGAACTATACTGTTTTCGTGTGTGACAACGACATTAATAGTCCGCGGCGACGTCAAAGTACCATTTTCTTGCGAAGAGGACCGTGACTGTAATGGTCGCAGCCGAAACCGAAGAAGTTTTACCCCTATTGTTAAGCCTTTCGACAAATACATATCAACCTTCTTGTGCTGTAGACAAGAACAAATCAGTTAATCTGGCACTGATCATATCGGACCTACAGTGATTTATGTATCCAAAAGTGGGCCACAGCAAGCAACAGAAAAAGCTGCAGTCCGACGATGGCAGCCTGGGAGTGTGATATCGCTTGTAAGGTTCGCTCCGTGGTTAAATGAGCACGAAAAAGGCCGGCAGAAGAAGTTGGAAGTGTCAGTCCGTACGAATTTAATGCACTAGCATAGATGAGAATACTTAGTTTAAAATTTGAAAGACCTGGCGTTGAATCAATCCGCGTGCTCGTCGCAGTGTAGACGAATAGTAGCATATGCGTGATCTGTGGAAAACCTACAAGTTTCGATTTTTGTCTCGTTCCGCAAGAAGTGCAACGAAGAGATATGGTGGTACCCGTTGATCTCTTCACATTTGGCTTTTAGGTGTTAGTAACAATTGAGAACAGCCATGCGAGTTCCACAAAGAATGGGCTGACCTTGAGATTTGAAGCTTTCGTTCGTTATTTAGCTCGCTGACTACACTTAAACAGTTGAAAGGTCACGTATTTGCACGGTATTCGGCACCCATAACACATTGACAAATCTTTTCTCGAAGGTGTCACAAATATCTTTCCGACTCCATCTCTGCATGTAAATACATCGAGTTGATCACTACCATGCCTTATCATTCAGGCCTGCTTGCTGACGCCCAGAAGTCCAGAAAGTGAGTTATCTAGGTCAGTATGATGCATTAAAGGTTCCCACAATCGTTGTGCGGGATGAGACGATACCGTTGCTGTGCTTGTACAACGGTCTCAGTAAGTGAACGCCTTAGTACGCCAAGCCATGATAGGGAGGGTATCTTGTGACAATTAGAGCTATCTTTCAGGACCATTGTCCTACGGCCGAGCAAATGGGGGAAGCGCCACATACAGTGGAAGGTCCATCGAGTGACTTTGTTTACGTGCTGTTTTGACACGCGCTCAATCAGTGATTAAGACATTAATGCATTTTTTGTTAACAAATGTTGGTTAATCTGATCTTATGGACTAGTGATAAATCCGGCATTTATCTGTACGTTAATATGGAGGAAGGGGTTCCATGACAGTAATTTTTGCAAGTCTATGCTTCTAAAAGTCTGAAAAGCCCTGAGCCAGGATATGAGAGGCGGTTCTGGTCTTGTACATTCGTATTGTCGGGACTTTCAACGGATTATTTCTAATTCCACGTTGTCAATCTACCATTCGCTGTCGTTAAGGACGGGCTTACCTCCAGACCACAACTGTAACGGGGTTACACGCGGACATTTACCGGTTATGTTGTGTGTCCACACTAAGCAAAGACCGATTGATTTGGGTGGTACCGACTTGGTACCACGTACTTATGGTAATACCGCACCTTATCCGTTAGGGATAAGAAATAAGACTTCTGTCATAGGATCGCAATGTAGAAGTCAGTCAGACAAGATTTTAAAGTTTGGTTACCGTAGTTAAAGAATAAATAAAGTTCAGTTCTTCTTTTGATTCGTTGAACGCTAGTGCCTAGTCAAAGCATAGCTGGTTGTAAGAGTGTTAGCTTTGTGAAGGCGCTTACTCTTGTTTAACTAGTGACTGGTTAGTGTATGATTCCGTGAATCGTGATGCCTTCGTGTAAGAAGTAGGAGTTAAGTAAAGTAAATGACTTGTATATTACCGCGCACCAGACGCGTTTCGGCCCCCCGCCGGGGGCCTCATCAGTGGTTTGTCAATCTACAAGTGAGAACTATCCATACGTCTAGCTGCCGTACGACCTATAATAATGCATAGAACCCTAAAGAACATTCTAGACATACCCTATCATGGGTCGAATCTCTGGAGTCGAATCCAGTGCATCATGCACTTACAACACTCCCCCTCGACGACATGAGATGCAGACCACTTTGGTATCGACCCGCCTGTAATCCTCACTGCTGCATCCGTGCACCATGGGAATCTTGATTGAGTCTTGCCCCTGCGCTCCAGCCAACCTCGATGATACCGAGCGTTCCAGGTATTCCAGCTCCCCCATCGTCCAGCACCATGTCACATCTTGACATCTCGTAGTCGTCGTTCGCCTTGGATGTAGTTTCCACTTCTTCTTGACCACAAATACACTTGTCACCACTTGACTTGACTCTTCCTTCGATAGCACTCGCGCATTCAGACCATCTCGCGTCACCACCCTTGCACAAACCCTTTTCGACTGCACGCGCACCGTCAACGATCCCTGTCGATGAATTCTTCGGCGCCTTACTCGTGCATCGAGCGCCTTCTCTGACGGGGTGTCCCTCGCACAAGTTGGTCCTGGGTGAGGTGTCTGTAGCGAGCACTTGGGCTCATAACCTGTAAGGAGTAAGAGTTAAGTAAAGTAAATGACTTGTATATTACCGCGCACCAGACGCGTTTCGGCCCCCCGCCGGGGGCCTCATCAGTGGTTTGTCAATCTACAAGTGAGAACTATCCATACGTCTAGCTGCCGTACGACCTATAATAATGCATAGAACCCTAAAGAACATTCTAGACATACCCTATCATGGGTCGAATCTCTGGAGTCGAATCCAGTGCATCATGCACTTACAACACTTCGTAACTGGGATTCTTAAGCTTGTACGCTTGAACGACGGTATCTCGTTGTTAGTTTGTTATAACTAAGATACTCTTTGAGTCTAAGATTTCCTCTGTAAAGGAGCGCTAAGTAGCTCCGCTACGACAACAGTAGTGGCAATTTTGCTGTCACTCGCATTACAATTTCATACAAGTTTACCTTACAATATATCTTATCAAATTGCGTGCACGTGTACGCACTTTTAATCTGATTGACTACTGCTGTAAAATGAACGAGTTGACAGCATCGGTCTCAGCTTCTCAATGGATATCGTTTGCACGTGAAAAAGCTCAGTAAATCGGGGTACTAGCATTCGTTCTTTAGCTTCGTGCACCATAGCAATGTCTCATTACTGTAACTCAGCGGAGCTCGAGTTGGACATTGCGAGCGGTTAATTATAAAGCTAGCAAGTTGTAAGATATGTGACGCAGCCGTGGACCGCCTGTCGCTGCCCATCGAAGTGACACCCACATGCGCACTATCTAACGAAAGAGGAAAACGATCTGCGCATAGCCGAGAAGAAATTGCGGCAAGTGTGTAAGCTGTTGACTTTAGTACAAGTCGATAAGCTCAGCTGTAGTCGCCACGTCATTGTAGCTTCGTCTGTGCCGAAGTAAAAGTCCACGTCTTTGACCGTGTGTGCCCATGTCAAATGCAGACATTTCATCTACGGCACGACATGTCCTAAAGATTGAGGTCACCATCGGTGGCGACGATCAAATGTAGTAGATTTAGGGAATCGTTGACCACCCCCCAGGTTTTCGTTAACCACCCCCACCCCCCATTTATTACCGTAATTTACTCGATGGACGCGTTCCGATTAGTAAAATTGAATATATCACCGGTTTAAGCAGTAATTTAATATTTCATTTACAAATGATAATTTACTAAATCTAGATAATTGATGCATGTCTATAAGCCGGCGACGTGTGATAATTTACATGTCAGATACTACGATTATCCTGGATGGACACTGTAACAAAGGCATTCATTAACGCTACATTCGAAATTGACTTTAAGCCAGCTGCAGAGGTCTATCACGAGGTATGTGTGTAGTCGTAATACGTGTACAATTGACTAACTAGACTAACGCGTAATTTGATGATGGTAGTGGCTTAACCTACTCCCATCCGCATGCACATCGCGGCTGCTCTCTATCCCACGCATTGTCGACTGACTCTTCATCCAACAGCACGTCCTGCTCCAGAGCAAAAAGATTTGTAACGTGCTAGCGCTCATCTATGCGTTGAATGACAGCTTCAAAACGGCACCCAGTGCTTCTACTAGCCCTTATGCGCTTGATCGTTCTCATTTCTGGTATTTCGTTAACAGCACTGGCTTGTATTTATTTCCCTGTGAACACCATACAATAATACGTTTAATTGCGCCGTCTTTCCTATTACCCACCTTCTTGGTACCCTTGATCGTTAGGAAATAGCCTTGAGCTCTTGCATGATCATTAAGTGCCTTTCGGGCTTCCTCTATCGTATCGTATGTAGTTTCAGGAGGTGGAAGCAGAGCCATATGAGAATGACAGACTACGGTGTTTAAGCGCTGAAAGAAATTATTCAACAATTACAAAAAATTGCGTGTAAGCGGTTGCATGATGCAATTATTGTGTTGGAATTGGCTTTCAGTATTTGGCAGTATGACATTTTATATATAATCAATCAAAAATATGGAAGGTATAAATATTTCGGTAATATATAGGGGGTGGAGGGTGGTTAACGAGAACCTGGGGGGGGTTAATAACGTTTCCCTAGATTTATAGCGCAAGTTTTCTTGCTATCTTAATATGGTGTCATATTCAGCAACGAAGGCGTCGTGTAGTCGAATGCGTCGCGTAGTGGAATACAACAAGCTCTTTTTTCCACATGCGCCGAGTGCCTTAACAAGACGCGTCGAATTTGAAAGAATCCTGCGGGCTAAATCCTCATTCATCAGGGGCACACTGGCTTGATTGGGTTCTGCAGCAGTCTTGTGTTCCAGGACTAGTCAGGTCGTTGAATGAGCACATCTGCATCGTACTTGCCAAGCTTATGGTCGTGACACCCCGGCGTGGAACAGAAACACAGATTTTGGACGGCTTCGCCCGACGTGATAATGTCATAAATCGGCAAAGGAAGGTTAAGGAATCTACCAAATTTTGGTTAATGGGGAAGAGGTGGTAGACCAATGGTAAGCGGAACTGGATCTGCGTCCCTTGCCCGTTCTAAAAATTTTCATCGCCCGTTTATGTGTTGGGTGCATATCGGTGCTGAAATTAGAAATTTAATGAATTAACGTCATCGATTTTGCATTTACTGACCTCCACAACGGTACAATCACTTTTGTAATGTTAAATGTTAACCTAGTCCGCCTGGTGTTTTTTGGTATGGCAATGGATAATTAATTACGTGCTGTCTCTCTGTAAACAGAGCAGACAGGTCGAGTTGAGGTCGTTGTTAAAACTTGAAATCATATTACGAAGTGTGATCGACAAGTAAGTGACTTATAAGTGAAATTGACTGCCGCTGTCTTGCGTGCACAGAGCTATAAACGCTCCCCTACTTCGCCAGAGTCAATGTCCTAATTTGACAGTAGATACTGGCACCTAGTGTCCTTATAAAGGTCATGATACTGTTTAAGATATATTTAGTCTTTTTTGACGGCTCAAAATTCATCAGTCGTCGTGATACCATCGTTCCGTAGCTCACGCTGCATACGATAGTGCTGCTCTCTTCGTATACTTGATGATGGGGAACGAAGTCTACATAGCAGCGCTCGTGGTTGAAAACGAAGCAAGTGCTCGATACTCCATCCGCTCTTCTTGATTTCATGACGGGATCTATAAGGGACTGGTTGCGTCGCCGATTGAATTTTCAGTTGACTTGATTTTGGTGGAACTCAATGTATATAATTGTTGTAACGAGGCACACTTTATCCAGCTGACTAAATAAACACTGCACTGCTGACGATGCAAGTTTGTGTGTGCATCCGACTACCTCACGTACACTTACGTGCAGAGGGATTGTGCTAAACGGAGTAAGAGTACTCAGTTAAGGTAAAAATAGAGCTGGATTGAGGTGAGTAAATTCTTTTTATATTTGTCTACTTGACTTCATTAAACTAATTCTAAAAGCTAACATATATTGCAACTATATGCGCACCACTCATTGCGTGCTTCTGTCGTGGCTAGACTGAATGGGGTTGATATCTTAATCCTGTTTCAACCAATGAGTAGGGTATTCCATTTGCAAGACAATTATAACTATTCCGATATTATTGTGAGAGCATTATGATTGTCCTTACATAATATTTATACTTGATAATTATCTTATGTAAATTAGCATACAGCAGAGTGCCTTAACAAATTGGTGCACTTAAAGCTTCACTGGGCGCCAGTCGGGCTTTCATCTCGCGTACCTTAGCCTGTCTCCAGTTTATTAGCGTACGAAAGAGGCGTCTATGACATTTGACGCGTAGCTGCGACATTTCGAAGCAGTGGATGACTTAAGTCGGCATCAGGGTCGCAGGATAATTACACGGAGTCTCTCTATAAAGTATTTATATAGCTATAGATACGAATCACCGACCCACGTACTTAATAAGTCAGCCGCATTTTGCAGAATGTGGTGGAAAGTTTGAATCTACAAATTGCACATAGTAAATCATGTCTACTTTAATCAATTTGCTCAGATAAATTATAGCTCGTGATTCTGCTGACCGCTATGATGTGTTTGGACGCTCGTTTATTAATTACTTTTCTGCTGGCTTGGATATTGGCTGCAACATTCGTTCCTTTCAGTGCTGGACGTTGACAGGTTCCTCATCTACTACCTTAGTAGATGCCAGCTAAACTTTTTATTGGGCGTTGCCCAAATAGACGACGGACCACTTTGCCAGTAAGTTCGCGAGTTGCATGAATACTTTTTACTGCTCTGTCCCAATTGTTAATGGGACCGTGCAACGTCGATCGACATACCTAAATTGTGTACACAACAAATGATTGCTAGCTAGGCGCTAGGTACTCTAGAAGGTAAATTGGGATAATTAGTATGGTTTGTGCATGCAAGGCTGGCGCCGCCCTTTTGAGTCTACGCATATTTTGAAGTAGTTGTATACTACCTTCGCTAGGACATCACATGGTCATTTCTCTACTCTAACAAATTATACCAACCTAGTTACACATTTAAGTACTGACGACTGCTTCATTTGATTATTGTTTGTGTTATCGTCAAAGCAAGATACTAAAAGCTACTATTTTAAATTTATGATCATCATGTTGCCTAATGGTAGAGAAATGGCTCTTACCCATAAGAGCGTCTCTAACAGTGATTACAGCCTGACATTTATGAGCACCATGCGATATCTAAATACCTTCCTTGAAAATTTATACGCTTAAAAATACAGCAATCAGTATGCCTGTATCGTATCGGTTTATTATGTCCAAACGTACTAGCAGAGTTGTTATCAACTTTCATTTATGTTACATGGGTTAATTTCAACAAAATTTAATTGCTGATATCTTTGGAACCACGTCATCGACTTCAAAATCGTCGTTTACTTCTATTAATTGTAGCCAATGACATGTTAATAGTCTTCACGAATGACCTAGTTGATCATTACACCCTGATCCATGCAACTGATCTTCTCCAAGATGAATACTTGACCTCAACCAAAGGTAGATTGGGTATCTCAGATCTTTATCACAGGTGTTATAACGAAATATAACGCCTCTCGATTTTTACCCGAGGTATTTCTTTGCCACGGCGCAATTTTATTATTTTACTGAATAAAGTATCTATTTGGACAGAAATTTAAGTTATACAGACTCCTGGAGACGCTCTTCGGTTATACGTAAATAACAAATCACAAAGATGTTATGTTTAGGTTTAAAAACCTAGTCAGGTTCAAGTAAATAGCTCGCTTAGATAAGAGTTAATTCCACCAACTCGTCGGTTTAAATTCCACTTCGACTTCTGTTTTTTATTAAGAGGATGATGTAATTAAAGTTGTAGCACGTAAAATATAACTCCAATAATATTATCAAACTAAACAGAAGGTATCACGGTATAGATAGTGTATCTGTTTTGGATACTGTCTGTGATTTGAAAACTGTCTCCAGCATAAAAGTAATAAATTTAATTTATTCGTGAAGATGTGGATTTTGTATTGTTCTCCAAAAGACCCCGTATAACTACATCTTTATGTTGTTTTTGAATGTTCCTTGTGTATTATAAGCGGTCAAATTAGCTGTTCAATTATGTAGACAATGCCACAATGTGCAATTAGAGCCGTGTACTAGAGCACCCCATGCTAAAACCGTTTATACTTGGTACGCGGGAATAGATAAGGACCATTACAAGATCTACATGTGTAGTTTTTCATATTTTAACAAGTATGACCATTTTTGTTAATAAGTCATCTCTCCAAAGAAATAGTTTATAGCCCAGGAGTTTGTGGTTGACAGAGTACAACTTATAGTATTGATCTAAGCTTTATTTGTACCACTGTCTCTACTTGCTCAATATTTACTTGTAAATTTTAGTAATAACTTGTCGCTAGAATGTCATAAAGATTGCTATCTATTAAATTCTCCTTTCGTCTCCAGACCCACTTCACTCCTTTATTTTCCCCTACATTATATCCCAGGCCACTTGGATGAGTTGTAGAGACAATTCATGTCTATAATGTAGGGGAAAATAAAGGAGTGAAGTGGGTCTGGAGACGAAAGGAGAATAGGGCCGTAAAGTCTTAAGGTTACCGAAGATTGAGCAACCGTCCTACCGAGGATGTATGCGCCAGTCCTACGCGATCTCTGGAGTGCAATACGAGAATGAAAGCTTTGATCGCCGATCTACGACCGCTTTTTAAATCACTACGACGTCGAAACTGTCCGGACCATGACTAGCTTAGCGCCATTAAAATTTTACAATATCCGGTGCGTATGATGGAACACATGGTGCATCAAATATTGTGTAACAATGCAGCTTCCTGAGACGTCTACTTCATGAGACTGATCTTTGCAGAAAACCGGTGTACGGGACATGTCACAAATTGTGTCTGATTGCCCCAATTTTCACGTTGCATAGGTCATCACTGCATTAAGTGCTTCATAAAAAATAGAGCTGAAGACCATCATGACGAAGAAACAAAGTGACATCTTCAGGGAAAGGGTACCTGGGAAAGATAAGGACACGAAAGTGTTTAGACCCTAAGGGAAGATGGATCCGCAACGCCAACCAACGAGAAGAATGTTGTCGGATTACCATTTAAGCAGTACCAAAAGAAGATGATTACGAACTCGCAATGGTGTACCCTGTTAATAATCGTAAACCACGATTTTCAGGGTAAACCGCTGTCCCTCGACGTAAAACTCGGACTCTCATCGGTAGACCTGGTCCTTCATTGGTATCTGGACCCTCATCGGTAGACCTGATCCCTCACGGGTAGACCTCGGTCCCTCATGGGTTGACCTCGGCCCCTCACGCGTTATTCTTGATCCTTATGGGTAAACTTTGGTCCATCATTGATCGACCAAGGTCAATTAAAATTCGGCTGCTCCTGAATATTCACATAAAGAGCCAGGACATAAGGCAAGGATAGAGTAAAGAGGTCAAAGGGTAGGACGATGTTGAATACTACTCAATTGCGATCCACGTGGCACGACTTCGTCATAAATTTAGAACTTTGTTATGTCTACTCGGCAATTCGAAGGAAAAGATGTAACGCCCCCCTCCCTCGTGTATAATATAATTGAGAGTTAAGACATAAGTGCAGCTGGAACCCCAGCAAATATTTTGCCTTTAGGTTCGTCAAGTAGCACCCCCCCCTCAAGACCCGCTATCGGAAGCGGTCTCCATTACAAGCATTTCAGGAGAAAAGCAAAGTCCAGTTTGTTAACACCTTTGAAACAACAAATACAAGGAGATGATCAATTAGATGCATGCAGAACTTAGTTGAAGTCCACTATCGACTGAGACGATCGAGTGCCACACACTAGTCTACGCAGTGGAGCATATCCACTTGGGTCACAGGTCTACCTCTTCAAGACGTAAACATATTCCTCTCGGTCCGAGTCTAAAGAACATTGCAACCCGCCAGCCGAAAGTTACACAAGGTGATTTAAGGTCCAAACGATAATCAGGATACCCCTTGTAAATTGTCTGTCCAGCGCAATGAGTATCGTAGGGGCTCAATAAGTAATATTTCGAGCCCACTCCACCACAACACAGACTCTAACATCTTCGTCACCTCCAAGATTTAGGAACATCAGGTCATTTCCAGATAGCAATAAAAACCTGCGCTTTCTGGTAATAATCGAGAGTGTATTCTCAACTTCATGTGCGCGATGTACGCAAAGATCTTCATATTTAAAGTTTAAGCAGCTTTTCGGCGACACTGGCCAGAATAATCCGCTATCAATTCAAGCCTGAGCTTCTTGGAATGAAGGTGGAGGTATTGCGCACGTTCACTACTTCGACCTAAATACAATTTTGTGTGACAGCTTCGAGGACATCTAGTTAGTTCGGGGCGCTCTCGAATTCCACATTACATGCGCATCAAGCATGTCACGAAGTGGTGCTAGACCGTGGCTGATAAACGCCAGGTTATCTTATAAGTAAGCACGTTTAGAGGACAAAGGATATCAAGGACTTTTCAGCAGTACGAGCTGTCCATCAATAGAGAATGTATTGTGTACACCATCCTTTACCCAATGAGAAGCGTGACTATGACAAAATTTCCGGTGACAGGATTATTTTCGATATTGCATAAAGTTGTATGCGTACGTCATAGAGCCCTTACGCACGCAAAAATAATGTAGGGACACTCTATGATGTTTAATGAGACGTGCATAGGTTTTACCGGTATCAAAAAGTTACGGAATTTTGCGCAGCGGCTCTGAAAGCGAGGATTTTATTGCTTCCCGAATCATCTATTAAAATCGATACGGAAACGGAGCACCGCACGTATCTTACATAGATCAGCTACCTTTTTCTTCCTGAAATAAATCTTGGCGTTATCCTAGTACCAACTGTAAGAAGTAGGAGTTAAGTAAAGTAAATGACTTGTATATTACCGCGCACCAGACGCGTTTCGGCCCCCCGCCGGGGGCCTCATCAGTGGTTTGTCAATCTACAAGTGAGAACTATCCATACGTCTAGCTGCCGTACGACCTATAATAATGCATAGAACCCTAAAGAACATTCTAGACATACCCTATCATGGGTCGAATCTCTGGAGTCGAATCCAGTGCATCATGCACTTACAACACTCCCCCTCGACGACATGAGATGCAGACCACTTTGGTATCGACCCGCCTGTAATCCTCACTGCTGCATCCGTGCACCATGGGAATCTTGATTGAGTCTTGCCCCTGCGCTCCAGCCAACCTCGATGATACCGAGCGTTCCAGGTATTCCAGCTCCCTCATCGTCCAGCACCATGTCACATCTTGACATCTCGTAGTCGTCGTTCGCCTTGCATGTAATTTCCACTTCTTCTTGACCACAAATACACTTGTCACCACTTGACTTGACTCTTCCTTCGATAGCACTCGCGCATTCAGACCATCTCGCGTCACCACCCTTGCACAAACCCTTTTCGACTGCACGCGCACCGTCAACGATCCCTGTCGATGAATTCTTCGGCGCCTTACTCGTGCATCGAGCGCCTTCTCTGACGGGGTGTCCCTCGCACAAGTTGGTCCTTGGTGAGGTGTCTGCAGCGAGCACTTGGGCTCATAACCTGTAAGAAGTAGGAGTTAAGTAAAGTAAATGACTTGTATATTACCGCGCACCAGACGCGTTTCGGCCCCCCGCCGGGGGCCTCATCAGTGGTTTGTCAATCTACAAGTGAGAACTATCCATACGTCTAGCTGCCGTACGACCTATAATAATGCATAGAACCCTAAAGAACATTCTAGACATACCCTATCATGGGTCGAATCTCTGGAGTCGAATCCAGTGCATCATGCACTTACAACACCAACAATGCACACGACCTTTTACAAACTTTTATAAAACAAACTTCGAGCGTGCTTACAATCTTTCAATTTTGTTTTTACAATTTTCACTTTACCTGTTCATACAATTTTTGTTGATAATTTGTCGCAAGCTGTTAAGTATTTCGATTCTACTACGAAGATCAAAATAATTTTCATAGTTTTGAACAGAATGTTACAATACTCAAAAAAATGACTGCTATCGAAATCTAGCGTTTGCACACTTTGAATAATTTATTATGAACACGATCAGATATTGTAGCCTAGTGGATACTACACCGCAAAATATAGGTTTGGCGTGATTTAGCCAGTATTGGTATCGTATCAAGTAGTTATTCTAAGACATTACATCATAATAACATTAGCCATCATTTTGGAAGGTTTTACGTTGAAGGATATGCGAATCGCTCGATCCACCTACTATCACGGTTAAGGGATAAAAACAGCATATGATAACGATCCTTGCTATATGGGCTTGGACTGCTAAATTTTCAAAAGCCTAGAACTCTTACTGCCCGACACCGATAATTTAATGAACCAGTTTTCTTTACAAGTGATCTAAAATTATGATTAGATACAGCCACAATGAGCATCTAGAGTTTCGATCATATGCTGAATATAAGAAGGCAAAAGGCTTTGCTATCTGCAGTAATATAAGGCAACATCTTTGATTAAGATGGTGGCATCGCATGAAAGATTCACCATTTAAAAAGATGAATATTGTCCAATGGAAAATTGATCGGGTGGCCAATTGGTACATAGCTCTTTTGAAAAAAGAATTGCGTCTTCACTTTACTTAAATAGCTATCTACACTGATAATATGGTAGAGAGGGTAATCTAGAAAAAACGTACACTGCAGTTTGCAGAAAACGTCGACTTAACAAAAACACATTAAACAAATTAAAAGGAAACGTCATATTTCTACCTGGACTATGCGGATGTTTATTATTAATAGCTATATATGCACGTTTGATAAATCAAACCCAAAATTGCGAGCATGTCATCTTTACAATTGGAATTGTCGGCCAATAATAATAAAATGTCGATGCTGGCCTTTAAACAAGATGTTTCAATTTTACGGCTGATTATTACTTGCAAGGTAGTAAATCTCAATAGTCCAGCCGATAGAAATGTTATTATATACTATGCTAGGCACCTAATTACTTCGAGATTCTTAAATTGGGGATTCTTTATATAATCGGTGTTTTTTTGCAAAATTCTTGCATTCGGACAGTTGCTTATCATGTCTCTTTTCTGGATTTATGATCATCTCTTTCTTTGCATCTCATACTGTAGAACATGCACATTGTTCGTTCCTTGGCGAAATACTGCCACATATTTAGTGGCTTGACGCTCGGCTACATAAATGATTGCCAATTTGGGTCTGTAAAATGTAATTGTACAGGGAAATACTAGTGGGTAGACCATTTCGCGTCGTATTGCTATACAAGGAACCGCTACCACAATTAGTAATTGAGTATAGTTCACATCAATGCACAAATCTAGTGAGATCGCAAACTACTTCCACAGATAACGTGCGTAAATAGGATAGCTCATGTGGACAAGGAGAGAATAGGTGTAGCAGTCGAGGATAAAAATGCGGACTAAACCTGCTGATACACATCGTGCCATGGAATACCATGCAATGTTAGCATTATTTAAGCACGCGAATCGCGCAAAAAAGTCACGGGTTAGAATAAATTGTCACGAAGTAATTATCTTAATATTTTATCGTCTGGTTTCTACGGTTTTGAATGTGGTCGAGAATGACCGACGGCTTTTCATCTGGTATCGCAAAGCCTTCTTGCATTGTAAACCATACTAGGTGAGCGTTTTGACTTTTATGTGGACAATACATCAGTTCCACTTCTCTTGCCTAAAGAACTTTTGAGGCTACTTCAGCGGACAAATACTGCTTCTCGAGCGTATAATTGTATTTATTAGGCAGTCAAACTCATTTAGCAGTCTTCCGCCTATTGGAGATGACAAAGGTTTTTTAATGATGTCCTTCACTGAACGCATACCGCACACTTGATACACGCCCCGACTTTTTTTCCTGTACGCAGTTGGTCAAAAGCTACATTCTTTATTGAAGAACAATCTCAAATTTATTGCTAAAAGTTTCTCCTGTGGTGTTAAGCTCGCTGTTCGATCGTTTTGATCATCGCTATACTGTTTCTATAAGGCGCTTCAGCGACATGGTAGCGATTTTTACGTTGGTGTCGGTGGTGTAACCTATGCCATTAAAAGGTTGTATCGAACGAAGTAGGTGCATGTCCTACTTCTTTTGAGATGCAAAGATTTTAAGAGTGCTACATTTGGAAAATGGACGCATCAAGTAATTTTTTAAATGCGGGCATCTCGCAAAAACCACTGGGCATCCAAATATGCAGGAATGTAATGTAACGTTGTGACCCCGTTACCCTATCTCTCTCTGGAACATCAATAGTAACACCGAATGCGGTTGGAATAGATAGAGCACCTAGCTCTTACAGGAAAGGTAATTGCATGCTGCTCAGAATTAATATAACATAATTTTCAATCGAAATGCGCAATACGAAAAATATTTGGTGCGCGGCGAAGACCGGTCGGCCGCGGCTGCACGGGTACGTGTAGATATTACTTAGTCCATTTATAGCACAATTTTGGATTAATTTTACTTCTGGCGATCACTGTTCTGCAATGCTAAAGGTTCAAAGTCACGCAGTGGTTCACTATGATATGATGATAGCTGGAATTAGAGGTCATTCACTAGGGTGAGTTAAAAAGTCAGTCGGTTTCAAGCTGCCTCTCCACAATAAAATTGAATAAGTTTGTACTCAACATACCGATTCATCAGAGGACCAGTAATCGCATTAGCGAATCAATGCATCACAACACAGTCAGGCCCACCCATAGAAATAAATCCGCCATTAAAGTATCTTCGTTTGCACTAGAGAGATATCGATACCAGTTATCATCTCAATGGTTCAAGATATTAAAATTCGAAAAATGACAAGCAAACGCGTCACTGTGAAGGAAGCGATATGGTCAATTCTGAGTTTAAAAAAACGCTTCACACAGGAGGACTATATTCGCGATAAATTGAGAAATGCTCCCATATTGATGCCTCTAAAGCGTCATTTTAATAATCAGTCTTGGGAGGCTCCATCACCTTGAGTACAGTGAGACAAAGTTAAGCATCAAATTGATATCACAGCAATATCTTCATCAGACATGGATATGCAGCACCAATCGTATTCGTGACTATCTTTCGCTGATAGATTTACTTTTGGCTCGTCCACAACTAACATGCATTTGCTGTGTAGACTAGCATGACACACCCGTCACTCTACTTAATAAGAAAAGGAAATGTGTTTGGTGCAAGGGAATGAGGCTGCACCGATTGTAATGAGGCTACATTACCTTTACCAGATCTAGGAAATTTTTCCGAATGGTATCAGTGCCACAAACCAGCGCTAGAGATATGAGATCTTAATCAATGAGCCCTAGTGGAGACTTTTACATTTTTGCAAAGGGATCGGAAATTAGCAAATCTTTCACGAGCGCATCGTACGCTTGTTTTCCTATCGTCCTTTTGTACCACCGAATAAACCACGTCAACCCGGTTAAAGAAAAAAACAACAAGCATAATCTGTGATACAGGCTTATATTTGTCTTGTATTGTGGATAATTGCGCCACAAAATGAGGTAACATGTACGACAACCATCCACATAGCGCTGCTCAAATCTCTATAACAAGAAGAAAGCCGCGCGGGTGACCAGAAAAATGTGATGGTAGTCGATGCTCCCAAGTCATTTATACGTCTGTACTGACCGCATAATTGATTCGTACTTTCGCAAAAGTCATTAATTATGCGAGGAAATGGGCAATGAACAAAAATCGTTACAAGTCACCGCTTGATATGTATTGTTCACCGCCATTAAGGCGACCATACAAACAACCAATCAGACTTCCCGATGTACTATTGCAGAATGAGAGGAGCTACCGATTGCTTCGGGAAGGCCTTGGGACAGATCTTTAGGATTTCTTATCAAAACACAAATACAGCCATATTAAAGACAAGCTTTTGACCTCAAAATCGGTCGGATTTACCTTGTGTGACATGCAATATCTGCGCTGGAAGAAAACATTTTATCACATTATGGATGTAACGGTTTTTTGTATAGCGAAGTAGTCAGCGGCTTCTCCGTGTAGGCGTATCATAGCACGAAGAGGTAAAATACCCTAATGAAAACTTTTTCTGCTTTCAACATTAGACTCTTTCTGTCCGTTAATCTTGATGCTAAGATTTAAAACAGTTCGACGTTTTTTAAATATAAGAGCACTTGGTCGTCAAATTATATCCTATAGCTGTCCAGCAAAACATTAATGCAATAGACTGATAACTACGTATTAGGTCCGAAAGAGTTCTTCTTAGGCTCGATGCTGTATAAATTGATGCATCCTAAGGACACTGGCCTAACATCATGTTTTGAGTGGAGAATCCAATGTTCTCGCTGGTATAATCCTAGTCGAATATGATATATATATCACCGTACTCATTGTCCGCTTCAGTAAGAGCATCATTTTGCTTACTATTCATCCCTTTCTGTGCCAATCCTAACATCCTTTGACTCCAACACGTCAAAGTTTACATCGGCACATGGCGATGAAATTTTAGTAAATTTAGTTTGAAAGAGCCCCACTTTACCGGGGTCATACCCTCGAATATTAAGTATGTGGATGATTCTATCCATCATGTGCTAACACTTTGGCAAGGTGGAAGCTGGCTCCGAATCGTTATTGTCCTTGCTCTCGGCAAAAATCTCTTTATAGTTTAACATTGCACGTGCCCTCGCAGTACTTCTTCGAAGATGCATTCGGAGCTCTTAATCTTAACATTGATTTCTGAACAGTCAAACATATTTGCCATTGATTCATTTTGAACAAGTAGTTAACGGTCTGCTGAATTTGTGCCATAGCAAGTGCGTACCGATCTCAAACAGAATTGTGTGGCAACAAAAAATCATTCTTTGCTCCAATGATATGAGGTGCACATACCTCCGCTGTGATCAACTACTCCGTAGCATAAGGATGTGACATCTTCCTGAACCTATCTGTATAACGATAATACCGTCATCTTATGTTGGGCTCCGGTGATCTAGCCGACGCAGGCCATGGAAATCGACTACACACCCACACTTGCGATCAAATCTCCTTCGGAGTGGACCAAATATTATTGTCGAATAACCATGACTTAGTCTTCTCATGTCTGATGGACGCTGACAAAAGCACTTAAATATACACAATTGATCCTCAGCCTAACGACATTACGAGTTAAAACGACAATACATGTCTTTAACCGACAGCAGATCTGAAATGTAACAATTTTTTCCGGGTCGTGTACCAATTTGATGAAGAATGAAACAAATCTAACAAGCCTTGCACGTTTTCGAGAAATTCCTGAATATGGTCTGTCCGTACCATAAAATGCTGATATGGGCGTACGATTTTTTCAAGTCTTCAAACGATGCTATAGACAGATATAACCGAACGTATACTAGTTATAGAAGAGTAACTCTCTGCTGATTTTAGCTACCGGCTCTCAGATATTGTGTCCCGAAAGTGCTGCAGCGATGACGTTTTGTAGTTATGACCTATTCTTCAAGTAGAAGTTTTGCGTTACGAACACCTCCAGACTTCTCGCGAACATTTGTGAGAGGTATGTACTGTTATGGTCGTAAACAGTGACCCGTGATATAATAGAAAACGAAGGGTCTATTCCATATAGATATGAGTAGACCTAGAATTTGCAAGTGTACATTGTACAACAATTAGCCCCTCGCAATGCACTTATTGTTGCGCTCATAAAACTGAAGCTAAAATGACTGATTACATGCGACGCTCGCCGTGCCCTCGATGTGTGTTAAGCTTATGCCCAGCCAACATCAATATTCTATTGCATCACTGATCAGGTGATTAATTTTCCTTGGTCGGCCGTTGTCCACTTTGGTGATTGAATCAAGATTTGGTTAGTTCAATTAAAACTGACAGGCTGCGTTTCAAATACGAAAACAATTTGGATCAAAAATACGTGCGATTTAATCTTGGCGTTGTTGTACAACTTCTCGTACAGGTGCGACACGATCATAACTAGTTTCCCTGACGTCAACTTGCACTGCAAATTTTGATCACTGAATGTAACCTGTGACTTACCACAAAGTACCCATAAATAAGTCTGTTTTATCCACTTACGAGTACAAACGTCTAAAATTTGGCATTCATTTATATGCTCGAAAATAAGTGTGAAAAATTCCCGGATTCGGTATGTATGTACTAAGGACACGTTGCTTAGCTGTAAACAAATCATCAAAAGAAATCGATGCTAAATCTCAAACCGGCCTCTACAAGGGCTGAAATGAATTATGGGTTATCCGATGGAACGATCAATTAAGTTTGACTTAAAATCTCTTGAGGCTCTATTTTGTAGGTAGATTTCATTCTGAACGTCGTGCTCAGATAATATTTGACAATCGCGACATTCCAACCTTCTTTTACTTCTATATATACACGACTCGATCAGAAATTGAAATCAGCACAAAAAAGGGAATGATTGTCACCATAACATCTCTAGACCCCTCGTTTCCCTACGTAAAATGCACTTCTGAATACGTAAAATTTCCACGATATCCCGATTTAGCCCTAGCTTCATCACCAGCAAAAACTTTGCGGTCGGAAATGTCAACCCACGAAGTAAGTTTTGTACTTCTGCGTCTTCCCACCCCAATGTCATCGACTCTGCTATGCTAAGTGCGACGATGTAGCTCGTGGTCATGAAGAAACATTAGTTGTGTGAAAGACACCGAGTAAGATTCTCGCAATCATCATAACACCTTCGAAGAAAATTATATCAGCACTTCACCACCACCAGTCTTTCGCAAAAGGGCAATTTAAGCATCTGCAAGCACAGCAACGTACTAATCAACTGCCAAAAACTAAGTGACATGTTCAGGTTTTACTTTAACGAGACAAGTCTTTTCAAGAACTTAGAGGGTCATTCGTTTTACCTCATTATGCACTGTTTCAATTTTCACTGTGACGATGAACCTACACTAGGAACTGCGTGTTGTACAGCTTTCACGACTCAAACTTTTGGTTGTTCGGTTCTTGTGCTGATCAGCATTTGTAAGAACCAGCCTTACACAAATTGATTTGATTGGCACTTCATTGAGTGACTTCGTGACAATGTGTAGTTATCGTTTATAGTATGGGCATGTATTGACGTTTTCGCGCCCGCCAGCGACGCCTAGACAGTCTTTCCATGACGGTGTGATAATTGATCAATTTTGGGTTTCGATGTTTTGATATAGCGCGATCTTCTGGCTCCGCTCTTCTTCGAAACGAAGGTCGCAGTTCTGCCTTGCGTTAAAGTAAGCCAAGTCTGTTTTGTATGCTTTTACGTTACAATTTGTATTAAATAATAAATCTAAGCTTTTGACAGGATGTGTTCGTATTGTGGAGTGGGTGCGTACATTCGATTATCTAAAGGTTAAACGCATTGAGAGATAGTATGTCACTGCACTGGTCTTTTCTCCTGGCCTATCATAATCTGATAAACCCAATCTGATTTGGTTTATACCATTCTAATTTTTTAAGAAATGCATTTACTTACACCACTTTTTCTTCACTATTTTCACCACACCAAAGTCTTTGCTTCTATAGTCATAGGCGCACTACATTACACAAACGCACACTTTTGTATACGAATTGTATAAGACATTCTCAGCCATAATATCAATATAAAGAGTAGTAAGTAGTCGGGGTACGAGAGATAATTCTTTTGCTTTTCCACACATCCTTACCTGCCCTTTACGGCTTCTGCATCTCTGATAGCATACAACTAATTTCTGGTCCTTACGCAAACCATCTCACATCATTTTCTACCATTTGTTATTTAAGAGAAAAATGCTATCCACAACCTTGGCATTCGTATCGAAAGTTGAATGACAAGCTCAGCTGACTATTGCGTGCCCATTGGCGCCTTCCACAATAGAAAGATCGACAAGTAGGTATATGATAAAAAGTGAGACAATACACTGCCCCGAAGCGGGGTTTTTATGCTGTGGACGATACCATATGTAACGTATTGTTGCTACGAAGAATGGGTAATATGAAAACTTAAGAGCTAGGTCGTAACCGAATTTGCAAATGGTACCAGGAGCATGCGTACGCGGCAGAGAAAGATGTAGACGTTGCTGAAGACGCGACGCCATATACAGCAATTTGAGGTGTCCTACGGGATGCAAGGCTGAAAGTGGAGCGTCAGCCGGGAACTACTGAGCTGGATTTATTGCTTTCTTTTAGCAGGTCCTACTTGAGCTAAGGGATGACCAAATGTCTCTTGCTATGCTGTACAATAACAAGTGTGCGAGTTCGCAAGTCAATGATTTAAACACACTAAACTACTCCCCGAGACGTATTACAATGCACACTAAATTTACTGAAAGAACAAGGCACTGGAAGGCAGCAACCTTTTTTGTTGTTGCTTTACAAATTGAGCGGCCAGTCAAGCGAGACAATGAAAATGATAGGAGAGTGTACCATCCGGTCTTTCTGGGTGATTTCTATGTAAATGCAACTTGCCTTGAATTTCAGTTAGAATTTCGAAAATCAGGAGCAGCCGCAAAGATATCAGTAAGTATATGCAAAAAAATTGTGTAGCCTACATGTGTGTGAGTGCCTCTCAAAACCAGCATAATATATTCCTACAATTCGTGCCCTGCGTGAAAATCGATCGGCGGAAACAGCCGTCCGCGGTGCTCGTCTCCACACCTGTCTTAAATTACTTATTCAAAAGAATCAAGGGAAATCAGCTAGACCAGCATTTAGACACGACGAACTATCCTATATGGTGCTTGTATCCTGGATCAGTACCTTTCATACATATTGCTCATATCAACATATAAAGAAGATCATGAGGTTCCTTTGCCTATTTCTGCATTTTAATGGATATGAATAAACCGCTGTCAGTTTGCGATTTCCGTACATCCTTGCTTCCAAACACGCCGCCTTAAAACCCTTCCTTTAAATGACCACAATGAGTGACTCTAGATATTCTACTTCGAGCTCCTACTAAGCAGAAAAAATTACAATTTCGAGCTCGCAAAAGAAGGTGCTCAGGCGTATGCATCCGAGAATGGATTTGCGGTTGCTATGCAAAGGTAGGATAAGTACGATTGTCCTCCAAATGTAAGTTTGGTGTAGGTTCCATGTGCGTAGGGAGGACACTATCCCATCCGGTCATCTGGAGAACTAGATTATTGACAAAGTAAAAAAGTCGGCTGTGCATACGTATTTGTCCTTCTAAACAAAAAGAAATGCGTACCATAAAGCGTGACATCATATTTAATGCTGCACTGTACTCTCGCCAACCTTGCTTAGTTACGCTCAAAATGTGCTGGTGGAATCAGTACGATAGGCAGCAACTGCTCCCACAACCACTTTCCAATTTTTCTAGGGCGCCCATGCTGCGCTTCCTTCTACTGTAAACACTGATCATATTTGACACTACCTTTGTCTTTTTGTATGTTCTATTTCTGACGTATTTGTTTATAGTCTTGTCGCAGTCCGCAACAAGATTGATTTGGTTTGATTCGCCCGGCTACTGGTTCTGATTTCTATATTACATCGGTTTTATGGTAAATTAAATTATCTAATAAATTTTTCTCAGCAGAAGACCTTTCTATTCCATGTTTTTGTGGCCGTTCTTACGCTCGCCGGCTATCCACCGAATCCTGGCGATACACCTTTTTTCGTGCGCTACTTGTTAGTTTAGGACCCCCTTCTTCTTAAATCCATTACTGGAATAATGAACGTCGAGTGTGTGATGGTGAACAGAGTGAGGGGGAAGGGCAATAACCTTAAGACGTGCCCTTAAGTGTTAATCTGGTAGCTGCATTATCTGGCCATTCGAGGGTTTGCTTATCGTAGGTAGTCGTTTACGGAGGAAAAGGGAAAGATGTGGTGGTGCGTTGGTGTGTTGTGCATCATCGATCATGCAAATTATGGTGCGGTGGAGATAGCAAAAAGTGTGGTGGACATAACATTCCCATCTTAATATACATACCCTGACCCTTTCATTAACCGCATTTCTGGTACCCGTAATTCCAGGAAGACGATGAGCTAAGACTACCGAGGTACGGAATAATAGAATTACATTACGACAAACACTCGCGAACGACTTGTTTACCTTTGGGTAACTTTGGAACTGACGAGATCAGTACTCTGCTAGGTAGACCTGGTTCTTGCTCTTCTACAATCTTTATAGACATCTGCCTTGTCGCGCTCACTTCCTTCTAGATATGATCGTCCTATCGCTTCGTTCTCCTTTCCCTACCGAGCAGTTCCTAACGTCTTCAACCTGACCCTAGAGTACGGTGTAGTTTCCAATACACCCCCCCAAAGTTACTCCATCACTTTGGACAATCTCTCTGTGGTCAGTAGAATCATTGTACATAGCTTCTCGAGTTTTGCATAAGTCAGTGGCTTCGTCATCAGGTCAGAATGGCTATCCTCTGTCTTGACCTTCCACAAGTCCACAGTTCTTTTTGCTACTTGGTTCCTGACATAGTGCCAGCGTAGCTCCATATGTCTCGTCTGTAGGTTGGGTTTGTTGCCATGACATAGACAGCTTGGTTATCAATTCCCATACGAAAAGTAAGCTGAATCTTGGGGAAGACTTGTATCAGCATTTTTCTTAGACCTTGCCCTACCATGCATGCCTCAAATGCCGCAACAGATTCTGCCTCCGCTGTCGACTGGGCTACAATGCTCTGTCTCCAGAAAGCCCATGGAATCGCACCTCCAGCGAGGCAATGTACAAAACCGGTGATACTTTTTGTGTCCGGGTAGTTGCCCCAGTCTGAATCGCAAAACCATCGAGTTTTAGATTCGGTACTCGGCTCATCACCTTGTTTCGAGAATACACGATGACTATACTTTTCGCGGCGATTAAAAAACGTAGCACCCTTTTAGCAGCATCAATATGTTGCTGCGTCGGTTTTGCACACCGCGACTCAGCTGCCCAACGCAATATGCAAGGTCAGGTCTTGTACATGTGGTCATCTACTTGAGTGAACTAGCCAATTTCGAGATGCGTAAATCTTCTTGCGAATTGCAGGGGCTCGCTTTCGTCGGTCCTTTTCTGTTTCCTCTATGTAACGGGGTGAATCGTTACATAACAATTTATAAGAAATTGTTAATAGAATATAACTATAAGAGTTATATTCTCAGAATATTGTCATAAGGACAATATTCTGTAGCACTTCCAAGTAGTTCCTAATTGGTTGATATAGGCCATTATATCAACCAACGAAGACGCGCCACGACAGACGCACGCAATGAGTGGTGAGCAGATAACTGATTTACACATTTGTATTTAGACATAGTTAGATGAAGATAAATAGTGATTTATTGCAGACATTAACTATTATAAATACAGTTCTACTTTTACTCTAACCGAGTACTCGCTTCTTCTTACCGTCTTCCTCTGCACGTACGAGTGTACGTGAAGTTACGAGGCACCGCCTTATTCTGTTATCAGAATAAGTAGCTTGTACTGTCACCAGTACAAGCTTCAGGGTGCCCCGTTACACCTGGTAGCACTTCGTAGTCCGTCCAAGGACCGCGTTCACATCCAACATGAATATGTTGGATGATGAAGATGACCAAAGCTTTCACGCTACGCGTGACGGCTACTCCCATTTGAGCGATGTCGAATGGGATGCGGTTGAACGAATGGGTTCGACCATGGGCATCCATGCTGTTAGCGTCATGCTAGAGGCTCTCAATAGAGATGCCCAACATGCTACTATCGCCAAGTTCATTCAAAATGAACTTGACGCAGAACGCGAGAAAGTAGCCTTGCTTCACCAACAAGGTTCTCAACAAGCAGAGTTGTTGAGAGAACAAGGTGCTCAACAGTTTGAACTGTTGAGACAGCAGCAGGCTGCTGCTGGCGGGTCGATGCACTCGCGTCGGCCCGAGACTTTGAAGATTGACATCTCAAAGTATAGGGGGTCGAAGAAGACTCCCTCTTGAGATGGTTCGTCGAATTGGATGACGCCATAAGGGCGCGTCGCATCGACGACGGGGATATGCAAGTTGCATTTGCCCAGTCAAATCTGGCAGGACGTGCCAAGACTTGGGCACTGGGGCTCAAGCTGCACGACCCATATGCGTTTGGGTCGTTGGAAGTCTTCAAGTCGCGGCTCAGACAAACGTTTGAACCGCCTAGAGCTGAGTTCAGAGCTCGAACCGAACTCTTGAAGCTCAAGCAGGGTAAGCGTGATGTGCACGCTTACGCTCAACATATACGACATCTCACGAGTTGTATAAGTTCCAATCCGGTGGATGAACACACGTTGGTTTCGGTGTTCATGCAGGGTCTTGCGGATGGTCCCGTCAAGACTCACCTGTTCCGGCTTGAACTAGATTCACTAGAACAAGCCATTTCCATTGCGGAGCAGGAAGACTTCAGTCTGAGACAGGCTCGCGCCAGCTCGACATCATATCGTCAACCGAGACGATATGACAACGGAGGTCCAGAGCCGATGGAACTCTGTTATGTAGAGAGCGAGAAGGCTCGCTCTACAGGCTACAAGAAGTTGCAGAGATGCAACAGATGTCAGAAGACAGGACACTACGCTTACGAGTGTAGTGCCCCTCGTCCAGTGTCTCGCGACACTGGGCGTAGTGACCGTCCACCCATGAGAAAGGGGCAGGGACGAGGGTCCGCAGTTGGTGCAAAGACGCAACAACGGGATGGACCGTCAAAAAACGGACAGGATCAGTAGGTGCGGAGCACCCTACTGATCCAGCAACGTCAAGAGAATTTGTAGGCCTCTTGATGAAGGTTGCTCCCAACACACAGACATTGTGCGTTGCTGCTCTAGGTAATGAGATCTCACTCATTACCTTGAAACTCGAAGTGACGAATAAGTTGTCCCTTCGAGCTCTAGTCGATTGTGGGGCGTCCAACAATTTTGTGCGACGCCAATCGCTAGAAGATGGTCACTTTAAATTCAGTGAATGTGACACACCTCCTACGAGGATGACGGTACGTCTTGCGACAGGCGCATCCGTAACCGTCATGAAGCGTATAGTGAAGATTCACTATACGCTAGAAGATACCCAATACGACGATGACTTTATCGTATTGGATTTGGATGACAAATTTGATGTCATCCTTGGAATACCGTGGCTCAGAAGGTACGAACCACGGGTAAACTGGCAACATCGGACAGTAACGATGCCTGCCGCTTGTTCATCAGATGGCCATCTGATGAACGTTTTGGAGACGTCCACAAGCGTGTGGATGTACTACGAGTGAGTGCGATGGCCTCACTTGTGGTACGGTCGTTAGTACGACTGCACAAAACCTTAGTGTACCAAACGGTTACACTTCGGAGCAAAGTTCCGGCGGCTGTGAGGAAACACAGGCTGCGCCGAAGGTCCACCACTCGAATAAGTCGGGTGGACTGGGACAAAGATGTATCCCTAGAGGGGAACATCTAGAAGAGAAACAATCGATCGCTCAGGTTAAGCGAAACGATAATCCTAGATCGACTGGAGAGTCTTTCGTAGAGGATCTCGCTGTGGTTGCGCAACCCCAGCTAGAGGAAATAAAGGGAATAAGTCCCAAGATTACAAATACGGCGGAAATAAGTTCCCCGAAACCCGCGGGAATAAGTCCCCGGGAAGACGAAGGAATAAGTCCTTCGAAGCCTGAGGGAATAAGTCCCCAGGAAATGACAAGAGACATTGAATGTCATAGTCAATAACGGATCATGTGTAGGCGCTTATACACTTGATCTGATTGCGCCTCCGAAGTTAACTTCGGAGATCACTCAGTTGCCAACGCTCGAACATAAAGGTTCTTGCGTGATCTGCGTAGTGGCAAAGTCAAGCAGATCTGCATACTCGTCGCTGACGACGAGTATGTAACCGACATAAGGTCAGCAACAGTGTTTACTGAGAACGAGAGAGTTCTCAGTAGTTCATCTATGGACGAGAGTGTCCTAGATGAAAAGACACGAATTGAGCGATATGAGTCCCAATCATGGGAATCGCTCAAGGAAAATCCTCTCTATGAAGATTTGGTTGAATTCAAGGATGTATTCCCTGAAACTGTTCCGTGCGAATTACCGAAGGATAAAGGTATTCGACACGAAGTCGAGACTTAAACCAGGCTCGAAGTACTGTGTCATGAAGCAGTGGCCACTGCCTCGTGAACAAGTACTTGCGATCGACAAGTTCTTTGCCGATCGTTTAGCAGCGGGCCATGTGAGGGAATCAACTTCCCCACATAGCTCTCCGACCTTCTGTGTGCGAAAAGCAACAGGAGGGTGGCGGATAGTGCACGCGTTTAACAAATTGAACGCTGCAACGGTACCGGCTCAGACGCCGATACCGAGGAAGGACGTAATCATTGATGGTATGTCAAAGAGTACCATCTTTTCGTCCATGGATTTGATGGATGGCTTCTATCAAATCCTAATGCGGAACAGGATATACCCTATACCGCAGTTAGCACGCCTAGCGGCATGCTCTGGGAATGGCTAGTAATGCCACAAGGGCTCAGTAATGCCCCTGCCACGTTCAACAGGTGTGTATCACATCTGTTGAGGCCAGTACGAGAATTCGCGCCGAGTTATTTCGATGACGTATTCATCCATAGTCGAGCTATGGATGGAAAGTCGGACGTTGAGGTTCACAAGTACCACGTCCGACAAGTTCTTACAATCATGCGAAAGCATCAATTGTATGCAAACCTCAAGAAGTGTATATTTGCAGCAAGCGAAATACCACTTCTTGGGTGCATCGTTAGTAAGAACGGTGTACGTCCTGATCCCGAAAAGATCAAGGCGATCACCGACTGGCCTGTGCCGGTCGATGTCAAAGGTCTTCGAAAATTCCTTGGGCTAGCGGCGTATTTGCATAAGTATTCACGCAATTACGCCGAGATGACTGTACACCTCTCTCGTTTGTTGAAAAAGAACGAGAGGTGGTTATGGAACGCTGAATGTCAACGCTCCTTTGAGGGTATCAAGCAGAGCTTGATACAATCCCCAGTCCTAGCAATAGCCGATCAGGACAGGCCATTTCATGTGGTCTGTGATGCCAGCGATTTCGCAATCGGCTGTGCATTAATGCAGTACGACCTTGAAGGCGTTGAACGCGTCGTCTGCTATCAGTCGCGTCAGCTGCAACCAGCTGAGCGGAACTATCCAGTGCATGACAAGGAACTCCTTGCCATGAAGTATGCACTCGCGAAGTTCAGAGTCTATCTATTAGGAGATAGACCCTTCGTTGTTTACACTGACCATGCGTCCTTACGCACGGCAGTGAACAGCCCGCACCTTTCACAACGAATGGCGCGGTGGTTGTCATTCTTTGCAGAATACAACTTTACGGTCGAGTACAAACCAGGACGACTTAATGTCGTCGCTGATGCACTCTCACGTCGTCCCGACTTTGAAACAGTCGCGAAACCCAACAGTGAGACAGTCACTGTTGCGGTTATGACGTCCTCAGTCCCATCTACAACGTTGTATGATGATGTGAGGCGGGCATACGCCCAAGATGGTGAGATAGTGAAGTTGTTGTCACATCTCTCCCAACCATCCCGAGAATCGTTGAAACGATTGTCGTCTGCGTATCGATCTGCATCAGATCGATACACTACTCGTAACGGTTTACTGTATTATACAGCCGTTTCTGGTGACACACCACGTGTTGTCATTCCAGATGATACTGATCTGCGTTTGCGGATCATGTTCGAGTATCACGATGCTCCTATAGGAGGACATCGTGGCCGAGAGAAAACATATCTCACGGTAAGTCGAGACTTTTACTGGCCCCGCCAGTATCAGTTTGTGCGAAAGTATGTTCGCGCATGCGAAGTCTGCCAACGAGTGAAGTCAAGTCCTTCACTGCGTGCACCTTTACAGCCTCTACCGGTTCCGGCTGAGTGCTGGGAATCCATCTCAATGGATTTCGTCTTCAGGTTACCCAAAGACGCACGCGGGAATACGGGTATTCTCGTATTTGTTGACAGATTCAGCAAAATGGTACACCTTGTGGCTGTACCAGAGACAATCACGGCAAGTGGCTGTGCTTGTGTCTTTATTGACACCATCTTCCGACTTCATGGGTTGCCCCGTGAACTCGTATCAGACAGAGATCCACGATTCACTGCTGATTTCTGGCGTTCCGTGTTCAAATCACTCGGAACGCGCTTGAAGATGTCAACATCTGATCATCCAGAGTCAGATGGTCAGACGGAACGTGCCAATCGTGTCCTTGAAGAGATACTTCGAGGATACGTACACTCCTTTAAGAGTTGGAGTGAGTTTTTGCCAATGGTAGAGTTTGCCATCAACAACTCGGTGCATGCGTCCACGACACATACACCGTTTTACGTGAATGGCTTGCGCCATCCGCGTGTACCCACCTTACTAGAGTGTAACTCTGGTTTAAGGGGGGAGGGACTCGCGCGAGCAAAAACCGATTTGGTTCACGCTCATCACGCTCTGACGAAGAAGTCATTGCGTTTGATGCCGATATCGATAACATCGATATCGAAGAAGATGATGCCAGTGAGAGTGCGGAAGCCCTCACTGAAGACAATGATCCCAGTGAGAGTGCGGAAGCCCTCACTGAAGAAAAGGTTGTTGTCGCTGCAGTGCGCTCACAGCACACTGAAGCTAACGAGTCATCAGATGAGTTCATACTGGCTCGTGAAACGGTAGTCCGTTTTGTGCAAGACTCCATCGCCGAAGCGGTGGATAAGCAAAAAGCAAAACGCTGACAAGAATGGAAGGGCAAACACTCTTTTATTTAATAAAGGTGACTTAGTCCTACTGTCTACGGTTAATCTACCAAAACATGTAGTGACTAACTTGGGTAGCAGTAAACTACTACCCAAGTACATTGGCCCATTTCGTGTATTGCACCGCCTAGGCAATGCATACACGATCGAGTTACCACGTAAGATGCGAACGCATCCCACGTTTTACGTTGGTCGGCTTAAGCCGTACCATCAGTACGCTGCTTCTTCCGATGAAGAACGCCCTTGCGCTCAAGCATCTCGCAGAGAGCCTTGTGCTCCCGATGGTGGGCATCAACAAGGGTCTGAAGAGCAGTTATCTCAGCCCGAGACCGATCAACAATCCCACGAGCTACCCTTAGCTCGTCACGAAGAGATGTCAGAGATCTCTCGTTCTCAAGCTGAGCAAAGGCAAACTCAGCTCGATGCTTCGAGGCAGTGTCCACCATCTGGAGACGCCTATTCCGCTCATGCTCGAGATCGTCGCGTAACCCTTGCGTTACGCGATCAAAAAACTCTCGGGAACACACCGATCCACATGATCGTGTGGAGAGCGTCTTTCCCTCCTCCTCCTCCACCTCCATTAGAGGACTCTCGCGGTGGCCAGCGCTATCTAGTAGAGCAGCTGTTGAACCACCGCGACGTGAACGGGACGTCGGACGAGTTACCTCGTCCGGTGGCGCAACTTATCCCCCGTCCTGGGATTCTTGGGAGCCCCGCTCCCAATTGATGGTTGACGTACTGGGTCTGGTCGAGCAGTACGACGCGACACATCCTGTGCCGCAGAAGGACCGCCGGAGAAAGTCTTCCCGGCACGGTCGTAAAGGGATTTCAGGTTGTCAATCCCTTCGTACATCTCAGTAGAGACACGTACGCGCCACCACGGGCTGGTAAGGAGGTAAGCCTCCTTAGGTGCTCGTGCAGAGTTGTTCACACAACATGGGCACGAGTCTCCCCAAGAGAGGCAGGGTAATCCTTTCTCCCTTGACAGACGATGCAGCTTATAGCGTGCACCTGTCGGGGTTCGCTTTTCAAACTTATCACGAGCTTTGATAAGTTTGTCGTTCCAAGCGTCACGACCTACATCCTCGAGATTATGGATGTAGGCGTTCCACGCCTGAAGTAGTGAGGGACCATCACGTTTGTGATTCCCACTGTACCATCGATGTCTGAAGAAAGCATCGATGAAGAACTCATGTTCAGCGCGATAGTCTTTCGCGCTGGGGTCAAGGTGATGGATCCTTGACGAATCGAACAATCGTGTTCGATAACGATCACTCGTCGTCGCCGACAAGTGATCCATGACAGATTTAGGAGGCATCCATGCCTTCTTTTCTGGAGCGAGACGCAACACATTGCGGTCCCGCTCTTCCTGCGACGTGCCGACAGAAGTACTGGCACCTCGCTGTGAAGTGGTGTCCATTGGAGAAACGACACCACTATTAGCGCCCGAGTCTCGCGACCTCGAGCGCCTTCGCTTCGGCGATGGTTCATCTGACTCATCAGATGAACCAAAGATGCTGCGACGCAAAGCATCGTCCATGCCACGCTTGGCAGGCGGCTTGGATTCAATTGCCGTCGATACGGATCCGTCATCCGTATCAGGAGAGTACGAGACACCGAGCTCGTACTCTGTGAAGACACGAGTGTCTTCATGACCAGCGCCTGCATCACCAGGTGATACAGGCTGAGTCGATTCAGCAACCGATGGGATATCAGTTGCTGTAGTTTCTGCTTCGGCGTCCGCACAGAGACGTGCAGACGCGCTCTCGGCGGCCTTGCTCGCGCATCGCATGGGCTTGTTTACCATGCGATGAGATGTTGGAAAGTGGACGCGGACCAACAAGTGCAAACCCCGTCCCAAATGATTTGGGACGAGTATCCATTAGTCAATCAGTCACTAAAGTGACTGATGGTTAGGGGAGTGATGTAACGGGGTGAATCGTTACATAACAATTTATAAGAAATTGTTAATAGAATATAACTATAAGAGTTATATTCTCAGAATATTGTCATAAGGACAATATTCTGTAGCACTTCAAGTAGTTCCTAATTGGTTGATATAGGCCATTATATCAACCAACGAAGACGCTGCCACGACAGACGCACGCAATGAGTGGTGAGCAGATAACTGATTTACACATTTGTATTTAGACATAGTTAGATGAAGATAAATAGTGATTTATTGCAGACATTAACTATTATAAATACAGTTCTACTTTTTACTCTAACCGAGTACTCGCTTCTTCTTACCGTCTTCCTCTGCACGTACGAGTGTACGTGAAGTTACGAGGCACCGCCTTATTCTGTTATCAGAATAAGTAGCTTGTACTGTCACCAGTACAAGCTTCAGGGTGCCCCGTTACACTCTACGTATAATCGCATGTTCGTCTCCATTGGTATCTAACTCGGGTGCGCATCTTGCGATTGACACCGGTATGTGGGCAGCTGAGTCGCGATGTGCGAAACCCGACGCAGCAACATATTGATGCTGCTAAAAGGGTGCTACGTTTTTTAATCGCCGCGAGAAGTATAGTCATCGTGTATTCTCGAAACAAGGTGATGAGCCGAGTACCGAATCTAAAACTCGATGGTTTTGCGATTCAGACTGGGGCAACTACCCGGACACAAAAAAGCATCACCGGTTTTGTACATTGCCTCGCTGGAGGTGCGATTCCATGGGCTTTCTGGAGACAGAGCATTGTAGCCCAGTCGACAGCGGAGGCAGAATCTGTTGCGGCATTTGAGGCATGCATGGTAGGGCAAGGTCTAAGAAAAATGCTGATACAAGTCTTCCCCAAGATTCAGCTTACTTTTCGTATGGGAATTGATAACCAAGCTGTCTATGTCATGGCAACAAACCCAACCTACAGACGAGACATATGGAGCTACGCTGGCACTATGTCAGGAACCAAGTAGCAAAAAGAACTGTGGACTTGTGGAAGGTCAAGACAGAGGATAGCCATTCTGACCTGATGACGAAGCCACTGACTTATGCAAAACTCGAGAAGCTATGTACAATGATTCTACTGACCACAGAGAGATTGTCCAAAGTGATGGAGTAACTTTGGGGGGGTGTATTGGAAACTACACCGTACTCTAGGGTCAGGTTGAAGACGTTAGGAACTGCTCGATAGGGAAAGGAGAACGAAGCGATAGGACGATCATATCTAGAAGGAAGTGAGCGCGACAAGGCAGATGTCTATAAAGATTGTAGAAGAGCAAGAACCAGGTCTACCTAGCAGAGTACTGATCTCGTCAGTTCCAAAGTTACCTAAAGGTAAACAAGTCGTTCGCGAGTGTTTATCGTGGTGTAATTTCTATTAGGGTTATGAGCCCAAGTGCAGACCGACTACGCGCTGCTGCACGACCTTCACGGCACACAAGATGAAGCATGCAGTCTTCGGGTCCAAGCAGCGACGCGGATGAACAAGGATGTAAAACTGGGCCAACGGAACTCCCATAAATCGGAACGGAGGCGATTGGGTTTTCTACAAGCACGCTATGATGAACGAAAATGAAGAAAGCTTGTTGGATCAGATTGCTATCGGCTAGGAATGTTTAGATAGCAGCTGGAATGACGAAGAGAAAGGAAACTTCAAGAAGAAGCGGGCTACGATAAAAAGCTTAATCCAAGGCTCGCTCTCTACGAAGCTAGCCAAGCAAGTGATGATAAAGAGTACCGGCACGAAGATGTGGGAGGAACTCGTATGAGTTTATGAGGACAAGTCGAACCTTGCGATGACTGCACAAAAGGTGTGCATGCTGCAGGCCGAATGACACCAAACGAATCTGCGAGGACAGGAGAATGTCCGCAGTCACTTGCATACACCATTTGCAATCAAGACTCAACTGGCGGATTTGGATGATCCCGTAAACGACTTGCAAATGGTGGATCGCATGTTGCGAAGTCTACCTGCACAGATATGTTACGATGAACTACGCCAGAAGGTGTTGCTGATCTCCAATTTGGCACATTACACGCCGGAGCTTCTTCGCGAAATGATTACACCGCATAATCAAACAATGAAGACTGGGAAGGAAGCATCTTCGGCTGGAGACAGTACAAAGGGAACACATCTCACAAGAAATTAGTGGGGCGTGTCAAGAATGATAAGAAGATTAGAACGATAGGTGAAAATAGCGGCTGTTTCCATTGTGGTGGAATTTATCTGATCGCGATTGTCAATGCTTGAAAGGAAAGAGGGCGGCAAATTCCGATCATGCTCAGTCCGTAGACCTGCTAATGAAGGCAGAGCTATCCCAGGAGCGTGAACTTGTCCAAAACTAGGATGGTGCAAAGCGTGAAGTGATGTTTGGGGAAGAAACCAAGCTAAAACTATTTTAACGACTTATGAACCTAGTCTTTGGTGTTTTGACATCGGATCTAATGCTCATATGACAGCGTGTAAATAGTAATTTACGACGTTACAAAACATGACCGACAGCAAATAGAATTCGATAATTTCGGGAAACGCGGATGGTATGACGCTGAAGCAGAAAGATTTGGCACTAATTTTCTCGCTGTCGAGATCGATGACCAAATGGTCTACTTTATGGTCGAAGATGTGTTATATGTGCCAAAAGCGAAATGTAACCTCTTTTCGCCTGAATTAGCAATCAATCAAGATTTCTAAACGTCTTGGGATAAGAAAACAAATTCATTTAAGCTGCAAAGAGATGGATCGACGTCATCCGAACGCAGTATGATGGTCATATCTGGACTTTTAAGACACATAAAATAGGAAGTAAAACCAAAACCAAGAACCGTGTGGCAAGGAAAAGAAAGTCTTTGCAAAACATCCGTTACGGATGGTGTTGCAGAAATTGGCGTCTGACACAAGTGTCTTGGGAGTAAATGATAGGATATCATTAGGCTTATGATTGATCGAGGGCTGGCGAACGCATCATGCTTAAGAAATGTGGTATAATCGAGTGTACTGACTGTCACTTCGGGAAGAAAAGACGAAAAACGTTTCGCAAAGCTATCGACAGAAAAATCAAGTAAGTAAACGAGGTAATATTTGCTTATCTACTCTTTCCAGGGGTCCATAGTAGAACACCGTATTCCGCATCTTTGGAAATCATGGAAGGATTATCGCGCTACGTTAAAAATTATCTCTCGAAATCAAAGACCGAAGGTGAAGTAAATGGTCACCTAAGGATTACATCTCCTGGGTGAAACGTCAACATGACACATTTTCAAATATTTGGTGAGACAGGTTTTGACAGAAAAAGACCAAGAATTCTGTAATGGCACTATGGAGACATGGTATGCTACATATAGTATAGCTTACACCAAAATAGCACCACACATTCGCAGCTAAATTTATTCTAGCGGACGCACCAAACGTCGATCGGAATGGTCAATACGATGATGATGACTTAGTCTGGACTGACAAAGTCTTGTCAGTCTTACGCAATGGAAAATGATGTACACATTATGAATCGTGTGTACTGTAAATGTGCAGGTTGTACACCGTACGAAAGTATGTTCGGCTGTAAACCAAACATTAGTCATGTGCGACCATTTGTTTCGCTTTGCTTATGCCATATTCCAGTATTGATATGGAAGAATTCGGAGTGGATTGCAAGATTGGCTTTCTGTTAGGGTACCGCGAAGACATTGTGGGATGTCATGTGTACTTTCCGACTGAACACAAGAAGGATTATGTTTCAAACGTGAAAATTAATGAGTCTATTGCGTACAAAGATCCATATGAGGCTACGTACACATCGAGAGTATACATGGCTGAGGCCGTTCGTGAATCCATCGAGGCGAACGAGATTGATGTTGGTAACATTGATGTGATTGCTGCGGACGGACACGATAAATTATCACATGAAGCCGAAGCCAGCGCAGTTTCAGATATGTGTACAGCTGTCGATATGATCTCACAACAAACTGATTGTGATATCGATATGATCTCATACCAAACTGATTGTGACAACACAACCGAGCCGTTTGGATTGAGTGACATTGACAGTATTGGCAATACCCCACGGGAACAGGGAGAAAATGTGGAAAACGACGTATCACATGCAGCAAATTGTTCCCCTGGTGATCTGGACGAGCTGGTACAAAGCAATGATCAATATAGGGCAGAAGGAGAAAGGGAAACGTCGTCTTACTACCCAAGATCACGTGACTTGCAAACGGTGAAGAGCTCACAAGAAGATCTGGTTTAAAAATATCGAAAAATGTGAGATGAGATACTGCATAACAGTCCTATGCCTGCACTTGATCGGGATGGGGATAGAACTGCAGGCAGCAAATTTGATAAACGAGACTGTTTAAATGATTTTATCACGGATGCTGACGCCACTGACGATTCAGATAGAGGTAATAAAACTTCAGTATCGACGGAACTTCTCAATGCTGATGACAATCCTTAGTTAACGTGATGATGAAAGTGACTGTGAAAGTGAGTCAGGAGTTGAACAGTGGAAGAATGGGACAAAAGGCCTCATCACTGATCCAGTCGAGTAGACGACGTTTAGCATAATAGACGAGATGATGTTCAAATAGATTTTTGACTGTCTGCTCGATCTAAGTGATGCGAGAGAACTCATATTGTACCCGGTAGCGTATCAAGAAATAGCACTTTCCTCACATCAACTGATCGGACGTCGACGTTAACGAGATGCTGAAGTCCGGAGAACGCGTGAAGGAAAGCGTGCTAAGGTGGATATGAAGCGACTTAAAGCATCCCGGTTGCATCGTATCCGTATTGTTAACAAGCAGGAGCAATGTGCAATTATCAATTTTGAAGACTTCAAGGTGTATTCTGCATTTCGTGTAATGCATTCAAGTTATTCAAGACGACGAGATGTACGCAAAAAGGATTTAAAGATCCCTACAAACTATCGCCAAGCGACACGTGTAATACAAGCAACAGCGTGGCGTGAGGCCATGGATGCGGAAATGTCTGCACTAAAGTCAAATAAGTCCTCAGGAAATTTCTACAATCGGACATGTCAAGAGGACAGCAAACGACTAGAACCATGTGGGTCTGTGACGTCTAGATGTACCATTTGGGATATGTAGTGAGACACCGGGCCTGAATTGTCGCACGAGGCGATAAAAAGCGTCTAGATATGAGTTGCAAGGAAACCTTTTTGCCTGTGGCACGCATGGTCACATTCAGGATGTTTGTTGCCGTTTCTGTGTAATCGAACTTCATGATCGAGTTAGTTGACATAAATACTGCCAACCTTACCGCTGAGTTGGACATAAAGCAGTATGTGAAAGGGGTCGAAATGTTACTTTCGTACTAAAGAAGGACATATTTACATTACTGGCAAGGCCTTGTACGGTCTTCGTCAGTCTGGACGTGAGTGTAATACTGAAGTATATTTTTTGGTTTACTGAATTTGGTTTACCCAGTGTCCGACCGATCCATGTTCCTAATTTTTATCCTGCAATAGCGTACTCGCTATGGTACGTTTGTACGTAAACGACATCCTTTGTGTGACCAATAAAGTCGAGTTTATGACGAGATTGTTTGAGCAGATTTGCAAGAAGTACAGATTAATAAACATGCGATTGTCTGTAGAGGAAACAGAAAAGGACCGACGAAAGCGAGCCCCTGCAATTCGCAAGAAGATTTACGTATCTCGAAATTGGCTAGTTCACTCAAGTAGATGACCACATGTACAAGACCTGACCTTGCATATTGCGTTGGGCAGCTGAGTCGCGATGTGCGAATACCGAAGCAGCAACATATTGATGCTGCTAAAAGGGTGCTACTTTTTTAATCGGCACGAGAAGTAAAGGCATCCACTAATGTCTTGTGGGATGTGTTCCCTCTCGTACCGTCTAGCCGAAGATGCTTCCTTCCCAGTCTTCATTGTTTGATTATGCGGTGTAATCATTTCGCGAAGAAGCTCCGGCGTGTAATGTGCCAAATTGGAGATCAGCAACACCTTCTGGCGTAGTTCATCGTAACACATCTGCGAAGGTAGGCTTCGCAACATGCGATGCACCATTTGCAAGTCGTTCACGGGAGCACCCAAATCCGCCAGTTGAGTCGTGACTGCAAATAGTGTGTGCAAGTGACTGCGGAAATTCTCCTGTCCTCGCAGATTCGTTTGGTGTCATTCGGCCTGCAGCATGCACGCCTTTTGTGCAGTCATCGCAAGGTTCGACTTGTCCTCATAAACTCATACGAGATCCTCCCAAATCTCCGTGCCGGTACTCTTCATCATCACTTGCTTGGCTAGCTTCGTAGAGAGCGAGCCTTGGATTAAGCTTTTTATCGTAGCCCGCTTCTTCTTGAAGTTTCCTTTCTCTTCGTCATTCCAGCTGCTATCTAAACATTCCTAGCCGATAGCAATCTGATCCAACAAGCTTTCTTCATTTTCGTTCATCATAGCGTGCTTGTAGAAAACCCAATCGCCTCCGTTCCGATTTATGGGAGTTCCGTTGGCCCAGTTTTACATCCTTGTTCATCCGCGTCGCTGCTTGGACCCGAAGACTGCATGCTTCATCTTGTGTGCCGTGAAGGTCGTGCAGCAGCGCGTAGTCGGTCTGCACTTGGGCTCATAACCCTAATAGAAATTACACCACGATAAACACTCGCGAACGACTTGTTTACCTTTAGGTAACTTTGGAACTGACGAGATCAGTACTCTGCTAGGTAGACCTGGTTCTTGCTCTTCTACAATCTTTATAGACATCTGCCTTGTCGCGCTCACTTCCTTCTAGACATGATCGTCCTATCGCTTCGTTCTCCTTTCCCTATCGAGCAGTTCCTAACGTCTTCAACCTGACCCCAGAGTAAGGTGCGGTTTTTAATATAGATGATGCGCGAAGAGCAGCAACTTTACACACCCGTTGACCGCCTGATTGTTGTGGCTCTGTAGACGTTGTACCTTTCTTGCGGAGCACACAGCACGTATGTATGCATGCCATATTACGTTTGTGTGGAGGACGCCTCAAAAATTTCCGGCATTGTAAAATTACCTGAATAATATGGTCGCCATTCGGCATCCCTTCACGTTGAAAGATATAGAGACGGCTGCGTTGACGGTCTTGGCGTCGTTGATGTTGTCGTGGTTATCGTAAGAGACGTCTTTGTCGACGACATTTTGATTTGAAGACGTCTATGTTAGCCACATTGATTTCAAAGTGCGTGTACTAAAGCTTGTTGTAGGCACTTTGTAACCAGGTGTTTCGATGCTGCCACTGGGAATGCATTCACCATTATGCAAATATAGCAATTTTCGTTAAATAAGTCATGTTTGTTACATGGCACGAATGCGTACACATGAAACAAGTGCAGTGTGCCCCTCAAGATGTTTCAAGCGTCAAGTCGTCTCCTCATCATCGCCATACGACTATGTTCAATCGCTCGGCTCTCCCTCCTTTCGATTCGCAGCGCATCACCTGCTGGTATTGCCATTACAGTAAATGCGACTTATTATGGAATAGTATAGTTTAAATAAGTAAATCAAAATTTGGATACAATCAGAACTAGATTGAGTACAACAAATTAATATTAATACGTCGTATCTGATTAGTCAAAACAAATCACCGGTACAATGACCCAATTACGACCGGGTCCGTTACCCAATTACCACCGGGTCCGTTACCTAATTACGACCGGGTCCGTTCAACCGTTTTCACCCAATCTGGTCCACAATTTCGTCCGACGCCCTCTAGCCCTTCGAGCGTTCCTGTCCATTCAAACCAAAAATGTGCGGCATCGTCGCGATCCTGCGTTCTCTGCTGCCCGAGGCCGAGCTCCGGCAAGCCGCTCTGACAGCGGGAAAGAAGATCCAGCACCGCGGTCCAGATTGGAACGGCGTGCGTGTGTTTGCTGATCGTGGCGTCGCGCTCGAGCACGAGCGTCTGGCGATTATCGATCCCGAATCGGGCGCCCAGCCGCTTGTAAGCAACGACGAGCAGCGCAACATCACGTGCTGCGTGAATGGCGAGATCTACAACTACCGCGAGCTCGCTCAAAGCCTCCAAGTGCCCTATTCGTTCCGGACCAAGTCGGACTGTGAGATCCTCATTGCGCTCTATCTCGAACAAGGCGTCTCGTTTGTCTCGCAGTTGCGAGGCATGTTTAGCTTTGTGCTTTATGACTACAAGAAGGACTTTTTCCTGGCGGTGCGAGACCATATGGGCATTACGCCGTTGTATTACGGCTACGGAGCCGATGGGAGTGTCTGGTTTGCGTCTGAGATGAAAGCTCTGGAGGACGAGTGTGTGCGCTTTGAGGTCTTTCCACCAGGTCATCTATTTACAAGCGATACGGAAACGTGCACTCGGTGGTATAAACCCAACTGGTACGATGCTGGCCACGTTGGTACGACGCCACTGGATCTGAAAGTGCTGCGGGACGCGTTTGAAGCGTCAGTCAAACGCCGTATGATGTCGGATGTGCCTTGGGGCGTGCTGCTATCAGGTGGATTAGATTCATCCCTTGTAGCGTCTATTGCTGTGCGAGAGAAGCAGAAACGCGTGGCACAAGGTGGCGAGTGGATCAACAAGATCCACTCGTTTACAATCGGTCTCGAGAATTCTCCTGATCTGAAAGCCGCCAAGGAGGTGGCCGACTTTCTTGGCACAATCCACCACTCGTACACTTACACGATTCAAGAAGGACTTGATGCTGTGTCCGAGGTCATTAAGCACTTGGAGACATACGACGTGACCACGATCCGAGCGTCCACGCCCATGTTCCTCATGTCACGCAAGATCAAAGCTATGGGTATCAAGATGGTCTTGTCGGGTGAAGGTGCCGACGAGATTTTTGGTGGATACCTGTACTTCCACAAGGCCCCGAATGCTGAAGCTTTTCACAAGGAGACGGTGGCTAAATTGTTGTCGTTGCACCAGTACGACTGTCTTCGTGCCAACAAGTCCACGAGTGCGTGGGGACTCGAGGCCCGCGTACCGTTCCTGGACGTGGACTTCCTTGATATTGCCATGAACATTGACTCCCGAGAGAAGATGATTGACGCCAAAGCCAACAAGTTTGAAAAGTACATTATCCGCAAGGCTTTCGACGACAAGGAACACCCGTATTTGCCCGAGCACATCCTGTGGCGTCAGAAAGAGCAGTTCTCGGATGGTGTCGGCTATGGATGGATCGATTCGCTCAAGGACTTGGCCGAGCAGAAAGTCACGGAGCGCCAGATGAAACACGCCGAGCGCCTTTTCCCGTACAATACGCCGCAGTCCAAGGAGGCCTATTTTTACCGCAGTATCTTCCAGCACCACTTCCATCGCGAGGTGGCTGCCCAGACGGTGCCCGGTGGACCCAGTATTGCCTGTAGCACCCCGGCGGCTATCGAATGGGACGCTGCATTTAAAAATGCGGCTGACCCGTCTGGTCGGGCCATTGCCGGCGTCCACGTGGATGCCTACACCGGGTAAGTACGTGTCGTATCTTCTGATAGTCGCGACTTCCTTCCCTGCTATTTTGCGTAATAAATACAGCACTTAAACGAAACGCAGACAAGTGCTCGAGTGCATGTTTTGTGTCTTTTCAGTTGGCGTGTGTCCGCTGAGTTCGTGAACAGTTTGCCACTGCTGAGCCAGTAACATTCGGGTTTCCGTATATAACGATCGTGTTTATTGAAATTTACGTAGCAAATTTTCGCCGCCCATGAAAAAAGCGCAGCTCGCCTTTTTCATATCGACAACCTCCTGCGAAGAACGTTAGGTTATTCATCTTCACCTGCGCAAGCTTAAATTCGCGTAACGCGATATTAAAAATTGAGCAATTTTTATCAGAATTGTTAAATAAATATCAAAACTTTTATTACTTTTTTCCGTCAAAAGTCGTCAAGTCTTGTAAATTAGCTCGAGTGAATGATGTCTATGTGCCGCCGCTTGATGCAAAAGCATCTTATCAATCGCTTATGGATCGACCTCATTCTGTCGTCCATCGACACAGAACGTCTCTGCATGTTGTTGAACATGTGGTTGTGAACTGGCGCTCAAGAAAGACTGACGCTTAAATGCTAATGAATAACAGTTGCGGCTACCCTATTTTAGTCGAAGTATACTTCATTTCGGCCTTAATTGGGGGCTAAGTGAGATCTAAGCGCGCACGAATACCGTTAAAATCTACCACGTCACCATTTTATTTGTGCATCAGAATGTGTCGGACCAAATCATCCTCCTTCGCTTTTATGACATCGCAATTTGTGGACGCATCAGAATGATGTTACTTTTACTCGAACAAGCTGTTAGAGATCAGCGATTATTTAAGATACGTCTGACCATATTTGGTGCACGGCGCTCCCTTGACGATTGAGTTCTTTTGCTAGCTTCTGGTGAGACTTTAGTAAATGAATTAGTGCAAGAGTCTTTACCAGCATGAATATGATCTTTAGCGCTCACAACGACTCTGCGAGACATCAAGTAGTAGTCGCTGAAATAGACAGTGCTGCTACACCACATCGTGCTGCTTTGTCTTGTGCAGTGAATGCCTTCCCTACATTGCAGTTTAACAAAACTCATTCTAATTGTGACTACCGATAAATTGAGCTCGGTCTGATTCAGCTCTCTTTATACTTGCAAGTTGAATGGTAAACTTTGGGCGCCCAAGAAGAATGCATTCTTTATAGGCAGTAACGTTTTGGCTGTAGGGACATTTCGTTGATTTCCGGGAATTGATTGCATACCATGTTGTTGCTCATTTAATTCTATATCTTCCGCTCGAATAATGTGAAGCTACTGGATATTGGATGCGACATAAAAATCTAAGAGGTAGCTGTATACTGTCGGATACCGCATTGGCTTGATGCGAAGACGAAGTGAGACTTGTTCGCATCAACCCCAAATACTTTGACAAAATTCATCTTACGTTGTCTAATGAACATACTTCGGGACGTGCCAAGCTATGTACTGTCTCGCTCTCTAACAAGTAAACATCTGCGTATATGACATCTCGTCGAGAGCTCGCAACGCGCTCGTGTCGAGTTGCTTTCCCGTTACCTGATAGAGTGCCGTAAGCTTGGTGATTCGGTGAAGTAGCCACTGCTATAGTTGCTCGCTGGAAATTGAGATCTACGTTTAGAATACACGGGCTGTGTGAATAGTACAAAGAACGACACAAATGACGGCATTGAGTTGCGCCTTCGATCGAAATATTAATTACGCTCGCTCAAAGGCGTCTCCTCAACTATTGTTTGTGTATATTGAAAGGAGAAGCTCTTCTCAGATATACAAGATCGGAGTACCCTGTTTTGTTTTGCAACAGTAGACGGGTGCAATAAACATCTGTAACGGTGTCGCTGCGGACAACGCTAGCTGCTCCCAGCAATATCAGTGGCAAAATTGTGCCAGATCTAAGTCATAATTGACTGCGGCTTTTCGACGCAGCAGATTGTTAGCACTGTTGTTACCGGGGTAGCAGACATCGCTAAGTAACTTAAATGCTATTTATCGACCTGGCGTTGACGCTAATCGGCCAAAGGCTTATCGGACAGAAGCTTCAAAAACACCACAACACAACCGTGCTGTTTACACATTATTTCACAATGGAAGGAAGGAAGCCTTCTTGACGCTCTAATCATCTCGCACCTGAAAGCCTTGGCAATCCACAATGGTACCATTTGAATTGTCAAAAGCAAAACATCAAAACATTCTTTGTTTTGCCCATTCAATACGGTCGACATTTACTGATTACACGTGAATACAAACTGCACAGCACCACACGAAAGTGTGCTGTGGGTGAAACGATCCGACACACTACAAAAATCCCTTGCACACTTGGCAGAATGGGTTTTGTGTAAATGCGTTTGACCCCATGAAGAGCGGCTAGGCTCAGAAGTAGCCCCCACCCGAATTCAGAGGGTCCCGTGTAATCATCAATATGAGCGTCCATCGCTCACTGCGTCACCTAAGGAGGTACGTACGATTGCAGAGCCTGCGAGAGATCCTTGATGAGATCTTTCGCGTCCTCGACACCGATGGACAGACGCACAAGATCCTCGGGGAACGAGCGCGCCTTGCGTACCTCCTCCGGAATACTAGCGTGCGACATCGCACCGGGCAGCGAGATCAACGAGTTCACGCTGCCAAAGCTCACGGTGATCTTAAACAGCTTCGTCACTGTCAGCAGGTGCTGAGAGAAAGCGAGCGAGCCAGTACGGAAACACACCACCGAGCCACTACCTCGAGCTTGTGAGTCGTGGATCTTTCGGTCGGGCGAGTGTTCGTCCAGCAGATTCGTGTAGTGCACGGTCTTGATAAGCGGATGGTCGTTCAAAAAGTTGGCAACCTTGACGGCATTTTCCTGCGCTGCAAGCACACGCAGACTCATGGTCTTAACGCCACGCAGCAGCAGCCAGCAGTCAAACGGCGCGAGGCCAGTCCCCTCCGCGTTCTGGTAGAAGTAAATGTCTCGGCAGAGCTCCGGGTCCTTCGCGATGACAATTCCCGACATCGTATCACTGTGTCCGCACACGAACTTCGTGGCCGAGTGCACGACAATGTCCGCCCCTAACTTCAGCGGATTTTGCAACACTGGACTCATCATTGTATTGTCCACAGACAACAGGGCACCGACTGTATGTGCAGCTTGGGCGAGGCGTCGGATGTCACAAATTCGCTGCATAGGGTTAGTAGGGGACTCCATCATGACCAACTTCGTCTTGTCTGATAGAGCTGCCCCTAAGTTCTTAGGACCATTTTCGCCCGATAAGTCCACGTACTTGACGCTGATTCCGTTTTTTGCCGCGACTTTACTCAGCAGGCGGTACGTTCCGCCGTACGAGTCGTCCGAGAGCACGATTTCATCCCCGGCATGCGCTAGACGGGAAACAGCCGAGAGTGCAGCCATGCCACTCGTGAAGGCAAATGCCCGATGTCCGCTCTCGAGCTCGGCCATTTGGCGCTCTAAAGCTGCCCGTGTAGGGTTGCCCGAGCGCGTGTAGTCGTAGGCGCCGAACGTGTCGCCAGAAGGTTGCGTGAAGGTGGACGTCTGATAAATCGGCATGGTCGCTGACCCGTGTGGGTCGTCTTTGCACGCGTCAAAACTGACAAGTCGCGTACTTAAGTGGAATTCCTCCTCTGTGTCGTCATCACCGTCTCCTTTACTGGCGTTGATTGTCGTGCCTTGAACATAGTCGACAGCTAGCGCCTCGTTCCCGTCCAAATGGGCCCGTACGCGCTTAGACGTGGACTCTAGCTCATGACGGGGAACGAAGATCTTCTCGGGTTCCGTCTGATTCGACCCTGACACGAGCTGCGTGACGTAACTGCGCTCGAGCATAAACTCGAGGCGCGACGAGAGGGACGCGTCAGTCGACACCGCCGCGTCATTGGGCTGCTGGGACACGGGCGACGAGGCTTTGGGCGAGCAGGAGCTCGTGGCCTCGCGCTCTGAGCGCAACGTGCGTTCGGCCTCGAAGAACTGGCGCGTGCGCAAATAGTCGCACACGAGGTCAAACACTTCAGACTCGCCGAGACTCTGCTGCAAGGCCGCAGAGGAGGAAGACGAGACCATTGGCACTAATGGGGCGGGTTTAGGTATCACTGACTGGTAGTCGATGGGACACAACGGTGACGCGTACGTGCTGAATGAGGAGCTCTTGAGCGCGGGTTGACGACTGACTCGCTGCTGGGGAAGCGTGTGGTCTGTGTTAACGCGGATCAAGTGTGTAAGGAATTGAATTGTGGAAGGTAATGGATTGCAGAAGGAAGTGAGAGTGAGACAAATTCTAGAGAGGTTGTGAAGCACGAGCGTGCATCTTATGCAAGCTCAAGTATTTGCGTTTAGGTATCAGCTCATATTTTATAGAGTGGGATATACTTGTGTTGGTTCAGGCATATAAAGTACGTGGATTATGGTTGTCTGAGGTAAATGCGGTGACCACGACATAATTAATTTCGAAAACTTTTATTATTATTCATAGAGGTCGATGTGTGGGACATGTTGATCTGACGTTTTTGTCCTGGACGAAAACAAAGTCTTGGTATGGCACGTTTCTTATAACGTCCGGTTCATTGTCAACAGGTCAAGGTTAGGGGATGTGTTCGTGAACCTGCTCTATCTTCTGATAGACAAACTCCTGTACAAAGTGTCGCACTGTAGCTCCCATTTTCGCTGACGAAGACATGGACGACGATGTTACCATTCTCACCTTTGCTGTAATTCACTTGCTCATGTACCCTGGAGCACTCGGAAGTACTTTTGTTTGCCTGCTCTCGTATTCGCGCAAGTGATAAGTGTTGAATGAGTCTTCTTCCAGCTAAGCATCGACTCTGATAACCATGCACTCTGACACATTGCGTTAATTATGGGGTTACAGGCCGCGCGCATCGGCCACCCCCTAAAAAATTCCTCCAGTGCGCATGCATTCACTATGCACAGTACTGCCATCACTACATTGCGGCTGGTATGTACTTGATAGACGCGTGGTCCAGCGCGAGGATGGGATACAGCTACTGGTACCACAAAGAAACGGCCAGCGAATCCTGAGCAACTGAAGAAGCCAAGTGTATCGAAGAATCGATATTACTTTTCGTCTATAATTGAGGTGACTTGTGTATTATGCTAACCACTTGGCACTCATATTAACCGCTTTACAGGGAGTAGGACACACGAAAGCCACACTGCTACTTCATTATTAGACGAACAACGAAGTAAGCAAGCTTTAAAACTAATGCGGCAAGGCTAAAGTAGTTTGTACTAACAAGCAAAACCACTGAAGCAGTGTTTTACATTGGTTATGCGAACGCCTTCCGGATGAATTCTCTGCTAAAATTGGTGCAGTTTGCTACTGCAGTAGTCACATATTCGAAAAGGTGCAAGCAGTCCACCCGTGCATTCTGTCGCCTTTTTATTCGGTGCAGCACTGTACGTAGATAAGAGTTCGCACGTCAGGATTTAAAATAAATGTCCGATTCAAATTAGGATAGGGGGGCAAGCTCTGGAGCTCGCCCTTTGATATGAGTAATCCAGTTTGGAGAACTGAATCAAGTTGCAAAACGCTATACAACAGCAGCTATCACTAAAAATGAGTATCATGCTGTTCGTGTCTGTGTTACATGGCGTTAACGTCTGTGTGAATCCAGTACAGTATACTTGTGCCAGGCGATCAGCCTTTGCTTATGAGTGTACAGCATTCGCTTATGTGATCGTATCGCGCGCGTCAAAATAGTGACCTCGTCAAAGAGTGACTCGAACATGCCTGTACCTTTTAGAGGGGACAGTCTAGATTGCACTTGATATGAGTAAGATGCACCTAACCGTGTTATTTACAGATACACAGACACACACGGATAAGTACGAATCAAAGTTTGGCATACAACCTTGCGCACAGTCACTAACAACTCCGCCCTTCGGGCTCGCAACAATCATACAATATTGGTACTCACTCGGTCGCTGTTACCTCGTTTTATCGGATCAGTGATTTTATTAACTAAGCAGCAATTACCCTAAATTAGACAGAATTGGGATTGTCTCAGTCGTTGCAATTCCTAAATCGGACATGTCTGCGACAATTTATGATTTCACAAATTTTCATCGTTACTGTCGTTCCGTTCAAATTTCGCCATTAAAGCCGCGACCTCGTATCTTTCTTATTTGATGCAGTTATTTCGGTTTTTTATATGTTCAGCTTGTTCTTTACACGACTCAGAGCACGGTTTTTACAAAGGTAAGTAGGCGGCATTTTAACATATGCTTGAAATACTGTTTTAACAAGAGGTCCAACGGGACGTTCAACTATGGGTTAATTTCAAAAACACCTAGCGACTTACAAATTGTACATCTAACATCCATTTGATTCTGGCAAATTTTGGTCTCGAAGTTTAAACCACCACACAAATAACAGCTCAGGATAATGGTGGTCACCACCACCAAAGCCTGTTCCATAAAACGTGAATTTGCATGAATATGATAGCGGCGTGTAAAAAACTCAAAGAAATTCTACAAAACCCCTATTTGTGAGAGGATTCACAAACACCGTCTGTGTAACCTTCACAAACACCATTTGTGAAATCCAAGTGAGGTTATCTGCCACCAAAACCTAAGCGACAACATTTATGCTACTAAGTACCACTACTAATTACACTATTAATACTGCTGCCAAACCATCCGTTTTCCTTGATTTTAAGCCTGTACCGTTGCTGTGCATGCTGCACAGGAGTCATCAAAGCACGCAGAAGCCGAGCGCCATCAAAGCGTTTACACAATTTAATATAAGCGTAGTGTGATGTAAATGTTAAATCATGTGCAATGCATCATTATTAGCGGTACCGCTTCGTCGATGAAATCTGTCTTGAACCCTCGTACGGTTGCTTTACATGGCCACGTGAGGCGGCAGCTGCAATCACCCACCAGAAAGATCTATAAAGAAATGCCGTCAATTTTAAAAGAATTGCCGGCATTCGCAATTCTTTATAATCCCTCTGGTGGGTTAATGCAGCTGCCTCCTCACGATCGTATTGTTTAGTATTTCTCTATGTTGCTATATCTTCTCTATTGGCAGCTTACTGAGTTCATTTGCAGGACTCTCTGTTTCTACGTATGATCTTCATTGCGGCACGCAGCATCTTCATGGGGCAAATCATTTGACGAAGGGTGTTTGTGAGCTGGGCATCTTGACCCTGCCACATCCGTATCATAATGTGCTGCACTATATCGCTGGTCCTCCCGGAGGTCTGTCTTAAGGGCTTAGTAACGTCCTCCAAACCTTGATTGGTGCGGATTCGACTTCTTGCAGCGCTTGATTATTTTATTGGGTAAAGTTAGCATTTATAACGCCAGGGGTAAACGCCAGGGGACTTCTATATCTGCACTTGAATTTGGAGTGGGATTTCTGCGGCAGCTTCAGACGAAGTCCTTATACCGTTAAGCATCATCTTCGGTGCTTCGCGATTCAGATAAATTTGCAATCGCTGTACCTAAATATATATTATGGGAGATACCCCATACCATAGAGATGGGCCTTTGGAAAAAAATTGCAGCGTTGACAAAATGCTTGTCGTCTCTCAAAAAGCCACGTAAAAGCATCGTACGAAGCGTGAAAAGAGCATTATGTTGGTAAACGTACATTTTACTTCGACCGTCTTTGAGTATTCTAAGGCACCACAGCAGCTCACGAGAGCTCATTTTTAAAAAAGTATGTTGCTCCCGAGGTGTCACGTGTCGTGGGGTTGGTATAATAAGGTGTGTATGTAGCGTCTGTAAAGGTATGAAGTGTGATAGTTATGTGAGCACCAACACAATCAGTAAAACGATTTTGTCGTCTCCACAGATTCTAAGGACTCACAAACACCATTTGTAATGGGCCACCCCGTTACATAAGTAGTTTCGATTAAGTTTACATGTTACTTAGGTAAAGGAGCTACTTCCGAGGTAGCGGAAGTACCACGTCGTATATTTTAGCTGGTTTAATGGGCTTGGTCCCGTTATTCGCCAGTAAGATATGGGCACATAGATTGAGTGATTCCCATGAGTCCAAGGGAACCATTCGTACTTAGGATGGTTTATAAGTCAATAATATAAATAGAGTTAGAAATACTTAATACCTAAAACTTGGGTCTAGGCTTCCTAAGCATCTATTGTGTAAGTTAGTACGGGTTGTTCTAGCCCCGTTTCATGTTAAATTACCTAAACTTAAGTCTCATTTGAGCCTGAAAAGGCTTGGGAATCTTTAAGTTTACACCCTTTTAATTACATACGCTGAGATACTCCACGAATTTGTGTGTCTTCCTTTTAAAAAGGTAGTAATGGTAGATTCGCTACAACTGCTGTCAAGGCGTAATTGCTCCTCTTGTAAAAATCTCAAATAATTTTTAAAGGCGGTTTAATTTCTGGAGAATAAAGAGCTTGCTGCATCTGCATGACGATTTGTTGTTTCAGTGCACGAGACAAAGAATTCTGCGGCTCGTAGTCACAATCGACATTTGTGATGTATTTATCACATTTTCCTCTCCTTCACTGTCGGTTTCTATAGAACTGATTTGTATAATTTATCACGACGCGGATGACCGATACGTTCCGCTACATAGTACAACTTATAAAAGGTGGGTAAAGCTTATGCCGATGCATCTATGGAACTGTACAATTCAAAGGCATTCATAATTGCTTACTTTGTAAAACAGTGTTAATTGGTAATCCGCTTATGCTTTTATTGTCCTCAACATCTCGTTAAATCAAACGCTATCATCTTTTCCATCCGTACAAGAGCTTAAAATTGGACCCAATCAACAGTTCTTCACCTGTCTATCGCGGCTTTAGCGCAAAAAATTATCCGACTGCGTCGCAAGCGCACCCACATTTAGCGTTTAAGATAGTTGCTGAGACTTCCGACTAATCTCTCTGTTTGTGTCTACCACATCGAAGTTTTGTCACTCTGATAGCCAGCATCTATATTCTCTTCAATCATAAGTATGTGGTGCCTAATATGTCAACGGTACAAGCATCGCATTTTCAGGGTAGACCGCCTGGAGAATGTCCAAATCATGTACGAGAAGAGTCATCGATCATTTTCAGCCCGAATTCGCGCTGAGGCTGTCGTGATTTCATCTCATTAAAGTTGGGCTTTCGCTGCGACTTCATTTTGAAATATCTCAATATATTGGCAATGTAAAGACAAGACGTTCAGATCACAACATGTATACGGACCTGCAATTCATGTTCGTATCTCTACATCATCATTCGCGTTGTAATACACCTTCTAAGGATTTATCCACCTCTTTGGTTGGGTAAAAATACTACTAATGCCTCTGTTGCAACATGTTTGTCCTTTTCAGAAACAACTCTGAACACTAGCTCCTTTTAGGAGCCTGAATAAATAATGCACCTCAAAATCCAGCTTATTAATTGAGCTTTCAGATAGTGTTAGTCGTGTGCTTTTCCAGTAGCCGCAAGTAGAGAAATCTACACCTGAAAACTCATCATTGATGAAAGTTTTGACGCCGAGGTCGATTGCTATGCGATGAAGCCACCGATTATCAAGTGTATGGGCTTAAACAGCAGCTTAAAAAGGTAAAATACTGTTATTTTTGCCCGAATATCTAGATTGCCTGTAATACGTCCTTGTTGCATCGTAAAATCGATGCATCTTTTAGCTTAAATCTCACTAATGTGCTACTACAACAACATTGTGTCCAGAGTCTAGTACCGTCCTTGGTAATAGTTATAAGACGGTATACGATAGATAAAAAATGGCTTTTTTGCTTTATAAATGTATTTTGACAAAACAGAAAAACATTTTGTTACACAAAGTCGCTAAATTTGGGATAAAGTTAATGAAACGGAGCGAGATCTTTTTGTGTGAAGCCATAAAAACTAAGGAGAAACTCGCACTTTGTCGAAAAGTGGACCATATTTCCGTATGCGGGCAACTTGAAATCGTGCGAACAATAATTCAGTCAGAGCTATGCCTGTTGCTTGATTGCAGGAAAATCTTTCTATGTGCATGATCTTTTATTATTCATTTCAATAATATAGTAAAAAAGCTAAAACACTGTCATGATCTCTATTATAAATTATGCAAAAGCAGTGCGGTCGGAAATAAGCAAAACACTTGTGATGATAATGTAATGAAATCATTAAGGGTATAATGGTAGGTATGGTGAAGAAAATAGCATGTCCGTGCTGTGGATATTGCAATTTTTACAATTTATATAATTTTATGCGGAATGTGATACAAATACAAGTATTTGGAAAGACGTGAATAAGGGTGCTTAAACGACAAAGGTCATGAAAATCAAAACCTTACCAGTTCCGTCCATATTGTAGACATACCTAGCAGGGTATGGAGCTACAATGGTCTTGAGCTCCGTCAAATTTGCCTACAGAGTACCCACCTATCCGAAGACACTTTCACCATGAAATCGACGTCATGGAGCTCATGGCGCTCCTGAAACATGTGCATACATCCTTGAAAGAGCGCGATCATTTCGTCAGAAATTCCAAGAGACTCGTCAAGTCGCTGCGCTTCGGTCTTGATGAGATCTCCATAAAGACCAACGGTACGGTCTGGCACTGCAGCACCCAGAACACAACTGCCTTCTGGACCAAGGGATGCTCGAACACCCGAGAGCGCTTGGAGCTGAGTGCCCTCGAATCTATTGCATTCAAATCTTTTTTTGTTTATAATGTTGAAGATTAACGACTGATGAATCGGATTGGAAAGCCGACAGTTGTCGTTTGCCCACTGTACCAAATTGATCTTAGATGTGCTTGGAATGGAATCAAAATTCTTGCAAATTGCAAGTTCAACTCGTTCGTTATACGTAATTTGGACACATGTAGGTTGCGCAAGAGCTTAGAAGAAATAGGATGTCAGTAGTGTGAAAACGGTACGAAGTCTGTTATGCACCTGAAAGCACAAATTTAGGCCGAAATTAGGTCTAACAACAGTAGCATATCTTGAAACACATTTCCAACCGGTCTAGAATCTTTGTATTATGTAAATCGTCAGGCGTTGCAGTATCGGTTCGATGGAAGGGGATGGTGTTGGCTATCATCTTTTGTGACAAGTTCGAAAAAGCTGCTGGAGGCGTGTATTTTCTATGTGAGGTGTGCTAAATGAGTCTATGGGTACTCAATCAATTTTACGCGCGTACAAACGTCTCATCTGTAACACCTTCTGTTTTAGGGGTTTCTTTGGTTTAAAGTGTGTGTGGAGGGGATTTCGTTTGGTTGCTGAATGTCTAACTCGCTTCTCATGCATGAAGTTGCTTGATGTTTTTGATTCTTACGATATGAAAGACACCCTGCTATGGAATGCTTACACGCTCCATTAAGCAAATTCCTTATCAGAGAACAGACTGTTAAATATCCTTAAGTAACACGAACGACGCTGCTTTTTATAAGCACGTCTTTATTCAAATTTTACAAGTCATCGCAAAGAGGATTGGCCTTCAGCTACTTTCACGATCAGAATGTATATCGCTTAATCTGATTCTTCTCATTAAGGACACTATCGTCCATTGTTGAGCTACTGAGAACTCTCACACTCAACAAAGACCATTGCCGACCAGATATTGCTGGCGGTTTTATCTTCGCGGCAAGTAAACAGATCTTCTTGACTCTTTGCCACTACGCAAATCAAGCAAATACCTATTATCCAGCTTGGGCAACTAAGATGTTACCAGTATTATGCTCATAGGCGCGATCACATAAAGTGTATCGTGTATGCTTAAGCCGTCATTAACTAAAACATTTAATGTCTCTGTTATACCTTCCACAGTCTGTTAGAGACTCACTCCCTCAACTCAGGACTCTCGGGCTATTTAATCTACAGATATGCGGAGGCTTCTTTCCTCGGCGTCTTCTTGCGGCGGTTGTGCTACGTGGCCAGGCCTTCTATGTTCTTATTATCCAGTCCATTGAGAATCATCGTATTGACTATCATTGACAATCGGTCAAATCTCTGGGGATGTCGTCTTCAAAGCGGGCACTCGTGCTCTGATAAGAACGACTTATTCGATTTATGGGTCGTCGCATCCGCCTGTAGTTTCATGCAGTCGCCGGATCTAGCTCCATATTGTGATGATTAGTCACATTGCAATGTTGTGCAATCATACTCATTCTCAAACCACACGTGAGGTCACCGCACTCACTTATAGTACATCCACATGGTGGTGGATGCTTTAATGCGTTCATCAAATGGACATCTGATGAACAAGCGGCAGGCATATCGACTATTGGTAAATTTCAGATGAAATTGTGACTTAAACCTTATGAGACACGGTATATAAAGGATGACAACAAATTTGTCGTTCGAGTCCAGTGAAATAAATTCATTATCATTATGGACTTCTTATAGTGTATAGGCAATTACCACTATACGTTCTTCACTGTTACAGAAGCGCCTGTATTGAGGCGTACCGTCATCCTCGTTAAAGGTACTTGTGCTTAATGGTATAAGATTGCTCTCATCGATTAACTGGCCTTGCAAATTTTTATTTGACTCCCCACAATCGACTAGGGCTCGTGATGGTATACCCTTTGCCACTTTGAGCTTCAAGAATTTATGGAAAACTCGCTACAGGATGCAGTAACACGTAATCATTTTGCGTTGAGATGAACAATATCGTCAAGAGGTCTGCAAATTTACTTGAAGTTGCTGTATCAGTAAGGTGCTCCGCACGTACTGACCGTGGACACATTTTACTGTATGTTATGCTGTTTACTTTTCGCAACAGCGTCGGACCCACTCATTGGACCCTTCTTGGCCATGTGGCAGTTTTATTTCGTGCGGTACGTAATAATTCATTCGGGGCACTGCTTCGTATGCATGAATCTTTGTCTTTGACATAGATTGTATCTCTACAATTCATTCCGGTTGGTAACACGATATTTTTTATTTTAAGCGTCACAGAGGTCCGTTAGTTCCGGGCCTCCTTTTCACTTCAAGACTTACTTTTATGTCGTCTAGATAGAAACTCGATTTTAAATCATCTTGTTATACGAAGAAGTCCACTTGTTCCGCAACATAGGTTGACCCCCTCATGGTCTCAAATCCCAGTAGGAACAGGTGGGTCTAGACTAGACTTGTCCGTGAGACCTTGTACAAACAACTTGATCAACAACATTTGTTTATTCAGCGTATTTGCTGTAATGCAACTCCTAAGGTGACGTATGTGTTCAACCAGTGTACATCATGTTTCCCTTTTTTGAGTTTAAGGAATTCATAGAGATCCCTGAACTTAGCTCGCGGCGGTTCAAAGCTTTGTTGGAGCCGGGATTTAAAGACCTTTAAGGACAAGTTCCACAACTCATAATTCCAAAAGCATTTGAGTCGTGGAGATTATAGCCCAACCCAAGTCTTGGCCAGCCGTTATAGTTTAGATTGAGCAATAAGACCTGCTTCTGATCGTCGACGATGTGACGAGACCTTATGGCGTCCGTCATCTTCACATGACATGTCAAAAGAGTATTTTCGGCTCTCTTGTACTTGGTTATTTCAATCTTAAGTGATTTTGGTGGCGTGCGCGTCGACCCGGTAGCAGCAGCCTGCTACTGTATCAACAGTTCGAATTGTTGAACTACTATTATGTTGTGAACCTTCTTGGTGAAGCAAAGTTACATTTTATCGTTCACTGCACGTTATCCTAAACAAATTTGGCGATAGTGGCGTGTGGACCGACTAGACCCAGAGAGGACAGCATTTCGTATAAGAATTCTTGCCCTATCGTCGAACTCAATCTTTTGAAGGCATCCCATTCTATTTGACTTAATTGAGAGTAGCTCTCGTGCGTTAGATGGAAGTCTTCCGCTTCGTCGTCAAGCATGTTCTTAGTCATTAAACGGAATAGAAATCGTTACCAGGTGTAACGGTACAACATTTGCTCGTTCTGTCACCGAGTAACTACTTACTTGGAACGCAGAGTAAGTAGGTGACTCGTAATTTCACGTACACGTACGTGCAGAGGAAAATTTCCAATTTGAGATAAGGGCAAAAGTAGGATTGTATTTACTATACTTAAGTTCCTGTTAATAATTCCATTTTCGTTTGCTTCTAGCTATGCTTAATACCAAACATGCACTGCAACTATCTTTGCTCACCCCCTGTGCGTTATACTGCAGTGACTCGGCTCTTTGGTTGATAGGTAGCCCTATACAACCTATAAACAGTGTATGACTTCTTCCTCACAAATTATCTATAAAGATCATATTGTAAGAATATAATGTCCTTTTTAAATATATTATTCTACTTTGATTACTGTATGTAAAATCATCATGTAATGGACCTACCCTGTTAGAGCTTCTCCACCAGGTTACTTCGTCCAAAGCCCTATTTCACTTTTGTGTTGAATTTACATTTTGCGTCTCCACCGCATATTTCATAATATCTCTTTTTCAGTGAACAATCCATATTTTCGGCCCTTCATTACAAATTTGAAGTGACTCCAAACCTGTCTCCAAACCTACACATTCTAGGTTGACACCAAAACTACTCCCACTTTTGCGCGCACTTTCTTTTTGAGCTCACGGCGCCTGAACCTTGGCGGCTATAAGTCTAGCTTAAAATCACCGAAGTGTATTTGCCAAGAGCAGCAAGCGTGGCAAGAATGAAAGCAGCGTTTCAGTTTTGAAAAGGTGCACCCTGGGTGTGCACTTTCATTGGATGAGTACTTTAACAGTGTAGTCCACTTGAAGTAGCACCCCAATTAAGCGATAATATTAAATGGTGCGGTGGAGGTGCTCTTCCTAACAAGAATCTTTGAGACCGCTTGAACAGACATTCCACACATTGCCATTGTTTCCACCGGTCCATCAAATATTGTATTAAGTGTATCGTCTTGCGAATAGCTCTAGACTCATAATAAACCCGCAAAGTACCGATCTCCACGATTGGTAGAAGTTGATAATGTAACGGGGCACCCTTTGTCTGGGTGCCACGAAACTTCACGTACACTAGTACGTGCAGAGGAAGCTAATCTACTTGAACGAATTGTTCAAGTAAAGGGTAAAAAAGAGCTGTATTTAATAGAGTTAAGCTATCAATATAACTTTAATCTTTGTCTAACTATATTAAAATACGTCTTCGTATGACGACAACCTGCTCACCACTCACTCATTGCGCGCGTCTAGCAGCGGTTGGTGGTAATCTATGGTTGGTATGTCGAATATCAACCAATCTTTGAGCAGCGCATGAATATTATCCTAAAAGGAGGATAGTAGTCCTTCAATACTATCCATCTTGGATAACATTGGTAGGAAGTGTCACGCTAGACAATATCCCTATTGACACGGTTTCATGTAACGGGGTACCCCGTCACATCACCCAACCTTAACCATCAATAACCCGTTGAAGGAATAGAATTGATTGGAAGAGGCTGAACACCTTTGGATCACTCTGGGAAAGGGAGCACTTGTTGGTCAAATCCCATTCATTTGCCAATCCAGCGCATATTTTAAAAACCAAGCGAGTTGCTACTGCAGCAGCAAGGAAGGCGGCTGCACGCATTCGCGCAGCCACGGAAAGTGCCTCTCATACCGCAGCAGCATGTGATTCGTCGTCTGTTGTTGTATATTGTCCACGTGGTGAGTCACCACGTGCGACAGGTACATCCGTTGCGTCGGCAGCGGGTACCACGACTCATAATCCAGATGAACCTGAAATAGAGCTCATCTATATTGGCGAGTCGGATGCATGCATCCGACTCGAAGGCGACACCTCACGCCTTCGGATCACCTGGGGGCGGACACTGCAAGAGCTAGGGTGACTGGCTCTGGTCAACGTGGTGGTATCATGTCCGAGATCTTCGGATCGAGTAATTATTTCGACGAATCCCCGCCTCACGCAAGTCCATCCAATGATAGGATGCGTGGGGATGGTGGTCATGCACCTATTCATCACCACGAGCGAAGTAATTAGGGGGATCGGGGTATCATTGGTGTCAGTGCTCATGCTGACACCAATCAAGAGGCCGGGGACCGAAATGTCCTGCGCCACGCTCCTCAAGTGGAGTCTTTTTTGGATGACGTCATCCAAAGAGTTGCAACGATTGGCCGGCATGACTACCGAATGGGATCGAATCCCGTTGTTCGATTGCAGAAAGATTTGCCTACTTGATTCCAGCACGGAAACTATCCGTGCTGAGGAAGAATTCTTCACCGATGTATTTTTCAAACACCGGTGGTGCAACGGCAACCTTGGTGAAGACAGTAAGGCCTTGGTGCAAGGATTTAATGTCCTCATTCAAATCATCGAGTGCATTGGCCGTGAGGCCTGGATCACCAGACTTGATGCAGCTCGCATCAGGTTTGAAATACGCGACCCGGTCGCGGCGCGATACAAGTTGCACCGGCTTTCAAGAGAGGCAGGATTACGCTGTCTCTCTTGGGGTGATTCGTGTCCAGGTTGCCTAGACAACTCGAACCGTGACCCTAGTGAGGTCTTTTCGAGATGGCCGAAGGGATTGACACCTTGCAATCCCTGTACTCGCGTTCGGGGAGGTCTTTTTCCGACGACCCTTTTTCGAACGTAGCGGGTGGGTCTCGTCGTGCTGCTCGACGACACGAAGGACATCAACAATCAGCTGGGCACAAGTCTCCCGGCGGTCCTACGCCGGTGGATAGCCACGCCAGCGGACAAGGTAACTCGTCCGGACGCCATTCACATCGCGGTGGTTCAAAATACGCTCCACCAGAAAGCGCTGACCACCGCTTGATTGTACCAAAGGATGTGGTGGCAGTGGAAACACTTGAACGGCTCGAGGGTCGGATCAAATTGATGTTTAAGAGCTGAACCGTGTTACGGAACAGCTACAAGATGATCTGGCTCACAAACGGACTTGGAGTGATGAGCTTAATGACCTTGTAAAGGATAATTAAGATTACCTAACGCACGATCGCTCGGACGATCGTGCATCTTAAGCGTTTGCGTAACTTGAGAGCGAACGTTCGACTAGTTCTCTTCGTGACGAGCTGGCTGTAGCTCGTCGAGACATCCCTCAACTGCGTGAGCAGGTCGCTTCGCTAGTCTTCCAGACTAGCTTGCTGAAACGGGACCACTCGAAGGTGGTCTCGGCTCTAGACCGCGGAGGTGTTGTTCGCATCTCGAAACGGGCTCGTACTGATAGTACGGGCGAAGTCGACCGACATACAACGTAGGATACGTACGCATCTTACGGGGCAGTTCAATAGTGTATGCGTTGCCCATTCGGCACAACACACGAAGTGGACCGATGTACTAGGGCAGAATTTACTGCTGCCCACATTTGTCACTGCGTGTTTCGGTAAGTATATCGTAGACAGTAAAACTAAATTTATTTATGAATGAAAGAATATTTGCTCTTCCATGTTTGTCTGCGTTTCTCTTCTGTCTGTCTAATGCATCTGCAATTGAGTCTTAAACGAAGCGGACAAACGCTTAGCGAGTCAGCAGAAACATCTCTGCTGATTCATCCTTGTTAACAGCAGTGCGCTTCGCGTGCACTGCTGAAAGAACGTTATCTTCGTCAGTGAGGGCGTCATCTTCCTCACTGTCAAGCAGTCATTAGCGATGCTGAATATACCAGCATCATCATCGTCAGTATCATCATCGGTGTCGATGTAATAACATCGGCATCCTTCACGTCGACATCATTGTCGACGGATGATGAGCAAGAACCAGATCAGGTTTTGTTTGAGCGAGTACGCCCCCATTAAACTAGAGTCACACTCTAAGAAGGCGGGTAAACGTGAATGGCGTAGGCCATTCACGAAGAACGGCGTATGCGTTGTCGACGCGCGGACCGAGTTATAGATGGCAAATTCCGCCATCGGAAAGAACTTACTCCAGCTCGTAAACGAGTGGACATACCCTCGAAGTATCTCTTCGAGGACGCGGTTGACGCGTTCCGTCTGACCATCTGTTTCTGGATGGTCAGAAGTTGACATCGTCAAGCTTGTTCCAAGTGAACGGAACATGGATTGCCAGAACTTTGCTGTAAATCGGGGGTCTCTATTGAACACGAGTTCACGGGGTAATCCGTGTAGTCGGAAGATAGTATTGATGAAGATACGCGCACAGCCCTGGGCTGTGATTGACTCCGGTACAGCAACATGATGTACCATCTTGCTGAACCATTCAATGAACACAAGAATAACAGTATTCTTGTGAACGTCTTTGGGAAACCCGAAGACGAAGCTCATCGAGACGGACTGCCAGCACTCTGTCAGAATCGGTAGAGGCTGCAATGGTGCACAGGATAAAGGACTAGGCTTCACCCACTGACAAACTGCGCAAGCGCGAAATTTTGCGCACAAACTCATACTGGCGGGTCCAGTAGAAGTCACGACTCACCATGAGGTAAGTCCCTTCTCTACCGCGATGCCCACTTGTTAGGGCATCGTGACACTCAAACATGATGCGCAATCACAAATCATTATGAGCTGGAACGACGACGCGAGCTGTGTCGCCGTTGACTGCTGTGTAGTACAGCAGTCCATCACGAACAGAATACAGTTCGGTTGAAGAGCGGTATTGAGACGACAAGCTTTTCAAAGCTTGAATGGACAAATTGGATACGTAATCTATCAATTGCAGAAGAGACTCATCGTCTGCGTATGCTTTTCGCACGTCGTCGAGCAGATTCGACGATGGAACACTCACTGTTAGTGTCGCTATAGTGGGATCACCCCTACTGTTGGGTTGAGCAGTCGGCTCGAAATCGGGCCGACGCGAAAGAGCATCAGCGACGACATTAAGTCGTCCTAGTTTATACTCGACGGAGAAGTTGTACTCCGCGAAGAAAGACAGCCACCTCGCCATTTTTTACGAGAGGTGTGGACTAGTTACGGCCGTGCGTAACGACGCATGGTCGGTATAAATAATGAAGAGTCTATCTCCTAAGAGATATACCCGAAACTTAGCCAGTGCATATTTCATGGCAAGGAGTTCCTTTTCATGCGCCGGATAATTTCGCTCAGCTGCTTGCAGCTGACGCGATTGATAACAGATGATGCGCTCAACGCCGTCTGAGCCGTACTGCATTAACGCGCAGCCGATTGCAAAATCGCTGGAGTCACAGACCACATGGAATGTTCTGTCCTGGTCTGCAATCGCCAAGACAGGCGATTGTATTAAGATTAATTTGATACCTTCGAAGGAGAGCTGACACTCAGCACGCCAAGACCACATCTCATTTTTTTAGCAGACGAGAGAGATGTACGGTCATATCAGCGTAGTTGCGCGAGTAATTGTGCAAGTACGTCGCCAATCCAAGGAACTTTCGAAGTCCCTTGACGTCGACTGGCACAGGCCAATCGCTAACCGCCTTGGTCTTTTCCGGATCAGGGCGTACACCGTTTTTACCCACGATGCAGCCAAGAAGTGGTATTTCGTTCGCTGCGAATATACACTTCTTGAGGTTCGCGAACAACTCGTGCTCTCTCATTAGTGTAAGAACCTTCCTAAGTGGATTCTATGAGCCTCCACGTCCGTCTTTCCATCCGTAGCCCGGCTATGGACGAAGCCATCGTCGAAGTATCTCAGTAGGAAGTAGCGCACCGATTGCAACAGATTCATAACACATCTGTTGAACATTGCAGGGGCGTTACTTAGCCCCTGTGGCATTACTAGCCATTCCCAGAGCATGCCGCTAGGCGTGCTCTCTGCGGTATAGGTTATGTCCCGTTCTCGCATAAGGATCTAATAGAATCCGTCCATCAGATCCATCGACAAAAAGATGGTACTCTTTGCCATGCCATCTACGATGACGTCCTTCCTTGGGATCGGCGTTTGAGCCGGTATCGTTGCAGCGTTCAATTTGTTGAACAGTGCACTATCCGCCACTCTCCTGTGGCCTCGCACAGAGGGGGGGGGGGGGTTGTTTGGTTGTTTGCTTCCCCCCCCCCCCCCCCCCCCCCACCCGGGGGAGGGGGTGTTTGTTTGTTGTGGGCCCCCGCCCCGGGGGGGGGGGCCCCCTCCTTCATCAAAAAGTATGTCGAAACAGGTTTCAGTTCGATCTCATGCCGAGTGCATTTGTCTTTAGGCAGATCGCATGGCACAGATACCTGGAAAGCATCCCTGAATTCAACCGAATCCTTATATAAAGAATTTGTCCTCAAAGACTCCCAAGATTGAGACGTGTATCGCTAGATCCGGGTTTTCTCATCAGAGACACTTTTGTCCATCGATGAGCTACCGAGAACCCGCTCGCTCTCAGCAAAAACTTGTGCCGACCAAATAGAGTCGACGTATTCGTCCTCTGTGACAAGTCCTTCTTGTTTTCACTACAATCTTCAAAAATTCAATTAGATTCTGCGTTGGAAAGTTACTACCTCCGAAGCTGACTTCAGGGGCGTCACCAAATCAAGTGTATTAGCGCCTAGCTTATTCCGTCATTCACCAAGACATTAACTGACTCGGTGATTTCTGGGAAAACACATCCGCAGGTGGTTGGGGATCCTATTCGTCCTCTGTGACAAGTACGCAGATCTGCGTGATCTTGTCACCACGCAGATCTCGCAAGAATCTTGTAAATTCTATTGTTGGAAACTTGACTACCTCCGAAGCTGACTTCAGGGGCGTCACCAAATCAAGTTTATAAGCGCCTACGCTTAATCCGTCATTCACCAAGACATCAACTGACTCGGTGATTTCCTGGGAAAACACATCCGCATGTGGTTGGGGAACCACACCCTCAACATAACTATCTCGAAAGTTATCACCCTCAGGAAAGCTGGAGCTTTCTTCCAATACGTGTACTGACTGTAGGTGTACTACCATAGTTACGTCCTCTTCGATCGACTCTCTTCCAGTCGATTGTGCTTGCTTTTCGATTGACTCTTTGATAGTCGATCTCGCTTCAACGTGTTGTTCATTCTGAACAACATATCTCTCTTCTCGGATGCACCCTTCTTGGTGTGCATCCGTGTTTCAGTCCACTCGATCTCTTCGAGTGGTGAACCTTCGGCGCAGCCTGTGGCTCTACACAGGTGCAGGAAGCTGGTTCCATAGTGCAGTGGCCTTCTACAATGTGATCTTGTGCAATCTTACTAATGACCGTACCACAAGTGAGGCTATCGCACTTACTCGTAGTACATCCACACGCTTGTGGACGCTCCAAGACGTTCATCAGATAGCCATCCGATGAAAAAACGGCAGGCATCCTCACGGATCGATGCTGCCAGCTGATCCATGGCTGATATTTTCTAAGCCATGACAGACCGAGGATGACATCAAATTTGTCACTCAAGTCTAGAACGATGAATTCATCTTCGTACTGCTTTCCTTCTATCGTGTAGTGGATTCCTACTACAAGTTTGTTTACTGTTACGGATGCGCCTGTAGAAAGGCACACAGTCATCCTCGTTGGAGGGAACTCTCGCTCAACGTAGTCGATCCTATTATCCTCTAGCGACTGGCGTCAAACTAAATTGTACGACGCCTCCACAGTCAACTAGGGTGCGAAGCGACATTCAACTTGTCGCTTCAATCTTTAAAGTGATGAGGGACTCCTCATCACTAGGGGCAGTAACACACAGTGAATGTGTTTTGTGAGCGATATTCGTCAAGAGCACTGCAAATTCTCTTGACGTTTCTGGATCAGCAGGGTGCTCCACCCCTTCTGACCCTATCCATTTTTTGACGGTCCGACTTACTGTCGCGACTTAGCCACATGGTCGGACCCACGCCTAGCACCCTTCCTTGGCCTACGGTGGTCATCACGTCCTGTCTTTGGACGTGTTGCGGTGCTCGGGACACTACACTCATGAGCGTAGTGTTCAATCTTCTGACAGAGGTGGCATCTTGCCGTTCGCTTGTGACTCAGAGAGCGAGAGTTCTCGCTCTCGATGCAACAGAGGTCCATTGGTTCGGGACCTCCTGTCTCCTGTCGTCTCGTCGGACGATAGTTTGACGAGATAGCCTGAGACTGTCTCAGGCTGAAGTCTTCTTGTTCCGCATACGCTATCGACTTTTCCAGCGTATGGAAGTCCTCTCGGAACATGTAGGTCTTCACCGGCCCATGCACAAGGCCGTAGATAAACACGTTGATGAGCGTGTGCTCATCAACAGGGCTTTCCGTGACGCTACTCGAAAGGTAGCGCAGGTGCTGTGCGTAAGCGTGCACGTCACGCCCAGCTTGCTTGAGCCTCAAGAGCGCAGAGCGTGCTCTGGACTCGGTTCTCGGCGGCTCAAACTTCTCTTTGAGCCGAGACTTCAAGATCTTAAACACGTTTGGGTCGTGAAGATTGAGCCCTGAGGCACAAGTCTTTGCTCGTGCTGTCAAATTTGACAGGGCGAAGGTGACTTGCATCTCGTCACCTTCGATGTGACGGGCCCAGATGGCATCGTCTAACTCGACGAACATCTCAAAAGGGAATCTCATCGGTTCCCTTGTACCTTGAGATATAAATCTTTAAGGTTCGGGTCGACGCGTGTGCGTCGGCCCGCCCATCGACTGATGAGAGCCTTGCTGTTGTCCTAAGGCTATCTTCTGTCTTTCGACGACATGTTCCCTTTGTAGGTACTTGTTGATAGCGGCGTGTTGCTGGGTCTCTGCTTAGAGACTCCAACATACCATTGATGGAGGGTTCTCCCATGAGCACACTCTTGCGGCCAACTACCTCCCACTCTGAGTCACTCAGGTGGGAGTAGCCGTCACGTGTGACGTGAAAGCTGTTGTCTTCTACGTCCAACGACTACTTAGTGTCCGTCCATCATGAACATGTTGGACGGACACTAAGTAGTCGTTGGACAGAATACAAAGTGCTACCAGTTGTAACGGGGCACCCTATGTCTGGGTGCCACGAAACTTCACGTACACTAGTACGTGCAGAGGAAGCTAATCTACTTGAACGACTCGTTTAAGTAAAGGTAAAAAGAAGAGAACTGTATTAAATATAGTCAAGCTATCAATATCACTTCAGTCTTTGTCAAACTATATTAAACTACGTCGTCGTATGACGAAAACCTGCTCACCACTCATTGCGCGCGTCTAGCAGCGGTTGGTGGCAATCTATGGTTGGTATGTCGAATATAAACCAATCTTGGAGCAGCGCATGAATATTATCCTAAAAGGAGGATAGTAGTCCTTCAATACTATCCATCTTGGATAACATTGGTAGGATAGTGTCACGCTAGACAATATCCCTATTAACACCGTTTGGTGTCAATTTTATGTGACGGGCTACCCCATTACAGGTGAAAACATTTCATCGATAAGACGATATAGTACGTTTAAGCTATGCCTGTCTTTTAGCCGCCGCTGGTGCTGGCAGCAACCTCCACTTTCAGAATGCTGTCGGCGAAGGCGACCGACAGTGTCCTACTGTTTGCTTCGGCTAAAACCCACTACAGAGGAAGTTTCTTTATCGCTCCGTTATAGCTTTTATAAATGCACGAGAAAAATGTACATCTGGCTGACTGCTATGGTAAAAATGCATAAAAGTGCAATAGGAGGACCAATGGTGTGATGGGATGGGTCATTTGACCCAAACCAGTCGGGTCAAACTCTGGGTTGACCCGACGAAACATGGTTCGGGTCGGATTTCTAGGTAGTGCTGGAAAAAGCTTTGACTTCGCTAGATGTGGTTGATTCACTTGAGGCCGTTCATTGGTTCACACCGAATAGAGCTACTCTAGCAACACTTCCCAGATCTCCTGGTTGAAACCCACCGACTGAACAACCCACTGATCTCCTCGTCCCCCCATTTCTCCTCTCATTTCTCGATTGGAAACCTATTGCGTAGGCCCAAACCCGCATGAGCTGGGAACCTCCAGTCGAAAGCGACATCGAGCACGACGATGGTGTCGGTGGCGGTGACTACGGACTCGCCCCAGGCCTCGCCGTGTCTCAGGAAGACGCCTGGGCAGTGATCTCGAGCTACTTTGAAGAGAAGGGACTCGTGCGGCAGCAGTTGGACTCGTTCGATGAGTTCATCCAGAACACGATGCAGGAGCTCGTGGACGACTCGCGCTCGATCCGCATCAATCCCGAGCCCCAGTACGCGCCCGGCCAGGCCAAGACAAACACGGACACGATCTACAACATCTCGTTCGGCCAGATTTACCTCTCGAAGCCCACGATGACCGAGGCCGATGGCTCGACGAGCGTCATGTTCCCGCACGAAGCGCGACTGCGAAATCTCACGTACTCAGCCCCACTTTATGTAGATGTGATGTGTCAGAAGTACCAAGCACCTCCTTCGGGTCCTGCAAACCTGGAAGATATGGAGCCTTACGACCAAGTGGAGACCCCAAAGGAGTTTATTGGCATGGTGCCCATTATGCTGCGCTCGCAGTACTGCGTGTTGACGCACAAGACGGACAAGGAACTCACAGAGCTCAATGAGTGTGTCTATGACCAGGGAGGTTACTTCATTATCAATGGAAGTGAAAAGGTGCTCATCGCCCAAGAGCGCATGAGCAATAACCACGTCTACTGTTTCCGGAAGAACGGGGCGTCTAAGTACAGTTGGGTTTGCGAAACGCGGTCTCACGTCGAACACGGCGTGCGGCCGACCAGTACCATGTACGTGCAGATGTACCAGAAGGGCGGCGGCAAGAGCGCTATTACGGGCAACCAGATTCGGGCGGTAATCCCCTACATTCGCCAGGACATTCCTGTTGTCATTATCTTCCGTGCGCTCGGGTTTGTGGCAGACCGAGAAATCTTAGAACACATTTGCTATGACTTTTCCGACGCTGAGCTAATGGAACGATTCAAGTCTTCCTTGGAAGAAGCATTTGTTATTCAAGAGCAGGAAGTCGCGCTGGATTTTATAGGACGACGTGGAAGTGCCATTAACGTGAGCAAGTCTGACCGTATCCGCTATGCGCAGGACATTCTGCAGAAGGAGATGTTGCCTCACGTTGGTGTTGAGGATCACAACGAAACCAAGAAAGCGTACTTTCTTGGTTACGTGGTGCACAAGTTGCTCATGTGCTCACTCGGTCGTATAGGCGAGGATGACCGTGATCATTACGGTAATAAGCGACTGGATCTTGCTGGTCCCCTACTTGGCGGCTTGTTTCGTATACTGTTTAAAAAGCTGACAAAGGACGTAAAGTCGTTTCTGCAGAAGTGTGTGGACAACGGCAAGGATTTCAACTTGACGCTTGCTATCCGCTCACGCACGATCACAAATGGTCTGCGGTATTCGCTGGCTACCGGTAACTGGGGCATGCAAAAGAGCGCCTCAAAGGCTGGTGTCTCGCAGGTTCTCAATCGGCTGACGTACGCTTCGTCGCTTTCCCATTTGCGTCGGTTGAATACACCTCTTGGCCGTGAAGGCAAGCAGGCTCAGCCTCGTCAGCTGCACAACACGCATTGGGGTATGATTTGTCCTGCTGAAACGCCTGAAGGACAGGCTGTCGGTCTTGTCAAGAATTTGGCGTTGATGGCATACATATCGGTTGGTTCGCCGCAAGCCCCAATTCTGGAGTTCTTGGAAGAGTGGGCAACGGAAAACTTGGAGGAAATTAAGCCTCAGATCATTCCACACTCCACTAAAATTTTCGTGAACGGTAATTGGGTCGGTGTGCATCGCGAACCGAACGAGTTGATTCGTACGCTGCGATCGCTTCGTCGATGTGTCGATATTGATGCTGAAGTATCAGTGATTCGAGACCTGATGAACAAAGAGTTGCGCATTTACACGGATGCTGGCCGTGTGTGTCGTCCTCTGTTTATTGTTGAAGACAACCAGCTACTCCTGCAGAAGGAGCAGGTGGTGAAGCTGCAAAATCACAAGATTACCAACTACTGCTGGCATAATCTGTTGACGGATGGTGTGGTGGAACTCATTGATACGGAGGAAGAGGAAGTGTGCATGATTGCGATGGAGCCTAAGGATGTCGGCACAGGCTCGCAGATCCATACGCATTGCGAAATTCATCCATCCATGATTCTGGGTATTTGCGCCAGTATTATTCCGTTCCCCGATCACAACCAGTCACCGCGTAACACGTACCAGTCTGCTATGGGTAAGCAGGCTATGGGCATCTACTGTTCCAATTTCCGTGCAAGGATGGATACTATGGCCAACGTTTTAAACTATCCTCAAAAGCCATTGGTTACTACACGTGCAATGGAGTACTTGCACTTTCGTGAATTGCCATCGGGTATCAATGCTATTGTGGGTATCGCGTCGTATACGGGCTACAATCAGGAAGATTCTTTGATCATGAACCAGAGCGCAATTGATCGCGGCTTTTTCCGCTCTACTTTTTACCGCTGCTACATCGACCAAGAACGGAATAAGAGTCCACACGGTGGTCCCGGTGGTGGCGCTGGTGGTGCCAATTGTGAGGAATTTGAAAAGCCTTCTCGTGACAATTGCCTGGGTCTGCGTCACGGCAGCTATCACAAGTTGGATAATGATGGACTTGTTGCCCCTGGTACCCGTGTCAGCGGGAACGATATTATCATCGGCAAGACGTCACCCTTGCCCCAGTCCGAAGACTCGTCTCTCGAACAACGCCACCAGAAGCGTGACGCGAGTACAGCTTTGCGCTCCCACGAAAACGGCATTATCGACAGTGTGATGCTTACGACTAACGCAGACGGATTCAAGTTTACAAAAGTACGCTTCCGCAACATCCGAGTTCCTCAGATTGGCGACAAGTTTGCATCACGTCACGGACAGAAGGGAACAATTGGTATGACGTATCGTCAAGAAGACATGCCGTTTACGGTGGAGGGCATTACACCGGATATCGTTGTAAACCCTCACGCTATTCCGTCGCGTATGACAGTGGGGCATCTGGTTGAGTGTTTGCTCGGCAAGGTCTCGTCGCAAACTGGTGATGAAGGTGACGCAACTCCTTTCACCGATGTGACTGTCCAAGCGATTGCCGACACGCTGCATAATCTAGGCTACCAGAAGCATGGTAACGAGGTTATGTACAGTGGTCACACGGGCCGTCGCCTGACAGCACAGATCTTCATCGGACCGACCTTCTACCAGCGATTGAAGCATATGGTTGACGACAAGATCCACTCGCGCTCGCGTGGTCCGGTGACGATGCTGACGCGTCAGCCAATGGAGGGTCGTGCTCGCGAGGGTGGTCTGCGCATGGGAGAAATGGAGCGCGACTGTTTGATCTCACACGGCTCGGCCAATTTCCTCATGGATCGGCTCTTTGCAAACTCGGATGCCTATCGTGTGCACGTGTGCGATATCTGTGGGATCATTGCCATTGCCAATTTGCGCAAGATGACGTTTGAGTGTCGCACGTGCCGTAACAAGACACAGATTTCGCAGGTCCACATTCCCTACTCTTGCAAGCTGCTTTTCCAGGAGCTCATGTCCATGTCGATCGCGCCACGACTGTTTACGCTGGGCAACCCGAACGTGGATCGAGTTCGCCAGCCGTAGGCAGCAGCAGTCAGGTGCCAAAAGGAAAAAGGGCGCATCTGGTTGAGGCTGACTGGCCAAGCAACGAACAAACAGCGCAGCGGTGAAATGATCGCCCGGTGTAACGGATGCAATGATAAACACAAATGGATGTATTGCTGCACCCGTTCTGATTCAAACGAAGATGTTGTGAATGATTAACGTGCGTTCGAAGTCTGTCATAGCACCAACAACGATTGAGAGCGGGGCAAAAACCAGTCCAAACTTGTAAGCATCATTCATCATCAAATACACCAAACTACACAAGCTGCTAGTAGATCAACCGCCATGAGTGACTACGGACCAACTTGTCCTTCTCTATGCAATCGTATGCGTTACTCGCTCTTCTTCAGCTTCCCCTCAACGTCTTTCATGGGGTCGAGGCGCTTCACACGCGAAAATGCGCTGATGTTGTCGTTCATGATGTAGTCGTACATGACCTTGACCCACGACGTGTGGCGCGGGAGGTTCTCGTAAAACTCTGGCGCGAGGGCGTGCAGCTCGTGAAGTCGTGAGCCAGCAATGAACGGAAAGTCGTGATGCTCGTTGTGGAACCCCACGTTAAACGTGACGCGGTTCAGAATTCCATAGTACGAATACGTCTCGTAGCCGAGCACGAACTCGTAGTGCTCGGCAATGAAGTGGCCAGCAACGGGGTGAACTCCGGAGCCAACCACCGTGCCCAGAAGCAGATAGAGCAGGCCCGAGAGACCGCCATAGGCATAGATAACGCTACCGTAGCTGAAACACGTAGCGAGGTTGACGTATTCCCAGAAACCTGGAGCCTTGTACTTGACAAAGAGAGGACGGAGGGCGTAGAAGAACAGCTGGAAACACACGAAGAGGAACTTGGTCAACTTGGTGTTGATGTACTTCCCCTCGAGGACCGTTGGGACGTCAACGTCGACGCCGTCGACTCCCTGGTACCGGTGATGGTCAAGATGGTACCGTTTAAACGACGTCGAAGACGGCACGACCAGCGGGAGATTGGCCACGACGCCCAGCAGTTTGTTGTGCAGGGGCTTCTTAAAGCCGAGATTATGGGCGACTTCGTGCATCCCCATCATCATGGCGTGATTGGCTGTGCCGCTGATGACGTAGAGGACGCAGAGGTACATTGGCCACGACATGTGCTGGGCAGTGAGCGCCAAGCATGTCTGCAGGAGCACCGTAGCGGCTACAATGTACTTGGTCTTCCAACAATGGCCGAAGAGTTTCTTCACTTGGGGGTATTTCGCCATAATGAGCTTCCGACGCGTGGCATGCGGCTCGTCTGTTGGTGTCCAGTGGAAATCCTGCTGGGGCTCGAATGCCTTGATAAACGTGGGCTTGGTGACCTGCGCGTCAACGGGGGCCATGGACGGCAGGGTACTCATCTCCACTTTGCACATGATTGTGTAGGCGACTGGGCAGTTGAGGGCTCAAGGAGGAGTCTACTATCTCTATCGTCTATCTATTTACAGATGAAACCACCGACTGACTACTGACTGCCTAGAAAGCAAAATCCAAAGTGCCGCGGTGTTACACCACAGCGTAGAAATGGACGGCCAGGGGCGTTTCTTTGTTATTATTTATAGCCCATACTGGCTGCTCGTGAAAACAGTAACGACTGGGCGATAGGACCTTTAATTAAGCTGTCTACGAAGGATTTGGCGACTGCCGAAGACCCCGATAGAACATCGGGCCGAACAGCTGCGAGCGGGACGGCCCAGTTAAGAAGACGTATCATTTCTGTTCGGCATGCGCTTACCACCACGTGTACGTGTCACACGGGTACTGGGACTCATTATGGCCGGGTCAGACTTTGAATCTGGTAAGCAAAAAAACACCTGAGTAGAGAGAGAACCCTCACTTTAGACTTCGGACAAGATGATGCAGCATGTATTTTCGTGCGTTCAGAGCGTGGAGCCAAAACTACATGAGACGACGTGACTGTTCGGACGAACCCTGCGATCAGGCGAAGCGTACCTTCGTAGCCTCAATGACTCGCTGTCAATGGATTTAACGGCCCGGCTACGTGGGCTTCCTGGACAGGCTGTTCGCTGATAGGGGAGGGCAAAGATTTGCCGCGGAACGCGAATCTCTCCCTTCTTCTCCCTCCACGACTTGAGTCAGAGCTGCTCCCCATTATGATCGGGGATGCGTCATTGATTGTTTGTAAAAATTGTCGACTCGGAGCTATGAGTTACATTGAGATGAATGAGGTTGCAAGTCTGTGTTTGTATGTAGACATGGCTGTAAAATGGATTATGAAATTAGGTCAAGCCCTATACCATCATTACTACAGAGTGTTGGCAAAAAAAGACGTCGCGTGGTGGTACGCCATAGCTTGAGAAAGTGGCTGTGTGCTGTACCATCGATGCGGGCAAATCCATGCCACGTCGAGCATAGACAACCGAATAGCCTTTACAAGGGCATGCATCGAATAGAAGAAAAGAGGCGCGTCTGGTGAGTGCTGGTCGCTTGAATGAAAAGCTCCCGAGATATGGCGCGTGCTAAGATAGACAAGTAATTTGGCTCATGTACAGCATCGTCACGTTGGCACGAGTGACATAACAGTTATACACACGAACAGCTCGTCACGGATTCATGAATCGATAGCAAATTTGCGATCCGGTGGGGTATCTCGTGCAGTTTTTAGGTGCACACTAGAAACGTCCCATTTACTGATGGACGGTCTCATTTACCAACGCCATTGAATTCCAGCTAGCCGCATCGCCACTCGGTAGATGTATGTACCGTATCCAATGCGTAAGGCGACGGAATTTGCGGAAACAGATTTGGTTTCTTATGCGTACATACGTAGCACACGTCTTCTCAGCTACAGAATCGGAGGTTGTCAAGGGGTCCCAAGCCGTTTTTTTACCGGTACAGGTAAAATGATCGTACACAACGATTAGATATCTGGTTTTCTTTCGGTATGCCATGGTAATAAAGTGTGTCATACGTTACAAATGCTATCAATCCGTAAGGGTCGTACTAAGTGCGTAGATCTCAGTACTGACGTGTGAGCAGAAATGAAAGTGACCGACCAATGTGAATCGACCGTTCCAATAGAACCATTCGTGTATCCAAGGAACTAATCGACTGAAGGTAAGTCGCCGACCAAAGTGAATTGACCGGGTCATTTGGCTATACGAATATCTAAACTATTCGAGAGCATCTCCTGAATTGAAGCTACCTTTAAATTAAAAATGACCAATGTGGTCTGGAACTAAATACTTATTTTCCAAAAAAATCAATTATTTTAATCAGTAAATGATGTGCATAATCTAAAAATTAATACCAGTGTGCATTCTTAATTAGCAATACCCCATCTAAGCATTACGTTTTACGATGGCTACGCTATTAATCTTAGTCTCAATTTAATAAAGTATAAGAATGTAAAATAAATATTGTCTTCTTCAAATAAGGAGCACTAAGTCAACAATATAATAGTCGATTGATATTTTGGCTCCCCAAGATAATAATTTCGGATCTAATTACCACATCATCGATAGCACCTGCTATGTGAAATAGTAGTTATATTTCACTCGACAAAACTACTATGCAGAATGCATCGTAATTGGTAGATTCATAAATCCTCCTAAGTAAGTTAAAACCATTTGTTATTCTGAATCGTAAGCTTAATTATCCACAAATTATATTATGAACGTTCTCTATTTGAATGCTTAATTTTTACAGAGACATAACAAGGGTAATTAATAGGTAAGGGTTTAAAAGAAAGCGGTGTAGTAATCAAAAAAGATATATTGATAGCGGCGAATAATTAACTGAGTAAGTCTTGTCCGACGACGCTAGTGACTATCCAAATGCAAAAATATCATGTTGGCGCAGCATAGATTGACATTAAGACGCCGTTGTAGCAATTTTGTTAGGCGTCCATTTTCCAGGACACTTATTACCCTGCTTCTTATTTTTCAGATGACAGATTACACAGGACACTTGACGCCTACAAAAACTGAGCTAAATGATCAGACAGCAAATCTGCTCTCATCTTATCTTATTTTCCATAACCACGATCGCTGTGCTACACTGGATTGATAAAATTGACCCGTACAGCCCGATCCTGTAGAAGCGTGCAACTTGGCTATCGCCATCCCTCATCGCCTCAATGTACATCTAATTGCCTCGACAAAAGACAAATCGTTTTATCGAGCCTTCGTTTCATGCCTTATGTCCGTCACATAAAGTTGCAGTCGTCCTTTCGTATATAATTTTATACGCATGGAAGTGTGCACGTCAGCGCGTCAACAATGTGTCAGTCATGGAGAGACATATCGCAAGTCGCCACTTTATAAGAAAAAATTCGGCGATGTCTCCAGAATCGACTACCATCAATGTTGAAGAGCTGCAACGGCGAGAAAAATCGGTTAAACATTTTTCAGGTTTCCGTTCAAACCGGCGGCAACGTGCCGCCAAGGACTGCATTTAATTGCGAGCCCGAAGGGTGAATCTGTTTGTTACTGTGCGCAAGAAGAATGCAGACTATTTAAATTGTGCTTCTCTTTCTGTGTGTCTGTCTGTGTGTGTCGGTAATATAACGCGACTAGGTGAACCTTACGCGTACTGAGTGCAATCAAGCCTGTCCCCACCTTACGGGTATGTAACATATCCAAGTCACTCTGTGGAGAGATCACTATTGTGACACACGCTTGTGATTGACTTAAAGGTGAGTATGATCACATAAGCAACTACTCACGATCATTAGCAAAGGCCGATCGCGTTGCTCGAGTATACCTGTTCTAATTACATCATAAATTAAGAACATGATACTCATTCCTCTGTGACTGACGGTGTGTAGTGTTTTACACCTTGATTCAGTTTTCCGAACTGAGTTACTTATATCGAAGGCCGTGCTCCAGTTTTTGCTCCCCTATCTTACGTGGACTTTACCTTTTTAGTACCCATGTGGCCTCTCCAGTACGCAATCTGAAAAACAGACTGAACCTCTGCCAGCCAAGGGCTGTCACAATCATAATTTTTTGGAGAGAATATGGTAAAATTATACATTGACAGGAATACCAACTGCTTGTGGTCACATATCACGTATACCGGACTTGGTGATATAATTATCTTAATCATATCTTGCAATTCTTCCGTATTCATGTCACCAAACTAAAAAAACTTTGGACTGATTAAAATAGAACAGTAAGCATTAAAAACTTACGGCTGGTACGCAAATGGGTTAATTGACCGGTCGCATTATTTACGTGACGTTCATAGTCACAGTGAATAGTCAAGTGACGGGGAGATACTAAGGCCTATCTACAAAACAGCTCCCACACATTTACGACGCTTATAATTAAACGCACCGTAGTAGTCGACTGTCGACCCTAATCGCAAATGTCTGGCTGTTGCACCGCCGACAGCGTTTGAAAGAGCCACATAAAATTATGTCAGATGATTGAATTATGTGAAAATATCCTGACCTGTCCTTTCGAACCGTGGAGACTAGCACGTTTATGCTCGGCGGATGCTGTCTTGTTGCTTTGCCACAACTCAATTCTTTGTAATTGCACCACGGCTATGAACTATTTTTATGACGTATGACCAGTTGGCACGACCTTTTGTCTTATCCCAAAGGCGTTTGGGGACAAGCACCATAACGTGGTCCCCGATGTTGTAGACGTGTGTGATGCGATCGTCATTTCTCGGTTGCTAGCCGTTAAAATTGATTTTAAACGCCGCTTCTGTAGGTAAGTCCAGTTGGATTCGTCAGCTGTCGCACGATCGTGTCTTAGATAAAAACATGCTGACCCGAAGACGCATTCAGTATACTGTGATAGCTTTTCCGTAATGTATAAGCAGCATAGTGGATATCCTTTTCCAATTGAATCCTTTGTGGCACAAGATTATGCCAAGAAGCTCGACATGGATGCGTTCGTAATTGGCATTTGCCCGCGTTTTTTTATGTTATAGGCTTGTTTTGATTCCGTAGCTCTATAGCGGTTCATAAAACTCTTGGCGTGCGAATTTAGACCCAAGTTCGTGATTCACTTGAGCCGGTCGAGGGTAACGACGGATTCATTATTGATACACTTTCGTCAATGGTCAGATCAGTGTTGTCCGGTTGGACTGCGACCTTGTGCCATCTCGTGGTCTGATCAATCGTTTTGATACCGAAAAATCCGTCTTACAGACCGATGGGAACCATAATATATGTTTACATAGGGTCAGTTGAACATAAAGATCTTGGCGGTAAGTATACATAATCTTGCTTACCGCCATGCACCTTGGCTCGCTTGCAGATAAAACTACGGGCGATCTATTATGAGATCGGTGCTTTAAACCCTGGCCAGTATAATGACTGCCGCACTGTCTTGTATGAGCGATCAGTACCACGATGTCCCAGGTTTACATGATACTACAATCCACAATATCTTCTCGAAGGCTGTCTGTAATGACGACCCCTCCGTGATACGCGACGAGTTTTCAACTAAAGAGGGATAGCAGCTTGTAGTTGGGATTCCTCCATCCAGACGAACACGCCAAATTATTTGTTAGATTTTCAATCATTTTTCTTGATGCTGTACTATACCAGACCATGCAGGACACGTTTTTTTAGTCGAGTCGGATAGATTAAATTTGTTCCTCGAGTGAAGATCTGTAGTTTATGTCAAAGCTAATACGGGAAAGGAGCCTACAAAGATGTTCTGGGATCCTTTGATGTACTAAATTGATAGGCGGTACTATGAAAGTAACATCTTCCATCGATCAACTTGGAGACTGGTCTCTCTTGGTTGAATCAATTTGTGGTCTATGTGAATAACCACTGGAAATCCAAGAAGCATGGTGCGGTAATCTCGAATGAGCTCCACCACCAAAAGCAACTCTAATTTCATTGTGATGCAATTTACTTGGTGTGGTTTAAGGTGCGCGAGTTGCATGCAAGGATCTTATTATCCTGCATGATGATCCCTCTAAGATGTTTGCCACTTGCGCTGGCGTCTACACGGAAAAAAGATATTAGACTCATACAGCCATCAACACTGCTAATGCTTTTTTTACTGCGCAATAAGTATCAATATCACTTTGCAACCATGTGAACGCAAGCTTTGAGCTTATGAGTAGATTCATGAAGGCGCACAGAGAGGTAGTACATACGTTAAATGGCTTGAATATTCTTCGCTTGTGAGTGGATGCCGTCAGCAGCTAGTATAAATCCAAGATACCGACTGACTTCCGCAATATGTAAAACTTTATACCGCCAAGGTTAACACTGCACTCTTTATGGCGTTCGGATAATACCACAGATGCTCAAGGTGTTACAGTTCGTTGTCCGAAAAATTAACAAGCCATCAAGATAAACCAAAGCTAACGATAGGTCGATAAAGGTCTATTTCATTCACTCCTGATACTCTTCTGATGCTGTCCTAATAAGGTAGAAACTATCATGTTTAACAGGTTTCAAGGTTCAAGGGATATACCACGTACGGTCTCACCTCATAGGCCATTGATCAGACCTGGTGACATGTGGGACCACAATGAGGCGATCGGGCAGATGGGACAGGGAGAGACAATTCAACGACTTTACATATGGTGCAGAGAGGTGGCAAACTGACAGTTGGGACAAGACGACACGATTTTGACCTGAGACCCCGTATGAGATGGACAGAAAGGACGAACGCCATCCGACAAGTACATATTTAAGTTGCAGAACATTTTGGGTACATGTCGTGGAATTGAAAAGTGAGAATAGTTATTACTATTTATGTTTTACAATTACTTCTATTTACCTCTGCACAAGTGCAGATCGAGTCGCATCATGAATCAACAAAATCCTCATGGGGAGACACTTGTACTGATATTTTCGAAAAGCGAGACAGAAAGCTGTTTACAAGCGAGCACTCTTCTCAATATTCCTCGCGTAGGAATGCATGATTATATGTGTGTCTATGGACATCTAGTCCCGGCCAATTGTAGAATATTTTGCAAATCTTAGGTTTGTAGTATTGGCATCGCCGTAAGATTTTTTATGCGCCCGAAAATTGATTAAAAAACGTAGTGCTCCGCTAGGATTTTTGATGAAAAATGTGTGACGCCATCTCCGAGTCATAGATCTGCTGATGCGTCGATCAGGATGATTCATTAAACTTCAACTTTAATCTCGTCTTTCATGCTTCAAGGAATCGCATATGGTTTTGCGTAAAATGGCTTCGATACAGGCGCGATTGAAAGGACGTATGCAGCAAACCGAAATTGAGACATATGGCCGTCGTAAAGCGTTTCGAACTTGTTTAGCAGAGTTAGATACTCGAGTGCTCTATCACTGGTGAGTTCGGATGGCATTCGATCGGTAGGATGTAGTGAGTCTACATGACATCCTTGTCTTCTTCGATCACATCTGTATTGGAATCCGCTCCTTGTAGTGCTGCGTTAAGTCTTGCTCCAGTACGAAGAACCATCAAGTCTCCGTCCTACTGTAAAAGTTCTTCCTTGAATTTGATATAAGTTTAAGGCAACCAAGAAGGTCGTGGCCGATTACCATAGGTTCCTAGATTTTATCTATACCAAGTGAAACTGGATGGCTGTAGACTTGCTACTTGTAACGCTTTTGCCGTTGTGGCAAACATGGTAGTAAATTGCTCGCGGATGTAGTCGTGAGATGAGTCATTCTTCATTCAAGCCGCGCTCACGATACTTTTTGATGCGCCGCTGTCCAGCAAGGCATCGATTATGCATTTTAATTGGTGTATCTGCAACTTGTTGTGCGGTAGCGCAATCCTTTTTAGGATTCTTGTACATGATTTTGCTAGCTTCATTTATTTTTCGTTATCACTGGTAGTGTATGTGCGAGGTATATCTTGATAAGCGACACCTCTCCTACTCACTTGTGTTTCTCAGCTGGCTTTTGCTTTATAACGTAATACAGGCTATCGTGTCGTGTGACGTCGAATTGTAAAAGAGGTAGTAGTAGCCCCATCTTTCGTAGCTTTAACGTTGCTTTCATTACCCCTCTGCATATTTATCTTGTTTTGGATGTTGTTTAAGTAGAAGTGTCGTTATTCGAAGCTTAGTTCTTTCTTTTAAAGAACGGTTGTGCCTCGATTAGTTGTGATGATGCTTTTCATCGCACTTTACAAAGGCTCGAAGTTCACCACCAACTCACTCAGCTTATCCTAGTAATCTCCGCCGATTGCAAGCGTGTCTTACCAATATCGTGGTATTGCGCGCTCCGGGAAAAAGCTGTTGATTTTTTGGAATTACTTTTGTGCTGCTAGATAATTCCGCAAAAACTCACGAGCTCCTTGAGTTGGTGGCAGAAATTCTGAATGCCTTTTCCTGGATCCTTGCGAATGGCTGGTAGTGAACCATCCAAATTGTCGATAAAGTCGCAGGGGAGCATCATCTGACAAAAAAACTTGTAGACTTCCTTAAATTTTGCATGCGGACCACGGATCACTGAGCTATTTTTTTGGAAATCTTGGCCAAGATTTCCGTTAATGAGTATCATGAGTAGGTTTTAAAAAAACTTTTCGTGATGCAGCGATTTTTAATTTCAGATTTTGAAGCGAGTGCTCCATGTAAGCCATGCTTTGGCATAACCTACGTAAAACTTAGGTATGTTGAATCTGGGTATTACCACATGGATCCAATCAGCTTCAAAACACGTGACAATCGTGTTAGCGACGTAATTTTCGTCTCATCGTTCCGATATATGCCTGATTTTTATTGTACCAGCTGAAATAAAAAAAAATCTAAAAAGTATGGGTTTAAAAAGGTATTTCTAGACCGACCTTTAAATTTGATAGATTAAAACGACAGACCTTGGCTTTAAAGGATCGGTTGGTTGTACAAATTGCGTGCTAGGGCAAGACTACCTGGATACCTTCAGGGCTAAAACACGCTGCCGATTCAAAGAAACCCTAAATGAAGATTATCTGGTTTTCTCTAGCTACTTTTGCTTTTCAAAATTGATGGTAGCCCATTTTAGTTACATCATCGGTTTCATAATAGAATACTGGCGAATTGTCTCAACTGTACGTCGATAAGACGAATAAGCAGGCAGTACAGAGTATATTGCACGCTGAAAAGTTTTATATGATTGGCGTGAGCTATGAAATCTGAGACGCAAATGCAGATCGTCTCATGCTCGGCTACATAAATGCCGAGATAGAGAGCCCGGTACAAAAACTGTTTAAATTTTCCCACTGATAGGACAGGCAATCAACTAAGTTCAGTGAGCTAGCAAAATTAGATAGCGGGAATTTCTAACCGTTCATTGGATTTCAGGAGCAACGCTTAAACATGTGTGAACAGAGCAATGCAGTCGACCAGCAAACTGATGACTATGGCTGTATCTGATAAAATTGGTCGTTCTTCTTTGCATGGATATATAGAACGTACTCAAAATCATAAGTCAAAGATAGGCGGACATGTCAGAACTAACAGTGTAGAGATGAGATGGAATACGCAACTGTCGATTTTTATGCAAGTTTGAAGTGCGTTTTGTCATTCGTAATTCTGTGGAGATTTCTTAAAGCTCATCCGTCGAACGTTTTTTCAGCATCATTCCCGACAGACCTTTGTTCAAAAATAGTGTTAAAGGGACCAAAAAGTAAAAGGTAAGCATCTGGTCCTTATCGATTTTACCTGTAGCTTTTGATGCTGACGAAACAATCAGACGACCATTACTATTGTCCTCACCGAAACCGCAGATGAATCCGACGATCTTTCTCCTGTCTCAATTTGTAAAAGCCAAGCAACCTCGGTGCTTCACGAGGTAGACAGCCGCCCAGCTTGTCCTTGTCTACAAGTCAAACAAGTAGGCTTGAAAGCTGGGTTTTCTTTACCAAGAGTGGTTCAAAATTTCGATGCAAAGATGAAGATTTGTACGCATTCCTGAACCTGTCAATCTAAGATTTTCACCTAAATGTCAACAACGTTTCTCAGTCACAGAGCCGAAATATCCTTGTTTTGATTATTAGTGCTCCTTTGCATATCCTTGCCGATCTACTTATCACAAACATCAAGGTTTAGACTCTTCCACCCAATACAAGGTCTAAAGTCCAGCCGATGGATTCTGGAACCATCTCCGCATTCCAGGCACTACCAACGTTCCCACCTTCAGAACACTTTGGATTGGGACGAGCGCAGAAAGCTTAACCTTTACAAGGTCGATCATCTCACGGTAATGCGCTGGTCCCTGGTGGCACAAAGTGTGATTTCAAGCGCCACCATCAAAAATTGTTTCCACTACACTGTACTCATGACTGATCCTGCTGAAAGGCAGGAAAGTGGATCTGGTTATCTATTTAGGATCAAGCTAGTTCAATGGAGTAGCAGCTGGTGTAACAAAAACTGGAAGCGGCTTTAAGAAAAATTTCGCTTCGGAACTCCATATCACTTGCCAATCTCCTCAACCAGGTCGAGGAAGACGAGTCGGCACAATGGAGCTGACGGATGAAGAGGTCGTGAAGCTTTTAAGGTACTGAAATCGGAGGAGGAAGGTTCTGCACCGGAGAAGAAGGCGGATGGACTTTACAAGGCTGAAAAGACAAACGGTCTCCAACTCAACATCTTCCTTCTTGATCTTTCTGGCGAGGACCACCGTGTCACTCTTGAAGACCTTCGACAACTTTGATTTGACCTCCTTACTGCTGGCACCACCCAGACTCCTCTCGATTCCTGACTTCAGTAGACTTCTGACTTCAGTAGTTTCCATTCATCGTATTCGTCATTTTAACCACTCTTTCACATATAAAAACCCCGGTCTTCAGCTTTCTGGGTTGCGATAGCTGAAAAGCTTCTCCCTATTATGGAATATGTGGACTATCGAGTATTTTGCATTCCGTTGTGCTCAAAGAACGGGGTCGGTGGGGATCAAATTACATTTTGTAGCAGACGTTATTCAATAGCAAAGAAATTCGTATTGGAGAAAAGTCTGTACGACAGTATCTGACAGCAAGTCCGTCACTATATGCTATGGAACCCTCTATTTAATAGACCACATTGAAGCTTTTATAGGTAGCAGTATAGATTGGTCATCTGTGAGAAGCACTTATAATAATGTTGCCATTGTTGCACGTTTAACGATCTTAAAGTGGGCCTTGCGGTTGAAGGAGATCACACAGCGGTGGTCTGTATTGCATGTGTCTACGTGAAATACATGGCATTTGTTGCGTGGAGCAGATGGCCTCTCGTATTTCCGTGCATTTATCGAATCTTAGTCCAGATGCAGACTTAATTGTTCTACTAGAAACAACGTGTTCGTACTTCGTGTTCCCTCGGTATCCGAAGCAGTGGGACCGAACATATATCTGGTATGAGCCAATTGGTGGGCTTCGCGCACGGATGCGCGGATCAGGAGAATTAAAAGTAGTCACGCGCATATGCTCCTGGTCGAGAAAGGGCCGCTGAGAAGGTAAAGGTTTAATATATAAGCAAAACAAAGGCAAGCGTTTAAGGTGGAAACAAATGTCCGATGTAGAGATAGCACTCTCTAGCACCGTAGTTAAATGATTCTTTCGTTGATGTTATTTAATTATTTTCTACTCTTTACTCGACACCATTCCTTTCCATTCGATCTGCAAATTCCGCATACTGTGTCACTCAACGTATGCACGATGCTATAACCGAGCCTGTGACCGCCATTCCCGTCGTCGAGCCGCGCGCACTTGCGCAATCGCGCTTAGTACGACACTCTCATTTACAACAACAACGATTTGTTGAACCTTATAAGAAGCTTATATTGGCGGTTTGGACTGTCTGGAGAGCTCGCAAACGGAACTTCTCAGGAAGTTGCAAACGAGGCGAAGAAGAAAAAAGGTACCAAAGGATTATATAATGACTCCTGAAAGAAGACCAAAAAACGAATCTGCCTTGAGGAGTGGTTCCAGAATGCATCTCGATTTGCTGTCTAAAATGACTGAAAGAAAGTCAAAAGAAGGAAAGATGTTAATCTACTTAAAATGGATATTTTGCCAACATCTAACCTGACTATGGAGACTCTAATTACTAAAGGAATTGACCGAAGTTGGCAAAATGCACATCGAATATATTTAGGTTCTTAGTTCACAACCTTCTGTTGCTCCTTTAAGCCTACTGAACTATTTCTGACTCTACGTTATCTATCGTCTCATCTTGCATGATTAATCGTCTCGTTGTACGTTTTTAACATGGGGGACGTCACGATCTGGCAGGACAGTGGTGGTGGACCCCGGCACACCAGTACCCGAAGGTTTGAAGTTTATGTTGCAGTCACTGGTTATTGAACAAGTAACATCTCGCATGAAGCTGTCACACCAAACCACTTGAGCTACAAGTTCTTGCTCGAATTCTCATGCCGAGGCGCATCTGTCACAACGATTTCATTCTTTAGCCATATTGTGGCCCTAGATCTGGTGAAGTTCTGCTTACGAATCATATAAAGATAACCGATGTGGAATAGCCAGCATACCAGTAGCCCCATCCGCGCAGGAAGCAAGAAAGATGTTTGAGTACCCACCCAGATTTAAGAAATAAAGAGCTGCACATTCGCTCTTTCGATGGCAAAATATTGTACAAGTGGTTAGGAATTGGTTTCTTAATGTGTAGAAGGCGTTTTGAACATCAAATTATATTGGTATAGTATGCGACTGGATTCTGTTGGCTTGAAGATGTAAAGGTGGACTTACTTGGCCATTGTTAGATGAAATGGCTGAAATGTACTTCAATTATCAGATTTATTTATTGTGGAGCCAGAATAAGATCTTTCAATAAGTATTAAAACGTATGCTTAAGGCATTAAAAAAATATTTCGCCAGCATAAACCACGGATCTTTATACGCGCCCGAAGATTACATAAATATCGTGAACTGAACAACTGATGTACCTTAACGCCGTAGCCGGAGCGCCCGATGAGGATTGCGACTATTTGGTGCTTAGCAACATTGTCTAGTATGAATCCAAAAAGATGCTAATTGTTCTCATGGAAGAGGTGGGCCATCTGTATCGGGGCACACTGAAGCTTGTACTGATGGCAGTAAAAGATACTTATTCCGACGACAGAATAAGGCGGTGCCTCGTAACTTCACGTACACTACTGGTATGTGCAGGGGAAGACGGTAAGGAGAAGCGAGTACTTGGTTAAAGTAAAAAGTAGAGCTGTATTTATAATAGTTAATGTCTGTTAATAAATCACTGTGTATCCTCATCTAACTATGTCTAAATACAAATGTGTACATCAACAATCTGCTCACCACTCATTGCGTGCGTCTGTCGTGGCGCGTCTTCGTTGGTTGATATAATGGCCTATATCAACCAATTAGGAACTACTCGTAAGTGCTACAAAATATTTGTCCTTATGACAATATTCTGAGAATACAGCTCTTTTAGTTATATTCTATTAACAATTTCTTATAAATTGTTATGTAATGATTCACCCCGTTACATCACCCCCTCTAACCATCAGTCACTTTAGTGACTGATTAACTAAATGGATACTCGTCCCAAATCATTCGGGACGGGATTTGCACTTGTTGGTCCGAGTCCACAGTCCATCAGTTTCATCGCATGGTAAACAAGTCCGCGCGGTGCGCGAACAAGGCCGTTGAGAGCGCGTCTGCACGTCTCTGTGCGGACGCCGAAGCAGAAACCGCTGCAACCGATGTGTCATCGGTTGCCATTGCGTCTCAGTCTGTATCTCCTGGTGACGCAGACGCTCGTCATGAAGACACTCATGTCTTCACAGAGCATGAGCTCGATGTCTCGTACTCTCCTGATACGGAAGAGGGATCCGTATTGAAGGCGGTTGAAACCAAGCGTCCTGTCAAGCGTGGCATGGATGATGCTACACATCGTAGCATGTTTGGTTCGTCTGACGAATCAGATAAACCACCGCCAAAGTGAAGGCGCTTGAGATCGCAAGACTCGGGCGCTCACAGTGGTGTCGGTTCTCCTATTGACACCACTTCGCAACGGGGTGCCAGTACTTCTGTCGGTACGTCGCAAGAAGAGCGGGATCGCAGTGTATTGCGTCTCGATCCTGAAATGAAATCATGGCTGCCTCCTAAATCCGTCATGGATCAATTGTCGTCGCCGATAAGTGATCGCTATCGAACACGATTGTTCAATTCATCAAGGATTCATCACCTTGACCCCAGCGCGAGAACTATCACACTGAACATGAGTTCTTCATCGATGTTTTCTTTAACCATCGATGGTACAGTGGAAATCACAAACGTGATGGTCCCTCACTGCTTCATGCATGGAACGCTTACATCCATAACCTTTAGGAGGTAGGTCGTGACGCTTGGAACGACAAACTTATCAAAGCTCGTGATAAGTTTGAGAAAAAAAGAACTTCGACAGGCGCACGCTACAAGCTGCATCGTCTGTCTAAGGAGGGTGGGTTAACCTGTCTCTCCTTGGGAGACTCGTGCCCTTGTTGTGTAAACAACTTCGAGCGCGCACCTAAGGAGGCTTACGTCCTTACTAGCCCGTGGTGGCGCGTACGTATCTCTACTGAGATTTACGAAGGGATTGACAACCTGAAATCCCTTTACGACCGTGCCGGGAAGACATTCTCCGGCGGTCCTTCTGCGGCACAGGATGTGCCGCATCGTACTGCTCGACCAGACCCAGTACGTCAACCATCAGTTGGGAGCGGGGCTCCCAAGTATCCCAGGACGGGGGATAGCCGCGCCACCGGACGAGATAACTCGTCCGACGTCCGTTCACGTCGCGGTGGTTCAACAGCCGCTCAACCAGATAGCGCTGGCCACCGCTAGAGTCCTCTAATGGAGGTGGAGGAGGAGGAAAGACGCTCTCCACACGATCATGTGGATCGGTGTGTTCCCGAGAGCTTCTTTGATCGCGGAACTCTTGCGTTGCGCGGCTACCTCGAGCATGAGCGGGACGGGCGTCTTCAACTGGCGGACACTGGCTCGAAGCATCGAGCTGAGTTTGCTTTTGCTCAGTTTGAGAACGAGAGAGCTCTGACGTCTCTGCGTGACGAGCTAAGGGTAGCTCGTGGGATTGTTGATCGGTCACGGGATGAGATATCTGCTCTTCAGACCCTTGTCGATGCCCACCATCGGGAGCACAAGGCTCTCTGCAAGATGCTTGAGCGCAAGGGTATTCTACATCGAAAGAAGCAGCCAGATACTCTGGTCATGTTCCCGTCTCAACGACCGGAAGGAAATATATGCCTGCACTGGTATTCGTCGCATGTCCGTTGTAATGCCAACTTAACGATGGTACGACTTAAGCCGACCAACGTAAAACGTGGGATGCGTTCGCATCTTACGTGGTAACTCGATCTTGTATGCGTTGCCTAGGCGATGCAATACACGAAATGGGCCGATGTACTTGGGTAGAAGTTTACTACTACCCAAGTTAGTCACTACATGCTTTGGTAGGTTAACCGTAGACAGTAGGACTAAGTCACCTTTATTTAAAAGAGTGTTTGCCCTTCCATTCTTGTCTGCGTTTTGCTTTTGCTTATCCACCGCTTCGGCGATAGAGTCTTGCACAAAACGGACTACCATATCACGAGCCAGATCGCATCTGCTGACTCGTTGGCTTCAGTGCGCTGTGAGTGCGCTGCAGCGACATCAATCGTTTCTTTAGTGAGGGCTTCCTAGCTCTCACTGGCATCATTTTCTTCGATATCGATGTTGTCGATATCGGCATCTAACGCAATGACCTCTTCGTCAGAGCGTGATGAGCGTGAGCCAAATCGTTTTTTGCTCGCGCGAGTCCCTCCCCCCATAAACCAGAGTTACACTCTAGTAAGGTGGGTACACGCGGATGGCGCAAGCCATTCACGTAAAACGGTGTATGTGTCGTGGACGCATGCACCGAGTTGTTAATGGCAAACTATACCATTGGCAAAAGCTCACTCCAACTCTTGAAGGAGTGTACGTATCCTCGAAGTATCTCTGCGACGACACGATTGGCTCGTTCCGTCTGACCATCTGACTCTGGATGATCAGATGTCGACATCTTCAAGCGCGTTCCGAGTGATTTGAACACGGAACGCCAGAAATCAGCAGTGAAGCGTGGATCTCTGTCTGATAAGAGTTCACGGGGCAACCCATGAAGTCAGAAGATGGTGTCGATAAAGACACAAGCACAGCCACTTGCTGTGATTGACGTACAGCCACGAGGTGGACCATTTTGCTGAATCTGTCAACAAATACGAGGATACCCGTATTCCCGCGTGCGTCTTTGGGTAACCGGAAGACAAAATCCATTGAGATGGATTCCCAGCACTCTGCCGGAACTGGTAGAGGCTGTAAAGGTGCACGCAGTGAAGGACTTGGCTTCACTCTTTGACAGACTTCGCATGCGCGAACATACTTTCGCACAAACTGATACTGGCGGGGCCAGTAAAAGTCTCGACTCACCGTGAGATATGTTTTCTCCCGGCCACGATGTCCTCCTATAGGAGCATCGTGATTCTCGAACATGATCCGCAAACGCAGATCAGTATCATCTGGAATGACAACACGTGGTGTGTCACCAGTCACGGCTGTATAATACAGTAAACCGTTGCGAGTAGTGTATCGATCTGATGCAGATCGATACGCAGACGATAATCGTTTCAACGATTCTCGAGATGGCTGTGAGAGATGTGTCATCAGCTTTACAATCTCACCATCTTGGGAATACGCTCGCCTCACATCATCATATAACGTTGAAGATGGTATTGAGGACGTCATTACCGCAACAGTGGCTTTCTCACTGTTGGGTTTCACGACTGGTTCAAAGTCGGGCCGACGTGAGAGTGCATCAGCGACTACATGAAGTCGTCCTGGTTTGTACTCAACCGTAAAGTTGTATTCTGCAAAGAATGACAACCACCGCGCGATTCGTTGTGAAAGGTGCGGGCTGTTTACTGCCGTGCGTTACGACGCATGGTCAGTGTAAACAATGAAGGGTCTATCTCCTTATAGATAGACTCTGAACTTCGCGAGTGCATACTTCATGGCAAGGAGTTCCTTGTCATGCACTGGATAGTTCCTCTCAGCTGGTTGCAGCTGACGCGACCGATAGCAGACGACGCGTTCAACGCCTTCAAGATCGTACTGCATTAATGCACAGCCGATTGCGATATCGCTGGCATTACAGACTACATGAAATGGACTGTCCTGATCGACTATTGCTAGGACTGGGGATTGTATCAAGCTCTGCTTGATACCATCAAAGGAGCGCTAACATGCAGCGTTCCATAACCACCTCTCGTTCTTTTTCAACAAACGAGAGAGGCGTATAGTCATCTCGGCGTAATTGCGTGAATACTTGTGCAAATACGCCGCTAGCCAAAGGAATTTTCGAAGACCCTGAACATCAACTGGCACAGGCCGGTCGGTGATCGCCTTGATCTTTTCGGGATCAGGACGTACACCATTCTTACCAACGATGCACCCAAGAAGTGATAATTCGCTTGCTGCAAATATACACTTCTTGAGATTGGCATACAAATTGATGCTTTCGCATAATTGTAAGAACCTGTCGGACGTGGTATCTGTGAACCTCAACGTCCGACTTTTCATCCATAGCTCGACTATGAATGAAAACGTCATCGAAATAACTCGGTGCGAACTCTTGCGCTGGTCTCAACAGATGTGATACACATCTGTTGAACGTGGCAGGGGTATTACTAAGTCCTTGTTGCATTACGAGCCATTATCAGAGCATGCCGCTAGGCGTGCTCACTGCGGTATAGGGTATATCCCGTTCTCGCATAAGGATTTGATAGAAGCCATCCATCAAATCCATGGACGAAAAGATGGTACTCTTTGCCATACCATCTATGATGACATCCTTCCTTGGTACCGGCGTCTGAGCCGGTACCCTTGCAGCATTCAACTTGTTAGATGCATGCACTATCCGCCACCCTCCTGTCGCTTTTCGCACACAGAAGGTCGGAGAGCTATGTGGAAAAGTTGATTCCCTCACATGGCCCGCAGCTAAACGATCGGCAAAGAACTTGTCGATCACAAGTACTTGTTCACGAGGCAGCGGCCACTACTTCATGACACAGTACTTCGAGCCTGGTTTAAGCTCGACCTCGTGTCGAATACCTTTATCCTTCGGTAACTCGCACGGAACGGTTTCAGGGAATACATCCTTGAATTCAACCAAATCTTCGTAGAGAGGAATTGTCTTGAGCGATGGTCACGATTGGGAGTCATATCGCTCAACTCGTGTCTTTTCATCTAGGACACTCTCGTCCATAGATGAACTACTGAGAAATCTCTCGTTCTCAGTAAACACTGTTGCTGACCTTATGTCGGCTACACACTCGTCGTCAGCGACGAGTACGCAGATCTGCTTGACTTTGCCACTACGCAGATCATGCAAGAACCTTATATGTTCGAGCGTTAGCAACTGAGTGATCTCCGAAGTCAACTTCGGAGGCGCAATCAGATCAAGTGTATAGCGCCTACACTTGATCCATCATTGAATAGAACATTCAGTGTCTCTGTCATTTCCTGGCGACTTATTCCCTCAGGCCTCGAAGGACCTTTTCCTTCGGCTTCCCGGGGACTTATTCCCGCGGGTTTCGGGGAACTTATTTCCACCGTATCTGTAATATCGGGACTTATTCCCTGAACTTCCTCTAGCTGGGGTTGCGCAACCACAGCGAGATCCTCTACGAAAGACTCTACAGTCGATCTAGGATTATCGTTTCGCTTAACCTGAGCGATCGATGGTTTCTCTTCTAGATGTTCCCCGCTAGGGATACATCGTTGTCCCGGTCCACTCGACTTATTCGAGTGGTGGACCTTCGGCACAACCTGTGTTTCCTCACAGCCGCCGGAACTTTGCTCCAAAGTGTAACCGTTTGTTACACTAAGGTTTTGTGCAGTCGTACTAACGACCGTACCACAACATCGCACTCACTCGTAGTACATCCACACGCTTGTGGACGCTCCGAAACGTTCATCAGATGGCCATCTGAAGAACAAGCGGCAGGCATCGTTACTGTCCAATGTTGCCAGTTTGCTCGTGGTTCGTACCTTCTGAGCCACGGTATTCCAAGGATGACATCAAATTTGTCATCCAAATCCAATACGATAAAGTCATCGTCATATTGGGTATCTTCTAGCGTATAGTGAATCTTCACTATACGCTTCATGACGGTTACGGATGCGCCTGTCGCAAGACGTAACGTCATCCTCGTAGGAGGTATGTCACATTCACTGAACTTAAAGTGACCATCTTCTAGCGATTGGCGTCGCACAAAATTGTTGGACGCCCCACAATCGACTAGAGCTCGAAGTGACAACTTATTCGTCACTTCGAGTTTCAAGGTAATCAGTGAGATCTCATTACCTAGAGCAGCAACGCACAACGTTTGTGTGTAGGGAGCAACCTCCATCAAGAGGCCAACAAATTCTCTTGAATTTGCTGAACCAGTAGGGTGCTCCGCACCTACTGATCCTGTCCGTTTTTTGACGGTTCATCCCTTTGTTGCGTCTTTGCACCAACAGCGGACCCGCGTCCCTGCCCCTTTCTCATGGGTGGACGGTCACTACGCCCAGTGTTGCGAGACACTGGACGAGGGGCACTACACTCGTAAGCGTAGTGTCCTGTCTTCTGACATCTGTTGCATTTCTGCAACTTCTTGTAGTTCGTAGAGCGAGCCTTATCGCTCTCTACATAACAGAGTTCCATCGGCTCTGGACCTCCGTTGTCATATCGCCTCGGTTGACGATATGATGTCGAGCTGGCGCGAGCCTGTCTCAGACTGAAGTCTTCCTGTTCCGCAATGGAAATGACTTGTTTTAGTGAATCTAGTTCAAGCCGGAACAGGTGAGTCTTGACGGGACCATCCGCAAGACCCTGCATGAACACCGAAACCAACATGTGTTCATCCACCGGATTGGAGCTTATACAACTCGTAAGATGTCGAATATGTTGCGCGTAATCGTGCACATCACGCTTACCCTGTTTGAGCTTCAAGAGTTCGGTTAGAGCTCTGAACTCAGCTCTAGGCGGTTCAAACGTTTGTCTGAGCCGCGACTTGAAGACTTCTAACGACCCGAACGCATATGGGTCGTGCAACTTGAGCCACAGTGCCCAAGTCTTGGCACGTCCTGCCAAATTTGACTGGGCAAATGCAACTTGCATATCCCCGTCGTCGGTGCGACGCGCCATTGTGGCGTCATCCAATTGACGAACCATCTCATGAGGGAGTCCTCTTCGACTCCCCCGTACTTAGAGATGTCAATCTCTAAAGTCTCAAGTCGACCCGAGTGCATCGACCCACCAGCAGCAGCCTGCTGCTGTCTCAACAGTTCAAACTATTGAGAACCCTGTTCTCTCAACAACTCTGCTTGTTGAGAACCTTGTTGGTGAAGCAAGGCTACTTTCTCGCGTTCAGCGCCAAGTTCATTTTAAATGAGCTTGGCGATAGTAGCATGTTGGGCATCTCTATTGAGAGCCTCTAGCATGACGCTAACAGCATGGATGCCCATGGTCGAACCCATCCGCTCAACCGCATCCCATTCGACATCGCTCAAATGGGAGTAGCCGTCACGCGTAGCGTGAAAGCTTTGGTCATCTTCATCATCTAACATATTCATGTTAGATGTGAACGTGGTCCATGGACGGACTACGAAGTGCTACCAGGTGTAACGGGGCACCCTGAATCTTGTACTGGTGACAGTACAAGCTACTTATTCTGATGACAGAATAAGGCGGTGCCTCGTAACTTCACGTACACTGGTACGTGCAGAGGAAGACGGTAAGAAGAAGCGAGTACTTGGTTAAAGTAAAAAGTAGAACTGTATTTATAATAGTTAATGTCTGCAATAAATCACTATTTATCTTCATCTAACTATGTCTAAATACAAATGTGTAAATCAGTTATCTGCTCACCACTCATTGCGTGCGTCTGTCGTGGCGCGTCTTCGTTGGTTGATATATTGGCCTATATCGACCAATTAGGAACTACTCGTAAGTGCTACAGAATATTGTCCTTATGACAGTATTCTGTGAATATAACTCTCATAGTTATATTCTATCAACAATTTCTTATAATTTGTTATGTGATGGTTCACCCTGTTACAGTCCGGAGATCTCGCAAACGGATTTTTGCAAATAAGTTGCAATTGAGGCGAAGAGAAGAAGGGTAGCGGAGGACCACATAATGACTCCTGAAAGAAGACCAATTATGATAGACTCTGCTAGAGGAGAGGTTCCAGAATGCATCTCGATTTGCTGTCTAAAATCCTCGAAAGAGATGCAAACAGAAGGAAGGATGCAAAGCAATTTAAAATAAAATTTGCCAGCCACTAATCTGGCTATGTAGACCCTAATTACGTTCGTCGGCCATGTTGTGGTCCTAGACATGGTGGAATTTCGCTTGTTTATCAGATGGAAGATACAACATACCGGCAGCCCACCCGTGCAGGATGCAAATAAAATGTTTGGGTACCCACTCAGATTCAAGAAATAAAGAGCTCCACATTCCTCTTTTGATGGCAAAGAATACTACAAGTGGTAGGGTATTGGTTTTTTAATGTGGAGAAGGCGTTTGAACACATTAAATTAAATTGGCATAGTATGTGACTGGATTCTTTTGGCTTGAACATGTAAAAGTGGACTAACTCGGCAAATGTTAGATAAAAAGGCTGAAATGTACTTCAATAAACAGATTGATTCCTGGTAGAGCCAGAATAAGATCTTTCAGTACGTAAAGGAACGTATGGCTTAAGCGTTTAAAACGAATTTTACGTCAGCATAAACCATGGATCTTTGTAAGCGCCCGAATATTACACTAACAATATGGATTGAACACTTGATGTACCTCAACGCCGTCGCCGGAGCGCCCGATGGGGATTGTGACTATTTGGTGCTGAACAATGTTGTCTAGTATGCACCAAAAGAGATGATAATTGTTCTCATGGCCAAGGTGGACCAACGAAGGATGGATTGCCTACAGCAAGAACAGAGCAAATTGGCACATTTTGCGCAATCTTGGGAGTCAGTGATGATTAACTTAGCGCATTGGAAGTTATGTTGTCGGTCAAGGTTGAGAAAACTATCGCTGCATAGTTTTGGAACGAAAGGTGACCTACAGTCGTCACGGAAAAATTTCTGCTAGACCAGTTTAACATGGGCCCTTATAAGGACTCAGATGATGTTTTTAGTGTGGAACATTAAATCGTATCGTCTCAAACTGTCCGAGCAAACACTTCCACGAAAACATGTCTCAGCTTTTACGCTGGCTATACCGGAAATGCAAGACGGATTTAAGAACATCTGGATTCTAGATAGTGGCAGCAGCAGACATTTGGTCGAGAATGAAGACTGAATGAACGATTGTGGAGTGAGTTGCTCCATAGAAACTGAATGGCGTCCATTTATCACAGTGCCTTACATATGCGTGCGTGTTTTGGAAACGCACGAATGAGAATTTTGTGATTGTGGGAGTGCACATTGGTGACGTTCTTGTTACAGGGACGCAAGCAAATCTGGTCACTGAGTTTTTTTGGCAATTAAAAGAAAATTGTTTCTTTAGCTCCTAAGTGGTGTGTGCAAGTTTCTGGGAATGCGCATCACTAACAACAGTGAAAGGGCATTGATCAGGATTTGATTATTCGTGAGATGCTACGTGACAACGGTTTGGAATAGGCACGTGACAATTGTATTCCGATCGGTGAGGAATTATGCAGCAGAAAAGAGGAGAGTGCAGAATTAGTAAAAAAGGATGGAGGTGATGCAGCACCATCAAGAAATTTAAGCTCTAAGTAGCGGTATGCTCTATTTTTGTAGATGCATCAGGCCGGACATATCATACGTAGTGCATAGAGTCTCCAGGCGTACTCATTCACCGACTGTGGGTGATTTCACGTTAGCTGACAGAGTTTTTAAGGTATTTGAGAGGCGTAAAGATAATGCAACTGATTTTGAAAGAAGCAACTCCATGTATAGGAGCTACTTAGCGCTCCTTAACAGAGAAAGTCTTAGACTCAAAGAGTCTCTTAATTAAAACAAACTAACAACGACGTACAGTCGTTCTGGATTACAAGCTTAACAAACTCGGGTTAAAGGTATTGCAATTCACGGAATCACAACTAACTACCACTACTAGCTAATAAGAGTAAGCACCATTATAAGGGTAATGCCCTTACAACACACAAGTGCCTTGTAGAGGCACTTGTGTATAACGAACCAAAAGGGTAACTGAACTTTAACTATTATTTAAATACGGTATATCAAACCATAAAATCTTGTCTGACCTAATAAATAAGGGTTCTACCCATTAAGCCTACCGGTGTTAAGCACCTGCAGGACTGATTATAATTACTTTTTTATGACATAAGATTATCCCTTGTCGCTAGCAGATAAGGTGCAGTATTACCGTAAGTACATGGTGCCAAGACTGCACCGCTCAGATTCACCGATCTTTACTTGGTGTGGACAAACAACGTAACCGGTTCATTAACCGCCGTGTGACACCGTTACAACCTCCCACACCAAACTGTCGACAAGTCGTGCCGACAATTCTCGTATTTTTTTTGAGGTTATCCAAAGCTCTGGTCTTGGCCATCGTGTTTACAACACATCTCAAAATGATTGAGTCAAACCCTTCGTTTAACACCGATGGAGAAATCTTCGTAGAGGGTATCGTGGAATACGAGAGAAACACCGTCGCATCGAGTGCCTATGAACCGCCTCCAGCTTTGCCACCGGCGTATTTCACCACACGCGTCGCACCTAATTCATTCGTGGAACGCAAGGATATATCTGTATAGCTTACAGCCGTCGATTAAGCGTCAGGTGTGTTGCAAAACACTCTCGATGAAGATTAAGGGAAATACATTTCGTAGTCGATGACCTCAGGCGTCAAGTACAATCTGTAGCCACAGCATATGCTCACAGTGGCTACCGCTTCACACGACAGAGTGTGGATGAACGCATCCGTCAGACTGCCGAGCAGTAACTCGCAACATGGGTCACGGGCCTGAGGCTGACACAGCCACAATACTAGCTGAGAAGGACGCTTTCAGAGCAAGATATCTGGGTGTCGAGCGTATGAATGTCCAAGGTTACCACAAGAGACTGCATCTACAAGCACGAGGTGCGTCAGTGTCCGCTATGCGAACCGTACCTGTTGTCCTCATTCCTGGTGAGACAAAGGTAGAAAACGATGCCGTCTTCACGCATTGGGCTTGCAAATATTGTCACCTATCAAGCCTATGGAATCATTAAGAAAGCGCTTCACTGGCTGACGATCGGATTGAACAAAAAAAGCGCTTTGGTTTCTCAAAACAAAAAGCCAAATGCCATCTACGTTCGTTTTATCGCACCCGCTATGATGCGGAAGCTCCAGACCCGCATACCTGTGCATTTGCTAAAGTTGCAGCACCCTCCACTACCAAACCGACTAGTGGGAAGCGGTATTGGTCGACTTACCCTAAAGACGACGTTCAAAAAAGGTATTCGCACGAACGATCTTGCCGCAGTGGCACTTCCTACTCCCATGAGTTCTCCAACTCCGGGTACCCATGCCACTGTACCAAGTACTGGTACTGACCGTTGTGACGACGTGACTGAAGCACTCTCTAAACATGGTACTGTTGATCTCCATTCTTATCAACGATTTCAGGTGGTGGACAATGAATCTCGATGCGTCGTCGACGAGTTAGTGTACGAGGTGCATGGTCTTCGTAAAAGCGTGGCGCGTCTTGAAGTACAACTGGACATTCTTTTGAAAGTTCCTCGACTTGTGACTTTGCCAACTCTTTTGGCGCAAGAGCCTCGTGATACACCCGCGACGGATCAAGAAAAGGCTTAATCAAGCCGAAGTAAAAAACTGGGTGTGTTCGCATTTTGCGTGGAATGTTGAGCGTATAAGCTAGGCCCTTCTTGGCCACAACTGTAAACGCCTCGATGAAGCGAGAACGCAATTTGGTCCTATAGATCGCTGAAACCACCTTGGTGGGTAAATTCTTAGCTTAAAGGAAGACTAGGTCTCCAACCTAAAAACTTTCGATGTATTTTCTGCCTATGGCATCAGCTTGTTCCTTTTGTTTGTCCTGGCTGTAACCCATTGCATCACGTACATGTCGTAAGACATTCATTGCGTAGCGAAAATCTCGCTCACCTGTTTCTGAACAATAGTTGGGCTGAAATCAGCAAGCCGATCGGCTATTCCTCCCCCACCGAGCCCAAAACCACGCAGTGGCAGCGTAACGGAATGAGACCATTCACATAGAATGGAGTAAATACCGTAGAGGCATGAACAGCTTTATATAAAGCAAACTCGACCACTAGGGCCATCAATCTCCAATACCTAGGCGTAACAGCACAAAGACTGCGCAAAAAGTCACCAATGGCACGGTTGACACGCTCAGTTAGACCACCGGTCTGCTAATTATGGGTTGTGGACATATCAAACCTGGAGCATAACCCTTTGAAGATGGAAGTCCAGAACTTGCCAGCGCAACGTGAACCACGATCAGAGAATATTGCCACAGAGAAGACATGTTGAAGAAACACACGGTCGATAAACAGCTTCGCTGTGCCTTCACCTTCGATGGAATCAGGCACAGCCGCTTAATGAGCCATCTTGCTCAAACGGTCAACAAAGACCACAATACCAGTGTTGCCGTCCGAACCCTTCGGTAGGCCAAACACAAAGTCCATACTGATGGACTGCCAACACCCAGTGTGTACAGGCAAACTAGCAAGCGGTGCAACAGCATGTGCTGAGGGTTTGACCTGGTGACCCATTTTACATGTACGCACATATGAGCTCACCCATTTGTACAACTTGGGCCACCAAAATGCCTGGCTAATTGAGCTATAGGTCTTCTCAAGAAGGAGGTAACCGCTCAAAGCAGTATCATGTGCCTGATAAAGGACTTGATACTTTAACTCCTCACCATGAGAAAAACGATGCGAGCACATCCTCAACACCCATGTCATAGCACAACACCCACCATCGATGACATGTCGCTGTAAGCGCGCACGTAAACGTGCCGACAGTTTGATGTCCGAGTCTTAAACTCGTCACAGACGACACTGAAAGCCCTTTAGGGTCAGGCAAAGCCAAAACTGGAGCATGAAGGAGACTGTCTCTTTTAGCTTCAAAAGCTTGACCACGGAGTGCGTCCCAACACCCAAACTTTATTCTTTTTAAGTAGGTCGATTAGTGGCCTTGCCATGTCAGCGTAGTTCCCACTATACTTGTGCAAGTAACTAGCAAGGCCGAGTCATTTACGCAAGTCTTTTTGGTTCTAAGGGACTGGCCAGTCAACAATTGACTTTACCTTAGCGTGATTCGCTCGTAATCCACAATTTCCAATGAATTACCCTTAAAAAGAAATTTCTACTGCACCAAAAATGCATTTCAATACATTTGCATACATCTTATTTGTACGCATGAAATCGAGCACCGCTCGTACATGGTCAATGTGATTTTCCATATTTGACCTCCCATGTTCTGTACGGTTATAGACAAAAATGTCATCGAAATATATTTGTGCATATCCTTGGTGGGGTCAAAACAATTGCGTCACAAGACGATTAAATAAAGTCGGGACATTAGAAAGCCCTTAATGCATGACAAGTCACTCCCAAAGCATACCACTTGGAGGACTAACCGCTGCGAGCGGAATGTTGCTCGCGCGCATCAGCAATTGACAATACCCATCAATAAAATTGAATGCACTGAACATGGTACAACCTACAATAGCGACCTGAAGAACATCCTTCTAGAGATAGGCATCTGTGCCGGTATAGTGACTGCGTTAAGCTTATTGTAAGCATAAAAAATGCGCCACTTGCCATTTGGCTTCCTGACACTAATCCTCGGTGTCGAGTGCGGAGACTTGCTTTACGCACCATGCCAGCCACGTGCTTTGCACGAAAGAACTAGTCACTGACGTCACACTGCTCATTTGGTAGGGACCATCGCCGTGTCACAGTACTTGGTTCTAGGAACCAGGTCAATTTCACGACGTACACCTCGATCAGGAGGCAGAGTGGAAGGTGGGTTGTGACATACCTTATCCTGAAACTCCTTCACCGATAAAAAGGGGTCTCTAGAATCTTTTAAGATCGATGGCCAACTTGGAGCACTCAAATCTGCCTTTGTGTCTGCCAAGAAAGCTCCATCAAGAAGTGAAGACGAGTTCAACTCGCTATCGGGTCTAATAACTACCACTTCAGATAAGTCACTCGACTTTAAGGTCAGGCCAAACTCGTCGACAAAATTTCGTTTAGTTCTAACAAAGCATTTAGTGAAGGTAGAGTCTCAAAATTTACTGACCCATCAACGTCACTTTTCGCTCCATTAACGAATGTATATATCTGCTCGCTAGTATCACACGGTGATGTAACAGACGCCTTACGTTGCATAAAAGTAATCTGGCGTTGCTGTCGTCTCTGGAACGAGACTGAACGTCTCAACGAGGCTGTTACTTTCGCTCTACCAAGTTTGATAGCATCTTCACCCTTAACTTGCTCTTTGCAAGAGCCGGTGTCATTTCCGACACCCGGTAAATCATGTCCCCAAGGTTAACATGACCCTTGATCTTAAGTTGCTCAGTACCAGAGCCGATGTCATTACCAACTTCCGGGGCTACTCCACTCCCAAGGTGACGAGCTATTTCAACCTTAATTTGCCCAATACAAGGACCGATGTTATTGCCGACATCCGGGACTACATTTTCACAAGGTGATGAAATACCTTAGCTTGATTTACATCAGATCCGATGTCATTACCGGCATCTGGTGATGAGTCACTTTCCAGTGAGATCACTGCCCAGTGGGTACTTACGTGCCATTCCACGCTCATCAAGTGGTCCTTGCCCTTGATGACTTCGTTTATTACCAACAATGTCTTGAGTGATGTTCAGTGTGTCGCAATCAAGGCCAAAATCACTCGATGGGTACTTACGGATCACTCCACGGCCACAGAAGGGTTTAACTCATGGTGACTTGACTTAAGGCCAACAATGCTTTCAAATTTATTGATTCGTTATCGTAACGATTATCACTCGACGGAGTACGTGACGTTTCACTAACATTCATTAAGCTTGGCTCGGAACTATTCTTTTTTTCTATCGTCCAACTCAATGATGTCAGACATACCGATGTCCAGCGCACTGACTGTATCATTTCGTGGCCTGCGCCAATAGCGCTTCTGTTACCTGGCATATACGAGCTCATGACACTCCAAAGCTCCACTAGGAATAGTGCGCGTTGCACCAAAGGTCTTCACTCTCCAATCAATTCTTAGCTCATGTCATTCTAGCTAAGACATACCAAACATGAGATCACGCCTCTCATTCGAGTCAATGACTGGATAGCGTTCAATACTTTTAAAGTACGAAAACTCGACACCTGAGCTCAGAGGAACTTTGGGCGCAGTGAGTAATGCACCTGTGGTAGAGTGGGTTGTCAAAATTGTTTGACGAGACCCTAAATCACTCACTGTGCCGAAACTGTTGAACGTCGTAGGAGGTACACCGATGCCGCTTGTGGACTTTGACTCACCTTGTCTACCCGTCGGCTTGGCTGGTTTCACTCTTCGGAGGACTTGGCGATGATGTAGACGTCGGCCTTGATGGAGGTCGACCTGGGGAGGGGCGAGCGGATATGCTTCGGTTGGGGTCCAATGTAGACGTCCGATCGATCGATTAAGTCGAGAGTGGTCTTGATACCAGTTTATGCAGGTGCTGGTGGCGCCTGGCCTTTATGTGTCGTCTCCCTTACCACTAGGGTATGGATACCGCTTCCCATAGCGGGCTTGAAAAGAGGGATGGTACTCTACGAACCCACACCCCAGTGTACTTCCTGGGGTTCTACTCTACGAACCCACATCCCAATGTACTTCCTGGGGTTCTACTTACGCTTGTGTCGTGCTGATATCTGTCTTTTCGACGGGTGGGCCAAACAGATCCCTGTCCCGGAACAGGTCTGTAGACTTACAAGTTTCTTAGCGCACGCCACGTCGTGCTACTTAGATCGCAAATTGAGTAGTATTTAATGTTATCTATCCTTTCAACTCCTTCACTAAATTTTTTGCCTTACGCCTGGGCTCACAATGATGAGTGACCAGGAGCCACCAGACCTATGAGTGACCAGGGCGGCCGCTGGGTGACCATGTCGGCCGATGGGTGGGCAGGTCGGCCGACGGGTGACTGAGGTCCACCTTGGGTGATAAGGGCCGACCGACGAATGGTTGAACACGATCCATGGCTTTACTGTTTAATTGGTACTGTTGCGTAGTTTGACCTCGTTGGCAGTAACCTTAATTGCTTTCCACGCATGGACCCAACGGCTGCTCCTTACCTGTGACGACCACCACCATCCCCAGTCCCTTCATTGTCCGCGAGGTCTTATGTCCGTCCGGCTCGTCGACCCTTATGTCCATCATTTTCGAATACTCGCTTTACCACAGGCGCCCCTTGCACTTGCTTGGCCATAAACGATTCGAGCACGATCATGTCTTGACCACGCCAGTCCATTAAGTTCCACCTTCTCTTGTGGCCGATATCTTAATCCTGTCAAACCTATGTGCTTGCAGCTATGTCTTCACCGGGATTCAATTTGCCATCGGGTCCGATTTCGACTCCTTCGCCACCACCTGCACCCTCGACAGAGGTCTCTGTCCAGGAGGACGCAGTCGCAGAACGCCTGTCGTCTCTGTTATTTCAGGTTTGTCATCGTTGTTGAACGCTGATGAGGTCGCCGTGACCACGCGGTCGACCTCGCCACCGGTGATCTCGGCTCCGATCACCTCATGTGTGTGGTCGCCCCCAAGCGTGACCGCTTCTTCTGATGTTGCTTTCAGTGTCGCTCCCGCCGATGTCGGTTTGGCCACACCGGTAGACCTCTTTAATGGTCGTTCTAGCACAAGCGTACCACGAGTCTATGTGGTGGCGTTATGTCGCCGCGTCAAGCTCTGTGAGGGTCCGTTGGCCCTGATGTCTCCGTCGCCGCATTACTAGTCGCTCTGATGTGAACGCCTAAAACGGGAGTTAGGTGAATCGAGCGCCTTCATGCCGTAGCTTCGCGACACGATGCAGCATGAGATGGCGCTGACCCACCACTTGCGTTAGCAAGTCGACCTTCGCCATAATCGGATGTCTCTTCTCGTGGCAGACCTCAGCTACTACGATATCGCGGGCGAACATCTAGGAGGTAGCTATGATGTCACTCAAGGGCAGCCACAACACTTAAACACGGCCAATCGACCACCTGCTCCTGCCGCCGGCACCCTGCCTCTACGGAATTCTTTTCGCACCTCAGCCCAACCGGCTTAGCAGGTAAATGTAACGGGGTAGACCGTTACATGATATTGACACCAAACGGTGTCAATAGGGATATTGTCTAGCATGACAGTATTCTGTCAATATCATCCGGCATGGATGATATTGAAGGAATTTTATCCTCTTTTAGGATAATGTTCATGCGCTGCTCAAAGACAGGTTCATGAAAGACATATCAACCATAGATTACCACCAATCGCTGATAGACGCGCGCAACGAGTGGTGAGCAGGATGTCGTCATACGACGACGTAGTTTAATGTAGTTAGACAAAGACTGAAGTTATATTGATAGCTTAACTATATTAAGTGAAGTTCTCTTTTTGACCTTTACTTGAACGAGTCGTTCAAGTAGATTAGCTTCCTCTGCACGTACGAGTGTACGTGAACTTTCGTGGCACCCAGACATAGGGTGCCCCGTTACAACTGGCAGCACTTTGTAGTCCGTCCAACGATTAATTAGTGTCTGTCCAACAGGAATTATTCGACGTTAGAAGACACCAGCTTTCACGTCACATGTGAAGGCTTCTCCCACCTGAGTGACTCAGAGTGGGAGGTAGTCGGCCGCATGAGTGTTCTCATGGGCGAACCTTCCATCAGTGGTATGTTGGAGCCCCTAAGCGGAGACGAAAAACACGCCGCTATCAACAAGTTCCTGCAAAGGGAACTTGCTGTCGAAAGTCGATAGCCTTGCTACAACAGCGAGGCTCTCATCAGTCGATGGGCGGGCTGATGCACATGCGTCGAACCGAACCGTTAAAGATTGATATCTCAAAGTACAAGGAAAGCAATGAGTATTCCATTTTGAGATGTTTCGTCGAGCTAGACGACGCCATAAGGGCTCGTCAGATTGGAGGTGACGAGATGCAAGTCACATTCACCCTGTCAAATTTGACAGGACGAGCAAATCCTTGGGCCTTAGGGCTTAAGCTTCACGACCCGGACGTGTTTAAGTCGTTAGAGATCTTAAAGTCATGGCTCAAAGAGACGAGTCAGCCGCCGAGAGCCGAGTTCAGCGCACGCTCTGCACTATTGAGGCTCCAGCAAGGTAAGCGTGACGTGCACGCTTACGCACAACACCTACGCTACCTTGCGAGTAGCGTTACGGAAGACCCTGTTGATGAACACACGCTCATCAACGTGTTCATCTACGGCCTTGTGGATGGGCCGGTGAAGACCTACATGTTCCGAGAGGACTTCCGTACGCTGGAAAAGGCGATATCGTATGCGGAACAAGAAAACTTCAGCCTGCTACAGTGTCAAGCTAACTCGTCAAACTATCTTCCGACGAGACGACAGGAAACAGGAGGTCCCGAACCAATGGACCGCTGTTACATCGAGAGCGATAACCCTCGCTCTCTGAGTCACAAGCGAACGGCAAGATGCCATCGCTGTCAGAAGATTGGGCACTACGGTCATTATTGTAGTGTCCCAAGCACCGCATTACGTCCAAAGACAGGACGTGATGACCACTGTTGGCCAAGGAAAGGACCAAGGAGTGGGTCCGACCATGTCTCTAAGCCGCGACAGCAAATCAGACCGTCAAAAAACGGACAGGGTCAGTAGGGGCGGAGCACCCTGATGATCTAGCAATGGCAAGAGCGTTTGCAGAACTCTTGACGAATATCGCTCACAAAACACATTCACTGTGTGTTCTGCCCCTAGTAATGAGGACTCCCTCATCACTTTGAAGATCGAAGCGACAAGCGGAATGTCACTACGCGTCCTTGTTGACTGTGGGGCATCGAACAGTTTTATTCGACGCCAGTCGCTAGAGGATAGTCGACTCAACTATGTTGAGCGAGAGTTTCCTCCAACGAGGATGACGGTGTGCCTTGCTACAGGCGCATCCGTAACAGTGAACAAACGTGTAGTGGCAATCCACTACACGCTGAAAGGAAAGTAGTACGACGATGACTTCATCGTAATATATTTGGATGACAAATTTGATGTCATCCTCGGTCTGCCGTGGCTTGGAAAATACCAGCCATGGGTCAGCTGGAAGCATCGATCCGTGAAGATGCCTGCCGTTTGTTCATCGGATGGCCATCTGCTGAACGTCTTGGAGCGTCCACAAGCGTGTGGATGTACTACGAGTGAGTGCTATGGACTCACTTGTGGTACGGTCGTTAGTACGACTGCACAAGATCACAGTGTAGAAGGCCACTACACTGTGGAACCAGCTTCCGGCTCCTGTGTAGAGACACAGGCTGCGCAGAAAGTTTACGACTCGAAGAGGTCGAATGGACTGGAACACGGATGCACACCAAGAAGTGTGTAACCGAGAAGAGAGATTAGTGTTGTTCAGAACGAAAACACGTTGAAGCGAGATTGACCAACAGAGAGTCAATCGAAAAGCAAGCACAATCGACTGGAAGAGGGTCGATCGAAGAGGACGTAACTGTATTAGTACACCTACAGTCAGTACACGTATTGGAAGAAAGCTCCAGCGTTCCTGAGGGTGATAACTTCCGAGATAGTTATGTTGAGGGTGAGGTTCCTCAACTATCTGCGGATGTGTTTTCCCAGAAAAGCCCTGAGACAGTGAATGTCTTGGTGAATGACGGATCAGGTGTAGGCGCCTTTACACTTAATCTCGTTACACCTACGAGGTCAGCTTTGGAGGAAATTAAATTGCCAACGCTAGAATCTACAAGATTCTTGCGAGATCTGCGTAGTGACAAGATCAAGCAGACCTGCGTACTCATCACAGAGGACGGGTACGTCGCCGATAGTCGGTCGGCACAATTGTTTGCTGAGATCTAACGGGTTCTCAGCATCTCATCGATGGACGAGAGTGTCCTCGATGAGAAGACTCGATTTGAGCGAAGCACGTCTCAATCTTGGGAGTCTTTCAAGACAAATTCTTTGTATAAGGATTTTGTTGAATTCAGGGATGTATTCCCTGAAACTGTTCCGTGTGAATTACCGAAGGATAAAGGTATTCGACACGAGGTCGAGCTTAAACCAGGCTCGAAGTACTGTGTCATGAAGTAGTGGCCACTGCCTCGTGAACAAGTACTTGCGATTGACAAGTTCTTTGCCGATCGTTTAGCTGCGAGTCATGTGAGGAAATCAACTTCCCCACATAGCTCTCCGACTTTCTGTGTGCGAAAAGCAACAGGAGGATGGCGGATAGTGCATGCATTTAATAAGTTGAATGCTGCAACGGTACCGGCTCAGACACCGATACCAATGAAGGGCGTGATCATTGATGGTATCGCAAAAAGTACCATCTTTTCGTTAATGGATTGGATGGATGGATTCTGCCAGATCCCCATGCGTGAAAGGGACATTCCGTACACAGCAGTGAGCACTCCCAGCGGTATGCTCTAATAGTGGCTAGTAATGCCACAGGGGCTAAGTAACGCCCCTGCAATGTTCAACAGATGTGTTACGAATCTGTTGCAATCGGTGCGCGACTTCGTACTGAGATACTTCGACGGCTATATCGTCCATAGCCGGGCTATCGATGGAAAGGCGGACGTGATTTTAAGAGAATCCACGTCCGGAAGTTTGTTACACTAATGCGTGAGCACAAGTTTTTCGCGAATCTCAAGAAGTGTGTATTTGCAGTGAGCGAAATACCACTTAGCTGCATCGTAGGCAAAAACGGCGCACTTGCTGATACGGAGAAGATCAAGGCGATTAGAGACTGGCCTGTGCCAGTCGACGTCAGGGGACTTCGATAGTTCCTTGGCTTGGCGGCGTACTTGCACAAGTACTCGTGCAACTACGCTGAGATGACCGTACATCTCTATCGTCTGCTCAAGAAAAACGAGAGGAGGTCATGGAGTGCTGAGTGTTGGCAATCCTTCTAAGGTATCAAGAAATTTCTTGATACTACCGCCTGTGTTGGCGATTGTAGACCAGGAAAGATCAATCCGTGTGGTCTGTGACGCCAGCGATTTTACAATTGGCTGCGCGTTAATGCAGTGCAACTCAGACGGCGTTGAGCGCGCCGTCTGTTATCAATCGCTTCAGCTGCAAGCAGCTGAGCGTAGTTACCCGGTGCATGAAAAGGAACCCCTTGCCATGAAATATGCACTGTCTGAGTTTCGGGTATATCACTAAGGAGATAGGCCCTTTATCGTTTATACAGACCATGCGTCATTATGCACGGCCGTAAACAGTCCAAACCTCTCGTAACGAATGGCAAGGTGGCTGTTTTTCTTCGCGGAGTACAACTTCTCCGTCGAGTATAAACCAAGACGACTTATTGTCGTCAATGACGCTCTTTCGCGTCGGCCCGATTTCGAGCCGACTGCTCAACACAACAGTAGGGGTGATCCCACTGTTGCAAGAGCATCAGTGAGTGCCCCGTTGTCAATTCTGCTCGACTACGTGCGGAAAGCATACGCAGAAGTTGAGTCTCTTCTGCTATCGATGGATTATGTAGCCAATCCGTGCCTTCAAGCTTTGAAAAGCTTGTCGTCTCAATACCACTCTTCAACCGAACGATGTTCAGTTCGTGATGGACTGCTGTACTATACAGCAGTTAACAAGGACACACCACGTGTCGTCGTTCGCGCTCATAATGATTTGAGACTGCGCATGATGAAGGAATGTCACAATGCCCCAAGTGTACATCGCGGTAGAGAAACTTACCTTACGGTAAGTCGTGACTTCTACTGGCCTCGCCAGTATGAGTTTGTGCGCAAAAACATTCGCTCTTGCGACGTTTATCTAAGGGTAAAGCCTAGTTCTTCATCCCGTGCACCCTTGCAGCCTCTACCAATTCCGGTAGAGTGTTGGCAGTCCGTATCGATGGACTTCGTCTTCGGGTTTCCCAAAGACGCTCACAAGAATACTGGAATTCTTGTGCTTGTTGATTGTTTCAGCAAGATGGTACATCTTGTTGCTGTACCGGAGTCAAGCACAGTCCAGGGCTGTGCGCGTGTCTTCTTCGATACTATCTTCCGACTTCACGGAATAACCCGTGAAGTCGTGTCTGATAAAGACCCCCACTTTACGGCGGAGTTCTGGCAATCCGTGTTCCGTTCACTTGGACAAGATTGAAGATGTCGACTTCTGACCATCCAGAAACAGATGGTCAGACGGGAAGCGTCGACCGCGTCCTCGAAGAGATACTTCGAGGGTATGTCCACCCGCTTACGACTTGGAGTAAATTCTTGCCAATGGCGGAAATTTAACATCAGCAACTCGGTGCATGCGTCGACAACGCATTCACCGTTCTTCTTGAATGTCCTACGCCATCCACGTTTACCCGCCTTCTTGACTCTAGTTTAAGGGTGTTGGACTCGCTAAAACAAAAACCGAACTATTCTTGCTCATCACATGTTTACAATGTTGTCGACGTTATGGAAGTCGATGTCGATTACATCGACACCGATGATGATACTTACGACGATGATACTGGTATATTCAGCATCGCTAAAGGCTGCTACAGTGAGGACGATGACGCCCTCAATGGTAAAGACAACGTTCTTTTAGCAGTGCACAAGAAGCGCACTGCTGTTGACAAAAATGAATCAGCAGAGGAATTTCTGCTAACTCTCCAAGCGGTCGTCTGCTTCGTTCCAGGTTCTATTGCAGATGCAATAGACAGACAGAAAAGAAACACAGACAAACATGGAAGAGCAAATGTTCTTTTATTTGATGAAGGAGATTTAGTTTTACTGTTTACAGTAAACTTACCGAAACACGCAGTGACAAACTTGGGCAGCAGTATATTACTGCGTAAGTACATCGGTCCATTTCGTGTGTTGCGCCGACTGGGCAACGCATACACGATTGAACTGCCCCGTAAAATGCGTACGCATCCAATCTTTTACGTTGGACGTCTCCGCCCGTACTATCAGTACGAGCCCGTTTTGAGAGGCGAAGAACACCTTTGCGTTCAAAGCTCATGACCACCTTCGAGTGGTCCAGTTTCAACGAGCCAGTCTGGTCGACTAGAGAACCGACCGGCTCAAGCAGACAAGCGATGTCCTGACTAGCTGGATTCACCTCGTCACACAGAGAGCAAATCGACAGCTCGTATTCAAGTTGAGCAAACGCAATTGCGGCGCGATCGTTCGAACGATCGTGCGCTAAGGAATTGTTATTATCTTTTACAAGGTCATGAAGCTTCTAACGCCGAGTCCGTTCATAATCCAGGTCGTCGTGTAAATTATCGGTTACACGGTTCAGTTCCTGAACATCAAGATGATCCTATCCTCGAGTCGGATCAGGTGTGTCTGCCACCACCACATCCTTTGATAGATTCTGGCGGTGGTCAACGCTTTCTAGTGGATCGCATTTTCAACCACCGCGACGTGAAGGGCGTCCGTACGAGTTACCTCATCCGCTGGCGTGGCTATCCATTAGCTTGGGTTAGCTGGGAGCCTCGTGCCCAGCTGGTTGTTGATGTCCTGGGTCTAGTCAGTCAATATGACGAGACCCACCCGCTGCGTTTGAAGAAGGGCCGTCGGAAAACGACCTCCCCGTACGCGAGTAAAGGGATTGCAAAGTGTCAATCCATTTGGCCATTACAATAGATATGCGCTCATTTAAGTAGGAAACATTGGGGATGTAGGCCTCTCTAGGGGAACGATTCGCATTGTCCAAGCAATCTGGACATGGATCACCCACGAGCGACAAAATAACCCTGCCTCTCCTGATAGCCAATGCAACCTGTTTCGTATATCGGCTGGGTTACGCTTTTCAAACCTGATGCAAGCTGCATCAATTTATCCGAGCCAGGCCTCACAGCCAATACACTCAATGTTATGGATGAAAGCATTCCATCCTTGCACCAAGGCCTACCGTCTAGGCCACGATTGCCATTATACCACCGATGTTTGAAAAACACATCGGTGAAGAATTGTATCTCAGCACGGATAGTTCCAGTGTTGGAATTATGAGGACAGATCCTCCTACAGTCGAACAACGGGATTCATCCCGTTCGATGGTCATGCCGGCCACTCGATCGAACTATTTGAATAAAGGCATCCAAGGATACTCCACTTGAAAAGCGTGGCGCAGGGCAGTACGGCACTGGCCTCGTGAGTGGTGTCAGCATGAGGACTGACACCAGATGCATCTCGATCCCTCAAGTTGCTTCTCTCGTGGTGATACTTAGGTGCGTCACCACCATCGTTACCCGTCCTATCGTTGGTTGGACTTGCGTGAGGCGAGGATTCGTCCAACCAATCGCTCGACCCGAAGATCTCGAGCATGATGCCGCCACGTTCACCAGAGCCAGTCAACCTGGCTCTTGCAGTGTCCACCCCGGATGATCCGGAGGCATGGAATACCGCCTTCGAGTAGGATACATCATCCGACTCGCCAGAATGGATGAGCTCTAATTCAGGCTCATCTGGATTATAATTCGCGGTGCTCGCTGCAGACGCAGCGGATGTACCTGTCGCACGTGGCGCTCACCATGTGGACTGTTCACAGCAGCAGGCGACGAGTCACCAGCTGCTGAGGTGTGAGAAGTACTCTCTCCGGCTGTACGCATGCGTGCAGCCACCTTTCTTGCTGCTGCAGCAGCAACTCGCTTGGGTTTCGAAACCATGCGTTGGATTGGAAAATGAACGGAATTTGACCAACAAGTGCTCCTTTTCCCAGAGTGATCCAACGGTGTTCACCGCGTCCCAATCAATTCTATTCAATCAACGGTTGATTGATAGTTACGGGGGGTGATGTAACGGGGTAGCCCGTTACATGATATTGATACCAAACGGCGTCAATAGAGATGTTGTCTAGCGTGACAACATCCTACCAATTTTGTCCGAGATGGTTAAAATTGGAGAAATATTCTCCCCTTTTGGATAATATTCATGCGCTGCTCAAAGAGCGGTTCATAAACGATATATCAACCATAGAAAACCACCAATCGCTGCCGGACGCGCGCAATGAGTGGTGAGCAGGTTGTCGTCATACGGCGACGTAGAATAATATAGTTAGATAAAGGCTGAAGTTGTATTGATAGCTTAACTATATTAATACATTTCTCTTTTTACCCTTTACTCAGCTAAGTTGTGGAGTAGATTACCTTCCTCTGCACGTACGAGTATACGTGAAGTTTCGTGGCACCCCCACAAAGGGTGCCCCGTTAAAGTTACAGTCTTGGACAGCTGGAAGGGGATGGACTTGGCTCTCTCTTCTGTGACAAGTTTGACAAAGGAAAGCGTGCTAGATGGAGCTATGAGTACTGGTTTAATTTCTTGCGCGTGCAAATGTCTTATCGATAACGCCATATGTTTCGGGCGTATTTTTGGTTTAAAGAATGGATGGATTATGTGCAGTTGGGTTAGGTTGCTAAGTGTCTAACCCACCGCTTTTATGATTAGTTGCTTACTTCCTATATAAAATACCCCCTGCTATGGAATATAATCAATCCCCCATCGAGCAAATTCCGCATCAGAGGGAAGACAGTTCCTTTATGCTTAGGTAACCCGAAAGGCACTGCTTTTATCAATACATCTTTTAATTCTATCAAATCATCGTACAGAGGATTGGCCAAGGGTAACGGGGTCTTGGTCACTATTACTGTTTCAGTACTAGTGCACCTACACTAAAAACAATGTAGTAGTGCCGCGCGTCACGTCACGTACACTGTGCGTGCAGAGGAAGGCAAGCTAGTGAACTACGCGTTCAATAGGAGTAGAAAGCAAAACTGCATTGAATATAATTAAGTACTAATTACATTCACCTATGTTTTAGTCCCAACTTAATTATATGTATCTATAAAAACGTATGCTACAGTCTTGCACACTACTCATTGCGCATGTCCATCGTTGATTGGACAGTTAGAGCTGGCCGATATGATAACCCATATCAGCCAATCGGTGCGTATTTCTGAATATTAACCCTCATGGTAATTTTAACGAGCATTATCAACCTTTATGACAATATTTTAATTAGCAAGTATCAAGGTTAATTACATGTAACAGGCTCACCCCGTTGTATAGTTGATGTGGTCTTGCAATATTTAGTTTTTGAGTTCTGGGACCTGATCGACGTGGTCGCGAGAAACGCACTAATTTGACAGCTGTGCATGATCATCAGGTCGTATGCCGGGCTTTCTAATGATATTGTTAAGCAATGCGTGGACCGGTAGTCGTGTCGTCGTTTGCTCGCAGCAGTGAAGTCACATTACATAGCATAGTAGCTCCAATGCACGCGGAGCAAAACCACGAGTAGTTTTGAGATAAAGTGTGCGTTAAGCTGACGAGGGGAGGCAAGAGGAAGGAAGCAGGACGCTGAGGTCTTTACAACTTGTCAATGATGAGCCAGTTCTCGAATGACACTCTTTACATCTGTCGATTTGTGGGGAAAAACATGGAAGGAAGCTACGTGTTGACGATGACAGGTATGTAATGAACCTTATGAAGGGCACACATACGCCCTTCCAGGGAGATGAGGGGACATGTCCCTAGAAAGTCATATGCCAACGTGCGAACCCATGCTGGTACAAAAATCTTGATTATTAAAGGGCAGTAAGTACATCATTGCAGCATGAACCAAAGCATAGCGAAGCCGTGTACCACAAATGAAGCGTTATGTGCTGCTGCCCTACGTGAAGTTTATGTACGTATCGCTACCAAATTGTGCATGAACTGCTTGCACACGTAGCCAGTATCATGAGTACGTGCGCCGGGCAGATGATACCATGTGAATTGCTGCGCTGTCCCAGCCCAGCGTGTCTCGATTGCTCATTCTCTGAACTGGTCTGGACACAAGTGTGTTGCCGTAAGCTGAACGACATCACGCTTGATAGGAACGTAAAAACACGCTGCACGATGTCGACGGGACGGCTGAGATACTGTCGTATGATTTGCTGCACTGGTACAGCACAAATTTTCTCGATTGCACACGCGCAGTACTGCACTATTCACAAGCTGTTCGACGCACATCACTTAGATATGCAATCGAGGGAGTAGGATAAGGAGTGCAGTGTGCAGTGCCGTTGCGCGTGCGTGTGCGTGTGTTTCATTGTGACAGCTACGACGTTACTTGCAAGCACAGCTCGCAGCCTACACTTGGAAGGTATGCGTTTGTAGAGATGACGTCTGGCGGTTGTATAAACCCGCTCGATTGCACTAACTACTCCGTGTTTACATTAGTCACGCGCAAGAAAATCGTCTGACAACTAACGTGGTTCCGAAACACCACGTGGCGTGCTATAAAAGACCGATTTCCCACAGAATTTTGCCGCATCTTCCGATCGTGAGTGGACCTCGCCTTCGAGTCCCCAATTCCACCAGAGTCTCATTGAAACACTTACATTGTACAAACCAACAAGCCCACGAAGCTACAACAGCACGCCCGGCTTTGCGTGCACTTTCCCTGTCGATGGTGGCTTTTGTGGATGGAGCAAGGTGCATCATGCGGCCGTGTCCCATCGTTCCGCGATGAGACGTTTTCTCGATCAGGCGCTCGATGGCCTCGTGAGCTACGGTGCAGTTCGACGGTAGTGCTTTTGGCGTGCGAACACAAGAACCATTTCTCGATTTCGTGGACCTCGACAACATCAGCACCAGTGAAGATGCATCTCCATCACGCGCTCAGCATTGTCGCAGCTGGCTTGATTGGACAAACTTCGGCAGTTTATAATACCTCATCGGAGCTGCCGCTGAACGGATGGCACGCCTGCTCAGCCTACACCTTTGCCGGTGAAGGGCAAGAGGAATACCGAGCCCAGTGCTTGACCGTTGGGGTCCCGTTGTGTTACACTGATGTCTGTAAGCTCCTGCCGAATGTGTACCCGACAATCAACGTGTTCGTCAAGATGCTGCCTGCCACGGGAGCCTACGCAGACCATGCAACGAACGTGTGGATGTTCGCAAGTGGAGCCTCCAGTGAAGGTAAGCAAGCGAATCTTCGTGTCATGCTCTGACTGATTTGAAACTAACTGAAGGTTCTTGTACACACTAGCCGAAGCTTCGATGGTGACGCTACACAAGCGCCTGAATGGATCAGTTAACGTGCTTACGATGGACCTCCGCGGCACGGGACGCAGTTCGCGACTGGACTGCGTATCATCGCAAGCAATGACGAGTGGATCCCCGTCTGGCGCCGACATCGATCTCACGGAAGTGGCTGCTTGTGCTCGGGAACTGCAGAACAAGTATGGAGATCTCGCTTCGTTCTCGGTCACAAGCGCAGCTATGGATGTTGTCACGCTCCTCCCCATGCTCGCAAATGGCGCGAGTAATATCATGTATGGTAGAAGCCTCACTGCAACATTGATGATCCAACGTCTGATGCAGATGAATCCATTGGGTGTGACTGGGTACGTCTTGGACAGTCCCGCGGCCTCTGTGGTACCGTTGGACAAGAAGACATATTGGGTAAAGGGGGACGTTGAGTTCAATGAAGTGAGCGAGCACTTTTTGGAGCTGTGTTCTGAATACACTGAGTGCAGTTCTCACTTCAAAACTGATACCTTGCCCACCACGCTTCATGACGTGATGTCGAAGTTCGACAAGGATCCCAACTCGACATGCGCTACCTTGGTTCGGAACTTCACTGAGGATGAACCATCTAGTGGCCTTCGGCGGACACTTGGCGGGCTTGCAAGGGGTCCGCCCATGCGTTCCGCGATTCCACCGGTGATTTACAGACTCAATCGCTGCGAGCCTTCCGACGTGGAGATCTTGACGCATTTCTTCACGATCATCACTCAAGATGGAGGAATCGCAGATGATGCTCTGATTTCAAATTTGTTCTACCAAATGAACATCTTCTCCGAAATGTCGCCCAATCCTATGCCAACCTACGCCGAGTTGGAAGCTCAGCACAAAAACCTGAGCATCTCGTATCTGGGAATGTACGACTCTATTCCCCTGTATTGCGCATACACGAAAGACCCGTCGCCGGTGTGTAAGGAATATACCTTCGGCAATTACGAAGCCAATCCGATCGCATACTCAAAGGACCACTTTTGGAACGAGGCTGCTGTCGTTTCCAGCGAAGCCAGCGTGCTACTGCTGAGTGGAAAGCTGGACGTACAGGCTCATCACAAGTACAGTGAGTACATTTACGAGGCGCTCGAAACCTCCAAAAAAGAACTCGTTGTATTCGACTTCTCGGGCCACGTCACACTTGAGGACACCGCATTCGGCGAGAGCGAAACGAGTTGTGCTATGGAGCTGCTGGCCTCGTTCGTCTCCTGCAATGGTGACCTCGCACGTCTGGACAAGTCGTGTATGGCTAAAATGCCTGCATTTGACATGACTGTGCCTGCTCATATCGCGGAAAACTGCTTTGGCATCACGGATGTGTACGACGGTACCGTCACCACGAGCGGCACACCGGCGTAAATCTGCATTGCGGGGACTCCACTTCCAGCTAGCACACCGAGGCGTCTGGTGCGAGTAGAATGGAGGTAAACTGGTTTACGAGATTGATGGACGCGTGGGATGAGTCCGTTAGCTTTCATTTGCTAACAAAGATGGATTGAACGTGTTACAGCTGTTGTGTTCACTTTAGACAGCACAGTCGATCCAGTTCAACATGTGCGGCAACAACCTTCGGTTGAAAATGTGTGTTTGAAGGAGCTACCTGCATATGTGTGGTAAGAGAACGAGACGTAACCACCGCTGTCCATCGCTTGTGCGGGCAATCAGTAAGTCCGTTCCGCTTTCCGTACAATGAATGGCCCTGACAATGTCAGTGTGAGGAGACAACCAGCCAGCTTTGTTTACGACAGCAGAGAAGGTACACCGCAGATCAGGTGCAGCAAGTGGACCAACCCTGAATTGCAGCACATTTCGCGCAGTGTCTTACGCTTTTGCTGCAAAGCAGTAGAAGTGGTAGATTGTCAAAGCAGTTGGATGATGCGAAAGTCTACCAGACATGTTAGCATGTCAAATCTGCCATGCTTTCGTCGGTGCTGATGGCATAACGCTCTCCCCGATCGCTTTACCTCTCGATACATTTGCGCCGACCATAACAATTAGCAGATAATGGTGTTATAAACTGTGCATTTGTCATCGTGAGCTAACATCGTTCCCTGCTTTAATGCATAATTGCTCATTTGGTGTCGCTGGTAAATGAAACTTGAGGGACGGAATACTTCCTGGAGAAAAAGCTTGGCTACATTAGGATATTCAGACCATACTCAAGACCAAGCTAACGTTAGAATCTCTGCGAGGCATTCATTATGAGACTCACATGCACTTTGCTATTGCATGTCGCTCTATCAGCGCGGTCATGACTGTTAAATGTCCAGTCGCACTGCTTTGGACACAGAGGGAACACGAACTACGAACACGGTGTTTTTAGTAGAACGAACAAGTCTGCATCCGGACTAAGATCCGATCATCAACCGAAACACGAGAGGTCGTCTGCTCCACTCAACAAATGTCATGTCGTCTACGCATACACATGCAATATAGACTATCGCGGTCTAGTTTTTTTATAACCGCAGGTCAAGACCCACATCAAGATCGTTAAACTCGCAACACTCCACTAGCGGGCACTTCAATTGCCTTCTGCTTCTTCATTCAGCCGAACTCACATTCACCCTATCATATGTAGCTTTTATGAATAAATACAAATTTGCCTTTATCATCTGTCGTCCAATCACACTATCCGTCATGTTAGTTTGCCTTATTCTATTGCGTCATCTTGACATTTGCCGACGCGAACCGATGTTCCCAGCTCCTCCAGTCGTGGTGCTGCTACAGCTTTTGTCATCAAATCCGCATGCATACGGCAACCTTCGAGCTATACAGGAGCCAAAATACCACTTTTGACATACAAGCTTACAAATCTATAAAATAAATAATTTATAATTATTTATTAAAGTAATAAAAATTTAAGTCAATATTTATTACACATTTTACCTTTCTCGCAGTTCAACGTGTCTTGTATTTGCTGATAAACCAGCGTAAAACGAGGCACCCTGAAGCTTGTACTGATGACAGTACAAGCTACTTATTCTGACGACAGAATAATGCGGTGTCTCGTAACTTCACGTACACTCGTACGTGCAGAGGAAGACGGTAAGGAAAAGCGAGTACTTGGTTAAAGTAAAAAGTAGAGCTGTATTTATCATAGTTAATGTCTGTTAATAAACCACTGTTTATCCTCATCTAACTATGTCTAAATACAAATGTGCATATCAACTATCTGCTCACCACTCGTTGCGTGCGTCTGTCGTGGCGCGTCTTCGTTGTTTTAATGTAATGGCTTATATCAACCAATTAGGAACTACTCGTAAGTGCTGCAGAATATTTATCCTTATGACAATATTCTGAGAATATAACTCTTATAGTTATATTCTATTAACGATTTCTTATAAATTGTTATGTAACGATTCACCCCGTTACATCACCTCCCCCTAACCATCAGTCACTTTAGTGACTGATTGACTAAATGGATACTCGTCCCAAATCATTCGGGACGGGATTTGCACTTGTTGGTCCGAGTCCACTTTCCATCAGTTTCATCGCATGGTAAACAAGTCCATGCGGTGCGCGAACAAGGCCGCTGAGAGCGCGTCTGCACGTCTCTGTGCAGACGCCGAAGCAAAAACCGCTGCAACCGATGTGCCATCAGTTGCCATAGCGTCTCAGTATTTATCTCCTGGTGATGCAGAAGCTCGTCATGAAGACACTCATGTCTTCTCAGAGTATGAGCTCGGTGTCTCGTACTCTCCTGATACGGAAGAGGGATCTGTATCGAAGGCGGTTGAATCAAGCCGCCTGCCAAGCGTGACATGGAAGATGCTACTCGTCGTAGCATCTTCGGTTCGTCTGACGAATCAGATGAACCATCGCCGAAGCGAAGTCGCTCGAGATCGCGAGACTCGGGCGCTAACAGTGGTGTCGGTTCTCCTATTGACACCACTTCGCAGCGAGGTGCCAGTACTTCTGTCGGCACGTCGCAGGAAGAGCGGGACCGCAACGTGTTGCGTCTCGCTCCTGAAAAGAAGGCATGGATGCCTCCAAAGTCAGTCATGGATCGCTTGTCGGCGACGATAAGTGATCGCTATCGAACACGATTGCTCGATTCGTCAAGGATCCATCACCTTGACCCCGGTGCGAAAACCTATCGCGCTGAGAATGGATTCTTCATCGATGCTTTCTTTAGACATCGATGGTACAGTGGGAATCACAAGCGTGATGGTCCCTCACTACTTCAAGCGTGGAACGCCTACATCCATAACCTTGAGGATGTAGGTCGTGACGCTTGGAACGACAAACTTGTCAAAGCTCGTGAAAAGTTTGACAAAGCGATCCCCGACAGGTGCACGCTACAAGCTGCATCGTCTGTCAAGGGAGAAAGGATTACCCTGCCTCTCTTGGGGAGACTCGTGATTATGTTGTGTGAACAACTCTGCACGAGCACCTAAGGAGGCTTACCTCCCTAATAGCCCGTGGTGGCGCTTACGTATCTCTAGTGAGATGTACGAAGGGATTGACAACCTGAAATCCCTTTACGACCGTGCCGGGAAGACTTTCTCCGGCGGTCCTTCTGCGGCACAGGATGTGCCACGTCGTACTGCTCGACCAGACCCAGTACGTCAACCATCAGTTGAGAGCGGGGCTACCAAGTATCCAAGGACGGGGGATAGCCGCTCCACCGGACGAGATAACTCGTCCGACGTCCGTTCACGTCGCGGTGGTTCAACAGCTGCTCAACCAGATAGCGCTGGCCACCACGAGATTCCTCTAATGGAGGTGGAGGAGGAGGGAAGACGCTCTCCACACAATCGTGGGGAAGCGTGTGTTTCCGGGAGCTTCTTTGATCGCGTAGCTCAAGGGTTACGTGGCGATCTCGAACATGAGCGGGACAGACGTCTCCAACTGGCGGACACTGTCTTGAAGCATCGAGCTGAGTTTGCCTTTGCTCAGCTTGAGAACGAGAGAGCTCTGACGTCTCTGCGTGACGAGCTAAGGGTAGCTCGTGGGATTATTGATCGGTCTCGGGATGAGATAACTGCTCTTCAGACCCTTGTCGATGCCCATCCTCGGGAGCACAAGGCCCTCTGCGAGATGCTTGAGCGTAAGGGCGTTCTTCATCGGAAAAAGCAACGTAACGATGGTACTGCTTAAGCCGACCAACGTAAAATGTGGGATGCGTTCGCATCTTACGTGGCAGTTCGATCGTGTATGCATTTCCTAGGCGGTGCAATACACGAAATGGGCCGATGTACTTGGGTAGAAGTTTACTACTACCCAAGCTAGTCACTACATGCTTTGGTAGGTTAGCCGTAAACAGTAGGACTAAGTCACCTTTATTAGATAAAGAGTGTTTGCCCTTCTATTCTTGTCTGCGTTTTGCTTTTGCTTTTCCACCGCTTCGGCGATGGAGTCTTGCACAAAACGGACTACCGTTTCACGAGCAGAACTCACCTGCTGACTTGTTAGCTTCAGTGCGCTATGAGTGCACTGCAGCGACAACGATCGTTTCATCAGTGAGGGCTTCCTCGCTCTAACTGGCATCATCTTCTTCGATATCGATGTTATCGATATCGGCATCTAACGCAATGACCTCATCGTCAGAGCGTGATGATCTTGAACCAAATCGGTTTTTGCTCGCGCGAGTCTCTCCCCCCTTAAACCAGGATTGCACTCGAGTAAGGTGGGTACACGCAGATGTCGCAAGCCATTCACGTAAAACGGTGTATGTGTCGTGGACGCATGCACCGAGTTGTTAATGGCAAACTCTACCATTGGCAAGAACTCACTCCAACTCTTGAAGGAGTGTACGTATCCTCGAAGTATCTCTGCGACGACACGATTGGCTCGTTCCGTCTGACCATCTGACTCTGGATGATCAGATGTCGACATCTTCAAGCGCGTTCCGAGTGATTTGAACACGGAACGCCAGAAATCAGCAGTGAAGCGTGGATCTCTGTCTGATAAGAGTTCACGGGGCAACCCATGAAGTCAGAAGATGGTGTCGATAAAGACACAAGCACAGCCACTTGCTGTGATTGAGTACAGCCACGAGGTGGACCATTTTGCTGAATCTGTCAACAAATACGAGGATACCCGTATTCCCGCGTGCGTCTTTGGGTAACCCGAAGACAAAATCCATTGAGATGGATTCCCAGCACTCTGCCGGAACTGGTAGAGGCTGTAAAGGTGCACGCAGTGAAGGACTTGGCTTCACTCTTTGACAGACTTCGCATGCGCGAACATACTTTCGCACAAACTGATACTGGCGGGGCCAGTAAAAGTCTCGACTCACCGTGAGATATGTTTTCTCACGGCCACGATGTCCTCCTATAGGAGCATCGTGATTCTCGAACATGATCCGCAAACGCAGATCAGTATCATCTGGAATGACAACACGTGGTGTGTCACCAGTCACGGCTGTATAATACAGTAAACCGTTGCGAGTAGTGTATCGATCTGCATCAGATCGATACGCAGACGATAATCGTTTCAACGATTCTCGAGATGGCTGTGAGAGATGTGTCATCAGCTTTACAATCTCACCATCGTGGGCGTAAGCCCGCCTCACATCATCATACAACGTTGTAGATGGGACTGAGGACGTCATAACCGCAATAGTGACTGCCTCACTGTTGGGTTTCACAACTGATTCAAAGTCGGGACGACGTGAGAGTGCATCAGCGACGACGTTAAGTCGTCCTGGTTTGTACTCAACCGTAAAGTTGTATTCTGCAAAGAATGACAACCACCGCTCCATTCGTTGTGAAAGGTGCGGGCTGTTTACTGCCGTGCGTAATGACGCATGGTCAGTGTAAACAATGAAGGGTCTATCTCCTAATAGATAGACTCTGAACTTTGCGAGTGCATACTTCATGGAAAGTAGTTCCTTTTCATGCACTGGATAGTTCCCCTCAGCTGGTTGCAGCTGACGCGACCGATAGCAGACGACGCGTTCAACGCCTTCAAGATCGTACTGCATTAATGCACAGCCGATTGCGATATCGCTGGCATTACAGACTACATGAAATGGACTGTCCTGATCGACTATTGCTAGGACTGGGGATTGTATCAAGCTCTGCTTGATACCATCAAAGGAGCGCTGACATTCAGCGTTCCATAACCACCTCTCGTTCTTTTTCAACAAACGAGAGAGGCGTATAGTCATCTCGGCGTAATTGCGTGAATACTTGTGCAAATACGCCGCTAGCCCAAGGAATTTTCGAAGACCTTTGACATCAACTGGCACAGGCCGGTCGGTGATCGCCTTGATCTTTTCGGGATCAGGACGTACACCGTTCTTACCAACGATGCACCCAAGAAGTGGTACTTCGCTTGCTGCAAATATACACTTCTTGAGGTTTGCATACAATTGATGCCTTCGCATAATTGTAAGAACCTGTCGGACGTGGTATCTGTGAACCTCAACGTCCGACTTTTCATCCATAGCTCGACTGTGAATGAATACGTCATCGAAATAACTCGGTGCGAATTCTTGCGCTGGTCTCAACAGATGTGATACACATCTGTTGAACGTGGCAGGGGTATTACTAAGCCCTTGTTGCATTACGAGCCATTATCAGAGCATGCCGCTAGGCGTGCTCACTGCGGTATAGGGTATATCCCGTTCTCGCATAAGGATTTGATAGAAGCCATCCATCAAATTCATGGATGAAAAGATGGTACTCTTTGACATACCATCAATGATTACGTCCTTCCTTGGTATCGGCGTCCGAGCCGGTACCGTTGCAGCATTCAACTTGTTAGATGCATGCACTATCCGCCACCCTCCTGTTGCTTTTCGCACACAGAAGGTCGGAGAGCTATGTGGGGAAATTGATTCCCTCACATGGCCCGCAGCTAAACGATCGGTAAAGAACTTGTCGATCGCAAGTACTTGTTCATGAGGCAGTGGCCACTGCTTTATGACACAGTACTTCGAGCCTGGTTTAAGCTCGACCTCGTGTCGAATAACTTTATCCTTCGGTAACTCGCACGGAACGGTTTCAGGGAATACATCCTTGAATTCAACTAAATATTTATAAAGAGGAATCTTCTTGAGCGATTGTCACGATTGGGAGTCACATCGCTCAACTCGTGTCTTTTCATCTAGGACACTCTCGTCCATAGATGAACTACTGAGAACTCTCTCGTTCTCAGTGAACACTGTTGCTGACCTTATGCCGGCTACACACTCGTCGTCAGCGACGAGTACGCAGATCTGCTTGACTTTGCCACTACGCAGATCATGCAAGAACCTTATATGTTCGAGCGTTGGCAACTGAGTGATCTCCGAAGTCAACTTCGGAGGCGCAATCAGATCAAGTGTATAGCGCCTTCACTTGATCCATCATTAAATAGGACATTCAGTGTCTCTGTAATTTCCTGGGGACTTATTCCTTCGGCTTCCCGGGGACTTATTCCCTCGGGTTTCGGGGAACTTATTTCCACCGTATTTGTAATATCGGGACTTATTCCCTTAACTTCCTCTAGCTGTGGTTGCGCAACCACAGCAAGATCCTCTACGAAAGACTCTCCAGTCGATCTAGGATTATCGTTTCGCTTAACCTGAGCGATCGATTGTTTATCTTCTAGATATTCCCCGCTAGGGATACATCGTTGTCCCGGTCCACTCGACTTATTCGAGTGGTGGAACTTCGGCGCAGCCTGTGTTTCTTCACATCCGCCGGAATCTTGCTCCGAAGTGTAACCGTTTGTTACACTAAGGTTTTGTGCAGTCGTACTAACGACCGTACCACAAGTAAGGCCATCGCACTCACACGTAGTACATCCACACGCTTGTGGACACTCCAAGACGTTCATCAGATGGCCATCTGATAAACGAACGGCAGGCATCGTTACTGTTCGATGCTGCCAGCTGACCCGTGGTTCGTACCTTCTGAGCCACGGTATTCCATGGATGACATCAAATTTGTCATCCAAATCCAACACGATAAAGTCATCGTCATATTGGGTATCTTCTAGAGTATAGTGAATCTTCACTATACGCTTCATGACAGTTACGGATGCGCCTGTCGCAAGACGTACCGTCATCCTCGTAGGAGGTGCTTCACATTCACTGAACTTGAAGTGAACATCTTCTAGCGATTGGCGTTGTACAAAATTGTTGGACGCCCCACAATCGACTAGAGCTCGAAGGGAAAACTTATTCGTCACTTCGAGTTTCAAGGTAATGAGTGAGATCTCATTACCTAGAGCAGCAACGCACAACGTTTGTGTGTTGGGAGCAACCTTCATCAAGAGGCCTACAAACTCTCTTGAAGTTGCTGGACCAGTAGGGCGCTCCGCACCTACTGATCCTGTCCGTTTTTTACGGTCCATCCCGTCGTTGCGTCTTTGCACCAACAGCGGAGCCGCGTCCCTGCCTGTAACGGGGCACCCTGAAGCTTGTACGGGTGACAGTGCAAGCTACTTATTCTGATGACAGAATAATGCGGTGTCTCGTAACTTCACGTACACTCGTACGTGCAGAGGAAGACGGTAAGGAAAAGCGAGTACTTGGTTAAAGTAAAAAGTAGAGCTGTATTTATCATAGTTAATGTCTGTTAATAAACCACTGTTTATCCTCATCTAACTATGTCTAAATACAAATGTGCATATCAACTATCTGCTCACCACTCATTGCGTGCGTCTGTCGTGGCGCGTCTTCGTTGTTTTAATGTAATGGCTTATATCAACCAATTAGGAACTACTCGTAAGTGCTGCAGAATATTTATCCTTATGACAATATTCTGAGAATATAACTCTTATAGTCATATTCTATTAACGATTTCTTATAAATTGTTATGTAATGATTCACCCCGTTACATCACCCCCCCTAACCATCAGTCACTTTAGTGACTGATTGACTAAATGGATACTCGTCCCAAATCATTCGGGACGGGATTTGCACTTGTTGGTCCGAGTCCACTTTCCATCAGTTTCATCGCATGGTAAACAAGTCCATGCGATGCGCGAGCAAGGCCGCCGAGAGCGCGTCCTCACGTCTCTGTGCGAACGCCGAAGCAGAAACCACAGCAACTGATGTCTCATCGGTTACTGAAGCGACTCAGCCTGTGTCACCTGGTGATGCAGGCGCTCGTCATGAAGACACTCATGTCTTCACAGAGTATGAGCTCGGTGTCTCATACTCTCCTGATATGGAAGACGGATCCGTATCGACGGCGACTGAATCAAGCCGCCTGCCAGGCGTGGCATGGATGATGCTACTCGTCGTAGCATCTTCGGTTCATCTGACGAATCAGATGAACCATCGCCGAATCGAAGGCGCTCGAGGTCGCGAGACTCGGGCGCTAACAGTGGTGTCGGTTCTCCTATTGACACCACTTCGCAGCGAGGTGCCAGTACTTCTGTCGGCACGTCGCAGGAAGAGCGGGACCGCAACGTGTTGCGTCTCGCTCCTGAAAAGAAGGCATGGATGCCTCCAAAGTCAGTCATGGATCGCTTGTCGGCGACGATAAGTGATCGCTATCGAACACGATTGTTCGATTCGTCAAGGATCCATCACCTTGACCCCGGTGCGAAAAACTATCGCGCTGAAAATGAGTTCTTCATCGATGCTTTCTTTAAGCATCGGTGGTACAGTGGGAATCACAAGCGGGATGGTACCTCACTGCTTCAAGCGTTGAACGCCTACATCCATAACCTTGAGGACGTAGGTCGTGACGTTTGGGAACGACAAACTTGTCAAAGCTCGTGATAAGTTTGAGAAAAGAACCCCAACAGGTGCACGCTACAAGCTGCATCGTCTGTCTAAGGAGGGTGGGTTACCCTGTCTTTCCTGGGGAGACCCGTGCTTCTGTTGTGTAAACAACTCAGCGCGAGCACCTAAGGAGGCTAACCTCCTTACTAGCCCGTGGTGGTGTGTACGTAATTCTACTGAGATGTACGAAGGGATTGACAACCTGAAATCCCTTTACGACCGTGCCGGGAAGACATTCTCCGGCGGTCCTTCTGCGGCACAGGATGTGCCGCATCGTACTGCTCGACCAGACCCAGTACGTCAACCATCAGTTGAGAGCGGGGCTACCAAGTATCCAAGGACGGGGGATAGCCGCTCCACCGGACGAGATAACTCGTCCGACGTCCGTTCACGTCGCGGTGGTTCAACAGCTGCTCAACCAGATAGCGCTGGCCACCACGAGATTCCTCTAATGGAGGTGGAGGAGGAGGGAAGACGCTCTCCACACAATCGTGGGGAAGCGTGTGTTTCCGGGAGCTTCTTTGATCGCGTAACTCAAGGGTTACGTGGCGATCTCGAACATGAGCGGGACAGACGTCTCCAACTGGCGGACACTGTCTTGAAGCATCGAGCTGAGTTTGCCTTTGCTCAGCTTGAGAACGAGAGAGCTCTGACGTCTCTGCGTGACGAGCTAAGGGTAGCTCGTGGGATTATTGATCGGTCTCGGGATGAGATAACTGCTCTTCAGACCCTTGTCGATGCCCATCCTCGGGAGCACAAGGCCCTCTGCGAGATGCTTGAGCGCAAGGGCGTTCTTCATCGGAAAAAGCAACGTAACGATGGTACTGCTTAAGCCGACCAACGTAAAATGTGGGATGCGTTCGCATCTTACGTGGCAGTTCGATCGTGTATGCATTTCCTAGGCGGTGCAATACACGAAATGGGCCGATGTACTTGGGTAGAAGTTTACTACTACCCAAGCTAGTCACTACATGCTTTGGTAGGTTAGCCGTAAACAGTAGGACTAAGTCACCTTTATTAGATAAAGAGTGTTTGCCCTTCTATTCTTGTCTGCGTTTTGCTTTTGCTTTTCCACCGCTTCGGCGATGGAGTCTTGCACAAAACGGACTACCGTTTCACGAGCAGAACTCACCTGCTGACTTGTTAGCTTCAGTGCGCTATGAGTGCACTGCAGCGACAACGATCGTTTCATCAGTGAGGGCTTCCTCGCTCTAACTGGCATCATCTTCTTCGATATCGATGTTATCGATATCGGCATCTAACGCAATGACCTCATCGTCAGAGCGTGATGATCTTGAACCAAATCGGTTTTTGCTCGCGCGAGTCTCTCCCCCCTTAAACCAGGATTGCACTCGAGTAAGGTGGGTACACGCAGATGTCGCAAGCCATTCACGTAAAACGGTGTATGTGTCGTGGACGCATGCACCGAGTTGTTAATGGCAAACTCTACCATTGGCAAGAACTCACTCCAACTCTTGAAGGAGTGTACGTATCCTCGAAGTATCTCTGCGACGACACGATTGGCTCGTTCCGTCTGACCATCTGACTCTGGATGATCAGATGTCGACATCTTCAAGCGCGTTCCGAGTGATTTGAACACGGAACGCCAGAAATCAGCAGTGAAGCGTGGATCTCTGTCTGATAAGAGTTCACGGGGCAACCCATGAAGTCAGAAGATGGTGTCGATAAAGACACAAGCACAGCCACTTGCTGTGATTGAGTACAGCCACGAGGTGGACCATTTTGCTGAATCTGTCAACAAATACGAGGATACCCGTATTCCCGCGTGCGTCTTTGGGTAACCCGAAGACAAAATCCATTGAGATGGATTCCCAGCACTCTGCCGGAACTGGTAGAGGCTGTAAAGGTGCACGCAGTGAAGGACTTGGCTTCACTCTTTGACAGACTTCGCATGCGCGAACATACTTTCGCACAAACTGATACTGGCGGGGCCAGTAAAAGTCTCGACTCACCGTGAGATATGTTTTCTCACGGCCACGATGTCCTCCTATAGGAGCATCGTGATACTCGAACATGATCCGCAAATGCAGATCAGTATCATCTGGAATGACAACACGTGGTGTGTCACCAGTCACGGCTGTATAATACAGTAAACCGTTGCGAGTAGTGTATCGATCTGATGCAGATCGATACGCAGACGATAATCGTTTCAACGATTCTCGAGATGGCTGTGAGAGATGTGTCATCAGCTTTACAATCTCACCATCGTGGGCGTAAGCCCGCCTCACATCATCATACAACGTTGTAGATGGGACTGAGGACGTCATAACCGCAATAGTGACTGCCTCACTGTTGGGTTTCACAACTGATTCAAAGTCGGGACGACGTGAGAGTGCATCAGCGACGACGTTAAGTCGTCCTGGTTTGTACTCAACCGTAAAGTTGTATTCTGCAAAGAATGACAACCACCGCTCCATTCGTTGTGAAAGGTGCGGGCTGTTTACTGCCGTGCGTAATGACGCATGGTCAGTGTAAACAATGAAGGGTCTATCTCCTAATAGATAGACTCTGAACTTTGCGAGTGCATACTTCATGGAAAGTAGTTCCTTTTCATGCACTGGATAGTTCCCCTCAGCTGGTTGCAGCTGACGCGACCGATAGCAGACGACGCGTTCAACGCCTTCAAGATCGTACTGCATTAATGCACAGCCGATTGCGATATCGCTGGCATTACAGACTACATGAAATGGACTGTCCTGATCGACTATTGCTAGGACTGGGGATTGTATCAAGCTCTGCTTGATACCATCAAAGGAGCGCTGACATTCAGCGTTCCATAACCACCTCTCGTTCTTTTTCAACAAACGAGAGAGGCGTATAGTCATCTCGGCGTAATTGCGTGAATACTTGTGCAAATACGCCGCTAGCCCAAGGAATTTTCGAAGACCTTTGACATCAACTGGCACAGGCCGGTCGGTGATCGCCTTGATCTTTTCGGGATCAGGACGTACACCGTTCTTACCAACGATGCACCCAAGAAGTGGTACTTCGCTTGCTGCAAATATACACTTCTTGAGGTTTGCATACAATTGATGCCTTCGCATAATTGTAAGAACCTGTCGGACGTGGTATCTGTGAACCTCAACGTCCGACTTTTCATCCATAGCTCGACTGTGAATGAATACGTCATCGAAATAACTCGGTGCGAATTCTTGCGCTGGTCTCAACAGATGTGATACACATCTGTTGAACGTGGCAGGGGTATTACTAAGCCCTTGTTGCATTACGAGCCATTATCAGAGCATGCCGCTAGGCGTGCTCACTGCGGTATAGGGTATATCCCGTTCTCGCATAAGGATTTGATAGAAGCCATCCATCAAATTCATGGATGAAAAGATGGTACTCTTTGACATACCATCAATGATTACGTCCTTCCTTGGTATCGGCGTCCGAGCCGGTACCGTTGCAGCATTCAACTTGTTAGATGCATGCACTATCCGCCACCCTCCTGTTGCTTTTCGCACACAGAAGGTCGGAGAGCTATGTGGGGAAATTGATTCCCTCACATGGCCCGCAGCTAAACGATCGGTAAAGAACTTGTCGATCGCAAGTACTTGTTCATGAGGCAGTGGCCACTGCTTTATGACACAGTACTTCGAGCCTGGTTTAAGCTCGACCTCGTGTCGAATACCTTTATCCTTCGGTAACTCGCACGGAACAGTTTCAGGGAATACATCCTTGAATTCAACTAAATATTTATAAAGAGGAATTTTCTTGAGCGATTGTCACGATTGGGAGTCACATCGCTCAACTCGTGTCTTTTCATCTAGGACACTCTCGTCCATAGATGAACTACTGAGAACTCTCTCGTTCTCAGTGAACACTGTTGCTGACCTTATGCCGGCTACACACTCGTCGTCAGCGACGAGTACGCAGATCTGCTTGACTTTGCCACTACGCAGATCATGCAAGAACCTTATATGTTCGAGCGTTGGCAACTGAGTGATCTCCGAAGTCAACTTCGGAGGCGCAATCAGATCAAGTGTATAGCGCCTTCACTTGATCCATCATTAAATAGGACATTCAGTGTCTCTGTAATTTCCTGGGGACTTATTCCCTCAGGCTTCGAAGGACTTATTCCTTCGGCTTCCCGGGGACTTATTCCCTCGGGTTTCGGGGAACTTATTTCCACCGTATTTGTAATATCGGGACTTATTCCCTTAACTTCCTCTAGCTGTGGTTGCGCAACCACAGCAAGATCCTCTACGAAAGACTCTCCAGTCGATCTAGGATTATCGTTTCGCTTAACCTGAGCGATCGATTGTTTATCTTCTAGATATTCCCCGCTAGGGATACATCGTTGTCCCGGTCCACTCGACTTATTCGAGTGGTGGAACTTCGGCGCAGCCTGTGTTTCTTCACATCCGCCGGAATCTTGCTCCGAAGTGTAACCGTTTGTTACACTAAGGTTTCGTGCAGTCGTACTAACGACCGTACCACAAGTAAGGCCATCGCACTCACACGTAGTACATCCACACGCTTGTGGACACTCCAAGACGTTCATCAGATGGCCATCTGATAAACGAACGGCAGGCATCGTTACTGTTCGATGCTGCCAGCTGACCCGTGGTTCGTACCTTCTGAGCCACGGTATTCCATGGATGACATCAAATTTGTCATCCAAATCCAACACGATAAAGTCATCGTCATATTGGGTATCTTCTAGAGTATAGTGAATCTTCACTATACGCTTCATGACAGTTACGGATGCGCCTGTCGCAAGACGTACCGTCATCCTCGTAGGAGGTGCTTCACATTCACTGAACTTGAAGTGAACATCTTCTAGCGATTGGCGTTGTACAAAATTGTTGGACGCCCCACAATCGACTAGAGCTCGAAGGGAAAACTTATTCGTCACTTCGAGTTTCAAGGTAATGAGTGAGATCTCATTACCTAGAGCAGCAACGCACAACGTTTGTGTGTTGGGAGCAACCTTCATCAAGAGGCCTACAAACTCTCTCGCAGTTGCTAGACCAGTAGGGCACTCCGCACCTACTGATCCTGTCCGTTTTTTACGGTCCATCTCGTCGTTGCGTCTTTGCACCAACAGCGGAGCCGCGTCTCTGCCCCTTTCTGATGGGTGGACGGTCACTACGCCCAGTGTTGCGAGACACTGGACGAGGGGCACTTCACTCGTAAGCGTAGTGTCCTGTCTTTTGACATCTGTTGCATCTCTGCAACTTCTTGTAGCCTGTAGAGCGAGCCTTCTCGCTCTCTACATAACAGAGTTCCATCGGCTCTGGACCTCCGCTGTCATATCGTCTATGCGTACGATATGATGTCGAGATGGCGCGAGCCTGTCTCAGACTGAAGTCTTCCTGTTCCGCAATGGAAATGGCTTGTTCTAGTGAATCTAGTTCAAGCCGGAACAGGTGAGTCTTGACGGGACCATCCGCAAGACCCTGCATGAACACCGAAACCAACGTGTGTTCATCCACCGGATTGGAACTTATACAACTCGTGAGGTGTCGTATATGTTGTGCGTAAGCGTGCACATCACGCTTACCCTGTTTGAGCTTCAAGAGTTCGGTTAGAGCTCTGAACTCAGCTCTAGGCGGTTCAAACGTTTGTCTGAGCCGCGACTTGAAGACTACTAACGACCCAAACGCATACGGGTCGTGCCACTTGAGCCCCAGTACCCAAGTCTTGGCACGTCCTGCCAGATTTGACTGGGCAAATGCACCTTGAATATCCCCGTCGTAGATGCGACGCGCCCTTATGGCGTCATCCAATTCGACGAACCATCTCAAGAGGGAGTCCTCTTCGACTCCCCTATACTTGGAGATGTCAATCTTTAAGGTCTCGGGTCGACGCGAGTGCATCGACCCACCAGCAGCAGCCTGTTGCTGTCTTAACAGTTCAAACTATTGAGCACCCTGTTCTCTCAACAACTCTGCTTGTTGAGAACCTTGTTGGTAATGCAAGGCTACTTTTTCGCGTTCAGCGCCAAGTTCATTTTGAATGAACTTGGCGATAGTAGCATGTTGGGCATCTCGATTGATAGCCTCTAGCATGACGCTAACAGCATGAATGCCCATGGTCGAACCCATTCGTTCAACCGCATCCCATTCGACATCGCTCAAATGGGAGTAGCCGTCACGCGTAGCGTGAAAGCTTTGGTCATCTTTGTAACGGGGTTACATGTAAAAGGGTACTTTGTACCAGGTGTGTTACACACCTGATGGTACCCCCAGTGAAGGTAATATAGAATATCTTATTGGTATGTAGGGGCTAAAGAGTTTCAGCCATCAGGTACGAAAGATCTTTGAGTAGGATTAAGATATTCTATAGGCTTCAACAAAAATAAAATCAGTTCCCATTTTGATCTGAAGGACACGTGGCTTGCGAGCCGTCTTGATCGTTGATCACTGATCACTAAGAGCTAGCGACACCTCCTTGAGGTAGCTACTCTTGAGCACTGAGTGCAGTCGATTCACTGAATCGTTAGGTCCCCCTGGAACAGGGATCTGAAGCTGTAAAGCTTGTTGACTCGTAAAGTCGTTAGTTCTTTGGAACTAAGTTGCTCATAGAGCGTTAAGTCTTCCTCTGACTTAAGGAGCTGTGTAGCTCCGCTACACTTGGTAGCACTTGTAGTCAATCTGCGCCTGAGTCTTTAAGACTGATCCTCTGTGAGGATGGATAACTCCACTCCCCTATCTGAGGCCCAAAAGGTCGCGCTGGATAAGCTGACCACATCTTTGGGTCCAGAGTACGTGGAGTTCCTTGTTCCACAAGGTCCTGAAGTGCTTAATGCACGTGTTGAAAGCTTCATGCAGTATGAAGCGACCCTTTTAGGGCAGGTCCAAGACCAAATAGCGTCGGCTATGCCTACACGCTACGTGTCTGTACCAGACGAAGAGGCTAAGCCTCGTCCACTTAGAGTGGAAGTAAAAAACTACTCCGGTAAGGAGGGTGAGAACCTCATCCTCTGGATCCGTGAGATCGAGATGGCCATGAGATCAGGTCTGATCACGCTTGACCATCAACAGGTCTCGCTGGCTATCTCGAAGCTCGATGGTAGAGCTATAGAATGGGCCTTGAAGTGTAGCACGTCGGTGGACATAGCGTTTCCCACATGGGAGTCGCTCAAGTCACAATTGGTACAGGTGTTTTCTCCACCTAACCAGGCTTACCGCGTGCGTTCACGCTTTCTTTCTACCCGCCAGGGTAAGAATGAATTATCGGACTATGTCCAAGAGCTGCAAACGCTCATGGCTGCAATGCAGTCTGACTCTCTGCCTGAAGCAGTCCATGTGACTATCTTCATGGAAGGTCTACGTACCGGCATTGCCAGAACCGAGGTTTTTCGGGTTCACCCCTCTACGTTTGAAGAGGCTGTGAGAATTGCTCTAAGGCTGAGCATAACTTCAAGTCGGCCAGACTTGGTTAGAATGGATACAATCCTCGCTCTGTGAGAGCAAACTATTCGGGTACCACTGCCTATAATAGGCCGGAACCGATGGATCTCAGCTATGCTGAAGATGGAGGTGAAGCTGAGCTTCAAGCTGCTGAGCAGCAACACGTCGTACGACGATGTTTTACGTGAGGAAGCACTAAACACTTGCGACCTGGTTGCCCTTTGCGTAAGCAACGCCAGGCTACGAGCCAACACTCGACCCCGAGTCAGAAGTCTGGCATGGCACGGGGAAATGCCGATACCCAGTAGGCGCGGGGCGCCGTACTGGGGAAGAACTATGTTCCGTTACACCTTTAGAAGGTAAAGGAATGCAAGGCTTAGCCCCAAAGAGTACCATACCTACAGGTATGGTGCGTGGATACAAGTCTGGCTTGTTGGTCGCCGAGGCGAAAATTAAGGGCTTTGAGAAGCCTTGGTCGATATTGATCGATTCTGGAGCGTCTTGCAATTATGCTCGACGCCGTTCCCTTGAGGGAAGTCAGCGTTATGCTGAGGCGCTTACATCGCATGAGGGTGATTCTATCACGGTTCGTTTAGCGACTGGAAGTCGCGTAACTGTGCCTAAAGTTCCATTGAACTTAGATATAAAGTTTTTAGGACTTTGACAGTATTGAGCGCTGTCTTGTCCTAGATTTGGACTCAAGATGTGATCTCATCCTAGGTATGGCTTGGCTTGAGCGCCATGAGCCATGGATTGATTGGAGGTCTAAGACCTTAGGCGCTACGCGCAATGTTCCTAGCGAAGCTTTGGAGAGTCATGAATCCACCTTCGCTAGACAACAGAAGCGCTGTTGGCGCGAGCCTTTGACAGAAGATGTCAATGTGCTGGATATTGGAATGTCTGAGTTATCTAACTCCAATGTTACAAACATAAGTCTCGAGCCTAGCTCGTCTAAAACTAGTGAAACGGCACGTACTCCGTTGAGTGGTACTCGTTGTGATAACGAGTCACTGCATGCTGAAAGCATGGTTTGCCTAGGGCCGAGTGATCAAGGATGTGATTCCTTTGATGTGTGTATGGTGGCACGTGAAACTACACCGAGTGCGGTCGGCCGTGAGAGCACCGCACTGAATGTCGGTAATGACATTTTTGGCCATATGCCATTTAGTGTGGGCGGCCGTGAAGGCACCACGCTTAACGTCGGTAATGGCGTTGTTGGCGATTCGCCATATAGTGTGGGCGGCCGTGAGGGCACCACACCTAATGTCAATAATGATATTGTTGGCGATACGCCGTATAGTGTGGACGGCCGTGAGGGCACCACGCTTAACGCCGGTAATGGCGCTGTTGGCGATACGCCGTATAGTGTGGGCGGCCGTGAGGGCACCACACCTAATGTCAGTAATGATACTGTTGGCGATACGCCGTATAGTGTGGACGGCCGTGAGGGCACCACACCTAATGTCGGTAATGACCTTATTGGCGAGACGCCGTTATATTCAGGGCTAGACCCGCATAATACACGTGGAGTGGCACGTTTCTATCCACTGGGTGAAGTGTTCGAGTTATGTAACACTTCACCGAATGTCGGTCAAGACAAAAGCTCTCGTATAGAGCGTACTATGGTTGGTAGTAACCATGGGGATAATATTGTCCCGACCCCTAAGGGGTGTAAGGTCTCGAAGAGACGATCGAGACGCCGGGTAGCTACTTTTAAGCGCCAGGCGTCCTCACAGTCACATAGTGATAATAGTGATACACTATATACACTTGTTAATGGAGTGACTGGTCAGGTTGATGGCAGTGTTTGCCTTGAAACCCTTCCATCTTTTGACGCTCTTTGTGAGCTAGACAAAATGTCTGATGGCGAGTTTAGCCAGGCCTTGAAGGCAGGAGAGTTATCCGAGTTAGCGGTCATTAGACCTGATACTGAGTTGAATTCTTCCTCGTTAATGGATGAGTCTGTCCTAGAGGATACAAAGGCGGCACTTAGTGCACGAAGTGGATATTCGATCCTTAAAGATCCTTTGGATCCGTTCTATCCTTTAGTTAAGGAATTTCAAGATGTGGTGTGTCACAACCCACCTTCTGCCTTACCTCCCGATAGAGGTGTACGTCATGAGATTGACTTAGTTCCTGGAACTAAATACTGTGTAACACGGCAGTGGCCTTTGCCTAAAGAACAGTGTGACGTCATTGACGAATTCTTTCGTGCTAAGCACGCGGCTGGAATGGTTCGTGAGAGCAAGTCTCCCCATTCAACACCGACATTTTGTGTCAAAAAGCCAAATGGCAAGTGGCGTATTGTGCATGCTTATAATAAGCTTAATGCAGCCACTATACCGGCGCAGACGCCTATTCCTAGAAAGGATGTGCTTCAGAACAATATGGCAGGATGTACATTGTACAGTGCACTCGACTTAGTCGATGGTTACTACCAACTGCTTATGCGAGCAAGCGATATTCCGCTAACAGCGGTGAGTACTCCGAGCGGTATGCTCTGGGGGTGGCTTGTTATGCCACAAGGGCTATCTAACGACCCGGCTACGTTTAACCGGCTGGTACCGCAACTATTCAGACCTCATCGAGGCTATGCACAAACGTACTTTAATGACATTTTTGTCCATAGTCGTGCAATGAATGGGCTATCAGATGTGAATAACCACATTGATCATTTACGAGCTGTGCTCGAGTGTATGCGAACGAATAAGTTGTATTCTAACGCATCGAAGTGCATCTTTGGTGCAGAAGAGATTCCCTTTCTAGGGTGCTTCATTGGGAAGAGAGGCCTTCGAGCGGATCCCGCTAAGGTGAAAGCCATAGTCGATTGGCCGGTTCCCAAGAACCAAAAGGACCTGCGTAAGTGGCTTGGCCTTGCCAATTACTTACATAAGTACAGTGCAAATTACGCAGATATGGCTCGACCATTGTCCAATCTCCTTAAAAAGGATGTGGGTTGGTGTTGGGGTAACACCGAACATAATGCTTTTGAAGCAGTTAAGGAGAGTCTCCTTCATGAGCCAATATTGGCTTTGCCCGATTCTGTTCGGCCTTTCAGTGTCGTCTGTGATGCATCTGACTTTGCCATAGGCAGTGCTCTGTTACAAACAGATGTCGACGGACGCGAACGCGTCATCGCATTTGAGTCTCGGCAGCTGAAAGCTGCTGAAAAGAACTATCCTGTTCATGACAAAGAGCTACTTGCTATGAAGTACGCTCTTGTCAAATTCAGTGTCCATCTGCTTGGCTCTAAGCCGTTTGTGATCATACAGATCATGCGTCATTACGCACTGCGACACAGTCGCCTCATCCCTCACAGAGAATGGCTCGTTGGCTTTCCTTCTTTGCCGAATATAACTTCGAGGTGAAGTACAAGCCAGGTAAGCAAAACGCTTTGGCTGATGCGCTATCGCGTCGACCTGACTATGAGCTTGCTCATGTTACGACTCTGTCGTCGCCAGTCCCTGACTTAATTCGTGCGGCATATTCCAAGGACGATCAGTGTGTAGCTTTGCTACGTGCTCTTGGGAGCGATGAGTTTAAAGACTCGGACATAGAATTGTCGGCACGTTTACGTGCGAGGCTACATCGATATTCCATCGATAATGGCCTGTTGTGCTATCGCACAGATATCGAAGATAAGCCTCGTATCGCTGTACCTCATGATGAGGAATTAAAGTATCGAATCCTCTATGAGGCACATGATACTGCTTTAAGTGGTCATCTCGGTCGTGAGAAGACTTATAGCTCGGTGAGCCAAAGTTATTGGTGGCCCAAACTTTATAAGTGGGTGCGCACCTATGTGCGTACGTGCGAAACGCGTCAACGGGTAAAACCCTCGGCACATGCGGCGGCGCCTCTGGCTAGTTTGCCTGTACCCACTGGTTGTTGGGAGTCCATGAGCATGGATTTTGTGTTTGGCCTACCGAAAGATTCGGAAGGCAACACTGGTATTGTGGTCTTTGTTGACCGATTTAGCAAGATGGCTCACTTAGCGGCTGTGCCGGATAGCATCGATGCTGAAGGTGCAGCAAAGCTGTTTATCGACCGTGTGTTTCGCCAACATGGCTTGCCGGTGGCAATTATCTCTGATAGAGACCCCCGCTTCACTGGGAAGTTTTGGAAGTCTATCTTCAAGGTGCTTGGCACTCGGTTGGACATGTCCACAGCGGGTCATCCGCAGACCGACGGTCAAACTGAGCGTGTAAACCGCGTCATCAACGACATTTTGCGCAGTATTTGCGCTGATACGCCTAGGCGTTGGAGCTCAATGCTCCCTGTTGTTGAGTTTGCGTTGAATAACGCTGTTCATGCCTCAACAGGCTTTACTCCGTTCTATATAAACGTCCTCACTCACCCTCGCGTTCCGTTAACGCTATCACTATGTGAATCAGGGCTTGGTGGGGGAGAGGTTGCCGATCGGCTTGCTGATATCAGCCCTGATACTGTTCAAAAACAGGTAAGCGAGTTTCTCGCAACGCGATTGAATGTCTTAAGACATGTGCGTGACGCAATGGCTGATAGCCAAGATACCCAAAAACAACAAGCTGATGCCAAAGGCAGAAATCGTATTGAACCTTATGAGGTCGGAGACCAAGTACTACTCAATGCTAAAAATCTACCTACAAACGCAGTGTCTGCTGTCTTTACGACAAAGTTGCGTCCACGCTTTATTGGACCGTTTACGGTCACGGCCAAGAAGGGACTTGCGTATACGCTAAACCTCCCGCGCAAATTGCGCACACATCCAGTGTTCTACGTAGGCTTACTTAAGCCGTACCAGGATCCTTCCCATGTGAACTTGGAGGCGCTTGCGCCGACGACAAGGGCACTGCCCCGGATTGCTGTAGCAAGTCCAACAGAGCCTCGCTCCGAGTTTGATCACGCTCCATCGCCTGAAGGCGGCTTTGCATCGCATCCAGCATGCACTGGGGCTTACCCAAGGCCTCTTGAAGACCCTTCACTTCGAGAACCAATTTCTCGTGGGCCTCCTCTCCACCGGTACACCGGCCGCCACCGACTTTGCTCGATGAGCATGGGTGTCGTCAATTTCATGTCGATAGACTACTGAAACGACGTCGTCGTCAGGGCCAATACCAGTATCTGGTAAAGAGGCGTGGGTACCCTGAGTCTGAAAACTCATGGGAATTTGAGGTACCCCTTCGGCAAGACTGCCCATATGCTTTGGAGGCTTTTGAGCATCGTGGCCATGGTCATCTCGAGGCCGAGTCCGTTACCCACCACTAGTGGTGCGGGTTGGCGGGTTGTTGGCCACAGACTGATCAGCACTCGCGGCTACCTTAGTAGCCGAAGCATAGCGCGTGCGCTTGCGCAATTGGCCTCTGGCCTTAAGCTTGGCATAATCATACCGAAGCTTGCGTTCGAGACGCACATCCGCCGCATGGGCACTAGCCCTTAGAGCAAAAATGTTGCTGAGGTGACGCACATAGTGCACCCAGTGAACAAAGGCATCGTCTTCTTTGCTCACTGTTTTGCCTGCGAGCAGAAGAATGGGTATACCCTTGATCGGTGGAACCGGTGCACCACGTGCTTGCATGTCAAGGCGTGCCTTGTATTGACTTTGAGTCGTTAGGTGCGGCTCCAGGTACCTCTCACGAAGTCCCTGGCAGCTCACCACCTTCTCAGGAGTCTTAGGCCCATGGCCAATGACCCACGTTGCCAATGTTTGGCCGGCCGCTTGACGTAGACGTTCCTCCACACTGGGTGGGGTGAACACATAGTCACGCTGGCGTTCAAGGGTTGCAGCCATTTGTACATAACGCTGAGCGTTTTCTTCTCTTTGAACAAGCAGTTGTTGTTGCTCATCGAGCGGGTTCGTGATGATAGTCTCATCAGACCCAGATGCTGCATGCTGCGCTAGTGGCGCGCTCGCACCTCCACGTTAAGCGAACGGATTTGGGGTGTTCGAAAGTGGTGCCTCAGGCATCAGTGAGCCGGACATTGTCCCTGTATCACCGCGGACACTGGTATCGCTACCATAGTCCACCTCATCCTCTATCCCGAGGTAGTCACACAGAGCCTTTGACTCGTTTGGTGATGAGGACATCGTGCTGGAGCGTACGTTACCGTGAGGTTCACCGTACGCGCACTGTTCTCGCTGAGAACACAAGTTCGATTGATGTTTTGGCAAACGTCGGTCTGGTGGGGGAGGGTGTAACGGGGTTGCACGAAATTATGGTACTTTGTACCAGAGGTGTTACACACCTGAGGTTACCCCTTTGTGAAGGTAATATAGAATATCTTATTGGTTTGTAGGGGCTGACGAGTGTCAGCCATTAGGTACGAAAGATCTTTGAGTAGGATTAAGATATTCTATAGGCTTCAACAAAAATAAAATCAGTTCCCATTTTGATCTGAAGGACACGTGGCTTGCGAGCCGTCTTGATCGTTGATCACTGATCACTAAGAGCTAGCGACACCTCCTTGAGGTAGCTACTCTTGAGCACTGAGTGCAGTCGATTCACTGAATCGTTAGGTCCCCCTGGAACAAGGATCTGAAGCTGTAAAGCTTGTTGACTCGTAAAGTCGTTAGTTCTTTGGAACTAAGTTGCTCATAGAGCGTTAAGTCTTCCTCTGACTTAAGGAGCTGTGTAGCTCCGCTACAATCTTCATCATCCAACATATTCATGTTAGATGTGAACGTCGTTCTTGGACAGACTACGAAGTGCTGCCAGGTGTAACGGGGCACCCTGAATCTTGTACTGGTGACAGTACAGGCTACTTATTCTGATGACAGAATAAGGCGCTGCCTCGTAATGTAGCGGAGCTACACAGCTCCTTAAGTCAGAGGAAGACTTAACGCTCTATGAGCAACTTAGTTCCAAAGAACTAACGACTTTACGAGTCAACAAGCTTTACAGCTTCAGATCCTTGTTCCAGGGGGACCTAACGATTCAGTGAATCGACTGCACTCAGTGCTCAAGAGTAGCTACCTCAAGGAGGTGTCGCTAGCTCTTAGTGATCAGTGATCAACGATCAAGACGGCTCGCAAGCCACGTGTCCTTCAGATCAAAATGGGAACTGATTTTATTTTTGTTGAAGCCTATAGAATATCTTAATCCTACTCAAAGATCTTTCGTACCTAATGGCTGACACTCTTTAGCCCCTACAAACCAATAAGATATTCTATATTACCTTCACAAAGGGGTAACCTCAGGTGTGTAACACCTCTGGTACAAAGTACCATAATTTCGTGCAACCCCGTTACACCCTCCCCCACCAGACCGACGTTTGCCAAAACATCAATCGAACTTGTGTTCTCAGCGAGAACAGTGCGCGTACGGTGAACCTCACGGTAACGTACGCTCCAGCACGATGTCCTCATCACCAAACGAGTCAAAGGCTCTGTGTGACTACCTCGGGATAGAGGATGAGGTGGACTATGGTAGCGATACCAGTGTCCGCGGTGATACAGGGACAATGTCCGGCTCACTGATGCCTGAGGCACCACTTTCGAACACCCCAAATCCGTTCGCTTAACGTGGAGGTGCGAGCGCGCCACTAGCGCAGCATGCAGCATCTGGGTCTGATGAGACTATCATCACGAACCCGCTCGATGAGCAACAACAACTGCTTGTTCAAAGAGAAGAAAACGCTCAGCGTTATGTACAAATGGCTGCAACCCTTGAACGCCAGCGTGACTATGTGTTCACCCCACCCAGTGTGGAGGAACGTCTACGTCAAGCGGCCGGCCAAACATTGGCAACGTGGGTCATTGGCCATGGGCCTAAGACTCCTGAGAAGGTGGTGAGCTGCCAGGGACTTCGTGAGAGGTACCTGGAGCCGCACCTAACGACTCAAAGTCAATACAAGGCACGCCTTGACATGCAAGCACGTGGTGCACCGGTTCCACCGATCAAGGGTATACCCATTCTTCTGCTCGCAGGCAAAACAGTGAGCAAAGAAGACGATGCCTTTGTTCACTGGGTGCACTATGTGCGTCACCTCAGCAACATTTTTGCTCTAAGGGCTAGTGCCCATGCGGCGGATGTGCGTCTCGAACGCAAGCTTCGGTATGATTATGCCAAGCTTAAGGCCAGAGGCCAATTGCGCAAGCGCACGCGCTATGCTTCGGCTACTAAGGTAGCCGCGAGTGCTGATCAGTCTGTGGCCAACAACCCGCCAACCCGCACCACTAGTGGTGGGTAACGGACTCGGCCTCGAGATGACCATGGCCACGATGCTCAAAAGCCTCCAAAGCATATGGGCAGTCTTGCCGAAGGGGTACCTCAAATTCCCATGAGTTTTCAGACTCAGGGTACCCACGCCTCTTTACCAGATACTGGTATTGGCCCTGACGACGACGTCGTTTCAGTAGTCTATCGACATGAAATTGACGACACCCATGCTCATCGAGCAAAGTCGGTGGCGGCCGGTGTACCGGTGGAGAGGAGGCCCACGAGAAATTGGTTCACGAAGTGAAGGGTTTTCAAGAGGCCTTGGGTAAGCCCCAGTGCATGCTGGATGCGATGCAAAGCCGCCTTCAGGCGATGGAGCGTGATCAAACTCGGAGCGAGGCTCTGTTGGACTTGCTACAGCAATCCGGGGCAGTGCCCTTGTCGTCGGCGCAAGCGCCTCCAAGTTCACATGGGAAGGATCCTGGTACGGCTTAAGTAAGCCTACGTAGAACACTGGATGTGTGCGCAATTTGCGCGGGAGGTTTAGCGTATACGCAAGTCCCTTTCTGGCCGTGACCTTAAAAGGTCCAATAAAGCGTGGACGCAACTTTGTCGTAAAGACAGCAGACACTACGTTTGTAGGTAGATTTTTAGCATTGAGTAGTACTTGGTCTCCGACCTCATAAGGTTCAATACGATTTCTGCCTTTGGCATCAGCTTGTTGTTTTTGGGTATCTTGGCTATCAGCCATTGCGTCACGCACATGTCTTAAGACATTCAATCGCGTTGCGAGAAACTCGCTTACCTGTTTTTGAACAGTATCAGGGCTGATATCAGCAAGCCGATCGGCAACCTCTCCCCCACCAAGCCCTGATTCACGTAGTGATAGCGTTAACGGAACGCGAGGGTGAGTGAGGACGTTTATATAGAACGGAGTAAAGCCTGTTGAGGCATGAACAGCGTTATTCAACGCAAACTCAACAACAGGGAGCATTGAGCTCCAACGCCTAAGCGTATCGGCGCAAATACTGCGCAAAATGTCGTTGATGACGCGGTTTACACGCTCAGTTTGACCGTCGGTCTGCGGATGACCCGCTGTGGACATGTCCAACCGAGTGCCAAGCACCTTGAAGATAGACTTCCAAAACTTCCCAGTGAAGCGGGGGTCTCTATCAGAGATAATTGCCACCGGCAAGCCATGTTGGCGAAACACACGGTCGATAAACAGCTTTGCTGCACCTTCAGCATCGATGCTATCCGGCACAGCCGCTAAGTGAGCCATCTTGCTAAATCGGTCAACAAAGACCACAATACCAGTGTTGCCTTCCGAATCTTTCGGTAGGCCAAACACAAAATCCATGCTCATGGACTCCCAACAACCAGTGGGTACAGGCAAACTAGCCAGAGGCGCCGCCGCATGTGCCGAGGGTTTTACCCGTTGACGCGTTTCGCACGTACGCACATAGGTGCGCACCCACTTATAAAGTTTGGGCCACCAATAACTTTGGCTCACCGAGCTATAAGTCTTCTCACGACCGAGATGACCACTTAAAGCAGTATCATGTGCCTCATAGAGGATTCGATACTTTAATTCCTCATCATGAGGTACAGCGATACGAGGCTTATCTTCGATATCTGTGCGATAGCACAACAGGCCATTATCGATGGAATATCGATGTAGCCTCGCACGTAAACGTGCCGACAATTCTATGTCCGAGTCTTTAAACTCATCGCTCCCAAGAGCACGTAGCAAAACTACACACTGATCGTCCTTGGAATATGCCGCACGAATTAAGTCAGGGACTGGCGACGACAGAGTCGTAACATGAGCAAGCTCATAGTCAGGTCGACGCGATAGCGCATCAGCCAAAGCGTTTTGCTTACCTGGCTTGTACTTCACCTCGAAGTTATATTCGGCAAAGAAGGAAAGCCAACGAGCCATTCTATGTGAGGGATGAGGCGACTGTGTCGCAGTGCGTAATGACGCATGATCTGTATGATCACAAACGGCTTAGAGCCAAGCAGATGGACACTGAATTTGACAAGAGCGTACTTCATAGCAAGTAGCTCTTTGTCATGAACAGGATAGTTCTTTTCAGCAGCTTTCAGCTGCCGAGACTCAAATGCGATGACGCGTTCGCGTCCGTCGACATCTGTTTGTAACAGAGCACTGCCTATGGCAAAGTCAGATGCATCACAGACGACACTGAAAGGCCGAACAGAATCGGGCAAAGCCAATATTGGCGCATGAAGGAGACTCTCCTTAACTGCTTCAAAAGCATTATGTTCGGTGTTACCCCAACACCAACCCACATCCTTTTAAGGAGATTGGACAATGGTCGAGCCATATCTGCGTAATTTGCACTGTACTTATGTAAGTAATTGGCAAGGCCAAGCCACTTACGCAGGTCCTTTTGGTTCTTGGGAACCGGCCAATCGACTATGGCTTTCACCTTAGCGGGATCCGCTCGAAGGCCTCTCTTCCCAATGAAGCACCCTAGAAAGGGAATCTCTTCTGCACCAAAGATGCACTTCGATGCGTTAGAATACAACTTATTCGTTCGCATACACTCGAGCACAGCTCGTAAATGATCAATGTGGTTATTCACATCTGATAGCCCATTCATTGCACGACTATGGACAAAAATGTCATTAAAATACGTTTGTGCATAGCCTCGATGAGGTCTGAATAGTTGCGGTACCAGCCGGTTAAACGTAGCCGGGTCGTTAGATAGCCCTTGTGGCATAACAAGCCACCCCCAGAGCATACCGCTCGGAGTACTCACCGCTGTTAGCGGAATATCGCTTGCTCGCATAAGCAGTTGGTAGTAACCATCGACTAAGTCGAGTGCACTGTACAATGTACATCCTGCCATATTGTTCTGAAGCACATCCTTTCTAGGAATAGGCGTCTGCGCCGGTATAGTGGCTGCATTAAGCTTATTATAAGCATGCACAATACGCCACTTGCCATTTGGCTTTTTGACACAAAATGTCGGTGTTGAATGGGGAGACTTGCTCTCACGAACCATTCCAGCCGCGTGCTTAGCACGAAAGAATTCGTCAATGACGTCACACTGTTCTTTAGGCAAAGGCCACTGCCGTGTTACACAGTATTTAGTTCCAGGAACTAAGTCAATCTCATGACGTACACCTCTATCGGGAGGTAAGGCAGAAGGTGGGTTGTGACACACCACATCTTGAAATTCCTTAACTAAAGGATAGAACGGATCCAAAGGATCTTTAAGGATCGAAGATCCACTTCGTGCACTAAGTGCCGCCTTTGTATCCTCTAGGACAGACTCATCCATTAACGAGGAAGAATTCAACTCAGTATCAGGTCTAATGACCGCTAACTCGGATAACTCTCCTGCCTTCAAGGCCTGGCTAAACTCGCCATCAGACATTTTGTCTAGCTCACAAAGAGCGTCAAAAGATGGAAGGGTTTCAAGGCAAACACTGCCATCAACCTGACCAGTCACTCCATTAACAAGTGTATATAGTGTATCACTATTATCACTATGTGACTGTGAGGACGCCTGGCGCTTAAAAGTAGCTACCCGGCGTCTCGATCGTCTCTTCGAGACCTTACACCCCTTAGGGGTCGGGACAATATTATCCCCATGGTTACTACCAACCATAGTACGCTCTATACGAGAGCTTTTGTCTTGACCGACATTCGGTGAAGTGTTACATAACTCGAACACTTCACCCAGTGGATAGAAACGTGCCACTCCACGTGTATTATGCGGGTCTAGCCCTGAATATAACGGCGTCTCGCCAATAAGGTCATTACCGACATTAGGTGTGGTGCCCTCACGGCCGTCCACACTATACGGCGTATCGCCAACAGTATCATTACTGACATTAGGTGTGGTGCCCTCACGGCCGCCCACACTATACGGCGTATCGCCAACAGCGCCATTACCGGCGTTAAGCGTGGTGCCCTCACGGCCGTCCACACTATACGGCGTATCGCCAACAATATCATTATTGACATTAGGTGTGGTGCCCTCACGGCCGCCCACACTATATGGCGAATCGCCAACAACGCCATTACCGACGTTAAGCGTGGTGCCTTCACGGCCGCCCACACTAAATGGCATATGGCCAAAAATGTCATTACCGACATTCAGTGCGGTGCTCTCACGGCCGACCGCACTCGGTGTAGTTTCACGTGCCACCATACACACATCAAAGGAATCACATCCTTGATCACTCGGCCCTAGGCAAACCATGCTTTCAGCATGCAGTGACTCGTTATCACAACGAGTACCACTCAACGGAGTACGTGCCGTTTCACTAGTTTTAGACGAGCTAGGCTCGAGACTTATGTTTGTAACATTGGAGTTAGATAACTCAGACATTCCAATATCCAGCACATTGACATCTTCTGTCAAAGGCTCGCGCCAACAGCGCTTCTGTTGTCTAGCGAAGGTGGATTCATGACTCTCCAAAGCTTCGCTAGGAACATTGCGCGTAGCGCCTAAGGTCTTAGACCTCCAATCAATCCATGGCTCATGGCGCTCAAGCCAAGCCATACCTAGGATGAGATCACATCTTGAGTCCAAATCTAGGACAAGACAGCGCTCAATACTGTCAAAGTCTAAAAACTTTATATCTAAGTTCAATGGAACTTTAGGCACAGTTACGCGACTTCCAGTCGCTAAACGAACCGTGATAGAATCACCCTCATGCGATGTAAGCGCCTCAGCATAACGCTGACTTCCCTCAAGGGAACGGCGTCGAGCATAATTGCAAGACGCTCCAGAATCGATCAATATCGACCAAGGCTTCTCAAAGCCCTTAATTTTCGCCTCGGCGACCAACAAGCCAGACTTGTATCCACGCACCATACCTGTAGGTATGGTACTCTTTGGGGCTAAGCCTTGCATTCCTTTACCTTCTAAAGGTGTAACGGAACATAGTTCTTCCCCAGTACGGCGCCCCGCGCCTACTGGGTATCGGCATTTCCCCGTGCCATGCCAGACTTCTGACTCGGGGTCGAGTGTTGGCTCGTAGCCTGGCGTTGCTTACGCAAAGGGCAACCAGGCCGCAAGTGTTTAGTGCTTCCTCACGTAAAACATCGTCGTACGACGTGTTGCTGCTCAGCAGCTTGAAGCTCAGCTTCACCTCCATCTTCAGCATAGCTGAGATCCATCGGTTCCGGCCTATTATAGGCAGTGGTACCCGAATAGTTTGCTCTCACAGAGCGAGGATTGTATCCATTCTAACCAAGTCTGGCCGACTTGAAGTTATGCTCAGCCTTAGAGCAATTCTCACAGCCTCTTCAAACGTAGAGGGGTGAACCCGAAAAACCTCGGTTCTGGCAATGCCGGTACGTAGACCTTCCATGAAGATAGTCACATGGACTGCTTCAGGCAGAGAGTCAGACTGCATTGCAGCCATGAGCGTTTGCAGCTCTTGGACATAGTCCGATAATTCATTCTTACCCTGGCGGGTAGAAAGAAAGCGTGAACGCACGCGGTAAGCCTGGTTAGGTGGAGAAAACACCTGTACCAATTGTGACTTGAGCGACTCCCATGTGGGAAACGCTATGTCCACCGACGTGCTACACTTCAAGGCCCATTCTATAGCTCTACCATCGAGCTTCGAGATAGCCAGCGAGACCTGTTGATGGTCAAGCGTGATCAGACCTGATCTCATGGCCATCTCGATCTCACGGATCCAGAGGATGAGGTTCTCACCCTCCTTACCGGAGTAGTTTTTTACTTCCACTCTAAGTGGACGAGGCTTAGCCTCTTCGTCTGGTACAGACACGTAGCGTGTAGGCATAGCTGACGCTATTTGGTCTTGGACCTGCCCTAAAAGGGTCGCTTCATGCTGCATGAAGCTTTCAACACGTGCATTAAGCACTTCAGGACCTTGTGAAACAAGGAACTCCACGTACTCTGGACCCAAAGATGTGGTCAGCTTATCCAGCGCGACCTTTTGGGCCTCAGATAGGGGAGTGGAGTTATCCATCCTCACAGAGGATCAGTCTTAAAGACTCAGGCGCAGATTGACTACAAGTGCTACCAAGTGTAGCGGAGCTACACAGCTCCTTAAGTCAGAGGAAGACTTAACGCTCTACGAGCAACTTAGTTCCAAAGAACTAACGACTTTACGAGTCAACAAGCTTTACAGCTTCAGATCCCTGTTCCAGTGGGACCTAACGATTCAGTGAATCGACTGCACTCAGTGCTCAAGAGTAGCTACCTCAAGGAGGTGTCGCTAGCTCTTAGTGATCAGTGATCAACGATCAAGACGGCTCGCAAGCCACGTGTCCTTCAGATCAAAATGGGAACTGATTTTATTTTTGTTGAAGCCTATAGAATATCTTAATCCTACTCAAAGATCTTTCGTACCTAATAGCTGACACTCGTCAGCCCCTACAAACCAATACGATATTCTATGTCACCTTCACAAATGGGTAAACTCAGGTGTGTAACACCTCTAGTACAAAGTACCATAATTTCGTGCAACCCCGTATCACGTAACTCCACGTACACTCGTACGTGCAGAGGAAGACGGTAAGGAAAAGCGAGTACTTGGTTAAAGTAAAAAGTAGAACTGTATTTATCATAGTTAATGTCTGCAATAAATCACTATTTATCCTCATCTAACCATGTTTAAATACTAATTTGTAAATCAACTATCTGCTCACCACTCATTGCGTGCGTCTGTCGTGGCGCGTCTTCGTTGTTTTAATGTAATGGCTTATATCAACCAATTAGGAACTACTCGTAAGTGCTGCAGAATATTTATCCTTATGACAATATTCTGAGAATATAACTCTTATAGTTATATTCTATTAACGATTTCTTATAAATTGTTATGTAACGATTCACCCCGTTACACTGCCCCTTTCTCATGCTTGGACGGTCAATACGCCCAGTGTTGCGAGACAATGGACGAGGGGCACTACACATGTAAGCGTAGTGTCCTGTCTTTTGACATCTGTTGCATTCTTGCAACTTCTTATAGTTCGTAGAGCGAGCCTTCTCTCTCTCTACATAACAGAGTTCCATCGGCTCTGGACCTTCGCTGTCATATCTTCTATGCGTACGATATGATGTCGAGATGGCGCGAGCCTGTCTCAGACTGAAGTCTTCCTGTTCCGCAATGGAAATGGCTTGTTCTAGTGAATCTAGTTCAAGCCGGAACAGGTGAGTCTTGACGGGACCATCCGCAAGACCCTGCATGAACACCGAAACCAACGTGTGTTCATCCACCGGATTGGAACTTATACAACTCGTGAGGTGTCGTATATGTTGTGCGTAAGCGTGCACATCACGCTTACCCTGTTTGAGCTTCAAGAGTTCGGTTAGAGCTCTGAACTCAGCTCTAGGCGGTTCAAACGTTTGTCTGAGCCGCGACTTGAAGACTACTAACGACCCAAACGCATACGGGTCGTGCCACTTGAGCCCCAGTACCCAAGTCTTGGCACGTCCTGCCAGATTTGACTGGGCAAATGCACCTTGAATATCCACGTCGTCGATGTGACGCAACCTTATGGCGTCGTCCAATTCGACGAACCATCTAAAGAGGGAGTCCTCTTCGACTCCCCTATACTTGGAGATGTCAATCTTTAAGGTCTCGGGTCGACGCGAGTGCATCGACCCACCAGCAGCAGCCTGCTGCTGTCTCAACAGTTCAAACTGTTGAGCACCCTGTTCTCTCAACAACTCTGCTTGTTGAGAACCTTGTTGGTAATGCAAGGCTACTTTTTCGCGTTCGGCGTCAAGTTCATTTTGAATGAACTTGGCGATAGTAGCATGTTGGGCACCTCTATTGAGAGCCTCTAGCATGACGCTAACAGCATGGATGCCCATGGTCGAACCCATTCGTTCAACCGCATCCCATTCGACATCGCTCAAATGGGAGTAGCCGTCACGCGTAGCGTGAAAGCTTTGGTCATCTTCATCATCCAAAATATTCATGTTGGATGTGAACGCGCTCCTTGGACGGACTACGAAGTGCTACCAGGTGTAACGGGGCACCCTGAAGCTTGTACTGGTGACAGTACAAGCTACTTATTCGGACGACATAATAAGGCGGTGCCTCGTAACTTCACGTACACTGGTACGTGCAGAGGAATACGTTAAGTAAAAGCGAGTGCCTGGTTAAAGTAAAAAGTAGAACTGTATTTATAATAGTTAATGTCTGCAATAAATCACTATTTATCCTCATCTAACTATGTCTAAATACTAATGTGTAAATCAACTATCTGCTCACCACTCATTGCGTGCGTCTGTCGTGGCGCGTCTTCGTTGGTTGATATAATGGCCTATATCAACCAATTAGGAACTACTTGTAAGTGCTACAGAATATTTGTCTATATGACAATATTCTGAGAATATAACTCTTATAGTTCTAATCTATTAATAATTCCTTATAAATTGTTATGTAACGGTTCACCCCGTTACATATTGCCTCCGAGCTGCTTTAATGACGCCTGATTGTCTACGTACTTATCATGAGTTCTTTGCACATTACCTGATCTCATGAAGTTGTTCACGTATTGTAAGCATTTGCACGACCACAACAAATACTGCTGTAAACTATGCTTCCATGGTGGATTATAACAACCCACCTTGCTTTTTCGCCATCCATGACCTGGCATTCCTTCTACCGTAATGCAGCGACCAGTTACTGACTTTCTATCAGTTCGGTCCGCAGCAAAATCAGCATCGCTGTAACCAAAGATTTGATTCCCAACACATCCTGGGATTTCTTTCTTGATTTACAATCAGTCGCATTGTCTTTGTGCCTCTCAAATATCTTAAAAACTCTGTCAGCTAACGTGAAATAACCCACAGTCGGTGAATGAGTACGCCTGGAGACTCTATGAGCTGCGTATGATATGTCCGGCCTGATGCATCTTGATAAATAGAGCAAACCGCTAATTAGAGGTTAAATTTATTGATGGTAGCTGCATCACCTCCATCCTTTTTAACTAATTCTGCACTCTCCTCTCGTCTGCTGCATAGTTCCTCACCGATCGGAATACGAGTTCCACGTGCCTATTCCAAAATGTTGTCACGTAGCATCCCACGAATACTCACATCCTGATCAATGCCCTTTCACTGTTGTTAGTTAGTGATGCGCATTCCCAGAAACTTGCGCACACCACTTAGGAGCTAAAATACAATTTTCTTTTAATTGCCAAAAAAACTCAATGACCAGATTTGCTTGCGTCACTGTTACAAGAACGTCACCAATGTGAACTCCCACAATCACGAAATTCTCATTCGTTCATTTACAAAACACGCACGCATATGTAAGGCACTGTGAGAAATGGACGCCATTCAGTTTTAATGGATCAACTCAGTCCACAATCGTCCATCCAGTCTTCATTCCCGACCAAATGTCTGCTGCTGCCACTATCTAGAATCCAGATGTTCTCAGATCCGTCTTGCATTTCCGGTATAGCCAGCGTTAAAGCTGAGACATGTTTTCGTGGAAGGCTTTGCTCGGACAGTTTGCGACGATACGAGCTAATGTTCCACACTAAAAGCGTCATCTGCGTCCTTAAAAGGGCCCATGTTGAACCGGTCCTTCAGAAACTTTTCCGTGACGACTGTAGGTCATCTCTCGTTCCAAAACTATACAGCGATAGTCTTCTCAACCGTGACCGACAACATAACTTCCAATGCGCTAAGTTTATCATCACTGACTCCCAAGACTGCGCAAATGTGCTAATTTGCCCTGTTCTTGCTGTAAGCAATCCATCCTTTGCTGGTCCACCTTGGCCATGAGTGTAACGGGTCACCCTCTGTCTGGGTATCACGAAACTTCACGTACATTAGTACGTGCAGAGGAAGGTAATCTACTCATTCGCTGTGCTGAGTAAAGAGTAAATAGAGTACTGTATGTAATACAGCTAAGCGATCTATATAACTTCAATCTTTATCGAACTACATCAAATTAAGTTGTCGTATGACGACATCCTGCTCACCACTCGTTGCGCGAGTCTAGCAGCGATTTAGGGTAGTCTATGGTTGATATGTCTTTACCAACCAATCTTTGAGCAGCGCATGAATATTATCCAAAAGGGGATATTTTTCCTTCGATTTTATCCATCTCGGATAATGTTGGTAGGATATTGTCATGCTAAACAATCTCCATATTGACACAGTTTCATATAACGGACTACCCCGTTACATCACCCCCCTAATTATCAATCAACCGTTGATTGAATAGAATTGATTGGGACACGGTGAACACCGTTGGATCACTCTGGGAAAAGGAGCACTTGTTGGTCAAATTCCGTTCAATTTCCAAATCAACGCACGGTTTCGAAACCCAAGCGAGTTGCTGCTGCAGCAGCAAGAAAGGTGGCTGCACGCATGCGTACAGCCGGAGAGAGTACTTCTCACACCTCAGCAGCTGGTGACTCGTCGCCTGCTGCTGTGAACAGTCCACATGGTGAGTCGCCACGTGCGACAGGTACATCCGCTGCGTCTGCAGCGAGCACCGCGAATTATAATCCAGATGAGCCTGAATTAGAGCTCATCCATTCTGGCGAGTCGGATGATGTATCCTACTCGAAGGCGGTATTCCATGCCTCCGGATCATCCGGGGTGGACACTGCAAGAGCCAGGTTGACTGGCTCTGGTGAACGTGGCGGCATCATGCTCGAGATCTTCGGGTCGAGCGATTGGTTGGACGAATCCTCGCCTCACGCAAGTCCAACCAACGATAGGACGGGTAACGATGGTGGTGACGCACCTAAGTATCACCACGAGAGAAGCAACTTGAGGGATCGAGATGCATCTGGTGTCAGTCCTCATGCTGACACCACTCACGAGGCCAGTGCCGTACTGCCCTGCGCCACGCTTTTCAAGTGGAGTATCCTTGGATGCCTTTATTCAAATAGTTCGATCGAGTGGCCGGCATGACCATCGAACGGGATGAATCCCGTTGTTCGACTGTAGGAGGATCTGTCCTCATAATTCCAACACTGGAACTATCCGTGCTGAGATACAATTCTTCACCAATGTGTTTTTCAAACATCGGTGGTACAATGTCAATCGTGGCCTAGACGGTAGGCCTTGGTGCAAGGATGGAATGCCTTCATCCATGACATCGCGTTCATTGGCCGTGATGCCTGGCTCGGTTAAATTGATGCGGCTTGCATCAGGTTTGAAAAGTGTAACTCAGCCGGTGTACGAAACAGGTTGCACCGAATATCAAGAGAGGCAGAGTGTTTCTGTCGCTCGTTGGGTGATCCATGTCCGTGTTGCTTGGACAATGCGAATCGTTCTCCTAGGTAGGCCTACCTTTCCAATGTTCCCTACTAGAGGGCGCGCATCTCTAATGAGATAGCCGAAGGGATTGACACTTTATAATCCCAGAACTCGCGTTCGGGGAGATCGTTTTCTGACGGCCCTTCTTCGAACGCAGCGGATCGGGCTCGTCACATTGCTTGAAGATAACCAAAACATCAATAATCAGCTGGGCACGAGGCTTTCAGCTGTCCCAAGCCTGAGGATAGCCACATCAGCGGACGAGGTAACTCGTCTGGAAACCATTCACATCGCGGTGGTTCAAGATACGCTCCACCATAAAGCGTTGACCACCGCCAGAATCCACAAAATGGATGTGGTGGGGGCGGAAACACCTGATACGACTTGAAAGTCGGATCAACTTGATGTTCAGGATCTTAACCGTGTTACGAAACAGTTACACGATGACCTGGCTCATGAACGGACTCGGCGTTACGAGCTTCATGACCTTGTAAGGAACAATAACAATTTCTTAGCGCACGATCGCTCGAATGATCGTACCGCGTTTGCGTTCACGCAACTTGAGAACGAACGTTCGGTTCACTCTCTTCGTGACTAGATGACTGCAGCTCGTCAGGACATCGCTCAACTGCGTAAGCAGGTCGCTTCGCTAGTCGACCAGACTATTTCGAAATGGGACTACTCGAAGGTGGTCTCGGCCCTTGACCACTCATCATTGTGAGCCCAAACATAAGGCAAAAATGTAGTAAAGGAGTTGAAATGGATAGAATAACATTAAATACTACTAAATTTACGATATAAGTAGCACGACGTGGCGTGCGCTAAGAAACTTTTAAGTCTGCAGACCTGTTCCGGGACAGGGATCTGTTTGGCCCACCCGTCGAAAAGACAGATATCAGCACGACACAAGCGTAAGTAGAACCCAAGGAAGTACATTGAGATGTGGGTTCGTAGAGTAGAACCCCAGGAAGTACACTGGGGTGTGGGTTCGTAGAGTACCATCCCTCTTTTCAAGACCGCTATAGGAAGCGGTATCCATACCCTAGTGGTAAGGGAGACGACACATAAAGGCCAGGCGCCACCACCACCTGAGAAAACTAGTATCAAGACCACTCTCGACTAATTCGGTCGATCGGCCGTCTACATTGGACCCCAACCGAAGCATATCCGCTCGCCCCTCCCCAGGTCGACCTCCATCAAGGCCGACGTCTACATCATCGTCAAGTCCTCCGAAGAGTGAAGCCCGCCAATCCGACGGGTAGACAAGGTGAGTCAAAGTCCACAAGCGGCATCGGTATACCTCCTACGACGTTCAACAGTTTCGGCACAGTGAGTGATTTGGGGTCTCTACAAAAAGTTTTGACAACCCACTCTACCACATGTGCATTACTCAGTGCGCCCAAAGTTCCTGTGAGCTCAGGTGTCAAGTATTCGTGCTTTAAAAGTATTGAACGCTATCCAGTCATTGACTCGAATAAGAGGCGTGATCTCATGTTTGGTATGTCTTGGATAGAATGCCATGAGCTATGAATTGATTGGAGAATGACGACCTTTGGTGCAACGCGCACTTTTCCTAGTGGAGCTTTGGAGTTTCATGAGCCCGTATATGCCAGTTAACAGAAGCGCTATTGGCGCAGGCCACGAAATGATACATTCAGTGCGCTGGACATCGGTATGTCTGACATCATTGAGTTGGACGATAGAAAAAAAGAATAGTTCCGAGCCAAGCTTAATGAATGTTAGTGAAACGTCACGTACTCCGTCGAGTGATAACCGTTACGATAACGAATCAATAAATTTGAAAGCATTGTTGGCCTTAAGTCAAGTCATCATGAGTTAAACCCTTCTATGGCCGTAGAGTGATACGTAAGTACCCATCGAGTGATGTTGGCCTTGATTGCGACACACTGAATATCAGTCAAGAAATTGCTGGTAAAAAACGAAGTCAGTAAGGGCAAGGACCGCTTGATGAGCGTGGACTGGCACGTAAGTACCCACTGGGTAGTGATCTCACTGGAAAGTGACTCGTCACCAGATGCCGGTAATGACATCGGATCTGATGTAAATCAAGCTAAGGTATTTCATCACCTTGTGAAAATGTAGTCCCGGATGTCGGCAATAACATCGGTCCTTGTATTGGGCAAATTAAGGTTGAAATAGCTCGTCACCTTGGGAGTGGTGTAGCCCCGGAAGTTGGTAATGACATCGGCTCTGGTACTGAGCAACTTAAGATCAAGGGTCATGTTAACCTTGGGGACATGATTTACCGGGTGTCGGAAATGACACCGGCTCTTGCAAAGAGCAAGTTAAGGGTGAAGATGCTATCAAACTTGGTAGAGCGAAAGTAACAGTCTCGTTGAGATGTTCAGTCTCGTTCCAGAGACGACAGCAACGCCAGATTACTTTTATGCAACGTAAGGCGTCTGTTACGTCACCGAGTGATACTAGCGAGCTGCTATATACATTCGTTAATGGAGCGAAAAGTGACGTTGATGGGTCAGTAAATTTTGAGACTCTACCTTCACTAAATGCTTTGTTAAAACTAAACGAAATTTTGTCGACGAGTTTGGCCTGACCTTAAAGTCGAGTGACTTATCTGAAGTGGTAGTTATTAGACCCGATAGCGAGTTGAACTCGTCTTCACTTCTTGATGGAGCTTCTTGGCAGACACAAAGGCAGATTTGAGTGCTCCAAGTTGGCCATCGATCTTAAAAGATTCTAGAGACCCCTTTTTTATCAATGAAGGAGTTTTAGGATGTGGTATGTCACAACCCACCTTCCACTCTGCCTCCTGATCGAGGTGTACGTCGTGAAATTGACCTGGTTCCTAGAACCAAGTACTGTGACACGGCGATGGTCCCTACCAAATGAGCAGTGTGACGTCAGTGACTAGTTCTTTCGTGCAAAGCACGCGGCTGGCATGGTGCGTAAGTGCAAGTCTCCGCACTCGACACCGAGGATTTGTGTCAGGAAGCCAAATGGCAAGTGGCGCATTTTTTATGCTTACAATAAGCTTAACGCAGCCACTATACCGGCACAGATGCCTATCTCTAGAAGGGTGTTCTTCAGATGGCTATTGTAGGTTGTACCATGTTCAGTGCATTCAATTTTATTGATGGGTATTGTCAATTGCTGATGCGCGCGAGCAACATTCCGCTCGCAGCGGCTAGTTCTACAAGAGGTATGATTTGGAAGTGACATGTCATGCATCAAGGGCTTTCTAATGTCCCGACTTTATTTAATCGTCTTGTGACGCAATTGTTTCGACCTCACCAAGGATTCGCACAAATATATTTCGATGACATTTTTGTCTATAACCGTACAGAACATGGGAGGTCAAATATGGAAAATCACATTGACCATGTACGAGCGGTGCTCGATTGCATGCGTACAAACAAGATGTATGAAAATGTATTGAAATGCATTTTTGGTGCAGTAGAAATTTCTTTTTAAGGGTAATTCATTGGGAATTGTGGATTTCGAGCGAATCACGCTAAGGTAAATTCAATTGTTGACTGGCCAGTCCCTTAGAACCAAAAAGACTTGCGTAAATGACTCGGCCTTGCTAGTTACTTGCACAAGTATTGTGGGAACTACGCTGACATGGCAAGGCCACTAATCGACCTACTTAAAAAGAATAAAGTTTGGGTGTTGGGACGCACTCCGTGGTCAAGCTTTTGAAGCTAAAAGGGACAGTCTCCTTCATGCTCCAATTTTGGCTTTGCCTGACCCTAAAGGGCTTTCATGGTCGTCTGTGACGAGTTTAAGACTCGGACATCAAACTGTCGGCACGTTTACGTGCGCGCTTACAGCGACATGTCATCGATGGTGGGTGTTGTGCTATGACATGGGTGTTGAGGATGTGCTCGCATCGTTTTTCTCATGGTGAGGAGTTGAAGCATCGAGTCCTTTATCAGGCACATGATACTGCTTTGAGCGGTTACCTACTTCGTGAGAAGACCTATAGCTCAGTTAGCCAGACATTTTGGTGGCCCAAGCTGTACAAATGGGTGAACTCCTATGTGCGTACATGTGAAACGGGTCACCAGGTCAAACCCTCAGCACATGCTGTTGCACCGCTTGCTAGTTTGCCTGTACAGACTGGGTGTTGGCAGTCCATCAGTATGTACTTTGTGTTTGGCCTACCGAAGGGTTCGGACGGCAACACTGGTATTGTGGTCTTTGTTGACCGTTTGAGCAAGATGGCTCATGAAGCAGCTGTGCCTGATTTCATCGAGGGTGAAGGCACAGCGAAGCTGTTTATCGACCGTGTGTTTCTTCAACATGTCTTCTCTGTGGCAATATTCTCTGATCGTGATTCACGTTGCGCTGGCAAGTTCTGGACTTCCATCTTCAAAGGGTTATGCTCCAGGTTTGATATGTCCACAACCCATAATTAGCAGACCGGTGGTCTAACTGAGCGTGTCAACCGTGCCATTGGTGACTTTTTGCGCAGTCTTTGTGCTGTTACGCCTAGGTGTTGGAGATTGATGGCCCTAGTGGTCGAGTTTGCTTTATATAAAGCTGTTCATGCCTCTACGGTATTTACTCCATTCTATGTGAATGGTCTCATTCCGTTACGCTGCCACTGCGTGGTTTTGGGCTCGGTGGGGGAGGAATAGCCGATCGGCTTGCTGATTTCAGCCCAACTATTGTTCAGAAACAGGTGAGCGAGATTTTCGCTACGCAATGAATGTCTTACGACATGTACGTGATGCAATGGGTTACAGCCAGGACAAACAAAAGGAACAAGCTGATGCCATAGGCAGAAAATACATCGAAAGTTTTTAGGTTGGAGACCTAGTCTTCCTTTAAGCTAAGAATTTACCCACCAAGGTGGTTTCAGCGATCTATAGGAACAAATTGCGTTCTCGCTTCATCGAGGCGTTTACAGTTGTGGCCAAGAAGGGCCTAGCTTATACGCTCAACATTCCACGCAAAATGCGAACACACCCAGTTTTTTACTTCGGCTTGATTAAGCCTTTTCTTGATCCGTCGCGGGTGTATCACGAGGCTCTTGCGCCAAAAGAGTTGGCAAAGTCACAAGTCGAGGAACTTTCAAAAGAATGTCCAGTTGTACTTCAAGACGCGCCACGCTTTTACGAAGACCATGCACCTCGTACACTAACTCGTCGAAGACGCATCGAGATTCAACGTCGTATTTAGGGTAAGTCGACCAATACCGCTTCCCACTAGTCGGTTCGGTAGTGGAGGGTGCTGCAACTTTAGCAAATGCACAGGTATGCGGGTCTGTAGCTTCCGCAGCATAGCGGGTGCGATAAAACGACCGTATATGGCATTTGGCTTTTTGTTTTAAGAAACCAAAGCGCTTTTTTGTTCAATCCGATCGTCAGCAAGTGAAGCGCTTTCTTAATGATTCCATAGGCTTGATAAGTGACAATATTTGCAAGCCCAATGCGTGAAGACGGTATCGTTTTCTACCTTTGTCTCACCAGGAATGAGGACAACAGGTACGGTTCGCATAGCGGACACTGACGCACCTCGTGCTTGTAGATGCAGTCTGTTGTAGTAACCTTGGACATTCATACGCTCGACACCCAGATATCTTGCTCTGAAAGCGTCCTTCTCAGCTAGTATTGTGGCTGTGTCAGCCTCAGGCCCGTGACCCATGTTGCGAGTTACTGCTCGGCAGTCTGACGGATGCGTTCATCCACACTCTGTCGTGTGAAGCGGTAGCCACTGTGAGCATATGCTGTGGCTACAGATTGTACTTGACGCCTGAGGTCATCGACTACGAAATGTATTTCCCTTAATCTTCATCGAGAGTGTTTTGCAACACACCTGACGCTTAATCGACGGCTGTACGCTATGCAGATATATCCTTGCGTTCCACGAATGAATTAGGTGCGACGCGTGTGGTGAAATACGCCGGTGGCAAAGCTGGAGGCGGTTCATAGGCACTCGATGCGACGGTGTCTCTCTCGTATTCCACGATACCCTCTACGAGGATTTCTCCATCGGCGTTAAACGAAGGGTTTGACTCAATCATTTTTAGATGTGTTGTAAACGCGATGGCCAAGACCAGAGCTTTGGATAACCTCAAAAAAAATACGAGAATTGTCGGCACGAGTTGTCGACAGTTTGGTGTGGGAGGTTGTAACGGTGTCACACGGCGGTTAATGAACCGGTTACGTTGTTTGTCCACACCAAGTAAAGATCGGTGGATCTGAGCGGTGCAGTCTTGGCACCATGTACTTACGGTAATACTGCACCTTATCTGCTAGCGACAAGGGATAATCTTATGTCATAAAAAAGTAATTATAATCAGTCCTGCAGGTGCTTAACACCGGTAGGCTTAATGGGTAGAACCCTTATTTATTAAGTCAGACAAGATTTTATGGTTTGATATACCGTATTTAAATAATAGTTAAAGTTCAGTTACCATTTTGGATCGTTATACACAAGTGCCTCTACAAGGCACTTGTGTGTTGCTAAGGGCATTAGCCTTATAAAGGTGCTTACTGTTATTATCTAGTAGTGGCTAGTTAGTCTGTGATTCCATTAATCGCAATCCCTTTGGACCGAATTTGTTAAGCCTGTAATCCAGAACGACTGTACGTCATTGTTAGTTTGTTTTAACTAATAAACTCTTTGAGTCTAAGACTTCCTCTGTTAAAGAGCGCTAAGTAGCTCCTATACATGGAGTTGCTTTCTTCAGAATCAGTTGCATTATCTTTTCGCCTCTCAAATATCTTAAAACCTCTGTCAGCTAACGTGAAATAACCCACAGTCGGTGAATGAGTACGCCTGGAGACTCTATGCACTGCGTATGATATGTCCGGCCTGATGCATCTTGATAAATAGAGCAAACCGCTAATTAGAGGTTAAATTTATTGATGGTAGCTGCATCACCTCCATCCTTTTCGACTAATTCTGCACTCTCCTCTCGTCTGCTGCATAGTTCCTCACCGATCGGAATACGAGTTCCACGTGCCTATTCCAAAATGTTGTCACGTAGCATCCCACGAATACTCACATCCTGATCAATGCCCTTTCACTGTTGTTAGTGATGCGCATTCCCAGAAACTTGCGCACACCACTTAGGAGCTAAAATACAATTTTCTTTTAATTTCCAAAAAAACTCAATGACCAGATTTGCTTGCGTCACTGTTACAAGAACGTCACCAATGTGAACTCCCACAATCACGAAATTCTCATTCGTTCATTTACAAAACACGCACGCATATGTAAGGCACTGTGAGAAATGGACGCCATTCAGTTTTAATGGATCAACTCAGTCCACAATCGTCCATCCAGTCTTCATTCCCGACCAAATGTCTGCTGCTGCCACTATCTAGAATCCAGATGTTCTCAGATCCGTCTTGCATTTCCGGTATAGCCAGCGTTAAAGCTGAGACATGTTTTCGTGGAAGGCTTTGCTCTGACAGTTTGCGACGATACGAGCTAATGTTCCACACTAAAAGCGTCATCTGCGTCCTTAAAAGGGCCCATGTTGAACCGGTCCTTCAGAAACTTTTCCGTGACGACTGTAGGTCATCTCTCGTTCCAAAACTATACAGCGATAGTCTTCTCAACCGTGACCGACAACATAACTTCCAATGCGCTAAGTTAATCATCACTGACTCTCAAGATTGCGCAAAATGTGCCAATTTGCCCTGTTCTTGCTGTAAGCAATGCATCCTTTGCTGGTCCACCTTGGCCATGAGAACAATTATCATCTCTTTTGGTGCATACTAAATAATGTTGTTCAGCACCAGATAGTCGCAATCCCCATCGGGCGCTCTGGCGACGGCGTTGAGGTACAGCAAGTGTTCAATCCATATTTCTAGTGTAATATTCGGGCGCTTACAAAGATCCATGGTTTATGCTGACGTAATATTCGTTTTTAATGCTTAAAGCATACGTCCCTTTGCGTACTTAAAGATCTTATTCTGGCTCTACCAGGAATCAATCTGTTTATTGTAGTACATTTCAGCCTCTTTATCTAACATTGGCCGAGTAAGTCCACTTTTACTTCTTCAAGCCAATAGAATCCAGTCGCATACTATGCCAATTTAATTTAATGTTTTCAAACGCCTTCTCCACATTAAAAAACCAATACCCTACCACGCGTAGAATTCTTTGCCATCAGAAGAGGAACGTGGAGCTCTTTATTTCTTGAATCTGAGTGGGTACCCAAACATTTTTTTTGCATCCTGCACGGGTGGACTGCCAATTTGTTGTATCTTCACCTTGGTGCCTTCCACCTGATAAACAAGCAAAATTCCACCATGTCTCGGACCACAACATGGCCAAAGAACTTAGTTAGGGTCTATATATCCAGATTAGTGGCTGGCAAATTTTTGTTTGGAAATGCTTTGCACCCTTCCTTTTGTTTGCATCTCTTTCGAGGATTTTAGACAGCAAATCGTGATGCATTCTGGAACCTCTCCCTTGAGCAGAGTCAGGAGCCACCAGACCTTAAAAGATCAAGTCACCTTAGAATTGACCAGGTCGGCCGATGGGAGGGCAGGTCGGCCGACGGGTGACTGAGGTCCACCTTGGGCGATAAGGGCCGACCGACGAATGGTTGAGAACGATCCGTGTCTGTACTTTTTAATTGGTACCGTTGGTAGTTTGACCTCGTTAACAGCAAACTTAACCGCTCGTCACGCATGGACCCAACGGCTGCTCCTTACTTGTGACGACCACCACCATCCCCAGTCCCTTCATTGTCCGCGAGGTCCCATGTCCGTCCGGCTCGTCGACCCTTATGTCCATCATTTTCGAATACTCTCTTTACCACAAGCGCCCCTTGCACTTGCTTGGCCATAAACGATTCGAGCACGATCATGTCTTGACCACGCCAGTCCATTAAGTTCCACCTTCTCTTGTGGCCGATATCATGATACTGTCAAACCTATGTGCTTGCAGCCATATCTTCACCGGATTTTGATTTGCCATCGGGTCCAATTTCGACTCCTTCGCCACCACCTGCACCCTCGACAGAGGTCTCTGTCCAGGTTGACGCAGTCGCAGAACGCCTGTCGTCTCTGTTATTTCAGGTTTATCATCGTTGGTGAAAGCTAATGAGGTCGCCGTGACCACGCGGTCGACCTCGCCACCGGTGATCACGGCTCCGATCACCTCATGTGTGTGGTCGCCCCCAGGCGTGACCGCTTCTTGTGATGTTGCTGTCAGTGTCGCTCCCGCCGATGTCGGTTCGGCAACACCGGTCGACCTCGTTGGTGGTCGTTCTAGCACAAGCTACCACCAGTCTATGTGGTGGCGTTATGTCGCCGTGTCGAGCTCTGTGAGGGTCGGTTGGCCCTGATGTCCCCGTCGCCGCATTATAGTCGCTCTGATGTGAACGCCTAAAACGGGAGTTAGGTTAATCCAGCGCTTTCATGCCGCAGCTTCGCGACACGCTGCAGCATGAGATGGCGCTGACCCACCACTTGCGACAGCAAGTCGACCTTCGCCATAATCGGATGTCTCTTCTCGTTGCAGACCTCAGCCACTACGATATCGCGGGCGAACCTCTAGGAATTAGCCCTGGTTTCACTCAAGGGAAGCCACAACACTCGACCACGGACGATCGACCAACTGCTCCTGCCGCCGGCACACTGCCTCGGCGGAAAGAATCTCGCACCTCAGCCCATCCGGCTTAGCAGGTAAATGTAACGGGGTAGCCCGTTACGTGATATTGACACCAAAGGTGTCAATAGGGATACTGTCTAGCATGACAGTATTCTGTCAATATCATCCGGAATAGATGATATTAAAGGAATATTATCCCCTTTTAAGATAATATTCATGCGCTGCTCAAAGACAGATTCATAAAAGACATATCAACCATAGACTACCACCAATCAATGCTAGACTCGCGCAACGAGTGGTGAGCAGGATGTCGTCATACGACAACTTAATTTAATGTAGTTCGATAAAGATTGAAGTTATATAGATCGCTTAGCTAAATTAATTACAGTTCTCTTTTTTACCTTTACTTGAACGAGTTGTTCAAGTAGATAAGCTTCCTCTGCACGTACAAGTGTCCGTGAAGTTTTGTGGCACCCGGACAGAGGGTGCTCCGTTACAACTGGTAGCACTTTGTAGTCCGCCCAACGACTACTTAGTGTCTGTCCAACAGGAACTATAAGACGTAGAAGACAATAGATTTCACGTCAGACGTGAAGGCTACTCCCACCTGAGTGACTTAGAGTGGAAGGTAGTCGGCCGCATGAGTGTGCTCATAGGCGAACCTGCCATCAAGTGGTATGTTGGAGCCCCTAGGCGGAGATGAAAAACACGCCGCTATCAACTAGTTCCTACAAGGGGAACTTGCTGTCGTAAGACAGAAGATAGCCTTGCTTTAACAGCAAGGCTCTCATCAGTCGATGGGCGGACCGACGCACATGCGTCGACCCGAAACCTTGAAGATTGATATCTCAAAGTACAAGTGAAGCAATGAGTATTCCATTTTGTGATGTTTTGTCGAGCTAGACGACGCCATGAGGGCTCGTCAAATTGAGGGTGACGAGATGAAAGTCACATTCGCCCTGTCAAATTTGACAGGACGAGCAAATCCTTAGGCCTTAGGGCTCAAGCTTCACGACCCTGACGTGTTTGAGTCGTTAAAGACCTTGAAGTCTCAGCTAGAAGAAACTGTTGATCCGTTAAGAGCGGAGTACACAGGGTACGCCCTGCACTCCTGAGACTTAGGCAAGGTAAGAGTGTTGTGCACGCTTACGCAAAACACCAACGCTACCTTGCGAGTAGCGTAAAACCCTGTTGATGAACACACGCTCATCAACGTGTTCATCTACGGTCTTTTAGATAGGCCGATGAAGACCTACGTGTTACTAAAGGACTTCCATACGCTGGAAATGGCGATAGCGTATGCAGAACAAGAAGACTTCAGCCTGAGACATTCTCAGGCTAACTCGTCAAACTATCGTCCGACGAGACGACAGGAAACAGGAGGTCCCGAACCAATGGACCGCTGTTACATCGAGAGCGATAACCCTCGCTCTCTGAGTCACAAGCGAACGGCAAGATGCCATCGCTGTCAGAAGATTGGGCACTACGGTCATTATTGTAGTGTCCCACGCACCGCATTACGTCCAAAGACAGGACGTGATGACCACTGTTGGCCAAGGAAAGGTTCAAGGAGTGGGTCCGACCATGTCTCTAAGCCGCGACAGCAAGTCGGACCCCTAAAAAACGGACAGGGTCAGTAGGGGCGGAGCACCCTGATGATCTAGCAATGTCAAGAGCGTTTGCAGAACTCTTGACGAATATCGCTCACAAAACACATTCACTGTGTGTTCCGCCCCTAGTAATGAGGACTCCCTCATCACTTTGAAGATCGAAGCGACAAGCGGAATGTCACTACGCGTCCTTGTTGACTGTGGGGCATCGAACAGTTTTATTCGACGCCAGTCGCTAGAGGATAGTCGACTCAACTATGTTGAGCGAGAGTTTCCTCCAACGAGGATGACGGTGTGCCTTGCTACAGGCGCATCCGTAACAGTGAACAAACGTGTAGTGGCAATCCACTACACGCTGAAAGGAAAGTAGTACGACGATGACTTCATCGTAAAATATTTGGATGACAAATTTGATGTCATCCTCGGTCTGCCATGGCTTGGAAAATACCAGCCATGGGTCAGCTGGAAGCATCGATCCGTGAAGATGCCTGCCGTTTGTTCATCAGATGGCCATCTGATGAACGTCTTGGAGCGTCCACAAGCGTGTGGATGTACTACGAGTGAGTGCGATGGACTCACTTGCGGTACGGTCGTTAGTACGACTGCACAAGATCACAGTGTTGAAGGCCACTACACTGTGGAACCAGCTTCCGGCTCCTGTGTAGAGACACAGGCTGCGCAGAAAGTTCACCATTTGAAGAGGTCGAATGGACTGGAACACGGATGCACACCAAGAAGTGTGTAACCGAGAAGAGAGATTAGTGTTGTTCAGAACGAAAAACACGTTGAAGCGAGATTGGCCAACAGAGAGTCAATCGAAAAGCAAGCACAATCGACTGGAAGAGAGTCGATCGAAGAGGACGTAACTGTATTAGTACACCTACAGTCAGTACACGTATTGGAAGAAAGCTCCAGCGTTCCTGAGGGTGATAACTTCCGAGATAGTTATGTTGGGGGTGAGGTTCCTCAACTATCTGCGGATGTGTTTTTCCAGAAAAGCCCTGAGACAGTGAATGTCTTGGTAAATGACGGATCAGGTGTAGGCGCCTTTACACTTAATCTCGTTACAACTACGAGGTCAGCTTTGGAGGAAATTAAATTGCCAACGCTAGAATCTACAAGATTCTTGCGAGATCTGCGTAGTGACAAGATCAAGCAGACCTGCGAACTCATCACAGAGGACGGGTACGTCGCCGATAGTCGGTCGGCACAATTGTTTGCTGAGAACTAACGGGTTCTCAGTATCTCATCGATGGACGAGAGTGTCCTCGATGAGAAGACTCGATTTGAGCGAAGCACGTCTCAATCTTGGGAGTCTTTCAAGACAAATTCTTTGTATAAGGATTTTGTTGAATTCAGGGATGTATTCCCTGAAACTGTTCCGTGCGAATTACCGAAGGATAAAGGTATTCGACACGAGGTCGAGCTTAAACCAGGCTCGAAGTACTGTGTCATGAAGTAGTGGCCACTGCCTCATGAACAAGTACTTGCGATTGACAAGTTCTTTGCCGATCGTTTAGCTGCGGGTCATGTGAGGGAATCAACTTCCCCACATAGCTCTCCGACCTTCTGTGTGCGAAAAGCAACAGGAGGATGGCGGATAGTGCATACATTTAATAAGTTGAATGCTGCAACGGTACCGGCTCAGACACCGATACCAATGAAGGGCGTAATCATTGATGGTATCGCAAAAGTACCATCTTTTCGTTAATGGATTGGTTGGATGGATTCTGCCAGATCCCCATGCGTGAAAGGGGCATTCCGTACACAGCAGTGAGCACTCCCAGCGGTATGCTCTAATAGTGGCTAGTAATGCCACAGGGGCTAAGTAACGCCCCTGCAATGTTCAACAGATCTGTTACGAATCTGTTGCAATCGGTGCGCGACTTCGTACTGAGATACTTCGACGGCTATATCGTCCATAGCCGGGCTATGAATGGAAAGGCGGACGTGATTTTAAGAGAATTTACGTCCGGAAGTTTGTTACACTAATGCGTGAGCACAAGTTTTTCGCGAATCTCAAGAAGTGTGTATTCGCAGTGAGCGAAATTCCACTTGGCTGCATCGTAGGCACAAACGGCGCACTTCCTGATCCGGAGAAGATCAAGGCGATTAGAGACTGGCCTGTTCCAGTCGACGTCAGGGGACTTCGATAGTTCCTTGGCTTGGCGGCGTACTTGCACAAGTACTCGCGCAACTACGCCGAGATGACCGTAAGTCTCTATCGTCTACTAAAGAAAAACGAGAGGTGGTCATGGAGTGCTAAGTGTTGGCAATCCTTCTAAGGTATCAAGAAATTTCTTGATACTATCGCCTGTGTTGGCGATTGTAGACCAGGAAAGATCAATCCGTGTGGTCTGCGACGCCAGCGATTTTACATACGGCTGCGCGTTAATGCAGTGCAACTCAGACAGCGTTGAACGGGCCGTCTGTTATCAATCGCTTCAGCTGCAAGCAGCTGAGCTTAGTTACCCGGTGCATGACAAGGAACCCCTTGCCATAAAATATGTACTGGCTGAGTTTCGGGTATATCACTTAGGAGATAGGCCCTTCATCGTTTATACCGACCATGCGTCGTTACGCACGGCCTTAGACAGTCCACATCTCTTGCAGCAAATGGCGAGGTGGCTGTCTTTCTTCGCGGAGTACAGCTTCTCCGTCGAGTATAAACCAGGACGACTTAATGTCGTCGCTGACGCACTTTCGCGTCGGCCCGATTTCGAGCCGACTGCTCAACACAACAATAGGAGTGATCCCACTGTTGCAACACCATCAGTGAGGGTTCCGTTGTCAAATCTGCTCGACTAGGTGCGGAAAGCATACGCAGAAGATGAGTCTCTTCTGCAGCCGATAGATTATGTAGCCAATCCATGCTGTCAAGCTTTGAAAAGCTTGTCGTCTCAATACCACTCTTCAACCGAACGGTGTTTGGTACGTGATGGACTGCTTTACTATACAGCACTTAACACGTACACACCACGTGTCGTCGTTCGCGCTCAAAATTATTTACACTGCGCATCATAAATGAACGTCACGATGCCCTAACAAGTGGACATCGCGGTATAGAAAAGACTTACCTTACGGTAAGTCGTGACTTCTACTGGCCTCGCCAGTATGAGTTTGTGCGCAAAAGCATTCGCTATTGCGACGTTTGTCTAAAGGTAAAGCCTAGTTCTTCATTACGAGCACCCTTGCAGCCTCTACCAATTCCGGTAGATTGTTGGCCGTCCGTATCGATGGACTTCGTCTTCGGGTTTCCCAAAGACGCTCACTAGAATACTGGAATTCTTGTGTTTGTTGATTAATTTAGCAAGATGGTACATCTTGTTTCTGTACCGGAGGTAATCACAGCCCAGGGATGTGCGCGTGTCTTCCTCAATACTATCTTCCGACTTCACGGGTACCCCCGTGAAGTCGTGTCTGATAAAGAACCCCACTTTACGGTGGAGTTCTGGGAAACCGTGTTCCGTTCACTTGGACCCGATTAAGGATGTCGACTTCTGACCATCCAGAAACAGATGGTCAGACGGAAAGCATCAACCGCGTCCTCGAAGAGATACTTCGAGGGCACGTCCACCCGCTTACGACTTGAAGTAAATTCTTGCCAATGGCGGAAATCTAACATCAGCAACTCGGTGCATGCGTCGACAACGCATACACCGTTCTTCTTGAATGTCCTACGCCATCCACGTTTACCCGCCTTCTTGACTCTAGTTTAAGGGTGTTGGACTCGCTAAAACAAAAAACCGAACTATTCTTGCTCATCACACGTTTACAATGTTGTCGACGTTATGGAAGTCGATGTCGATTACATCGACACCGATAATGATACTTACGACGATGATACTGGTATATTCAGCATCGCTAAAGGCTGCTACAGTGAGGACGATGACGCCCTCAATGGTGAAGACAACGTTCTTTTAGCAATGCACAAGAAGCGCACTGCTGTTGACAAGGATGAATTAGCAGAGGAATTTCTGCTGAGTCACCAAGCGGTCGTCCGCTTCGTTCCAGGTTCTATTGCAGATGCAAAAGACAGACAGAAAAGAAACACAGACAAACATGGAAGAGCAAATGTTCTTTTATTTGATGAAGAAGATTTAGTTTTACAGTGTACAGTAAACTTACCGAAACACGCAGTGACAAACTTGGGCAGCAGTATATTACTGCGTAAGTACATCGGTCCATTTCGTGTGTTGCGCCGACTGGGCAACGCATACACGATTGAACTGCCCCGTAAAATGCGTACGCATCCAATCTTTTACGTTGGACGTATCCGCCCGAACTATCAGTACGAGTCCGTTTTGAGAGGCGAAGAACACCTTTGCGTTCAAAGCTCATGACCACCTTCGAGTGGTCCAGTTTCAACGAACCAGTCTGGTCGACTAGCAAAGCGACCTGCTGATGCAGTTAAGCGATGTCCTGACTAGCTGGATTCAGCTCGTTACACAGAGAGCGAATCGATAGCTCGTATTCAAGTTAAGCAATCGCAATCGCGGCACGATCGTTCGAACGATCGTGCGCTAAGGAATTAAAAATCCTTTACAAGGTCATGAAGCTTCTAACGCCGAGTCCGTTCATGAGCCAGGTCGTCGTGTAAATTATCGGTTACACGGTTCCGTTTCTGAACATCAAAGCTGATCCGATCCTCGAGTCGGATCAGGTGTGTCTTACACCACCACATCCTCTGATAAATTCTGGCGGTGGTCAACGCTTCCTAGTGGAGCATATTTTTAACCACCACGACGTGAAGGGCGTCCGTACGAGTTACCTCATCCGCTGGCGTGACTATCGATTAGCCTGGGACAGCTGGGAGCCTCGTGCCCAGCTGATTGTTGATGTTCTGGGTCTCGTCAATCAATATGACGAGATCCGTCCGCTCCGTTCGATTAAGGGCCGTCGGAAAACGACCTCCCCGAACGCAAGTACAGGGATTGCAAAGTGTTAATTAGTTCGGCCATCTCAATAGATTTGCGCTCCTTTCAGTAGGAAACATTGGGGATGGAGGCCTCTCTAGGGGAACGATTTGCATTGTCCAAGCAACACGGACATGGATCACCCAACGAGCGACAGAAACACTCTGCCTCTCTTGATATTCGGTGCAACCTGTTTCGTACACCGGCTGAGTTACACTTTTCAAACCTGATGCAAGCCGCATCAATTTAACCGAGCCAGGCATCACGGCCAATGAACGCGATGTCATGGATGAAGGCATTCCATCCTTGCACCAAGGCCTACCGTCTAGGCCACGATTGACATTGTACCACCGATGTTTGAAAAACACATTGGTGAAGAATTGTATCTCAGCACGGATAGTTTACGTGCTGGAATTATGAGGACAGATCCTCCTACAGTCGAACAACGGGATTCGTCCCGTTCGATGGTCATGCCGGCCACTCGATCGAACTCTTTGGATGACGGCATCCAAGGAGACTCCACTTGAAAAGCGTGGCGCAGGGCAGTACGGCACTGGCCTCGTGAGTGGTGTCAGCATGAGGACTGACACCAGATGCATCTCGATCCCTCAAGTTGCTTCTCTCGTGGTGATACTTAGGTGCGTCACCACCATCGTTACCCGTCCTATCGTTGGTTGGACTTGCGTGAGGCGAGGATTCGTCCAACCAATTGCTCGACCCGAAGATCTCGAGCATGATGCCGCCACGTTCACCAGAGCCAGTCAACCTGGCTCTTGCAGTGTCCACCCCGGATGATCCGGAGGCATGGGATACCGCCTTCGAGTAGGATACATCATCCGACTCGCCAGAATGGATGAGCTCTAATTCAGGCTCATCTGGATTATAATTCGCGGTGCTCGCTGCAGACGCAGCGGATGTACCTGTCGCACGTGGCGACTCACCATGTGGACTGTTCACAGCAGCAGGCGACGAGTCACCAGCTGCTGAGGTGTGAGAAGTACTCTCTCCGGCTGTACGCATGCGTGCAGCCACCTTTCTTGCTGCTGCAGCAGCAACTCGCTTGGGTTTCGAAACCGTGCGTTGATTTGGAAATTGAACGGAATTTGACCAACAAGTGCTCCTTTTCCCAGAGTGATCCAACGGTGTTCACCGTGTCCCAATCAATTCTATTCAATCAACGGTTGATTGATAATTAGGGGGGTGATGTAACGGGGTAGTCCGTTATATGAAACTGTGTCAATATGGAGATTGTTTAGCATGACAATATCCTACCAACATTATCCGAGATGGATAAAATTGAAGGAAAAATATCCCCTTTTGGATAATATTCATGCGCTGCTCAAAGATTGGTTGGTAAAGACATATCAACCATAGACTACCCTAAATCGCTGCTAGACTCGCGCAACGAGTGGTGAGCAGGATGTCGTCATACGACAACTTAATTTGATGTAGTTCGATAAAGATTGAAGTTATATAGATCGCTTAGCTGTATTACATACAGTACTCTATTTACTCTTTACTCAGCACAGCGGGTGAGTAGATTAGCTTCTTCTGCACGTACTAGTGTCCGTGAAGTTTTGTGGCACACCAGACAAAGGGTGCCCTGTTACAGTGTAGGTGAGCGTGCTAAAGTCCCAACGTCTTCCGACGTGAGCCTCAGTTCTGACAGCGAAGCAATATGGGCTGCACTGTCTAAATCTCGGTCTTTCCGTCGTCGGCCGAAGACTGCGTGTCCACTTTCCCTTGCAGCCACGACGACACAGGTATCGAAGGCCTTGACCCCTCGGTCTTTCACCTATGACATGTTCGGGTCGTCCAGTTTCGAGACCAAGCCGCCACCTTAGAATAAAAGTGACTACCCAGCAACTCGCAGTTCTTTTACGTCGGACGAGGATAACTCGATTCCGCCAGAGACCCTTATCCCAGGTTCGACATAAGCGAGGGTGTTCACCGCCAGTGGAGTGGCTCTTTGGTCGGTCCACCTGGTCAACTACCAGTCGGTCGTCACCATGACTCCTAGCGACTTGGCGGAAAATTGGAGATACACTGGAGTTGGTTCGGTCCACCAGACAAAATTTTGATCGTCAAAAGATAAAGAAATATTTGCCGGTCACCCCTCCTATGGTTAGAAGCCTGATGGATAGGAAGCCTTTATTAGCCGCAAAGGTCCTTCTTCTTGTGTCGTATAAGGTGTCCAGCTATTCGATGACCTGTCTGTTGCGTACGCGACTTTTGAGACTGAGCATAATCAGGCGCTCTGGGAAGCTACTTACTGCCTCTGGATCTCGAAGGATCAAGCCCGTACATGCTTCTTCTTAGCCCCGCACTACAACGCCCGGAAGAAGCGGCAGATTAGGTGTCTTTGGCGGGGCGTCGGATCGTCGGTCAGATCTTCGCAGAGATGGCCGTTCATAAATGTGACATTGATATCTTCTTGGAACCCTTCTTCCGGCAATTGCCTCTCCCTCGCCGCGTACTTTATTGGTATTTAAGTGTAAAAAGAGGCCGGGCCCGGTCTACCTGGTGGCCGCTACTCATCTCTCGGACTCTACGTGGCCATGGGTATCCCAGTCAAGACTCACCTCTGAGCTCCGCCTAGAATTTAATGTAGCGTGCCTTCAGAACATGTTCGTTCCTTCTTCGTAGAAGTAATCGTTTAGACACGATGCGTTCAATCTGTTTTTCATTCACATTGTCCGCTCGTTGCGCATTAGCCACTCTGCCATATCTTCTACTTTGTCAGCCAGCGTTTGTTAACCATTAAAAGGTGCGGCCGACTACAGATAAACCACGGTATACCTTAAGATACACTCAGTCACTCCGATCGGAAAATGGTCGACTTCTCTATAGCGTGGGTCGGTCTCAAAACTTTAAGTCGCTCGCGGAGATCATGAACTGTAACGGGGCTAGAACAATTGGTTTTAATTTACAACGTCTATGCTTTAGAAGCCTGGGCCCAAGTTTTAATTACATAATGGTTTTAACTCTGTTTATATTTTTGTCTTTTAAATCATACTAGTACGAATGGTTCCATTTGACTCATGGGAACCACTCAATCTGTGTGCCTATATCTTACTGGCTCATAATGGGACCAATCCCATCAAAAGCCAATATATACGACCTGGTACTTCCGCTACCTCGGAAGTAGCTCCCCTACTTAGGTAACTGATAACCTTAATCGAAACTACCTATGTAACAAGGTGGCCCATTACATCACCCCCTTCTCAAAATAGAACTCACGAACCGTGAGTGCTTAACTGCAAGACCTAAACGGTCACTCAAACCAAACGATGACCGAAGACGCGATAACCAACGACACAGCACTCCAGCGCACAATAAGCGAGAGTTCAGGAGACTGCGTTACGGACAAGCACTTCATCCCTTGGGCGCTAGCGACCTGTCCGGAGCGCAAGCTCCGGTCTCTTTCAAGGGATGCAGGATAACTTCCACTGCTTCCGCAGGTTGCGCGGGAAGTGTCTTAAAGGCATCTCGTATGACTCACTGCAGCGTTCTTGGTACGTGTTCGTCCGGCTATGGACCCGAATGCTTGAATATGGAAGGAACTTCCAACAATGGCTTGCCAATCGTTAAGACATTCATGCCGATCATTACATCATCGTGCTGCGTGAGAAGATGTGCCAGAAATCGGGGAACGTAGACCGAATCGGCTACGTCCATGTGCACGAATATTGTTACTCTTTTGACTCGATGCGTCGTCCAGCTCGCGCAGCTTAGCGACAGCACGTCAAAGAGCAACTACTCAGCGAATTTGAACTGCTCTAGATTGGAAGTTATGAAATCAGTTCGAATAAGTGGAAGACCGCAATTTTCGTGACGCGTCAATACTGCGACACAACTCTCGTCCACAAGGTCGTGATGTGGATCTATCAGGACGCTCTCCTTCTCTTGGTCGTGATGCATATCTACCACGACTATCTCGTTCTCGTGGCCGTGGTTGTACACGTTCGCCACGATGCTCTCGTTCTCATTGCCGTGGTGAAGCACATTCATCACGACGAGACTCTTGTTCTCGTGGTCGTGGTCGTGGTGATCTATCATCACGACTTCATCTTTACCCTTGGTCTTTTCGTTGTGGTGATACTTGACCGCGACGCAGTCGTCGATCATCTCTTTCTCGTTCGCCACGACTAAACATACGTTTTCGGACGCATCAAAATTAGGCGTGTCCACGGACTCATATGCCCATAGACGTCTGGAACGTCGTGTAGAAGTGACAAACGCAGTTCCCACGTATCTTGCTCAAGTACCGACCCGAGCCAGCGCACCCGATCCTTGCGCGCGGTTGGAACCGCGCACGCACGAAGTCACGACAAGGATCCTCGTGAACCAGTAAACGCTCCACAAATTAGGGCTTTTGCCCTACTGCATGCACAAGCGGCGGTGGGCCCTCGCAACGATAGCGTTGGCGTCTTGGTTGCCCAGGAAGATGTGGATGCGGCGGTGAAACAGGCTGTCAATGCCCAGCTGGAAGCTGAGGCTGCTACTAGGCGTGCTGCACGGGCTGAGAGGACTGCGAGCGAGATTCGACACTCGAACCGCAAACTCCTCCAACGGACGAGGAACCTGGAACGCTAGGCTCTTGGTTACGCGAAGACTGGAACGCAGCCGCGTCCGATGTCCTCGGCGCGTCGAGAAAGAAGGGAGGGAATCTAAACGTATAAGCCTTTGCCACCGAGGTCGGAACCAACCCATGAAGCGTAATTAGACGGTACTCCTTCAGTCGCCCGACGTAGAACGTCGGGTGTAGGCGCAACGACGAAGTAATGTTCAGCGTGCAGGCGTCGCCAATCGCCTTGAGCACCGTGAATAGACCGATAAACGTGGCACAAGCTTGCTCTCGCCTAAATTGGTAGCTGCCGAATTGTCTAGGCCTTCAGTAGATAGCATCACACGGTCACCTTTCTTGAATGTACTCATGTTCTTTCTCGTGTTCTTTCTTCCAAGTTTTTTGCATTATATCTATGCTTATCTACTGCAGAGCGAAGGGTACCTCGTACAAACCTCGTTATTGCATGACGTTAAAGTATCAACTCCGACTCAGCCATGTCATCAATTGGTCTTGTCAACTGAATTGGCGCGTTATTGGTTTAAGGTGAGCGCACACCCGAAGAAGGTTCAATCAGTGCTAACGTAGTCCATCGAGCTAGCATGGACGTCACGTCACGTGGCATCATAAGAGTGGACTTCGGCTTAAAATCCTTGACTACATTTGCGCTCAGAATACCGTGCGCTGCACTCGATCGTTGATTGTAACTGTCATCCACCTCCATAGTCGAGCCACAAAGAGCCGTGTAATGACCCACGGCAAAAAAAACAGGGATTCGAGGGTGACGAGCTAAATTCGCAAAGAATGGAGTCAGCCCAATGACGCGTGAACAGCGTTGCAGAGTAAAAACTCAGCGAGTGGCAAAAATGCACTTTAACATGTGAAAAAAGTAGTATAACTTTGAAGAACATTTACGAGGACTTGGATACTTCGCTCTGTTTGCCCATCCGTTTCCGGATGGGCTGCCGTCGACATCTGCAACTTCGAGCCAAGGATCTCAAACAATGAGGTCCAGAACGCAGATGTGATATGTGGATCACGGTCCGAGAGACAATTTCGTCTGATAAATCGTGATGGTGAAACACTGTGTCAATGAAATTAACCGCGGTGATTGTTGCATTGACAGGCACCAAGTGTTTCATCCTGCTGAATACTTCCAGAAAGACCAGGATATCGGTTCGATTCCGACTGTCGGGCGCTAACCCGAAGATAAAGTCCATCGACACTGAGAGCCAAGCCTCAGTTGCAATCGGCAAGAGACTCAGGGGGCCTGCGACGATGGAGATGGCTTCGCTCTTTGTCAGATTTCGCATGCGCGAATCCAGTTTTGAACCCAATTGTACATGTGGGGTTGAAAAATGTCATGCGACACAGCCGCGGAAGTCTTTTCGCGGCCCAAATGACCGCCAGCTTAGGAATCATGGTATTCGTGGATGACGCGAGCACGCAGATTCAAGTCGTTTGAGATTACCGTTTGAGGAGCATCGAATAGATCGATGCTGTATAACAGCAAATTATCATCCATACTGTATGCTGGGTGTGATCACGCTCGGTTAGCGAAAGAGCTCCCATTGCATCATCACCGGGAGCGCGCAGATATGCAATATTTTCCGCGTGATCTGGATAGTTCGCATAAGCCGCAACTAATTCATCGAAAAGGCATTAGTTGGCTGTGACCCGAGTTTAGTTTAATGACACACACGTGTCAATCGATCGTCCTCATCGTCGTTGTCAGTATCCTGACAACTCAGTGCCATCCGAGGGTTGTTATAGCGCATCGGGATAGCGCGTCAGCAAGAATGTTAGTCTTCCCTGGCTTGTATTGCACGACGAAGTTGTACTCGGAGAAAAAAGAGAGCCGTCTTTCCATTTGATGAGACAGATGTAGGCTCTTCAACGCTGTGCGCAGCGATGCATGATCAGTATACTGGGCGAAAGTGCATTTGCCCAGTAGGTGAAATCAAAACTTGATTAGTGCATAGCGCATCGCTAGCAATTCCTTGTTGTGGACCGGATAGTTCTTCCCCACCGGCTTCATCTGCCGCTACTGGCAGTTCACGACTCTTTCACGGCCCTCACGATCACACTGCATAAGGGCGCAATAAATGGCAAAAAAACTTGCATTACGCACCTCGTGAAACTGCTTGGTGTGGTCCGGGAGAACCAGTACTAGCGCGGACGCCAGACTCTTTTTCACTGCGTCGAATGCCGCCTGGTGCTCGGGACGCCACGACCACGTGGCGTTTTTATTTAACAGTGACGACGGAGGTTGAACAGAACCGGCTTACTCCTTGGTATACTAATTCGAGTAGTTGTTTAGACCGATCTATCGACGCAGCTCCGTAGGGTTCTCGAATTTGGCCAATCAGATAGACGACGCCATCTTAGGATCAGCTGTAACCCCCGATTTGCTCACATAGCAGCCCAGAACCCCTTTATAGGATTTATATAAATTGAATTATTCCAAAAATTAGAGGAATCTCCGGTGCACAGAATACACACTTCTTTAAGTCTGAATATAACTTGTTATCCCGCAAGACTTGAAACACCTGCTTCAGGTGTTAAAGGTGTACTTGGACAGCTCTGAGGTTGCTCTCAGCGCGACTGTGGACAAAAATTTCATCGAAGTTATTTGAAGCAAAGTCTCGAAGCGGTCTCAACAGTTGAGATACCATGCGATTAAAAGAGGCTGGTGCATTCTTAAATCCTTGTGGCATTATCAGCCACTTCTATGATATACCACTTGGCGTGCTCACCGCTGCGAGTGGTATGTTTCTTTGTGGTATTAGAATTTGGTAGAAGCCATCGGTCAGGTTGATGGCGCTGAAGATGACGGTTCCCGACATGGAATTTAAAAATAAGCCTTTCCTGGAGATGAGCATTTGCGCGGGGATCGTGGCATCGTTTAGCCTATTATAGGCATGCACTATCCGCCATCCTCCCGTAGCCTTCTTCACATAGAAGGTCGGGCTTGAGTGCAGTGAGGTTCTCTCACGCGCATTTACCGCCTTAGAAACTTTCATTAAAAAAATGCATTGATGGCCTCGACCTGGTCTCGAAGCAACGGCTACTGCCGGGTCACACAGTACTTTGCACCTGGCACGAGATTAATCTCGTACAGCACGCCAAGATCGGCAGGAAGTTTAGCCGGAATCATGTCCGGGAAGACGTCTACTTACTCTCGAGCAATCTCGTAGACAGGGTTACCGGGCTCACTCAGAGCCTCCCATGACTACGATACAAATCTTAATTCGCGCGCTGAATTTGGTTTAGCGCTTCGAGGGTGTGTCATGTTCGCTTCCTTTCGTTCAGGAGTTACCTAGTTGGTGACCAGGCAAACCTGTTCCACCGTGCCCCCCTTTAGGTCTCGGAGAAAATGCTTTCAGGAGAGCCCTGGAAGCCTCGTAATCGAAGGCGCGCCACGGGGTGGACTTGCGACTTCAATGTAATGGCGCCTTTGCTGAATTTCGTCCACGTACACGACAGCGTGGACGCATTCCAACGCTGTAATCTCGATGCTTGCGTCCTTATCGTGCCTTGAGTTCATGCTCGAAGCTGGCGATCCGCAGCTAGGTAAAAAACCATCACCTCTTTGACACTGGATGTCCTCATCCAGGATGTCGAAATTGCGTGATGGGAGTAACTTATACTTTTCCGTCTGGATGTCTTCATCCAGGATGTCGAAATTGCGTGACGGGAGTAACTTATACTCCTCCGCCGACGCTTAAAGCAGGAGCCCGTGCTCGACCGCTGTGACCCCGTGTGAGAGCCCCTGCTCTACCACAAATTGCCGATGTGGGAACCCCGGACCACACAGTGGGTGATGATAGGAACCCCTGTTCGAACATCATGTTCTGACGTGGGAACTCCTGTCCGTTACCGCAATCGGGAAAAGCTCTTGCTCTTCCTTATCTTGGTTGTGTGGGATCCTCTGCTTAACTACAATAGGTGCAGTAAGGATCTTCGGTTCTATCACTGCTCTCGTACGGGAACTCCTTTTCTAATGCGTCTTCCTTGTGCGAAAGCAACTGCTTTTCGCGTTAGTATCCTTGTTGCGAGAAGACATCGTCGTTTGCGTTCATGAGAACAGCACAAGTGGTGCATAGAGGGTCATCGCTCGCTCTGTGCACCGCCGCCGTCGTAGAATCACTATTTACGACTACGTTGTTAACCAAATTACTTATAAAAACCAAGACATAAGTAAAAACATCGCTGACGTCGCACTTGCAACAACGTCTCACAAATGTTGCTAACCAGTCAATCTGGGGCTTGTAACGTGCCAACCATGGCATGCCCATGTCGCAATCGAATCCGTAATTCATCTCAATCAACAAGAAAGTGTCGTTGCTGCGAAAGCCGTCGAACGTGTACGAAGGCGACCAATCGCGCCGCGATACGCGGCGTAATTTTTCGTCCGCAAGCTTGACGACAACTTGGCCAGCCCTCTCGAGGACCTGGATGCAAGATGGTATCAACGACACAAAGGGTTCACGGAAGTAATTGTTTGTCGCTCCAGAATTCAGGAGCGCTCGAAAAGGTCCCTAAACACCGTCGACGTGCGACTGAAAATGATCAGGCGTGAATCTTCATTCGTAGTGGTTGCAGGTAACCGTGTTCGCAGCAAAGATAAGCTGGGAGCTCGGCTGTCACCGGTCGACCCGGACCTCCCTCCGAACCAAAAGGACACCCTGCACCTACTGGTCTCGTCCGTTTCTTGGACGAGTGGGCGGAGCACCTCCCTTACGATGGGTATTAATAGCATGCACCTACATTGGTGCTGGCGCGTGGCATTCAGCCGCGCGATGTCCAGGCTTTCGACATTAGAAGCAGATCATATGACGTCCGCTACGAACGTCGCCCTTGTAGGACGTAAAACGTCGTCGGTCACCCGACGACTCAATAACATAATTGTCATGGGTTCCGGTCCCGCTGATCTGACAGCGGTAACAACTGAAGGCTCGGTGTAGGCCTTTTTGACTCTCTAGTCCTCACGGGGGGCGATGGCGAAAAAAGGCCCCTTAACGTGGCAGGCTCTGGCGTTCCAGCGATAGGCGAGTCTGCCTTTCACGCATTTCATCGACAAAGATGCTCTCTTGTGTGTACATGTCGATGGGGTGCGTGAAAATGCACGACGCCAGATGTCGGGCCATCTCCACGTAGTCGCGCATGAAAATCTTGCCCTGTCTCAACGACAGGAACCTTAATCGCACCAACTTCTCTTCTTGTGGAGGCTCGAAGTCGATTCATAGTTCACTTTGAATAGCTGTCAGAATCTGAAACGCATACTCGTTCACAACTAGTTTACCCAAAGCTTACTCCTTGGATTTCCCGGTGAGACGGGAAAGGAGGAAATTAACCTTCGCCTGAAGAGCCTCAAGAAGTCTCGAGGTGATAGCGATGTCAAACTCTGGGAACCAACGCGACAGCGACAAGCGTTCTTTGCCTTCACTAGAGTAGACGGAGGTCTCCATCTTCACGGCATCGTTCCGTGAAGTCCGCGATATAGTTAAACATCGCCGATTGGATTCGGCGAGCTCGCGAGCCATAAAGTCGTGTATGGCGAGACGTTGTACATCACAAGTCACTGATTTCATCAGCGACACAACAAATGCCTCTCCAGATATCGCCACGAGGCAGTTTAGGGCATCCCAATCAACACGAGAGAGATGAAGAAATTTCGCATGCTCCAATCTCACGTCGGGATGATCAAACTACGACTAATCGCTCATTTCATACCAGGGCATGGGAAGGACTACTATGTGCTATCACGTGTAACGGGTATAGAACAACCCCTACGAACTAACACTTTGCTTAGGAAGTCTAGACCCAACATTTAGGTGTTATGTATTTTTTAGCTCTGTTGATTTTTCATCTTTTAAATCGTACTGAGTACGAATGGTTCCCTTGGACTCATGGGAACAAATCAATCTATGTGCCTATATCTTACTGGCTAATCATAGGTACAAGCCCATGAAATCAGCTAAAACATACGACGTGCTATTTCCGCTACCTCGGAAGTAGCTCCCTTATTTAAGTAACATGTAAACTTAATCGAAACTACTTTTGTAACGGGGTGGCCCGTTACATGACCGATCCACAGGCGACCAGGCCGACCAACTAACGACTGGATTCCTTCCCCACGACTAGTCTTCGTGACTCTGCATCACCTCGAAGCAGTTGTAGTTTATCACGTTTCGTTCGAACTCTCGTAATAAAGCCCCACAATTTAAATCTACTTCGTCGACCCAAGGGGTCCGCATGACCCTTGAAACGAAAGAGAAACTCACGCCATTGCCGACCGTAACGCGTCTTCTTGCTGACACGTCTTTCAAAATCTCTTTAATTTCGCATTCGCCTTCCTTAATCTCGCGCTTTCAGCTATCTTCCGGCAACAAGCATTCGCCAAAGCCTATCGGTCGGCCTCGTCCAATGTCAGCTGGTCACTTAATCGATCTCGGAACTCCCTGACCTTTTTAAACTTGGAGATGTAAACAATCGGGAATAATCTTTACTTCGTATCTCTTACCTCAACCGCGTAGCATATTATTTAACCAACTTTAAATTCTAAAACGGACCATGCCAGAGGTGAGCCAACTTTTTTGGCGTACCCTTCCTTCAAACGATCCAGGTAGAGCCACACTTGGATGCCTGGCCAAATCTTGTGACCGATCGCTTGTTCATTATAAGATAGCAACCGGGCTTGACAGGCCGACCGCAAATGCTCGTTTACCTGTTCCTATGCAGGCTGGCAGTGACTCTGGATGTGATACCTCCATCTTCGAGGTCCCGACCCATTGCATCTGGTGTTCACTACTGGCAACGTTGCTTCCAGGGTAATTCTAGCGTCCCACTCGTCGGCCAAATAGAACGGTGTCTCTTTTGCACCCTATCGTGTGTTGTGTTCAGTGCACACGTAGCCGTTCTGCGTATACGTCTTAATCCTGCCGAGCCACATCTGAAAGATAAATCTTGATAGATCGTGTCGGGGTTTGGACCATTTTTTTCGTGGTGCCGTTCGCCTGGATCGGTAAGTCATCGTCGACCGTTGACGCTGACCCACCATGCGATTGAACGCTGAAAAGAAGTCCAACATGAGACCGGGTTCCAGATCATGGTGGATCACCTCGCTGGCCCCGAAACGCCAAAAAACATATTCTTCATACCCTTCATGTACCGTGTGAGCTGTTCACGAAGCATATGCCTTGGTCATCACAGACCCAGTGAATTTGTCGAACCAAATCAATAGTTCAGCGTTTCCCTCATGTGACTTGGGCAACGATGGGTAATGTTCCAATGCTATGACTTGAAAGGGTAGGTCGCCTCAACGTTTCCTGAAGTTGTCTTTTAAACGGCAGGCTTCCCTTTTCCCGACTCGCAATCCACAATGAATCTTACATACCGCTGTACACTTCGAAAAGATCCTCTTCAATAGCAATGCCGGCGAATCCGATAGTAGGTGCGACCGACCCCAAATGACCTCCCTCTAATTGGCCTGGTAGTGATGTAACACGTTGGTCTGAAAGGATTCGGGGATCACTTTCGGGCGGTCATTTATCGGTCGCCCTCGTCGGTCTTGTGAACGGAACAATACACAAGGAATCATTCTTCGCTGATCTCAGAATATCTGACCATTTTTCAGCATAACTGTGCCGATACTGCCGATAGGCCAACTAGGTCCCCTTTAAAAAATGATTTCAGATCCATTATTCCGCTTCACTCTTCTTGCGCCTTCCGGATACGTTCCACTCGCAGCTGTTGTATCACGTCTCCTCGATCATTTGTCCGGGTGTTCTGATGGGTGGCCTAAAATGGGTCATCGCGAATACTCTAGACGTCAGATCCTGGTCTTTAATAACCAGTAGCTATGACAGTCGGTTGATCACTTCCGACCTTGGCCACTCTTCCCTCGGTACAGACTCGACCCCTTCTTGTCTGTGTAATGCTTTACTAGACAGCTGGTACGCACTCTGGTTCCAATCGCGCTCACGTGGAGTTTCTAGTGGAATTCTACGACTGAGTTTGTTCAGATCCCTTGCTCGCAACAAATACAACCTCGAAGCCCTTGCGCTCTTTTTCACCGCGCATTTTCCGGAAAATTAGATCAGAGACTCCACAGATGATCAGCCGCCTTCGTCCCAACGTTTCTAACAAATCGAAGCTCAGCATCGTCCTTTTCTAGTCAGCCTCATTCACCGGTAAATACCTTGAGATATTTTGGAGCTGCGCTTACTTTCAAACGTACGCAGGCTCCATACGACGGCGCTACAATGTCCACCTCCTATTTCCACACGAGCTGACCCATTAAAGCTCAGTACACCTATCTACTCGTCTTTTTGCACAGTAGGCGTAGGAAGGTCAATCTTCTGTTTCGCCTGTTTCTTGAGTGCAAAATCCGATAGGATCAAGTCTACAATCTCGCGGGGGGGGGGTAATACTGGCCGCTAACGCCTACCACTTGGGCTTCGCCTTTCTTGCACTTCACGATCTCTAATGTCCACTGGGACAAGAAAATGGCCCAATTTCCCAAACTCCCCTACAATCTAGAGGTTTGATTAACAATGCCAATTTCGAGTGTCTCGTTAATACTTTGAGAGGTCGGGTGACTAGCATCGTTAAACAAGTTTTCAATATCCGCAACAACGCCAACACTACTTTCTCCACGGTACTGTAGTTCAACTTGTTGGTCTTGAGTGTCCGGCTTGTGAAGGTCACTGGCATAAATAGGCCGTCATAGTCCTGCACCAACGACGCTGAGATGGCCCATTCGCTCGCGTAGACAATAATCACCGCTTCTTTCGATGGGTCGAAACGTCGCAAAATAGATGCTGTAGCCATCTCGTTATTGAGCATAGCGAAAGCCACTCGAACTCGAGACCACTTTTCTTCGTCTTCACTCGTGGTCACTGAATGGCGACCATCCTTTGACTTGCATCACCACGCGTGGAAGTCCGCATATCTCAACTCGTATCGGATCGACGCAAAGATAGTATAATACTCGATAAACCTGCTGTAGTAATTCCGACTTCCAAGGAACGACTGCATGGACTTGAGATTTGTTGGAAGAGGTAGGTCGGCCAGTGCTTGGAGGTTCTTTGGGTGATTATCCGAACCATCTCTGGGTACCCGGTGGTCGAGATAGTCGACTCTTTGACATCCCCACCAACTCTTGATTGCACTAATTGACAAATTCCAGTAGTCGCACACGTCCAACAACCGTTCCACCTTGTCGTATAACACTTTACAAGATGTAGCGGGTATAAGTATGTCATCCATGTACGACCGACGACCCAATATCGAGGGGCCTGACTTTGTGTCTGGTTTCCCCGACGCAAACAAATCTTCTGGCTCATCCAAGCTGGTCCCTCGAGGTATAAGTAATAACCCGTATAACACGCTGTCCAAAAGTCGCTGGTAGATCTGTGGTGCATTCTTGAGTCCAAAGGGCAATCGGAGCCATTCAAACATTCCCGACGGTGTGACAAAAGCTGAAATCAACCTTGCCCTTTCCGTCATGCTGACCACCCAATAAGGAATTGCTATATCGAGAGAGCATACTTTAACGCAGAGTCCAAGTCTTCCAGTAGCTCTTCAATCAGTGTCATGGGGTAGACCATGAGTTGAGCTAAGTCGTTAACCAACCGGTAGTCAATGCAAAACCTGATGTCTATCCTACTCTTCTTCACCAGGATCTCTATTGGGCTGGACCACGGCGAAGGAGACGATGAAATAGTTTTCGGTGTCAGTAGACCCTTGATACAATCAGCCAGCTCTTCATTTAAACTGAGAGGATACCTTTCTTACGCGTTGTGCATGATGTCTCGCATTTCCCACGTCGACTTCGCACATGGCACCACGAGCGGCTGGTGGCAAGACGTTGCCGTTTCCCATTAATGAATTTAGCTTCTTCCGTATAATTTGCTTCAATCGATCCAACTCTTCAGGCGTGTTCCCATCCGAATCAGGAATCTGTATGTCCTTCAACTCGATGCTGTCGGGAAAGGGATCTACTTCTGGTACTACTGCCCATCCATAACTTTTTCTTCGGCCCAGACTTCTCCAATCTAAAAAGTGCACACTTGCTTTACCGGCTTGTGCTAGGTCCTCATGTTTCGTTCTTTCTTCAGGGACGCTGCTCCATAGACTGAGTCACCGTGGCTTCCATTGGCTGAGGGCTGGCGGCTTCTAGAGGTTCTTCACATGCTGGTAATAACTCCAACGGCAGCTGTTTGGGGGGAACGTTCACACCGGGGTGATCATTTTGATCGCTGCAGAATTTGTAATGGGGTATCATACTAAGGTTTGTCCACTGTTTTAGTCGCTGTAGGATATGTATTGGGGTATCATACTGGGTTTTGTCCCCTTCGTACTCGATCGGGTCCAATCGATGGCCGTTTAGGTCGGTAGTAGCTTCGTATGCCAAGTTCCACTACTCAGCGTATCTTCGAGAGCCCACATTGACGAACCATAGTGACCTCGACATTGATCCTTCGTCAGTAACATGCCAATCCTGGTGTTATCATGTACCCTTAGAAACTATGTGCTGACAATGGTCATCTTCAAGATTTAAGGTGGGCTACCCTTCGGATCACCATATTGACCCACCGTTCTCCTCTTGTTACCCATAGCACAGTCATCTCCGAGGTTGATCCTTTCAGGGGTACTTCCACATACCCTCCAGCAGGTAATTGTGCGAATTGGACCAGCTTCAAGACGGTCCCTCTGCCAATGATAAGCGTTCGTCGACCGGCCAGTTGTATACGAACTTCATCTGGGAGAAATAGTGCTCCGCCGCCCCCAAGTCTAAGCGGATGCCCGTGGGAACTATGAATTCCATCTCCAAAATTGCATCTTGGCCTTCTATAGGGTCGACCCATACCTTAAAGATATACACCAAGTTTTTTCAATCTTGATACGAGTGCGTTCTTCTGTGGTATATATTGACTCTCCAATACTGACACATTCTTGTCTTGCAACTCTACCAATCTGGTAACCTATTATACGAGCAATGGCAATATTCAAAATGGATTTATTGGCACCAGTATCGAACAACAAGTTGCGTGATCGTTATTGACTTTTCCGGAGGCCTTGGCCTGCTTGAGCCACTTTGAAGGGGTATGGTGTAATCCAATAGGCCATGTATTCGCCTGGTAGTAGATTCAATTCCATCACTGCATCTTCTAGAGAAAAGCAGTTGGGGTCAACAATGCAAGAAACATGCACCACAGGGTAGCTTCTAGTCTTCGATAAATTCCCAATCTTCTTTACTGCTGTATCCTCCTTAAAAAATTTCCTGTGGTACCCTTATCTTCTTCAAAACGCTTTTCCACACATGCAAAGACATGACAATTAGAACGCTCGGCTCGCACCAGATTCACATTTGGCGACGACTCTAATTCATAATCTCCCCCGCCTCTCCGGCAACATCCGGCGTGCTTGGTTGGGTTGTATAGTTGAAGGATTAAGTTTTAAAATTCTTTAATCTGGCACTATCCAGTCACGTGGGCCTCTCAACACTCCTTGCACACAAAAAAACAACGATCCGTTGGGTGAACGCTTATACTACAGCGGTCACACTTGAGTCCTCTCCAGCAATCCAAATCTCCGTGCTTTTGAGATCCACAATGAGCGCACTTATGGCATGGAGCGGCCGGTGACGGGTGAGGTCCCTAATCACCTTCCTGTAGACGGTGTTAATCGGCCTCTCGGTTAGGCTGTCCTCTTGAGTTCTTAACACCTGAGTCAATCTGCACTTCAATCGCCATCAAGTGAATCTGTCTCAGGGTAACCTCTACACTTGTGACGTACGAGCTCAAATCGTCCGAACTCGACTCTTCCACGGTCGCTTAGACTGCAGGTATCGACCGGCAAATATGTTCTCTTGGTCGGTCGGGTGGTACGGGTGCCTTTTATTGAAAATTGCTTGGTCCAAAAGTACCTTACCCCGCCGAGCTTTCGTCCTCTTTCTGGTTCTCAGCACGTCCGGGTCTTCTAAAGCCTCGATGTAGTGCTCGCGTGTTGCCTTTGTAAATCATGCGGACGGTTCTTGATCTTGATCTTCGTCCTGAGTCCAATCAATTTAAGTCGGTACAGATAGTCCAATGGTGACTCATCTGACCTCTTCTTCTTAGGGTAGTATTGGCGAGTAACTGGCACTCCCAAATTGCAGAACTGCGTCTGGAACTCTTGTAGTAGATCCTTCCAGCTTGATCAAACCGATAGACCCAATAATTGGCGATATCAGTTCTGAGATGATCCAGTTGGCAATCCACTGCAGACAAGACGCGTTTCATCGTCGGGCGATTGATCTCTCGCGAGCGCGGTTTTCACCGTAATTACCCAGCTGCGTGCTAGGTCGTCGTCTTGATCTCTTCCGTGAAAATAATTGAGGTCCGATGTTGCTGCAATTTTAATACGAGGAACCATGTTGGGCATTTGTCCTACTATAGCCCCTGTCGCCATCCTCGCCAGTGGTCCTCCGGGTCGTACTCGCACGTACCGACTGATTCCATCTCCACGTCATTGATAGTATGTCGTCTTAAAGCTTGCGTTGGGATCCTCGGTGCTCATTGAGCCGCTGTCACCTGCACCCTTTGTGCCTCTGCGGTCTCCCCTCCATCTTGGTATCCTTGTTGTACCTAGCGTTCCTGTAGAAATCGTGCCATCGCCGTCTCGAAGTATGTCTGCAAGTTACCGACCGTGTAGGTAGGAACATCCCCTCAGCATCTTTGTCACGTAATTGTGCAAAATTTCGGTTAGACCGTGCTGCATTTGCATTGGATGAAAACTCACCCTATTTGGCGCTTGAATGTTCGGGTAAACACGTGTCGCCGGTTCGTGATCATGCTAATTGGTCACTCCGCCCCTTGTACAAGCCTGGAGCATCGCTGCTCATGCGCTTCCAGTGACATCCGGTCGTACTGGTAAAGTGTTGAAAAACTGTGTGACGACCGCTCATCCGCGTCGTGGATTCCTGGTGGTTCAGTCGTTGGTGGGGGACGGCGCATCACACTCAAGTTGTCAGGCTGTGGTAGTTCTTGGTGTTGGGTTTCGAAGTCTTGGAGCGTCATCTGGCTGTCGTAAGACGGCGTCGGTACTGGTGGTACGTTGTTGAGTCTGGTGGTGGTTCCAACTATAATCGCCAATCGCTTGTGCAACTTCTACAACAAGCTATTGGTGCTGTTAAAACCTATGTCGAACAAAGAGCTTGGCTCAAACCTTCCTACAGCCATATTTTCCTTGCGGAGCAGGCTTATTAGCGCAGTGATCGCCTCTGTGACCGTTGAAAGGCGCGGTAGGGGTGACACCGGTCCCCCCAGCTGTCCAAGCAACTGGATCATCAGGGTGGTCGTGACAGAATCACTTGCCAAGAGTGTGTGAAGCTTGCGTCGGTGTAGGCGATCGTCACAGCATCGTCCTACCCGGCTGCTTGTGGACCTGCTAATGCAGGGCGACTGACTTGATTTCTACCGGTGTCTTCATTTTTTTTGGCTTGGACTTAGCGATCTAGGTATGTTTCTGCGTCGAGGACCATAGCTTTACAGCTTGTATCGTCGACCGTTGATTTGACACCGTCGATTGTCACGAATTTTCGGGACCTATCGATCTTTTTTGTCCCCCACGCTTTAATCCTGGTGTCTTTGGCTTGGACTTTGCGAACGGAGGGGTTTGTTGGTTTAGAACCATTATCTTTTGGTTTTCACCGTTTTTAATATACACTCGGGCATGATCGGTATCATGACCCAAGACGTCCTCAATGAGGACATGGGGACGGTAAAAAGGTTTTTTATTAATTTAAACCTTAACCGTGTTGACTGGACCCCTCTTCAGGTCCGGTCGGTCCTTCGTGTCTTTGTTTTTGTCTTTTTGTGCCACTGGCGGTCGGTCTTCCAGTAATTCTTCGGTATTCAGTTCTATCGTGAACTTCACGTCTTCTTCATTTTGGGACTCGCGGTAAAATCCCGCGTCATCCAAAAATTCGGGCACGCGCACCATTGTGGTGGAGTAGGTTGTCAAAACTTTTGTAGAGACCCTAAACCACTCACTGTGCCGAAACTGTTGAACGTCGTAGGAGGTATACCGATGCCGCTTGTGGACTTTGACTCACCTTGTCTACCCGTCGGATTGGCGGGCTTCACTCTTCGGAGGACTTGACGATGATGTAGACGTCGGCCTTGATGGAGGTCGACCTGGGGAGGGGCGAGCGGATATGCTTCGGTTGGGGTCCAATGTAGGCCGATCGACCGAATTAGTCGAGAGTGGTCTTGATACCAGTTTTCTCAGGTGGTGGTGGCGCCTGGCCTTTATGTGTCGTCTCCCTTACCACTAGGGTATGGATACCGCTTCCTATAGCGGTCTTGAAAAGGGGGATGGTACTCTACGAACCCACACCCCAGTGTACTTCCTGGGGTTCTACTCTACGAACCCACATCCCGATGTACTTCCTTGGGTTCTACTTACGCTTGTGTCGTGATGACAACCGTCTTTTCGACAAGTGGGCCAAACAGATCCCTGTCCCGGAACAGGTCGGTAGACTTACAAGTTATTTATCGCACGACACGTCGTGCTACTTAGATCGTAAATTGAGTAGTATTGAATGTTATTCTATCATTTCAACTCCTTTACTACATTTTTGCCTTGTACCTGGGTTCGCAATGATGAGTAACCAGGAGCCACCAGACCTTAAAAGATCAAGTCACCTTAAAATTGACCAGGTCGGCCGATGGGTGGGCAGGTCGGCCGACGGGTGACTGAGGTCCACCTTGGGCGATAAGGGCCGACCGACGAATGGCTGAGAACAATCCGTGTCTGTACTTTTTTAATTGGTACCACTGGGTAGTTTGACCTCGTTAACAGTAACCTTAAGCGCTCATCAAATTGGAACCAACGGCTACTCCTTACCTGTGACAACCACCACCATCTTCAGTCCCTTCATTGTCCGCGAGGTCCCTTTGACCGTCCAACTGGTTGACCCTTACGTCCATCATTTTTCAATACTCGCTTCACAACACACTTTTTTCCAAGAGAACAGTAATAGTATCAAACTTTTGCGCTTCCAGCGCTTCAGAATACTTTTGACTCCCTTCCAGGAAACAAGATCAAGCCTTATTTACAGACGTTCCGCCCGGAATCGATCAATACTGACCATGGTCTATCAAAGCCCTTCTTCGTTGCTTTAGCAACTAATTATCTTCGCTTGCAATCATGCTTCGTAAAACTACTCACGAATACACTTGGGGCTAGGCCCTATTCTTCATCTCGTACTTGAGGTACAACGGAGCTTAAATTTTCCCCAGCAGGGCGTCCTACGCCTTCTGGTACTCGACGTTTTCCTGCGCCTTAACAACACGTTGGTTAACAACAGGAGGTCGGCTCGAATGGACCTGATAGGTCCTTCTCACAGGACAGTCGGGGCAAGATGTTTGATGCTGCCGTACATAAAGTATCTTCAGATGTTTGAACGCTGTTTGGCAGCGTAGAGCTTAGCTTCTTCTTCTCTCTCATCGAGACTAAGGTACATGTTTATTTTGTTCATTCCATAAGGTGAGCATTGATCGACAAGTTCGATCGAAACCCGGGAGTCCCATAACGGGCATATCTGAAGTTAAGCTCTGCTTTCAACGCTATGTCCACCGCACCCTTAAATGTCGAGTGTTGGGCTTAAAACACTTCTGTTTTGGCAACTCAAGTGCAAAGGACCTCCATAAAAAAGGGTTGCCAAAGCCGTCTCAGTTAAATTGTCAAGCTGCAGAGCAGCAATCAGAGTTCGCAACTCTTGGACGTAATCGACTATGTCCTTTTTATCCTGGCGGGTTGACAGGAAGCGCGATCGAAAGCGGTAAGCCTGATTAGGCGGAGCGAACATCCGGGATAGTTGCTGTTTAGCATGTCTCAGGTGAGGAAAGCCTTGTGTATTGAAGTATAAGAAGTTCAAGCCCACTCCCTGGCTCGTTTACCCAATTTGACAGGGATAGGCTCACCGTTTGCTGCTCTGACCGCAGCAGGGCCAAGCTGATGGAAGCCCCTATCTCTCGAGGGAACAAAGGAGATTTCTCCCTCGTTCCCCTTTAAAGTCTTGACACTTAAGACCAGAGGGCGAGTCCTTGACTCAGTGTCCGGTATTAAAACATACGAGTGGGCATGGCAGATTCCAAATGCTCATGAATTTGTCCGATCAACCTGTTTTGAAAAGGCTTCGAGACGTGCACGAAGTGCGTCCGGCCTTGCGCCACTATGAGATCCACTTGCTCGTTCCCGATCTACGCCTCGAGCTTCTTAAGTGTGATCTGCAGGGTCTGAGAAAGGTTCATGTCCGTTATCAACCCTCGCAGAGGATTCAGTTTGTGAAGACTCAGGTGTAGATCGACTGCAAGTGCTACCAGGTGTAGCGGAGCTACTTAGCGCTCCTCAACAGAGGCAGGCTTCGACTCTAAGAGTCTCTTAGTTGCAACAACTAACAACGACGTACGGCCATTTAAACGTACACGATTATCAGCGCATGTTCCGGATAAATTGGGATTCACGGAACGAAAGATTAACTAGTCACTACTAGTTTAACAAAAGTAATCGCATTTACAAGGTCAATGCTCTTAACAACACACTTTGCGCTGACAAGACACTTGTATACAACGATTCAAAAGGGGAACTAAATTTTATTTATTCTTTAACTGAGGTAAAACAAACCGTAAAATCTTATCTGACTTCAACATATAAAAGGGTTCTATCCATTAATCCTAATGGTGTTAAACACCTGCAGGACTAAATTTAATTACGATCCTACAACATAATATTATCCCTTATCCCTGACATTTAAGGTGTGGTATTACTGTAAGTATATGTTACCAATACTGTACCGCTCAGATCAACTAATCTTTACTTGGTGTGGACACACAAAATTACCGGTTCAATAACCGCCGTGTTACCCCAACGCACGCCTAATACGGAAAAGGGACGTTCGGTCATGCACTTAAAGCCATAACGTGCTCTAATCGGCTATCTTCCGTGCATCGCGACTTGCACTCCCCTGAACGTTGCCTACGTGTTTACACAGCTGTCACGTTTTCTGGAGAATCCCAGGACACAACATTAAAGCGCAGCTATTCGTGTACTGCGCTACATGGAGACTACTAGTGAACCCGGTGTCGTCTACCAAGTTAGTTGCATATTTGTGGTCAATGCATACTCAGATGCTAATTGGGGCAGCAATACCGATGACAGACCTTCAGTTTTAGAAATTATGATCACGATTGCAAGAGCTCTAGTGGTATATTCAAGTCGAAATACCAGCGAGCAGTTACTTTCAGCATAGCCGACGTTGAAAATATGTCTCATACCCTATACACAAAAGTTCTATGGACGCGTGAGATGCTCAAGGACATGGGTCACGAGCAAATGAGAGGCACACAGGTATGTTTAAAATCCAAGGAGCAATATCCTTGGTATGAATGCTGGGTACCACGCTCGGACAAGTCATGTTGACTTTATGCACTACTTCATTTGATAGAACGTGCAAGATCGACTACGTTGACACGAAGGATCAGCTAGTGGATGCACTGCCTAGGGCACTTGGGACTAAGATGATAAAGTTTCTGTGTGAGTCAACGGCCATAAAGACCAAAGCGACACCGAAAATAAACCAGCATACGCAGTGACCTGAAGTGTTTAGATGACGCCGCTTACTACATGTAGCGGAGCTACACAGCTTTTGAGTCAGAAAAAAACCAAACGCTTAACGAGCAACTTAGCTCTAACGAACAAGACTCAATGGATCAACAAGCGTAAATCTTCTGGTCCTTGTTTCAGGGTGTCAAACGATTCAGTAAATCGACAGCACTTAGTGCTCAAGAGTAACTAGCTACCTCAAGGAGGTGTTGCTAACTCTTAGTGATCAGTGATAATCGACCAAAGACGCCTCGCAAGGCACATATTTTAAGACTAAAAGAGGATCTAAATTTTGTTTACATTTAAACCTATAGAATATCTTAATCCTTGTGGTGGAGTGGCGATCGCTCATTTTATGAGTCGATCCCAACTCTCCCCTGGCGCCCGGACGACCGACTAACGAAGGGGTACTTCGATTCCGTGTGTGTTGCCTTCCTCACCTTGTGTAACCGTCGGTAGGGCGGGTTGCACTCTTTCAGGTGGACTCATGTCGAAGGAAAACTTGACCGTGTTGGGGATGGGGTTCTGATCGTACGGAAGTCTTCACGTGATCATGGGGTACTTGTGGGTACTGATACAAGTTACCCTGATCTCAACGAGATTGCCTTGTCCACTATGTGGTTGCTTGATCCGCGAGCCTTCTGACCACTTGAGCCGTCTCGCGATCTTGCGCCTTGCTTTTACTGTTTTGCTGCGTCCGATCGCAGTTGATGTTGCTTGAGAGTTCTTGAACACACCTGGCCAAAACAATCCAGGTGTGATACTTGCGTAGACGTGTAGCGCGACTCTTTATTCGACGGGGGGCCAAAGATCCTACCCGGAAGAGATAACGTGTGCCTTGTAAAGTAAATTGAACTCTGTTTAATGTTAACCAACCAACCTAAACCCTACCCCTATGCCTATCCGTATATCCTAACCAGATGCCACGCGTAGCCTTTCCAGGAAGATCGTCCCCTCGCATTTGTGTGGTCCACACCCAGTATATCAGCAGTTGTATCTTCTTGTGGCCCACCCAGGATATCCCCATGATCCTACTAGCGGATCGTAATCCTACCAGTGGATCGTGATCCGACTAGGATCGTGATCCTACTAGCGGATCGTAATCCTACCAGTGGATCCCGATCCTACTAGAATCGTGGTCCTACTAGCGGATCGTGATCTTACTAGTGGATCGTGATCCTACTAGGATCGTGATCCTACTAGCGGATCGTGATCCTACTAGCGAATCGTGATCCTACTTAAGGATCGTGATCCTACCAGTGGATTTTGAACCTACTAGAGGATCGTGATCCTACTTACGGATCGTATCCTACCAGTGGATCGTGATACTAATAGTGGATCGTGATCCTACAAGCGGATCGCAGCTGAGATCGGACTTGCGATCCTGGGTTAGGATCGCGAGCTTCCGATGAGATCGAGGGTCTTGTCTTCCCACGTCTCATGACGGATTGCGTGGTCAAAACGGGTGTGACCACCCTATAGCCTCGTCCCAGGCTGTATGATCCTGTCCACTTGGAGTTTGGGTACGCTATCGCCAGCCACCCGCCCCGGCCTGTATCCACGAATCATAGCATTCTTGGCTTAATTGGGGCGTGCGAACCGTGCTATCCCCGATCCAAGTCCCAATAGAAATTTCCTCGTGACCGCTTTGCCACAACCGTCCCCTGCACCGTCAGTCATCATACGGTGTTGATCTGGCTGTGCAAGCTTGTATACTTTATTCCGTTTCACGCACTTTCGTATCTTCTAACACGATGTCCGATCCAGCCACCCGGATCAGGTATACCCTCCCGCTTCAGGATCGGGTCCCCTCGGATTACCCTCTGCGATCCCAACTCTAGATGTCGGAACCTCGACACCTACCAGTCCTGCGATCTCAGACGTCTCCACCGTGTCGGTCCCCGAGTGTGATCGCTCGGCTGTGGTAACGTCGGCCCAGATGAGGGAAGGCTCTGGTTGGTTTTTCATCGTAATCGATCTCTGTCGTGATCCCCTTCGATCCCCGCTCCGGACAGGACCTCCGCTGGCCAAAACGTCTCAACTCCGGATCCGAGTGAGCCCATCTTGCTCCCAAGTACACGGATCGAAGCCTCGGGTTCGGCCAATCGAGCCGCGCTAAACGCAGCGATTGATTCGCTTTACCTTCGCCTGAACATCCAACAGACTGTCATGGATCGGTACCAAAGTATGGAGGCTGCTTTAGAGCAGCAGATGATCCAGAATCCATCTGAATGAGGACCTTCAGGAGCTTCGCACCTCCGCGTCCCCTTTCGTTCAGTTCGTCCAATCGAAGTACGACCGCTTGAGCGGTCGCTATGAAGACGAGATCAAGCGGTCCGAAGCCTTTCGGGTGGCGCTGGACAACCGAATCGACCAAACCGTCTTGATCGAACACTTAAAATCTAAATTATCCGGACTGTGCGAGCGCGTCATGCTGCACAGGAGAAAGCCGATCGTGAGATCGCCGGGATACGCAAGCGGATGGACGAGGCGGGAGTTCGGTTGGTGGCCGAATGCGACAAGGTGTCCCACAGCCTCGACAAGGCCAACAGCAAGAAGTCGATGTACAAAAAAACCGGCCTTTAACTCCAATAGAAGCTGCGTCGTGCACTCAAATAAGTAGCGGGGCTCCAGGCCAACCAAGAAAAGCTGTGTCGCGTGCTCAAGCAGGTATTGAGGCTTCAGGTCGAACTGAGCGAGGCGCAGGGTTCTCTATCCGCCCGATCCGCTGATTGTGATCATTTGAGTCGCATTTTATCGGATCGTGACGTTACGTTGAACCAGATGAGAGTTCAGCTCGCGGACTTGGCTGCCGAAAGTGATCGCGCAATACGAGATCACACGACCTCCGGGATCGCGTGGCCTCGCTGGTGTCTGGGGATACTTTAGCCACACCTACGAAGGTGGGATCGTCTACCCACACGCCTGTTTCCGCGACTCCTCAGCCGATGTCGGACATTTCAGGATCGAGTCGCAAGCGATCTGGCGATTCCCAACCATCGTCAACTTTTCCGGTTACAAGAAAGTGACTCGATCCGCTGCGTCCAAAGCCAAGCCGTCCCCAGTTTGCGATCCCAAGGTGGCACGATCCGCTACTGCTAAAGCCAAGCAGTCTCTAGTTTGCGATCCCAGGCCTTCGTCCTCTCCCAATGAAACCCACAATCTTAAGGGTCGTCGTGATCTCAAGAATCAGCCATGATACATCGAAGCCTGTAGCTAACCCGAAAACTATACAAGCAGAAGCGCCGTGGTCCGAGCTTAACCTCGTCTGAGGGGGAGGATACATCGGCAGGTGAGGATGAGACTTAAGCGGCTTTATCTGGTTCGCGGTCCATCAGTCGTCGTCGAGCGTCTAATCCGGCGGCACAACCTTCGGCTGGGCCCTCTCTAGATCCGATTGTCATAGACACGCCGAGCCCCTTGCGCGATCATCCACCTCCAGTTGTTCCTGTTATTCCTACCGTGACCAAGGTATCTCGCGCTGACCTTTTCGGAGAAGCGTCCAGCGACTCGGATGGTGCCATCAGCCTCTCTGATTCGCCTCGTGATCACGTAAATCCGATGTTATCCCTGGCGGATTATGATAGCTTGCCCTTCACCAAGGTCTCTCGCAACCAGTGGATCCCTGAATATCGAGATCGCGTACCGCGATCGTTCACTCAGTTTTCCATGGTCGGTACGCAAGGTCAGTTGAACGAGCGTCGCAGAAATGGACATTGAATTCCTGTACCGCCACTTTACCTTCTTTAAGGTTTTATCTTCCCGACAGTTATGACGCCCAAGTGTCCTCCTCCCACATCTGAGTGGACACCTCTGCTAGCGTGTTCGGCCCAGATTGCGGCCTTATACTCCCAAGAGCCATAGGCGACAGCCACACGTCGGATTGCGCCAACCTCCTTCCCTCGTATCGGCTATTTCGACCAGCTCGCCTCTCTATGCTTGGAGTTTAAGAATAAAAACCGACAGGCTTTGTGGGAGTCGATGCACGCGATCTTTCTTGTCAGTGAACAGCGGTTCAGTGATCCTGAGCTGGACCAGTTCTGAAAACAGCGAAAGCAGCGTCGGTCACGAGCTGGGCCTCGGTAAAGGCGATGCCTCGATTCATCTTGCAAGGTATGATCGCAGTTTATTGTGGCCTGGACACTCTGTTGAAAACCTTCTTTCTGCACTTCCTATCTTTTAAAGAGGTTTTTCCTTGGTGTCTCTGTCCTGGGATGCAAACCGAAGGGCATCCCAATTAGATCGCTGCTCTCCCATTGCTGGATGCCGCTGAGCTTGGCGTTCCCGGTATCGATCCTCTATCGCTGGACACATCGGATCATCGATCGTACAATTACCAGGTAAGTTCATTCCTGCTGGATCGCTAGGATTCAATTCAGATAGTTTTATAATTCAATACAATCTCTTTTGATGCTTCATCTTTTTCTTCATCTTCAGATCAAATTCTTGTCTTCGGCTTTTCAACCGCGATCAAATTCCTTCGATCCGCTATCGCCACTCATGTTACGTATATCCCCGATCTATCATCTCATACACCCTCCTTGTACATGTGCCTATCCACCATTTCACGTCCACCTTTTAACATGCGCCAACCGCTCAGCGCTTCTATTACCTGTTAACCTTTGGTTTCCTCCTCATAGGACTGCATAACTTCAACCGGTTTTGACTCGCACGGTTGCGCTCAAATCTTGCAACAACGCGCCACAGTTCAGGTCCGCTTCGTCTTTCCAGGTCGGATCGTCGTGTTGCTTCCAATGAACCAAAAACTGTCGATACACTCGCCGTAACGAGTTTTACGTTCTGATCGTACATCCAAAACTTTCTCCACTTCGTATTCGCCGGCAGCCGACTCGTTTTCTAACTATCTTCCGGCGACGACGACTTATCGAAATCCACAAGATAATCACAGATAGTCACTAGCACACTGTCTGGGCAATCGAGAAACTATACTACTGGCTTTAACTTAAAGACTTGCACTATCGGGAACAATCGGTATGGAGTTCTTTAAATTTTCACCCGAACACCATGTTCCCCACATAATTCCGACACTCGGAACGGTCCATGCCACATTTGTGCAAGCTTCCAAGCATAGCCTTCTTTGAATCGGTCCAAGTAAGGCCAAACTTGCGATCCGCACTTAATATCACGCACTTCATTATTGACATTGTGTCGATCCGCTCTACCTTGGATCGCGATCTTGAGACGTTCGTTTACCACTACTCTTTCTCTATGATATTGACGTTGGACCTTGTATCGCCACCTTCTAGGGTCAGCATCGCGTGTTTAGTTCTCCCTCTGGTAATGTTGCTTCCAGTTCCGGTCTTGGATCCCAGCTACGGATCCAATAGAATGGAGTGTCTCCACGGATCCAATCTTGTGCCGTATTTATAGCGAATGTCAATCCTTCTACATATTCATCCCAGTCTTACTGTTCTACGTCCGTGACGTACATCTTACTCGACCGAGTCAATGTCTGTACCATACGCTCCGCAGTTCCGTTCGCTTGCGGTCGGTACGCCATGGTCGCACGTTGCTTTTGTCCTGCGATCCGATTAAATGCTCATAAAAAATCGAACACAAATCCCGGATCCCTGTCGTGACGTATAACTTCACTGGCTTCAAATCTTCGAAACAGTCATTCTTCATATCCTTCAGCGATCGTTTGCGCGGTCGTCGACGAACTTGCTCCCGCGATCACATATCCTGAGAAAAGATCTATTCACAGCAGCAGTTCTGTGTTTCCTTTTAATGACCGCGGTAATGATGGAATATGATCTATCGCGATCACCTAAAATGGGTTTGTAGCCTGTATGCTTTCAAGGGATCTGCCGCGGATCGCGGGTAGACCCTTCCCGGTTGTACTGTCCACACATTCGCCAACATAACGTTGAATAATCCGATACAATCCTCTCCAGTGAAATGTCGAATGTAATCCGCTGATAAGTCCTCCCGACCCATTGGTGACCACCCTCCAAGATTGTGTGGTAATGATGCATAAAAGCTTGCTGCAACAATTCCGAAACGACCGGACGGACCATCTCTTTACGATTGTCCAATCTCTTATCGGAGGCTGAAGAACAGCAATCCTTTTTTGTCCGCTTTGTAGTCTGGAGCGATCCGAGCGGATAATTTTGCATTTTCTGCTTTTAATCGGGTCAGGTCGCCCACAATAAATTCCTTCAGGTTGGCGATCCAGCTCTCTTCCTCTTGCGCTTATTTTATCCGCTCGATCCGCATCCGCTGCACTATTTCTTCTTGTAAAATGTCGGGTTGTTGACGCCTTCGCCGCGCGGATCGTGTGGTCACTATCTTTTTCACCACGCGATCCTTCCTTTCCGGCAGAAGCAACTCGTGCAGCCTGATGAGTGATATCAAATTCTGCAATTCTTGATCTAAGTTCACAATGAAACCTTCCTCTTGCTGCAAAGCTGCACTGGCTAGTCGATCCGCGCTTTGGTTCCACTCCCTCTTCATGTGTAGGAACTCGTGTTTTGGCCAACATCGAAGTTTCTGCATTGCTTTATGACGCAATAAGTGTAGCCCGGGTGCCTCACAATCCATCTCTCCACGCATTTGCCCGATCACTAAGTTCGAGTCACCACACAAAATGACTCGTTCCCTAGTTTGGTTGTCCAGCAGATTGAGACCCAACAACATGCCACGATATTCTGCTGTATTTACCGTCAGATCTGCCGCGTATTCCGAAGCGGCTAAGACGATGGTCCATTTTGGTAGCTTCCACACGATCGTACTATATGCCCCGCCCTCTCGTTTAGTCCGTGCCGATCCGTCGGAACTGACCGCCAACAGGCATTTATCCGTACCAACTGTAGGAGGTAGCATAGATACCAACTGTTAAGGTTTCTTCCGTGGAGCGATCGCAATCAACACACCTTCTACCTCATCTCGCGGAGTTATGCTAGCTGCGAGAGCGCCTAGTATTTCATCCTCTCCTTTGTTACATCTCTTGACCTCCAGTGTCCAATTCGATAGCAGCGCAGCACATCTTCCCAGTCTTCCATTGAGGCCAGAAGATTGAAATGGTCAAGCTAATTTTGAACACCGAGTGAGCATTCTGATCTCTAGGGATACAACCATGGTGTAGCACACTTCCAAGATTCGAAGTAGGGCTAAAACTTCTTTCTCCACCATACCATAATTGACTTCATTAGGCTTCAGTGTGCCCTTCGTGAATGTCACCGGCCAGTACACGCCGTCATATTCTTGCAATAGAAATGCCGGTACTGCCAATTCACTAGCATATACCACGATCACTGAAAGTCGATCTGGATCGAAATGATTGAGGAATGGGGTTGTAGCAATCTTGTCCTTCAGCAAAGCGAATGCAATGGTGGCCCTTCTCACCGAGATCGCTCATTTGGACCATTCTCACCCCCTTGTAATGCATTATCGCAACTTCCCGATATCGCATCACGATCTCCCATGTGGCTCATCTAAAAAAATCCACCTCTTGTAACTCGTACAACACAGATGCACATTCTGCAAAATTTCCTATAAAACGACTGTAGTAGCTCAAGATACATAGGAACGATTGCAATGTTCGCAAAGTTGTGGGAAAAGGAATGTTGACCAGCGATCCTAGATATTTAGGATTGGCCTACAACCCATCCAAAGATACCTGATGACCTAAGTAATTCACCTTAAGCCGTCCCCAAACCACTTGGTCAGACTAATCGACAAATTCCATCGATCGCATGCTGTCAATAATCTTTCGACCTTCTCGTACAAAAATGTCCGTGACGTAGCCGGGATCAATTTATTGTCAATGTAAGAACGCCTACCCAGCGCTGACGGCGCTTGATCCGTTTTCGGCTCTCCCTCAGTAAACAAATCAATTAACTTAGGATGATCCGTTACATTGACCTCCTTATCTGTACCGATCTTGAGATAATTAAATAGAGCATTATCAATCAAACGCTGATAGATCTGTGGGACGTTCTTCAATCCAAAAGGCGTCCGCAACCATTCAAACAACCCTGAAGGCGTGATAAACGTAGAGATCGATCTTGCTCGTTCAGTCATCTCTACCACCCAAAATTCACTCATAATGTCCAGCGAACAAAACCACATTGCTTTGTCCATCTCCTGCAACAATTCACTGATAAGTGGCTTAGGGTACACCATCAACTGTGTTAGCTGATTAACTCGTCGATAGTCGATACACAGTCGGGTACCTTCTCCGTTCTTATAAATAATTACAACTATTGGTGATGCCTACGGCGATGTCGAAGGTCGGATAATCTTGGCTGACAACAGGCCTTTTATCAGATCGACCAACTTTTTACTAAACTTTGGCGCAACAGGTCGTACACGCTGAGCGATCGGCCTCGACTCTCCCACATCAATATCGCGAACGACCCCGCGTGCTGCAGGGGGTAATGCATTATTTCCCCTATCAACAGGTGATGACTCTTCCATATCAGTCGTCGCAAATCCTCTTGATCCTCTGTCAATGGTATTCCAGGATCGCCAACCTGGACATCGTCTAAAATTATCTCTGTCGTGGCTATGGTTACCTCCGGCAGTACAGCCATGCGTTGTTCCACATCTTCCGCGGACAGTTCACCCCCCTCGTGGTAGTATGTTGATTCATCCGGTACATCATTTTTTATCACTTTGCCGTCGATCTTAACAGCTTTCACGTCGTCGTCTAGTCATGTAGACCGGCCATGCACCTCCCAATCTTCAACCTTGATCATGTATCGGTGACAGTTGGACTGTACTTGTAGCGCATCAGTTATCTTATGGTTGGTTTTTAGTGTCATAGCCTCCTCTGCAACCATGTCCTCTTCACCCGAATGTTCTGGCGTTTTCCGCACTGCGTTGACCGCACACGATCTCATTGTCGATCTATCATCCTTGTCTTCGTTATTCTTTCCGCTCATACATTCTTCCTGCAGCTCCTCATTACATTCGCCATTTGAGTCGGATAGTGAGGCGATCTCTGCAGAATCCTTGATGTCGTCTGATTTCCGTTTTAAGCGTGTCGAAATTCGAGTCGGTTTCTTATACGTAGGATGATCCACTAACGGGCCCGTGTAGACTTCGGCTTCGTCTTCATCTCGATCTGTAGTGGCTTCAAAAACCAATGTCTGCCATTCCATGTACCGCCGCGATCCTACAGATACAGATCCTTTAAATCGCGGGATCATGTCTTTGTCCCCCCCCGCTAAATGGACCCCGCAGGATAAGATAAAGTAACGATCGCTTACAATTGTAAGCTTTAGAAATTAAATCTTACCGGGACCAGTCGTCACGGTAGGAATCCACGCCCAATCCCGTCGCACCCAAAGCTTAGATTTTGGAGGGTTGACGCCGATCCTGACTTCTGCCGATTTGCCGGCCGCAATGGCTATTTGTTGATCGTTAATGTTGACCGCCGATGTATTTGATCGGTACGGTGGTCTTTGTCCAGCCAGACAGATTCGAACTTCATTGGGCAGGCAAAGAGTTCTGTCGGCCAAACCCAAACGGATACCTGCAGGAACCGTGAATTCCATGCCTAGTATAGCTTCTTGACCGCCTTGATACCCCACACAGACATCAAAATAATACACTAGTGATCCGTTCAGTGTGATCTTGATCTTAGTCCGTCCTTCCATCATAAAAGTACTCTCTCCAATCCCAACACATTCTTGTGTTAGGTTCTTGTCTATCACACACCCTACCTTACGAGCAAAGGTAGTGTCGATGAACGAGATCTCCGCATCAGAGTCAAACAGACAAGTGGCCTTCTCATTGTTGATCTTGCCCACTGCTTTCGCTTGTTTGAACTATTTTCCCGGAGTATGATACGTCAAGTATCCTCTCGACTTACATGGGTGAGATCGAGCTCCATCTCCACAGGGGATTGGGCATAATAGTCCACTCGCTTCACACTTGACATTGAAGAGGTCCATTTTGAGCAATCACATATATTAGAGATCGGATCGCGCCGATCCGTAACTTCTTGGTCATCCGACTTCTTCTCTAACAAATGCATATATGCATAGCCCAGAACGCTTAACTCGTTATAAATTCCAACCTGGCGGGCGTCCTGTTTTAACATTTCCTCGACCTTCGGAATAAACGTATCCGCATGCTTAGTAGGCACATACCACTAGCGGATCAAGTAAGAAACTCTTCCATGGGGCATTTGCCATTCTCATGTAACTCTGCACATGCTGCTCACACGTAGAAGCACTTGTCCGATGGATGCCCTTTGCGACAGCACTTCTGGCACATTAGTCTCTGCCAGCATCCACGATCATCATGTCGCGTCGATCCGCAGTGGGTGCATGCCTTCGGTTTTAAACCTCGATCACGTCCATCTTCTTCACCAGTATTCTTCTGCCAGACACGATGATCTTGATCCGACCTTTCTTGACCAGATGTAGTGGTCACACAAACTCGGCGGCGATCCTTGTCTTCATCCGATCCAATCGAGTCCGATTCCGAATCGCTTCTTTCAATTCGCTTAAGGATTGCCCTCACCGCCCGAGCAGTCTTGTATGACATAGGATTTGGGGAGGCATTCGCTCGCTGGTGAAACTTGTTCGATCCTGTCGACGTCTTCAACTGACGACTCAATATCCTTTGGCGTGCACGTAACGTCTCATCCAACTCATTGACATTGCCCAATCGCAGTAGGGTCAGCTGCTTGGCCAGATCGCGATCGTCCAACGTGGCAATGAAATTCTCCACATGTCCACGACGTGTGTCCGATGTGGCCATCCTCTCGTCTCTGATCGCGGTCTTGGCATGCTTAGCCGCGACATTTAGGCGGTGTAAATACTCCTGTGTATTTTCATCCGATCGTTTCCGTGCGAGATAGTATTGTCTGGCCAGAGACACACCTTGCCCTTCATACTGTACCATGAACTCATCGAGCAATCTCTTTCACTTCTTTCGAGTAGATCGACCTAGTTAATTATAGCAGTTTAAAGCGGGTCCTGTCAGCAGATCTCCGAACACCAAACACTTCTCCTTATCGGGTGTTTGATCGCGCAAGAAGGCCGATTTGACCTTGCTGATCCAGCTTCTGTCCAATCTTCATCTCGATCCTTGCCACTGAATTCTTTCAGCTCTATCATCGCCGACACTCGAATGCGTTGAGGTATGCTACCACCATCTTGCAACGTCTCGGTCGTGCTACCAAAGCGTGTCTACGATCTTCTTGTCCCGAATCATCGGGATCGATGTCGTCAGTGTCAAAAACCTCCAGTTGACTGATGGGCGACTAATACCGATTCCATCTCCACATCAGGGGTGTATCTTTCACAGGATCTAGCAGGTTTGACCCTTTGGATAGGGTAGATCGCTTGATACGCTCGTTCCCGTTGATCTTGGCGAAAACGTTCCACGGCCTCATCGAGGTATGTCTGCAGGAGTCCTTGCTTAGCAGTCGTCAACTGCTCTTAAGCGCCTGTGGCCTTCGATCGCGAGTTTAGCTTCACCGACTCGACTAGATCGCGTAGATGTGTTGCACCACTTAAGCCGAGAGACATTCGCTGGATGCCGACGGAATTGTCCGATTCCATCTCTGATTCCGCTGAGGCATATTGTGACGATTTGGCATGATACCCCCTCGGGACATCGGTGATCGTGTCAACCGCATGATCCGTGGATTCGCGCTTCCCCGTCAGAGGAATTAGCTTGTCATCCAGCGATCAACACGCATGGATCACCTATCCTGATCGCATTCCAGCAATTTGCTTGCATCGAATGCCCCAGCGACGTATTCAGCATCTTGTAGTATCTGGATGATCGCGTTGATCCCTTCCAGCGGATTAGTTGCCGCCTTAGGTAGAGATATCGGGCCTTGAATTTCTCCGATCATCTTGGGATTCAGTATCCTTAGCACGGGGTCGCTCGATAGCAATTTTTTGAGCGCCTTCCAATGGAACCCTTGCGCCAGTTGATCCAGCTGCCAGCCTTCCATCTTCATATCTGGAGCCTCTTCCACGAACTTGATCGGTCTCACGATCTTTTTTTTGCTGCGATCCTGTCGATTCGATCTGGGCTCTTCTTTCTTCACTCGATCTGTCTTTAAAGCCTTCTTCTTCGACATTGCCAGAGTTGTCTTGTGTAGTTTTTGTTCAGTTTTCGCTACAGGGTCTTCATCCGGCGTATAGTGTTTTGCAGCACGATCCGCGGTGGTCCCCGAAAGGGACCTCAGGAGAGGTTTGGGTTCTATCTTCCAGATCGATCGATCGATCTTTCTCTTCTATTTTCTTGTCATCAGAGCCCCTTTCGAAACTCTGATAATTCGGGGATCATTTAAAATCACGCGTTGGAGGCAATCCCCTTTCCTTTAACGCTTCCATCCCAGGTTCAGTCTTGACTTTCTTCTCTTCACTTAGCGACTTACGGTGAATTCCCGAGTCACCAGAAGATCCGGGCACGCGCACCATCGTGGTGGAGTGGCGATCGCTCATTTTATGAGTCGATCCCAACTCTCCCCTGGCGCCCGGACGACCGACTAACGAAGGGGTACTTCGATTCCGTGTGTGTTGCCTTCCTCACCTTGTGTAACCGTCGGTAGGGCGGGTTGCACTCTTTCAGGTGGACTCATGTCGAAGGAAAACTTGACCGTGTTGTGGATGGGGTTCTGATCGTACGGAAGTCTTCACGTGATCATGGGGTACTTGTGGGTACTGATACAAGTTACCCTGATCTCAACGAGATTGCCTTGTCCACTATGTGGTTGCTTGATCCGCGAGCCTTCTGACCACTTGAGCCGTCTCGCGATCTTGCGCCTTGCTTTTACTGTTTTGCTGCGTCCGATCGCAGTTGATGTTGCTTGAGAGTTCTTGAACACACCTGGCCAAAACAATCCAGGTGTGATACTTGCGTAGACGTGTAGCGCGACTCTTTATTCGACGGGGGCCAAAGATCCTACCCGGAAGAGATAACGTGTGCCTTGTAAAGTAAATTGAACTCTGTTTAATGTTAACCAACCAACCTAAACCCTACCCCTATGCCTATCCGTATATCCTAACCAGATGCCACGCGTAGCCTTTCCAGGAAGATCGTCCCCTCGCATTTGTGTGGTCCACACCCAGTATATCAGCAGTTGTATCTTCTTGTGGCCCACCCAGGATATCCCCATGATCCTACTAGCGGATCGTAATCCTACCAGTGGATCGTGATCCGACTAAGATCGTGATCCTACTAGCGGATCGTAATCCTACCAGTGGATCCCGATCCTACTAGAATCGTGGTCCTACTAGCGGATCGTGATCTTACTAGTGGATCGTGATCCTACTAGGATCGTGATCCTACTAGCGGATCGTGATCCTACTAGCGAATCGTGATCCTACTTAAGAATCGTGATCCTACCAGTGGATTTTGAACCTACTAGAGGATCGTGATCCTACTTACGGATCGTGATCCTACCAGTGGACCGTGATACTACCAATAGAAATGTCCTTGCGACCGCTTTGCCACAATCCTAATTTAGACACTTATGTCCTTATTCGGTACAACTAAGATCTCTACCATCCGGTGGCAGACACCAGATAGAAGAGACAGCACCTACAAGCCGAAAAGAGATTTTATATCTCCATCAGTGGGATATCATCTCTGTGTCTAAGACACAGGGTATTAGACGCCTAACTGCGTGCAACCCCTTTACAACCTTTCCCACCAGACTGACGTTTCCCAAAACGTCAATCAAATTAGTTCCAATCGAACGTTCCCATCGAACATTTTTTCTTTCACGAGGCCATTGCACTTGCGGTTCACCTCACAGTAACGTAAAGCTGAGTACGATGTCCTCATCACCAAACAAGTCAACGAGTCTCAGTGATTACCTCGAAATGGGGGAGGCATAGGACTATGGTAGCAATACCAGTGTCCTGGGTGATGCAGGGCCAATGTACGATGCACCCATGTACGAAATACGACCTCGTACTGCCCATCTGCCCGTTTCCTGAACGTGATAATGAGAAATCGCCATTGATGCCACGCTCAAAACTCTGTTCGGATGATACCATTATCACGAAATTGCTCGATGAGCAGCAAGAGTTACTTCTTTAACAAGAAGAAAGCACTTGGCGCCATGCGCAAATGTTCGCAGCCCTCTAGCACCAACAAGACTATGTGTTCACTTCACGCCTTGTGGAGGAGCACTTACGTTAAGCGTCCGGCCAATCGTTGGCAACATGGATCATTGGCCATAGGCATAGGTCTCCTGATGAGATGGCGAGTGGCCAGGCACTTCGCGAGATGTACCTGGAGCCTCACCTGACGACCCAAGGTCAATATAAGGCACGCCTTGACACGCAAGCACGTGGTGCACCGGTCGCACCGATAAAGGATATACCCATTCTCTTGCTTGCAGACGAAAAACTGAGTGAAGAAGACAATGCATTTGTCCACCGGTCAAACCGCATACGTCGCCTCAGCAGTATGTCTGATCTAAAATTAGTGTCAATGTGGCTGATGTGCGTCTCGAACGCAAGCTTCGGAATGCCAAGCTTAAGGCCAGAGGCCAAATGCGTAATCCCATGCGATATGCTTCGGCTACTACGGTAGCTGCGAGTGTTCGCCAGAAGATGACTGCCAACCCGCCAACCCACACCACTAGTGGTGTAAACGGCCTCGGACTTAAGATGACCTTAGCCACGATGTTCATAAAAACATCCAAAGCATTAGGGCAATCTTGTCGTATTAGGACCTCGTATTCCCATGCGTTTTCAGACTCAGGGTACCCACTCCACTTTACTAGATAATGGTATTGGCCATGACGACGACGTCGTTTCAGTCTTCTCTCGACATGAAACTGATGACACCAATGCTTATCGAGCATCGTCGGTGGTGGCCAGCGTATTGGTGGCAGTCCACGAGAAATTGGTTCTCGAAGTGAAGGGTCTTTAAAAGACCCTGGGGAAGACCCAATACATGCTTGATGCGATGCAGAGCCGCCTTCAGGCGATGTAGCATGCTCAAATTCGGAGCGAGGCTCAGTTGGACTTGCTGACTCGCCTGCAGCAATCCGGGGCACCGCCCTCGTCGTCGGCGCCAGCGCCATAAAGTTCACATGGGAAGGGTCCGGGTACGGCTTAAGTAAGCCTACGTAGAAGTATGGTGTGTGCGCAATTTGCGTGAAAAATTAAGCGTATACGCCAGGCCCTTCTTGGCAGTGAACGTAAACGGTCCAATGAAGCGTGGACCTGACTTTGTCTTGAAGACAGCAGACACGACATTTGTAGGTAGGTTTGTAGCATGAAGTATTACTTGGTCTCCAACCTTAAAAATTTCGATACAATTTGTGCCTTTGGTATCAGCTTGTTGATATTGTTGATCTTGGCTATCATCCATTGCGTCACGCACATATCATAAGACATTTAATCGCGTTATGAGGAACTTGGACCCCTGCTTTTAATCAGTAGCAGGGCTGATATCAGCAAGCCGATCGGCAACCTCTCCCCCACCAAGCCATGAGCCACATAATGGTAGCGTTAACGGAAGGCGAGGATGGGTGAGACCGTTTACGAAAAACAGAGTAAAGCTTGTGGAGGTATGAACAGCGTTGTTCACCGCAAATTCAACAGCAGGGGGCATTGAGCTTTAACACCTTGGCGTGTCAGCGCAAACGATGCGCAAAATGTTACCAATGATGTGATTAACACGCTCAGTCTGACCACCGGTCTGCGGATGAACCGCCGTGGACATATCCAATCGGGTGCCAAGCACCTTGAGGATATACTTTTAAAACTTCCCAGTGAAGCGGGGTCTCTATCAGAGATAATTGCCACCGGCAAGCCATGTTGGCAAAACACACGGTCGATAAACAGCTTTGCTGCACCTTCAGCATCGATGCTATCCGGCACAGCCGCTAAGTGAGCCATCTTGCTTAATCAGTCAACAAATACCACAATACCAGTATTGCCTTCCGAATCTTTCGGTAGGCCAAACACAAAATCCATGCTCATGGACTCCCAACAACCAGTGGGTACTGGCAAACTAGGCAGAGGCGCCGCCGCATGTGCCGAGGGTTTTACCCGTTGACACGTTTCGCACGTACGCACATAGGTGCGCGCCCACTTATAAAGATTGGGCCACCAATAACTTTGGCTCACCGAGCTATAAGTCTTCTCACGACCGAGATGACCACTTAAAGCAGTATCATGTGCCTCATTGAGGATTCGATACTTTAATTCCTCATCATGAGGTACAGCGATACGAGGCTTATCTTCGATATCTGTGCGATAGCACAACAGGCCATTATCGATAGAATATCGATGTAGCGTCGCACGTTAATGTGCTGACAGAGTTATGTCCGAGCCTTTAAACTCATCGCCCCCAAGATCCCGTAGCAAAGCTATACACTGTTCTATCTTGGCAAAAGCCGCATGGATTAAGTCAGGGACTAATGACGACAGAGTCGTAACATGAGCAAGCTCATAGTCAGGTCGACGCGATAGCGCATCAGCCAAAGCGTTTTGCTCTCCTGGCTTGTACTTCACCTCGGAGTTGTATTCGGCAAAGAAGGAAAGCCAACGAGTCATTCTCTAAGATAGATGCGGCGACTGTGTCGCAGTGCGCAATGAAGCATGATCTGCATGTATCACAAATGGCTTTACGCCAAGCAGATTTACTCTAAACTAAACGAGAGCATACTTCATAGCAAGTAGTTCTTTGTCATGAACTGGATACTTATTTTCAGCAGCTTTAAGCTGGTGAAAATTGAACGCAATGACGCGCTCGTGTATACCAACATCTGTTTGTAACAGAGCACTGCCAATGGCAATTTCAGATGCATCGCAGACGACACTAAAGGGTCGATCAGGATCGGGCAAAGCCAATATTGGCGCACGAAGGAGGCTCTCCTTAACCACTTTATGAGCATCGTGCTCGGTATTACCCCAACACCAATCGACATCCTTTTTAAGAAGTTTGGATAATGGCCTAGCCGTGTCGGCATACTCGCGCTATAATTATGCAAGTAATTGGCAAGGCCAAGCCACTTACGTAATTTTTATTGATTTTCAGAAACCGGCCAATCGACTATGGCCCTTACCTTAGCGGGGTCCGCTCGAAGGGCTCGCTTCCCAATGAAGCACCCTAGAAAGGAAATCTTTTTTTGCGCCAAATATGCACTGAGATGCATTAGTGTACAATATATTCGTGCGCATGCACTCGAGCGGTGCTCGTAAATGATCAAGGTGGTTATCCACATCTAACCGACCATCCGTTGCACGACTATGGACAAAAATGTCGTCACAGTACGTTAGTGCGTAACCTCGATGAGGTTTGGACAGTTGCGCCACCAGACGGATAAAAGTAGCCGGGCATCAGACAGCTCTTTTGGCATAACAAGCCACTATGAAAGCATACCGCCGGAGTACTCACCGCTGCGAGCGGAATATCACTCGCTTGTAACGGGGTGAATCGTTACATAACAATTTATAAGAAATTGTTAATAGAATATAACTATAAGAGTTATATTCTCAGAATATTGTCATAAGGACAATATTCTGTAGCACTTCCAAGTAGTTCCTAATTGGTTGATATAGGCCATTATATCAACCAACGAAGACGCGCCACGACAGACGCACGCAATGAGTGGTGAGCAGATAACTGATTTACACATTTGTATTTAGACATAGTTAGATGAAGATAAATAGTGATTTATTGCAGACATTAACTATTATAAATACAGTTCTACTTTTTACTCTAACCGAGTACTCGCTTCTTCTTACCGTCTTCCTCTGCACGTACGAGTGTACGTGAAGTTACGAGGCACCGCCTTATTCTGTTATCAGAATAAGTAGCTTGTACTGTCACCAGTACAAGCTTCAGGGTGCCCCGTTACACCTGGTAGCACTTTGTAGTCCGTCCAAGGACCGCGTTCACATCCAACATGAATATGTTGGATGATGAAGATGACCAAAGCTTTCACGCTACGCGTGACGGCTACTCCCATTTGAGCGATGTCGAATGGGATGCGGTTGAACGAATGGGTTCGACCATGGGCATCCATGCTGTTAGCGTCATGCTAGAGGCTCTCAATAGAGATGCCCAACATGCTACTATCGTCAAGTTCATTCAAAATGAACTTGACGCAGAACGCGAGAAAGTAGCCTTGATTCACCAACAAGGTTCTCAACAAGCAGAGTTGTTGAGAGAACAAGGTGCTCAACAGTTTGAACTGTTGAGACAGCAGCAAGCTGCTGCTGGCGGGTCGATGCACTCGCGTCGACCCGAGACTTTGAAGATTGACATCTCAAAGTATAGGGGGGTCGAAGAAGACTCCCTCTTGAGATGGTTCGTCGAATTGGATGACGCCATAAGGGCGCGTCGCATCGACGACGGGGATATGCAAGTTGCATTTGCCCAGTCAAATCTGGCAGGACGTGCCAAGACTTGGGCACTGGGGCTCAAGCTGCACGACCCATATGCGTTTGGGTCGTTGGAAGTCTTCAAGTCGCGGCTCAGACAAACGTTTGAACCGCCTAGAGCTGAGTTCAGAGCTCGAACCGAACTCTTGAAGCTCAAGCAGGGTAAGCGTGATGTGCACGCTTACGCTCAACATATACGACATCTCACGAGTTGTATAAGTTCCAATCCGGTGGATGAACACACGTTGGTTTCGGTGTTCATGCAGGGTCTTGCGGATGGTCCCGTCAAGACTCACCTGTTCCGGCTTGAACTAGATTCACTAGAACAAGCCATTTCCATTGCGGAGCAGGAAGACTTCAGTCTGAGACAGGCTCGCGCCAGCTCGACATCATATCGTCAACCGAGACGATATGACAACGGAGGTCCAGAGCCGATGGAACTCTGTTATGTAGAGAGTGAGAAGGTTCGCTCTACAGGCTACAAGAAGTTGCAGAGATGCAACAGATGTCAAAAGACAGGACACTACGCTTACGAGTGTAGTGCCCCTCGTCCAGTGTCTCGCGACACTGGGCGTAGTGACCGTCCACCCATGAGAAAGGGGCAGGGACGAGGGTCCGCAGTTGGTGCAAAGACGCAACAACGGGATGGACCGTCAAAAAACGGACAGGATCAGTAGGTGCGGAGCACCCTACTGATCCAGCAACGTCAAGAGAATTTGTAGGCCTCTTGATGAAGGTTGCTCCCAACACACAGACATTGTGCGTTGCTGCTCTAGGTAATGAGATCTCACTCATTACCTTGAAACTCGAAGTGACGAATAAGTTGTCCCTTCGAGCTCTAGTCGATTGTGGGGCGTCCAACAATTTTGTGCGACGCCAATCGCTAGAAGATGGTCACTTTAAATTCAGTGAATGTGACACACCTCCTACGAGGATGACGGTACGTCTTGCGACAGGCGCATCCGTAACCGTCATGAAGCGTATAGTGAAGATTCACTATACGCTAGAAGATACCCAATACGACGATGACTTTATCGTATTGGATTTGGATGACAAATTTGATGTCATCCTTGGAATACCGTGGCTCAGAAGGTACGAACCACGGGTAAACTGGCAACATCGGACAGTAACGATGCCTGCCGCTTGTTCATCAGATGGCCATCTGATGAACGTTTTGGAGCGTCCACAAGCGTGTGGATGTACTACGAGTGAGTGCGATGGCCTCACTTGTGGTACGGTCGTTAGTACGACTGCACAAAACCTTAGTGTACCAAACGGTTACACTTCGGAGCAAAGTTCCGGCGGCTGTGAGGAAACACAGGCTGCGCCGAAGGTCCACCACTCGAATAAGTCGGGTGGACTGGGACAAAGATGTATCCCTAGAGGGGAACATCTAGAAGAGAAACAATCGATCGCTCAGGTTAAGCGAAACGATAATCCTAGATCGACTGGAGAGTCTTTCGTAGAGGATCTCGCTGTGGTTGCGCAACCCCAGCTAGAGGAAGTAAAGGGAATAAGTCCCAAGATTACAAATACGGCGGAAATAAGTTCCCCGAAACCCGCGGGAATAAGTCCCCGGGAAGACGAAGGAATAAGTCCTTCGAAGCCTGAGGGAATAAGTCCCCAGGAAATGACAGAGACATTGAATGTCATAGTCAATAACGGATCATGTGTAGGCGCTTATACACTTGATCTGATTGCGCCTCCGAAGTTAACTTCGGAGATCACTCAGTTGCCAACGCTCGAACATAAAAGGTTCTTGCGTGATCTGCGTAGTGGCAAAGTCAAGCAGATCTGCATACTCGTCGCTGACGACGAGTATGTAACCGACATAAGGTCAGCAACAGTGTTTACTGAGAACGAGAGAGTTCTCAGTAGTTCATCTATGGACGAGAGTGTCCTAGATGAAAAGACACGAATTGAGCGATATGAGTCCCAATCATGGGAATCGCTCAAGGAAAATCCTCTCTATGAGGATTTGGTTGAATTCAAGGATGTATTCCCTGAAACTGTTCCGTGCGAATTACCGAAGGATAAAGGTATTCGACACGAAGTCGAGCTTAAACCAGGCTCGAAGTACTGTGTCATGAAGCAGTGGCCACTGCCTCGTGAACAAGTACTTGCGATCGACAAGTTCTTTGCCGATCGTTTAGCAGCGGGCCATGTGAGGGAATCAACTTCCCCACATAGCTCTCCGACCTTCTGTGTGCGAAAAGCAACAGGAGGGTGGCGGATAGTGCACGCGTTTAACAAATTGAACGCTGCAACGGTACCGGCTCAGACGCCGATACCGAGGAAGGACGTAATCATTGATGGTATGTCAAAGAGTACCATCTTTTCGTCCATGGATTTGATGGATGGCTTCTATCAAATCCTAATGCGGGAACGGGATATACCCTATACCGCAGTTAGCACGCCTAGTGGCATGCTCTGGGAATGGCTAGTAATGCCACAAGGGCTCAGTAATGCCCCTGCCACGTTCAACAGGTGTGTATCACATCTGTTGAGGCCAGTACGAGAATTCGCGCCGAGTTATTTCGATGACGTATTCATCCATAGTCGAGCTATGGATGGAAAGTCGGACGTTGAGGTTCACAAGTACCACGTCCGACAAGTTCTTACAATCATGCGAAAGCATCAATTGTATGCAAACCTCAAGAAGTGTATATTTGCAGCAAGCGAAATACCACTTCTTGGGTGCATCGTTGGTAAGAACGGTGTACGTCCTGATCCCGAAAAGATCAAGGCGATCACCGACTGGCCCGTGCCGGTCGATGTCAAAGGTCTTCGAAAATTCCTTAGCTAGCGGCGTATTTGCATAAGTATTCACGCAATTACGCCGAGATGACTGTACACCTCTCTCGTTTGTTGAAAAAGAACGAGAGGTGGTTATGGAACGCTGAATGTCAACGCTCCTTTGATGGTATCAAGCAGAGCTTGATACAATCCCCAGTCCTAGCAATAGCCGATCAGGACAGGCCATTTCATGTGGTCTGTGATGCCAGCGATTTCGCAATCGGCTGTGCATTAATGCAGTACGACCTTGAAGGCGTTGAACGCGTCGTCTGCTATCAGTCGCGTCAGCTGCAACCAGCTGAGCGGAACTATCCAGTGCATGACAAGGAACTCCTTGCCATGAAGTATGCACTCGCGAAGTTCAGAGTCTATCTATTAGGAGATAGAACCTTCGTTGTTTACACTGACCATGCGTCCTTACGCACGGCAGTGAACAACCCGCACCTTTCACAACGAATGGCGCGGTGGTTGTCATTCTTTGCAGAATACAACTTTACGGTCGAGTACAAACCAGGACGACTTAATGTCGTCGCTGATGCACTCTCACGTCGTCCCGACTTTGAAACAGTCGCGAAACCCAACAGTGAGACAGTCACTGTTGCGGTTATGACGTCCTCAGTTCCATCTACACCGTTGTATGATGATGTGAGGCGGGCATACGCCCAAGATGGTGAGATAGTGAAGTTGTTGTCACATCTCTCCCAACCATCTCGAGAATCGTTGAAACGATTGTCGTCTGCGTATCGATCTGCATCAGATCGATACACTACTCGTAACGGTTTACTGTACTATACAGCCGTTTCTGGTGACACACCACGTGTTGTCATTCCAGATGATATTGATCTGCGTTTGCGGATCATGTTCGAGTATCACGATGCTCCTATAGGAGGACATCGTGGCCGAGAGAAAACATATCTCACGGTAAGTCGAGACTTTTACTGGCCCCGCCAGTATCAGTTTGTGCGAAAGTATGTTCGCGCATGCGAAGTCTGCCAACGAGTGAAGTCAAGTCCTTCACTGCGTGCACCTTTACAGCCTCTACCGGTTCCGGCTGAGTGCTGGGAATCCATCTCAATGGATTTCGTCTTCGGGTTACCCAAAGACGCACGCGGGAATACGGGTATTCTCGTATTTGTTGACAGATTCAGCAAAATGGTACACCTTGTGGCTGTACCAGAGACAATCACGGCAAGTGGCTGTGCTTGTGTCTTTATTGACACCATCTTCCGACTTCATGGGTTGCCCCGTGAACTCGTATCAGACAGAGATCCACGATTCACTGCTAATTTCTGGCGTTCCGTGTTCAAATCACTCGGAACGCGCTTGAAGATGTCGACATCTGATCATCCAGAGTCAGATGGTCAGACGGAACGTGCCAATCGTGTCCTTGAAGAGATACTTCGAGGATACGTACACTCCTTTAAGAGTTGGAGTGAGTTTTTGCCGATGGTAGAGTTTGCCATCAACAACTCGGTGCATGCGTCCACGACACATACACCGTTTTACGTGAATGGCTTGCGCCATCCGCGTGTACCCACCTTACTAGAGTGTAACTCTGGTTTAAGGGGGGAGGGACTCGCGCGAGCAAAAACCGATTTGGTTCACGCTCATCACGCTCTGACGAAGAGGTCATTGCGTTTGATGCCGATATCGATAACATCGATATCGAAGAAGATGATGCCAGTGAGAGTGCGAAAGCCCTCACTGAAGACAATGATGTCAGTGAGAGTGCGGAAGCCCTCACTGAAGAAAAGGTTGTTGTTGCTGCAGTGCGCTCACAGCACACTGAAGCTAACGAGTCATCAGATGAGTTCATACTGGCTCGTGAAACGGTAGTCCGTTTTGTGCAAGACTCCATCGCCGAAGCGGTGGATAAGCAAAAGCAAAACGCTGACAAGAATGGAAGGGCAAACACTCTTGAATTTAATAAAGGTGACTTAGTCCTACTGTCTACGGTTAATCTACCAAAACATGTAGTGACTAACTTGGGTAGCAGTAAACTACTACCCAAGTACATTGGCCCATTTCGTGTATTGCACCGCCTAGGCAATGCATACACGATCGAGTTACCACGTAAGATGCGAACGCATCCCACGTTTTACGTTGGTCGGCTTAAGCCGTACCATCAGTACGCTGCTTCTTCCGATGAAGAACGCCCTTGCGCTCAAGCATCTCGCAGAGAGCCTTGTGCTCCCGATGGTGGGCATCAACAAGGGTCTGAAGAGCAGTTATCTCAGCCCGAGACCGATCAACAATCCCACGAGCTACCCTTAGCTCGTCACGAAGAGATGTCAGAGATCTCTCGTTCTCAAGCTGAGCAAAGGCAAACTCAGCTCGATGCTTCGAGGCAGTGTCCACCATCTGGAGACGCCTATTCCGCTCATGCTCGAGATCGTCGCGTAACCCTTGCGTTACGCGATCAAAGAAGCCTCGGGAACACACCGATCCACATGATCGTGTGGAGAGCGTCTTTCCTCCTCCTCCACCTCCATTAGAGGACTCTCGCGGTGGCCAGCGCTATCTAGTTGAGCAGCTGTTGAACCACCGCGACGTGAACGGACGTCGGACGAGTTATCTCGTCCGGTGGCGCGGCTATCCCCCGTCCTGGGATTCTTGGGAGCCCCGCTCCCACTTGATGGTTGACGTACTGGGTCTGGTCGAGCAGTACGACGCGACACATCCTGTGCCGCAGAAGGACCGCCGGAGAAAGTCTTCCCGGCACGGTCGTAAAGGGATTTCAGGTTGTCAATCCCTTCGTACATCTCAGTAGAGACACGTACGCGCCACCACGGGCTGGTAAGGAGGTAAGCCTCCTTAGGTGCTCGTGCAGAGTTGTTCACACAACATGGGCACGAGTCTCCCCAAGAGAGGCAGGGTAATCCTTTCTCCCTTGACAGACGATGCAGCTTATAGCGTGCACCTGTCGGGGTTCGCTTTTCAAACTTATCACGAGCTTTGATAAGTTTGTCGTTCCAAGCGTCACGACCTACATCCTCGAGATTATGGATGTAGGCGTTCCACGCCTGAAGTAGTGAGGGACCATCACGTTTGTGATTCCCACTGTACCATCGATGTCTGAAGAAAGCATCGATGAAGAATTCATGTTCAGCGCGATAGTCTTTCGCGCTGGGGTCAAGGTGATGAATCCTTGACGAATCGAACAATCGTGTTCGATAGCGATCACTTATCGTCGCCGACAAGTGATCCATGACGGATTTTGGAGGCATCCATGCCTTCTTTTCTGGAGCGAGACGCAACACATTGCGGTCCCGCTCTTCCTGCGACGTGCCGACAGAAGTACTGGCACCTCGCTGTGAAGTGGTGTCCATTGGAGAAACGACACCACTATTAGCGCCCGAGTCTCGCGACCTCGAGCGCCTTCGCTTCGGCGATGGTTCATCTGATGAATCAGATGAACCAAAGATGCTGCGACGCAAAGCATCGTCCATGCCACGCTTGGCAGGCGGCTTGGATTCAATTGCCGTCGATACGGATCCGTCATCCGTATCAGGAGAGTACGAGACACCGAGCTCGTACTCTGTGAAGACACGAGTGTCTTCATGACCAGCGCCTGCATCACCAGGTGATACAGGCTGAGCCGATTCAGCAACCGATGGGACATCAGTTGCTGTAGTTTCTGCTTCGGCGTCCGCACAGAGACGTGCAGACGCGCTCTCGGCGGCCTTGCTCGCGCATCGCATGGGCTTGTTTACCATGCGATGAGATGTTGGAAAGTGGACGCGGACCAACAAGTGCAAACCCCGTCCCAAATGATTTGGGACGAGTATCCATTTAGTCAATCAGTCACTAAAGTGACTGATGGTTAAGGGGGGTGATGTAACGGGGTGAATCGTTACATAACAATTTATAAGAAATTGTTAATAGAATATAACTATAAGAGTTATATTCTCAGAATATTGTCATAAGGACAATATTCTGTAGCACTTCCAAGTAGTTCCTAATTGGTTGATATAGGCCATTATATCAACCAACGAAGACGCGCCACGACAGACGCACGCAATGAGTGGTGAGCAGATAACTGATTTACACATTTGTATTTAGACATAGTTAGATGAAGATAAATAGTGATTTATTGCAGACATTAACTATTATAAATACAGTTCTACTTTTTACTCTAACCGAGTACTCGCTTCTTCTTACCGTCTTCCTCTGCACGTACGAGTGTACGTGAAGTTACGAGGCACCGCCTTATTCTGTTATCAGAATAAGTAGCTTGTACTGTCACCAGTACAAGCTTCAGGGTGCCCCGTTACATCGCTCGCATGAGCAGCTGGTAACATCCATAGACTAAGTCAAGTGCATTGCACAATGTTCATCTTACCATATTGTTCCACAACATAATTTCTAGGAATAGGCGTCTGCGCCGGTATAGTGGCTGCATTAAGCTTAATATAAGCATGCACAGTATTCCACTTGCCATTTATCTTCTTGACACAAAATGTCGGTGTCGAGTGCGGAGATTTACTCTCACGAACCACTCCAGCCGTGTGCTGAGCACAAAAGAAATCGTCAATGACGTCACACTGTTCTTCAGGCAAAGGCCACTACCGTATTACGCAGTATTTAGCTCCTGAAACTAAGTCAATCTCATGACGTACACCTCTATCAGGTGGTATGGTAGATGTTGGATTGTGACACACCACATCTTGAGTTTCCTTCATTAAAGGATATAACGGATCCAAAGGATCTTTAAGTATCGAAGATCCACTTCGTGCACTAAGTGCCGCCTTTGTGTTTTCTAGGACAGAATCATCCATTAGTGAGGACGAGTTCAGCATAGCATCGGGTCTAATGACCACTACTGCGGATAAATCTCCTGCCTTTTAGGCCTGGCTAAACTCGCCGTCAGACATTTCGATCAACTCACACAGAGCATCCAAAGATGGAAGGGTTTTATGGGTAACATTGCCACCAACCTGACCAGTCACTCCGTTAACAAGCGTATATAGTGCATTACCTTTCTCAATCATTGACTGTATGGACGCCTGGCTCTTTACAGTTGCTACCTGGCGTCCAAGTCGTCTCTTGGAGACCTTACACCCCTAAGGGGTCGGGACCATACCGTCTCCTTTACTACTAATAATAATGGTGCGCTCTATACTAGACTTGATGTCTTGACCGACCTCCGGTGAAGTGCTACATAACTCGAACTATTCACCCAGTGGATTTCGACCTGCCACTCCACGTACATTATGTGGGCCTAGCCTTGAACTGAAAGGCGTTTCGCCAACAACGTCATTACCAACATTGAGTGTGGTGCCTACACGGCCGACCACACTCGGTATAACTTCACGTGCCACCTCACACACATCAAAAGGAATCACTTTCTTGATAATTTCTCCCTTGACCAACCATGCTTTCAGCAAGCGGAGGCTCGTCATCACAGCGAGTAACACTTAACGAAGCACGTTCCGTATCACCAATATTCTACGAGCTACTCTCGGAATCTGTGTTTACAACATTGGAGTTAGACAACCCAGACATTCCAATGTCCAGCACATTAACATCTTCGGTCAAAGGCTCGCGCCAGTAGTGCTTCTTTGCCTAGCGAAGGTTGGTTCATGACTCTCCAAAACTACGCTAGGAAAGTTGCGCGTGGCGCTTAAGGTCTTAGACCTCCAATCAATCCATGGTTCATGGCGTTCAAACCAAGCCGAACCAAGAATGCGATCGTATCTCGAGTCCAAATCAAGGACAAGACAGCGTTTAATGCTGTCAAAGTTGATAAAGTGTATACCTAAGTTCAATGAAACTTTAGGCACAGTTACGCGACTTCCAGTCTTTAAACGAACCGTGATAAAATAACCCTTATGCGCTGTAAGTGCCTCAGCATAACGCTAGAATCCTACAAGGGAACGACGTCGAGCATAATTGTAAGACGCTCCAGAGTCGATCAATATCGACCAAGGCCTCTCAAAGCTCTTAATTTTCGCCTTGGCGACTAACAAGCCAGACTTGTATCCACGCTCCATACCAATGAGTACGGGTTTCTTTGGGTCCAAGCCCTGTTTAATTTTACCTCCTAAAGGTGTAACAGAACCCAGTTCTTCCCCAGTAGGACTCCCCGCGCCTACTGCGTGTCGGCATTTCTCTGCGCCATACCAGACTTCTGGCTTGATGTTAAATATTGGCTTGAAGCCTGACGCTGTTTACGCAAAGGCCAACCAGGCTGCAAGTGTTTAGTGCTTCCGCACGTGAAACATCGTCGTACGACGCGTTGCTGCTTAGCAATTTGAAATTCAACTTCATCTTCAGCATGGCTGAGATCCATCGTTTTTGGCCAATTAAAGACCGGACCACTCGTGGAATTTGCTTTCGCCGAGCTAGGGTTGTACCCATTCCAGCCAAGCCTGGTCGACTTAAAGTTGTAATCAGCATTTAGAGAAATTCTCACGGCCTCTTCGAAAGTAAAGGGGTGAACCCGAAAAACCTCGATTCTGGCAATGCCAGTACGAAGACTTTCCATGAAGATAGTCACATGGACTGCCTCAGGCACAAAGTCAGACTGCATTGCACCCTGAGTGTTCTCAACTCTTGGACATAGTCCGATAATTCATTCTTACCCTGGCGGGTAGAAAGAAAGCGTGAGCCCACGCTTCGGTAAGCTTGGTTAGGTGGTGAGAACGCCTGTACCAATTGTGACTTGAGCGACTCCCATGTGGGAAACGATATGTCCACCGAAGTGCTACACGTCAAGGCCCAGTCTCTAGCTCTACCATTGAGCTTCGAGATAGCCAGCGAGACCTGTTGATGGTCAAGCGTGATCAGACCTGATCTCATGGCCATCTCGATCTCACGGATCCAGAGGATGAGGTTCTCACCCTCCTTACCGGGGTAATTCTTAACTTCTACTCTAAGTGGACGAGGCTTAGCTTCTTCGTCTGGTACAGACACGTAGCGTGTAGGCATAGCTGACGCTATTTGGTCTTGGACCTGCCCTAAAAGGGTTGCTTCATACTGCATGAAGCTTTCAACACGTGCATTTAGCGCTTCAGGGCATTGTGAAACAAGGAACTCCACGTACTCTGGACCCAAAGATTCGGCCATCTTATCAAATGCGACCTTTTGGGCGTCCGAGAGGGGACTGGGGGTTTCCATCCCTACAGAGGATCAGTCTTATACACTCAGGCGTAGATTGATTACAAGTGCTGTAGCGGAGCTATACACCTCCTTAATTCAGAGGAAGACTTAACGCTCAACGAGCAACTTAGTTTTAAAGAACTAGACTCAATTAGTCAACAAGCGTAAAGCTTCTGGTCCTTGTTCCAGAGGACCCAACGATTCAATATATCGATAGCACTTCGTGCTCAAGAGTAACTGGCTACCTCAAGGAGGTGTTGCTAACTCTTAATGATTAGTGATCGACGACTAAAGACGCCTCGCAAGGCACGTGTCTTTAAGATTAAAAGGGAAACTGAATTTTGTTTACATTTACACCTATGGAATATCTTAATCCTAATCGATACACCTATGTCCTAAATTAGTACAACTAAGATCTCTCCTATCTGGTGGCTGACACCAGTCAGCCCCTATAAACCGATAAGATATTCTACGTCTCTTTTGGTAAGAAATCATCCGTGTTGTCTAATACACAGGCTACCAAGTACCCAACTGCGTGTTATTCCTTAAAAATACATGTTCAAGAAGGCCGACTTCATCATGGGAGTACAATCGTGTTTTTGGTAAGTGTCATAGTAACAGGCATTGATAACGGACGTACAGTCAGTCGTTTATTGGTCTCGACAATTTAGGCAGTATGCAAAAAGCTTAGAGGTAGCAAGAATATGCGAACTAAGGACCTAACAATTATATTCACTTCGGATTTATCTCCTACCCAACACAGCTACATTAGAAGAGCGATTGTGCATTAAAGCAGGGAACGATGTTAGCTCACGGTGACAAATGCACAGTTTATAACACCATTATCTGCTGATTGTTATGGTCGGCGCAAATGTATCGAGAGGTAAAGCGATCGGGGAGAGCGTTATGCCATCAGCACCGACGAAAGCATGGCAGATTTGACATGCTAACATGTCTGGTAGACTTTCGCATCATCCAACTGCTTTGACAATCTACCACTTCTACTGCTTTGCAGCAAAAGCGTAAGACACTGCGCGAAATGTGCTGCAATTCAGGGTTGGTCCACTTGCTGCACCTGATCTGCGGTGTACCTTCTCTGCTGTCGTAAACAAAGCTGGCTGGTTGTCTCCTCACACTGACATTGTCAGGGCCATTCATTGTACGGAAAGCGGAACGGACTTACTGATTGCCCGCACAAGCGATGGACAGCGGTGGTTACGTCTCGTTCTCTTACCACACATATGCAGGTAGCTCCTTCAAACACACATTTTCAACCGAAGGTTGTTGCCGCACATGTTGAACTGGATCGACTGTGCTGTCTAAAGTGAACACAACAGCTGTAACACGTTCAATCCATCTTTGTTAGCAAATGAAAGCTAACGGACTCATCCCACGCGTCCATCAATCTCGTAAACCAGTTTACCTCCATTCTACTCGCACCAGACGCCTCGGTGTGCTAGCTGGAAGTGGAGTCCCCGCAATGCAGATTTACGCCGGTGTGCCGCTCGTGGTGACGGTACCGTCGTACACATCCGTGATGCCAAAGCAGTTTTCCGCGATATGAGCAGGCACAGTCATGTCAAATGCAGGCATTTTAGCCATACACGACTTGTCCAGACGTGCGAGGTCACCATTGCAGGAGACGAACGAGGCCAGCAGCTCCATAGCGCAACTCGTTTCGCTCTCGCCGAATGCGGTATCATCAAGTGTGACGTGGCCCGAGAAGTCGAATACAACGAGTTCTTTTTTGAAGGTTTCGAGCGCCTCGTAAATGTACTCACTGTACTTGTGATGAGCCTGTACGTCCAGCTTTCCACTCAACAGTAGCACGCTGGCTTCGCTGGAAACGACAGCAGCCTCGTTCCAAAAGTGGTCCTTTGAGTATGCGATCGGATTGGCTTCGTAATTGCCGAAGGTATATTCCTTACACACCGGCGACGGGTCTTTCGTGTATGCGCAATACAGGGGAATAGAGTCGTACATTCCCAGATACGAGATGCTCAGGTTTTTGTGCTGAGCTTCCAACTCGGCGTAGGTTGGCATAGGATTAGGCGACATTTCGGAGAAGATGTTCATTTGGTAGAACAAATTTGAAATCAGAGCATCATCTGCGATTCCTCCATCTTGAGTGATGATCGTGAAGAAATGCGTCAAGATCTCCACGTCGGAAGGCTCGCAGCGATTGAGTCTGTAAATCACCGGTGGAATCGCGGAACGCATGGGCGGACCCCTGGCAAGCCCGCCAAGTGTCCGCCGAAGGCCACTAGATGGTTCATCCTCAGTGAAGTTCCGAACCAAGGTAGCGCATGTCGAGTTGGGATCCTTGTCGAACTTCGACATCACGTCATGAAGCGTGGTGGGCAAGGTATCAGTTTTGAAGTGAGAACTGCACTCAGTGTATTCAGAACACAGCTCCAAAAGTGCTCGCTCACTTCATTGAACTCAACGTCCCCTTTACCCAATATGTCTTCTTGTCCAACGGTACCACAGAGGCCGCGGGACTGTCCAAGACGTACCCAGTCACACCCAATGGATTCATCTGCATCAGACGTTGGATCATCAATGTTGCAGTGAGGCTTCTACCATACATGATATTACTCGCGCCATTTGCGAGCATGGGGAGGAGCGTGGCAACATCCATAGCTGCGCTTGTGACCGAGAACGAAGCGAGATCTCCATACTTGTTCTGCAGTTCCCGAGCACAAGCAGCCACTTCCGTGAGATCGATGTCGGCGCCAGACGGGGGATCCACTCGTCATTGCTTGCGATGATACGCAGTCCAGTCGCGAACTGCGTCCCGTGCCGCGGAGGTCCATCGTAAGCACGTTAACTGATCCATTCAGGCGCTTGTGTAGCGTCACCATCGAAGCTTCGGCTAGTGTGTACAAGAACCTTCAGTTAGTTTCAAATCAGTCAGAGCATGACACGAAGATTCGCTTGCTTACCTTCACTGGAGGCTCCACTTGCGAACATCCACACGTTCGTTGCATGGTCTGCGTAGGCTCCCGTGGCAGGCAGCATCTTGACGAACACGTTGATTGTCGGGTACACATTCGGCAGGAGCTTACAGACATCAGTGTAACACAACGGGACCCCAACGGTCAAGCACTGGGCTCGGTATTCCTCTTGCCCTTCACCGGCAAAGGTGTAGGCTGAGCAGGCGTGCCATCCGTTCAGCGGCAGCTCCGATGAGGTATTATAAACTGCCGAAGTTTGTCCAATCAAGCCAGCTGCGACAATGCTGAGCGCGTGATGGAGATGCATCTTCACTGGTGCTGATGTTGTCGAGGTCCACGAAATCGAGAAATGGTTCTTGTGTTCGCACGCCAAAAGCAATACCGTCGAACTGCACCGTAGCTCACGAGGCCATCGAGCGCCTGATCGAGAAAACGTCTCATCGCGGAACGATGGGACACGGCCGCGTGATGCACCCTGCTTCATCCACAAAAGCCACCATCGACAGGAAAAGTGCACGCAAAGCCGGGCGTGCTGATGTAGCTTCGTGGGCTTGTGTGTAACGGGGTGAACCGCTACATAACAATTTATAAGAATTTGCTAATAGAATATAACTATAAGAGTTATATTCTCAGAATATTGTCATAAGGACAAATATTCTGTAGCACTTACGAGTAGTTCCTAATTGGTTGATATAGGCCATTATATCAACCAACGAAGACACGCCACGACAGACACACGCAATGAGTGGTGAGCAGATAGTTGATATGCACATTTGTATTTAGACATAGTTAGATGAAGATAAATAGTGATTTATTGCAGACATTAACTATTATAAATACAGTTCTACTTTTTACTTTAAACTAAGTACTCGCTTCTTCTTACCGGCTTCCTCTGCACGTACAAGTGTACGTGAAGTTCCGAGGCACCGCCTTATTCTGTCATTAGAATAAGTAGCTTGTACTGTCACCAGTACAAGCTTCAGGGTGCCCCGTTACACCTGGTAGCACTTCGTAGTCCGTCCAAGGACCACGTTCACATCTAACATGAATATGTTGGATGATGAAGATGACCAAAGCTTTCACGCTACGCGTGACGGCCACTCCCATTTGAGCGATGTCGAATGGGATGCGGCTGAACGAATGGGTTCAACCATGGGCATCCATGCTGTTAGCGTCATGCTAGAGGCTCTCAATAGAGATGCCCAACATGCTACTATCGCCAAGTTCATTCAAAATGAACTTGACGCAGAACGCGAGAAAGTAGCCTTGCTCCACCAACAGGGTTCTAAACAAGCAGAGTTGTTGAGAGAACAAGGTGCTCAACAGTTTGAACTGTTGAGACAGCAGCAGGCTGCTGCTGGCGGGTCTATGCACTCGCGTCGACCCGAGACTTTGAAGATTGACATCTCCCAAGTATAGGGGGTCAAAGAAGACTCCCTCTCTTGAGATGGTTCGTCGAATTGATGACGCCATAAGGGCGCGTCGCATCAACGACGGGGATATGAAAGCTGCATTTGCCCAATCGAATTTGGCAGGACGTGCCAAGACTTGGGCACTGGGGCTCAAGTTGCACGACCCATATGCGTTTGGGTCGTTGGAAGTCTTCAAGTCGCGGCTCAGACAAACGTTTGAACCGCCTAGAGCTGAGTTCAGAGCTCGAACCGAACTCTTGAAGCTCAAACAGGGTAAGCGTGATGTGCACGCTTACGCACAACATATACGACATCTCACGAGTTGTATAAGTCTCCAATCCGGTGGATGAACACACGTTGGTTTCGGTGTTCATGCAGGGTCTTGCGGATGGTCCCGTCAAGACTCACCTGTTCCGGCTTGAACTACAGATTCACTAGAACAAATTTCCATTGCCCAGTAGAGTAGGAAGACTCTTTGCAGTTCTGAGACAGGCCTTCGCGCCAAGCTCGAAGACATCATATCGAATCAACCGAGACGATATGACAACGGAGGTCCAGAGCCGATGGAACCCTGTATATGTAGAGAGTGAGAAGGCTCGCTCTACAGGCTACAAGAAGTTGCAGAGATGCAACAGATGTCAAAAGACAGGACACTACGCTTACGAGTGAGTGCCCCTCGTCCAGTGTCTCGCGACACTGGGCGTAGTGACCGTCCACCCATGAGAAAGGGGCAGGGACGAGGGTCCGCAGTTGGTGCAAAGACGCAACAACGGGATGGACCGTCAAAAAACGGACAGGATCAGTAGGTGCGGAGCACCCTACTGATCCAGCAACGTCAAGAGAATTTGTAGGCCTCTTGATGAAGGTTGCTCCCAACACACAGACGTTGTGCGTTGCTGCTCTAGGTAATGAGATCTCACTCATCACCTTGAAACTCGAAGTGACGAAATAAGTTGTCCCTTCGAGCTCTAGTCGATTGTGGGGCGTCCAACAATTTTGTGCGACGCCAATCGCTAGAAGATGGTCACTTTAAATTCAGTGAATGTGACACACCTCCTACGAGGATGACGGTACGTCTTGCGACAGGCGCATCCGTAACCAGTCATGAAGCGTATAGTGAAGATCCACTATACGCCAGAAGATACCCAATACGACGATGACTTTATCGTATTGGATTTGGATGACAAATTTGATGTCATCCTGGAATACCGTGGCTCAGAAGGTACGAACCACGGGTAAACTGGCAACATCGGACAGTAACGATGCCTGCCGCTTGTTCATCAGATGGCCATCTGATGAACGTTTTGGAGCGTCCACAAGCGTGTGGATGTACTACGAGTGAGTGCGATGGCCTCACTTGTGGTACGGTCGTTAGTACGACTGCACAAAACCTTAGTGTACCAAACGGTTACACTTCGGAGCAAAGTTCCGGCGGCTGTGAGGAAACACAGGCTGCGCCGAAGGTCCACCACTCGAATAAGTCGGGTGGACTGGGACAAAGATGTATCCCTAGAGGGGAACATCTAGAAGAGAAACAATCGATCGCTCAGGTTAAGCGAAACGATAATCCTAGATCGACTGGAGAGTCTTTCGTAGAGGATCTCGCTGTGGTTGCGCAACCCCAGCTAGAGGAAGTAAAGGGAATAAGTCCCAAGATTACAAATACGGCGGAAATAAGTTCCCCGAAACCCGCGGGAATAAGTCCTCGGGAAGACGAAGGAATAAGTCCTTCGAAGCCTGAGGGAATAAGTCCCCAGGAAATGACAGAGACATTGAATGTCATAGTCAATAACGGATCATGTGTAGGCGCTTATACACTTGATCTGATTGCGCCTCCGAAGTTAACTTCGGAGATCACTCAGTTGCCAACGCTCGAACATAAAGGTTCTTGCGTGATCTGCGTAGTGGCAAAGTCAAGCAGATCTGCATACTCGTCGCTGACGACGAGTATGTAACCGACATAAGGTCAGCAACAGTGTTTACTGAGAACGAGAGAGTTCTCAGTAGTTCATCTATGGACGAGAGTGTCCTAGATGAAAAGACACGAATTGAGCGATATGAGTCCCAATCATGGGAATCGCTCAAGGAAAATCCTCTCTATGAGGATTTGGTTGAATTCAAGGATGTATTCCTGAAACTGTTCCGTGCGAATTACCGAAGGATAAAGGTATTCGACACGAAGTCGAGCTTAAACCAGGCTCGAAGTACTGTGTCATGAAGCAGTGGCCACTGCCTCGTGAACAGTACTTGCGATCGACAAGTTCTTTGCCGATCGTTTAGCAGCGGGCCATGTGAGGGAATCAACTTCCCCACATAGCTCTCCGACCTTCTGTGTGCGAAAAGCAACAGGAGGGTGGCGGATAGTGCACGCGTTTAACAAATTGAACGCTGCAACGGTACCGGCTCAGACGCCGATACCGAGGAAGGACGTAATCATTGATGGTATGTCAAAGAGTACCATCTTTTCGTCCATGGATTTGATGGATGGCTTCTATCAAATCCTAATGCGGGAACGGGATATACCCTATACCGCAGTTAGCACGCCTAGTGGCATGCTCTGGGAATGGCTAGTAATGCCACAAGGGCTCAGTAATGCCCCTGCCACGTTCAACAGGTGTGTATCACATCTGTTGAGGCCAGTACGAGAATTCGCGCCGAGTTATTTCGATGACGTATTCATCCATAGTCGAGCTATGGATGGAAAGTCGGACGTTGAGGTTCACAAGTACCACGTCCGACAAGTTCTTACAATCATGCGAAAGCATCAATTGTATGCAAACCTCAAGAAGTGTATATTTGCAGCAAGCGAAATACCACTTCTTGGGTGCATCGTTGGTAAGAACGGTGTACGTCCTGATCCCGAAAAGATCAAGGCGATCACCGACTGGCCCGTGCCGGTCGATGTCAAAGGTCTTCGAAAATTCCTTAGCTAGCGGCGTATTTGCATAAGTATTCACGCAATTACGCCGAGATGACTGTACACCTCTCTCGTTTGTTGAAAAAGAACGAGAGGTGGTTATGGAACGCTGAATGTCAACGCTCCTTTGAGGGTATCAAGCAGAGCTTGATACAATCCCCAGTCCTAGCAATAGCCGATCAGGACAGGCCATTTCATGTGGTCTGTGATGCCAGCGATTTCGCAATCGGCTGTGCATTAATGCAGTACGACCTTGAAGGCGTTGAACGCGTCGTCTGCTATCAGTCGCGTCAGCTGCAACCAGCTGAGCGGAACTATCCAGTGCATGACAAGGAACTCCTTGCCATGAAGTATGCACTCGCGAAGTTCAGAGTCTATCTATTAGGAGATAGACCCTTCGTTGTTTACACTGACCATGCGTCCTTACGCACGGCAGTGAACAACCCGCACCTTTCACAACGAATGGCGCGGTGGTTGTCATTCTTTGCAGAATACAACTTTACGGTCGAGTACAAACCAGACGACTTAATGTCGTCGCTGATGCACTCCTCACGTCGTCCCGACTTTGAAACAGTCGCGAAACCCAACAGTGAGACAGTCACTGTTGCGGTTATGACGTCCTCAGTTCCATCTACAACGTTGTATGATGATGTGAGGCGGGCATACGCCCAAGATGGTGAGATAGTGAAGTTGTTGTCACATCTCTCCCAACCATCTCGAGAATCGTTGAAACGATTGTCGTTCTGCGTATCGATCCGCATCAGATCGATACACTACTCGTAACGGTTTACTGTACTATACAGCCGTTTCTGGTGACACACCACGTGTTGTCATTCCAGATGATATTGATCTGCGTTTGCGGATCATGTTCGAGTATCACGATGCTCCTATAGGAGGACATCGTGGCCGAGAGAAAACATATCTCACGGTAAGTCGAGACTTTTACTGGCCCCGCCAGTATCAGTTTGTGCGAAAGTATGTTCGCGCATGCGAAGTCTGCCAACGAGTGAAGTCAAGTCCTTCACTGCGTGCACCTTTACAGCCTCTACCGGTTCCGGCTGAGTGCTGGGAATCCATCTCAATGGATTTCGTCTTCGGGTTACCCAAAGACGCACGCGGGAATACGGGTATTCTCGTATTTGTTGACAGATTCAGCAAAATGGTACACCTTGTGGCTGTACCAGAGACAATCACGGCAAGTGGCTGTGCTTGTGTCTTTATTGACACCATCTTCCGACTTCATGGGTTGCCCCGTGAACTCGTATCAGACAGAGATCCACGATTCACTGTTAATTTCTGGCGTTCCGTGTTCAAATCACTCGGAACGCGCTTGAAGATGTCGACATCTGATCATCCAGAGTCAGATGGTCAGACGGAACGTGCCAATCGTGTCCTTGAAGAGATACTTCGAGGATACGTACACTCCTTTAAGAGTTGGAGTGAGTTTTTGCCGATGGTAGAGTTTGCCATCAACAACTCGGTGCATGCGTCCACGACACATACACCGTTTTACGTGAATGGCTTGCGCCATCCGCGTGTACCCACCTTACTAGAGTGTAACTCTGGTTTAAGGGGGGAGGGACTCGCGCGAGCAAAAACCGATTTGGTTCACGCTCATCACGCTCTGACGAAGAGGTCATTGCGTTTGATGCCGATATCGATAACATCGATATCGAAGAAGATGATGCCAGTGAGAGTGCGAAAGCCCTCACTGAAGACAATGATGTCAGTGAGAGTGCGGAAGCCCTCACTGAAGAAAAGGTTGTTGTTGCTGCAGTGCGCTCACAGCACACTGAAGCTAACGAGTCATCAGATGAGTTCATACTGGCTCGTGAAACGGTAGTCCGTTTTGTGCAAGACTCCATCGCCGAAGCGGTGGATAAGCAAAAGCAAAACGCTGACAAGAATGGAAGGGCAAACACTCTTGAATTTAATAAAGGTGACTTAGTCCTACTGTCTACGGTTAATCTACCAAAACATGTAGTGACTAACTTGGGTAGCAGTAAACTACTACCCAAGTACATTGGCCCATTTCGTGTATTGCACCGCCTAGGCAATGCATACACGATCGAGTTACCACGTAAGATGCGAACGCATCCCACGTTTTACGTTGGTCGGCTTAAGCCGTACCATCAGTACGCTGCTTCTTCCGATGAAGAACGCCCTTGCGCTCAAGCATCTCGCAGAGAGCCTTGTGCTCCCGATGGTGGGCATCAACAAGGGTCTGAAGAGCAGTTATCTCAGCCCGAGACCGATCAACAATCCCACGAGCTACCCTTAGCTCGTCACGAAGAGATGTCAGAGATCTCTCGTTCTCAAGCTGAGCAAAGGCAAACTCAGCTCGATGCTTCGAGGCAGTGTCCACCATCTGGAGACGCCTATTCCGCTCATGCTCGAGATCGTCGCGTAACCCTTGCGTTACGCGATCAAAGAAGCTCTCGGGAACACACCGATCCACATGATCGTGTGGAGAGCGTCTTTCCTCCTCCCCTCCACCTCCATTAGAGGACTCTCGCGGTGGCCAGCGCTATCTAGTTGAGCAGCTGTTGAACCACCGCGACGTGAACGGACGTCGGACGAGTTACCTCGTCCGGTGGCGCGGCTATCCCCCGTCCTGGGATTCTTGGGAGCCCCGCTCCCACTGATGGTTGACGTACTGGGTCTGGTCGAGCAGTACGACGCGACACATCCTGTGCCGCAGAAGGACCGCCGGAGAAAGTCTTCCCGGCACGGTCGTAAAGGGATTTCAGGTTGTCAATCCCTTCGTACATCTCAGTAGAGACACGTACGCGCCACCACGGGCTGGTAAGGAGGTAAGCCTCCTTAGGTGCTCGTGCAGAGTTGTTCACACAACATGGGCACGAGTCTCCCCAAGAGAGGCAGGGTAATCCTTTCTCCTTGACAGACGATGCAGCTTATAGCGTGCACCTGTCGGGGTTCGCTTTTCAAACTTATCACGAGCTTTGATAAGTTTGTCGTTCCAAGCGTCACGACCTACATCCTCGAGATTATGGATGTAGGCGTTCCACGCCTGAAGTAGTGAGGGACCATCACGTTTGTGATTCCCACTGTACCATCGATGTCTGAAGAAAGCATCGATGAAGAATTCCATGTTCAGCGCGATAGTCTTTCGCGCTGGGGTCAAGGTGATGAATCTCTGACGAATCGAACAATCGTGTTCGATAACGATCACTTGTCGTCGCCGACAAGTGATCCATGACAGATTTAGGAGGCATCCATGCCTTTTTTCTGGAGCGAGACGCAACACATTGCGGTCCCGCTCTTCCTGCGACGTGCCGACAGAAGTACTGGCACCTCGCTGTGAAGTGGTGTCCATTGGAGAAACGACACCACTATTAGCGCCCGAGTCTCGCGACCTCGAGCGCCTTCGCTTCGGCGATGGTTCATCTGACTCATCAGATGAACCAAAGATGCTGCGACGCAAAGCATCGTCCATGCCACGCTTGGCAGGCGGCTTGGATTCAATTGCCGTCGATACGGATCCGTCATCCGTATCAGGAGAGTACGAGACACCGAGCTCGTACTCTGTGAAGACACGAGTGTCTTCATGACCAGCGCCTGCATCACCAGGTGATACAGGCTGAGTCGATTCAGCAACCGATGGGACATCAGTTGCTGTAGTTTTCTGCTTCGGCGTCCGCACAGAGACGTGCAGACGCGCTCTCGGCGGCCTTGCTCGCGCATCGCATGGGCTTGTTTACCATGCGATGAGATGTTGGAAAGTGGACGCGGACCAACAAGTGCAAACCCCGTCCCAAATGATTTGGGACGAGTATCCATTTAGTCAATCAGTCACTAAAGTGACTGATGGTTAAGGGGGGTGATGTAACGGGGTGAATCGTTACATAACAATTTATAAGAAATTGTTAATAGAATATAACTATAAGAGTTATATTCTCAGAATATTGTCATAAGGACAATATTCTGTAGCACTTCCAAGTAGTTCTAATTGGTTGATATAGGCCATTATATCAACCAACGAAGACGCGCCACGACAGACGCACGCAATGAGTGGTGAGCAGATAACTGATTTACACATTTGTATTTAGACATAGTTAGATGAAGATAAATAGTGATTTATTGCAGACATTAACTATTATAAATACAGTTCTACTTTTTACTCTAACCGACCATCCGTTGCACGACTATGGACAAAAATGTCGTCACAGTACGTTTGTGCGTAACCTCGATGAGGTTTGGACAGTTGCGCCACCAGACGGATAAAAGTAGCCGGGCATCAGACAGCTCTTTTGGCATAACAAGCCACTATGAAAGCATACCGCCGGAGTACTCACCGCTGCGAGCGGAATATCACTCGCTCGCATGAGCAGCTGGTAACATCCATAGACTAAGTCAAGTGCATTGCACAATGTTCATCTTACCATATTGTTCCACAACATAATTTCTAGGAATAGGCGTCTGAACCGGTATAGCGGCTGCATGTAGCTTAATATAAGCATGCACAGTATTCCACTTGCCATTTATCTTCTTGACACAAAATATCGGTGTCGAGTGCGGAGATTTACTCTCACGAACCACTCCAGCCGTGTGCTGAGCACAAAAGAAATCGTCAATGACGTCACACTGTTCTTCAGGCAAAGGCCACTACCGTATTACGCAGTATTTAGCTCCTGAAACTAAGTCAATCTCATGACGTACACCTCTATCAGGTGGTATGGTAGATGTTGGATTGTGACACACCACATCTTGAGTTTCCTTCATTAAAGGATATAACGGATCCAAAGGATCTTTAAGTATCGAAGATCCACTTCGTGCACTAAGTGCCGCCTTTGTGTTTTCTAGGACAGAATCATCCATTAGTGAGGACGAGTTCAGCATAGCATCGGGTCTAATGACCACTACTGCGGATAAATCTCCTGCCTTTTAGGCCTGGCTAAACTCGCCGTCAGACATTTCGATCAACTCACACAGAGCATCCAAAGATGGAAGGGTTTTATGGGTAACATTGCCACCAACCTGACCAGTCACTCCGTTAACAAGCGTATATAGTGCATTACCTTTCTCAATCATTGACTGTATGGACGCCTGGCTCTTTACAGTTGCTACCTGGCGTCCAAGTCGTCTCTTGGAGACCTTACACCCCTAAGGGGTCGGGACCATACCGTCTCCTTTACTACTAATAATAATGGTGCGCTCTATACTAGACTTGATGTCTTGACCGACCTCCGGTGAAGTGCTACATAACTCGAACTATTCACCCAGTGGATTTCGACCTGCCACTCCACGTACATTATGTGGGCCTAGCCTTGAACTGAAAGGCGTTTCGCCAACAATGTCATTACCAACATTGGGTGTGGTGCCTACACGGCCGACCACACTCGGTATAACTTCACGTGCCACCTCACACACATCAAAAGGAATCACTTTCTTGATAATTTCTCCCTTGACCAACCATGCTTTCAGCAAGCGGAGGCTCGTCATCACAGCGAGTAACACTTAACGAAGCACGTTCCGTATCACCAATATTCTACGAGCTACTCTCGGAATCTGTGTTTACAACATTGGAGTTAGACAACCCAGACATTCCAATGTCCAGCACATTAACATCTTCGGTCAAAGGCTCGCGCCAGTAGTGCTTCTTTTGCCTAGCGAAGGTTGGTTCATGACTCTCCAAAACTACGCTAGGAAAGTTGCGCGTGGCGCTTAAGGTCTTAGACCTCCAATCAATCCATGGCCCTTGGCGTTCAAACCAAGCCGAACCAAGGATGCGATCGTATCTCGAGTCCAAATCAAGGACAAGACAGCGTTTAATGCTGTCAAAGTTGATAAAGTGTATACCTAAGTTCAATGAAACTTTAGGCACAGTTACGCGACTTCCAGTCTTTAAACGAACCGTGATAAAATAACCCTTATGCGCTGTAAGCGCCTCAGCATAACGCTAGAATCCTACAAGGGAACGACGTCGAGCATAATTGTAAGACGCTCCAGAGTCGATCAATATCGACCAAGGCCTCTCAAAGCTCTTAATTTTCGCCTTGGCGACTAACAAGCCAGACTTGTATCCACGCTCCATACCAATGAGTACGGGTTTCTTTGGGTCCAAGCCCTGTTTAATTTTACCTCCTAAAGGTGTAACAGAACCCAGTTCTTCCCCAGTAGGACTCCCCCGCGCCTACTGCGTGTCGGCATTTCTCTGCGCCATACCAGACTTCTGGCTTGATGTTAAATATTGGCTTGAAGCCTGACGCTGTTTACGCAAAGGCCAACCAGGCTGCAAGTGTTTAGTGCTTCCGCACGTGAAACATCGTCGTACGACGCGTTGCTGCTTAGCAATTTGAAATTCAACTTCATCTTCAGCATGGCTGAGATCCATCGTTTTTGGCCAATTAAAGACCGGACCACTCGTGGAATTTGCTTTTGCCGAGCTAGGGTTGTACCCATTCCAGCCAAGCCTGGTCGACTTAAAGTTGTAATCAGCATTTAGAGAAATTCTCACGGCCTCTTCGAAAGTAAAGGGGGTGAACCCGAAAAACCTCGATTCTGGCAATGCCAGTACGAAGACTTTCCATGAAGATAGTCACATGGACTGCCTCAGGCACAAAGTCAGACTGCATTGCACCCTGAGTGTTCTCAACTCTTGGACATAGTCCGATAATTCATTCTTACCCTGGCGGGTAGAAAGAAAGCGTGAGCCCACGCTTCGGTAAGCTTGGTTAGGTGGTGAGAACGCCTGTACCAATTGTGACTTGAGCGACTCCCATGTGGGAAACGATATGTCCACCGAAGTGCTACACGTCAAGGCCCAGTCTCTAGCTCTACCATTGAGCTTCGAGATAGCCAGCGAGACCTGTTGATGGTCAAGCGTGATCAGACCTGATCTCATGGCCATCTCGATCTCACGGATCCAGAGGATGAGGTTCTCACCCTCCTTACCGGGGTAATTCTTAACTTCTACTCTAAGTGGACGAGGCTTAGCTTCTTCGTCTGGTACAGACACGTAGCGTGTAGGCATAGCTGACGCTATTTGGTCTTGGACCTGCCCTAAAAGGGTTGCTTCATACTGCATGAAGCTTTCAACACGTGCATTTAGCGCTTCAGGGCATTGTGAAACAAGGAACTCCACGTACTCTGGACCCAAAGATTCGGCCATCTTATCAAATGCGACCTTTTGGGCGTCCGAGAGGGGACTGGGGGTTTCCATCCCTACAGAGGATCAGTCTTATACACTCAGGCGTAGATTGATTACAAGTGCTGTAGCGGAGCTATACACCTCCTTAATTCAGAGGAAGACTTAACGCTCAACGAGCAACTTAGTTTTAAAGAACTAGACTCAATTAGTCAACAAGCGTAAAGCTTCTGGTCCTTGTTCCAGAGGACCCAACGATTCAATATATCGATAGCACTTCGTGCTCAAGAGTAACTGGCTACCTCAAGGAGGTGTTGCTAACTCTTAATGATTAGTGATCGACGACTAAAGACGCCTCGCAAGGCACGTGTCTTTAAGATTAAAAGGGAAACTGAATTTTGTTTACATTTACACCTATGGAATATCTTAATCCTAATCGATACACTTATGTCCTAAATTAGTACAACTAAGATCTCTCCTATCTGGTGGCTGACACCAGTCAGCCCCTATAAACCGATAAGATATTCTACGTCTCTTTTGGTAAGAAATCATCCGTGTTGTCTAATACACAGGCTACCAAGTACCCAACTGCGTGTTATTCCTTAAAAATACATGTTCAAGAAGGCCGACTTCATCACGGGAGTACAATCGTGTTTTTGGTAAGTGTCATAGTAACAGGCATTGATAACGGACGTACAGTCAGTCGTTTATTGGTCTCGACAATTTAGGCAGTATGCAAAAAGCTTAGAGGTAGCAAGAATATGCGAACTAAGGACCTAACAATTATATTCACTTCGGATTTATCTCCTACCCAACACAGCTACATTAGAAGAGCGATTGTGCATTAAAGCAGGGAACGATGTTAGCTCACGGTGACAAATGCACAGTTTATAACACCATTATCTGCTGATTGTTATGGTCGGCGCAAATGTATCGAGAGGTAAAGCGATCGGGGAGAGCGTTATGCCATCAGCACCGACGAAAGCATGGCAGATTTGACATGCGAACATGTCTGGTAGACTTTCGCATCATCCAACTGCTTTGACAATCTACCACTTCTACTGCTTTGCAGCAAAAGCGTAAGACACTGCGCGAAATGTGCTGCAATTCAGGGTTGGTCCACTTGCTGCACCTGATCTGCGGTGTACCTTCTCTGCTGTCGTAAACAAAGCTGGCTGGTTGTCTCCTCACACTGACATTGTCAGGGCCATTCATTGTACGGAAAGCGGAACGGACTTACTGATTGCCCGCACAAGCGATGGACAGCGGTGGTTACGTCTCGTTCTCTTACCACACATATGCAGGTAGCTCCTTCAAACACACATTTTCAACCGAAGGTTGTTGCCGCACATGTTGAACTGGATCGACTGTGCTGTCTAAAGTGAACACAACAGCTGTAACACGTTCAATCCATCTTTGTTAGCAAATGAAAGCTAACGGACTCATCCCACGCGTCCATCAATCTCGTAAACCAGTTTACCTCCATTCTACTCGCACCAGACGCCTCGGTGTGCTAGCTGGAAGTGGAGTCCCCGCAATGCAGATTTACGCCGGTGTGCCGCTCGTGGTGACGGTACCGTCGTACACATCCGTGATGCCAAAGCAGTTTTCCGCGATATGAGCAGGCACAGTCATGTCAAATGCAGGCATTTTAGCCATACACGACTTGTCCAGACGTGCGAGGTCACCATTGCAGGAGACGAACGAGGCCAGCAGCTCCATAGCGCAACTCGTTTCGCTCTCGCCGAATGCGGTATCATCAAGTGTGACGTGGCCCGAGAAGTCGAATACAACGAGTTCTTTTTTGGAGGTTTCGAGCGCCTCGTAAATGTACTCACTGTACTTGTGATGAGCCTGTACGTCCAGCTTTCCACTCAGCAGTAGCACGCTGGCTTCGCTGGAAACGACAGCAGCCTCGTTCCAAAAGTGGTCCTTTGAGTATGCGATCGGATTGGCTTCGTAATTGCCGAAGGTATATTCCTTACACACCGGCGACGGGTCTTTCGTGTATGCGCAATACAGGGGAATAGAGTCGTACATTCCCAGATACGAGATGCTCAGGTTTTTGTGCTGAGCTTCCAACTCGGCGTAGGTTGGCATAGGATTAGGCGACATTTCGGAGAAGATGTTCATTTGGTAGAACAAATTTGAAATCAGAGCATCATCTGCGATTCCTCCATCTTGAGTGATGATCGTGAAGAAATGCGTCAAGATCTCCACGTCTGAAGGCTCGCAGCGATTGAGTCTGTAAATCGCCGGTGGAATCGCGGAACGCATGGGCGGACCCCTTGCAAGCCCGCCAAGTGTCCGCCGAAGGCCACTGGATGGTTCATCCTCAGTAAAGTTCCGAACCAAGGTAGCGCATGTCGAGTTGGGATCCTTGTCGAACTTCGACATCACGTCACGAAGCGTGGCAGGCAAGGTAGCAGTTTTGAAGTGAGAGCTGCACTCAGTGTATTCAGAACACAGCTCCAAAAAGTGCTCGCTCACTTCATTGAACTCAACGTCCCCCTTTACCCAATATGTCTTCTTGTCCAACGGTACCACAGAGGCCGCGGGGCTGTCCAAGACGTACCCAGTCACCCCCGATGGATTCATCTGCATCAGACGTTGGATCATCAAAGTTGCGATGTGGCTACTACCGTACATGATATTACTCGCGCCATGTGCGAGCTTGGGGAGGAGCGTGAAAACATCCATAGCTGCGCTTGTGACCGAGAACGAAGCGAGATCTCCATACTTGTTCTGCAGTTCCCGAGCACAAGCGGCAACTTCCGTGAGATCGATGTTGGCGCCAGACGGGGATCCACTCGTCATGGCTTGCGATGATACGCAGTCCAGTCGCGAACTGCGTCCCGTGCCGCGGAGGTCCATCGTAAGCATGTTAACTGATCCATTCAGGCGCTTGTGTAGCGTCACCATCGAAGCTTCGGCTAGTGTGTACAAGAACCTTCAGTTAGTACAACACGAAGATTCGCTTACTTACCTTCGTTGGAGGCTCCACTTGCGAACATCCACACGTTCGTTGCATGGTCTGCGTTGGCTCCCGTGGCAGGCAGCATCTTGACGAACACGTTGATTGTCGGGTACACATTCGGCAGGAGCTTACAGACATCAGTGTAACACAACGGGACCCCAACGGTCAAGCACTGGGCTCGGTATTCCTCTTGCCCTTCACCGGCAAAGGTGTAGGCTGAGCAGGCGTGCCATCCGTTCAGCGGCAGCTCCGATGAGGTATTATAAACTGCCGAAGTTTGTCCAATCAAGCCGGCTGCGACAATGCTGAGCGCGTGATGGAGATGCATCTACACTGGTGCTGATGTTGTCGAGGTCCACGAAATCGAGAAATGGTTCTTGTGTTCGCACGCCAAAAGCAATACCGTCGAACTGCACCGTAGCTCACGAGGCCATCGAGCGCCTGATCGAGAAAACGTCTCATCGCGGAACGATGGGACACGGCCGCGTGATGCACCCTGCTTCATCCACAAAAGCCACCATCGACAGGAAAAGTGCACGCAAAGCCGGGCGTGCTGATGTAGCTTCGTGGGCTTGTGTGTAACGGGGTGAACCGCTACATAACAATTTATAAGAATTTGCTAATAGAATATAACTATAAGAGTTATATTCTCAGAATATTGTCATAAGGACAAATATTCTGTAGCACTTACGAGTAGTTCCTAATTGGTTGATATAGGCCATTATATCAACCAACGAAGACACGCCACGACAGACACACGCAATGAGTGGTGAGCAGATAGTTGATATGCACATTTGTATTCAGACATAGTTAGATGAAGATAAACAGTGATTTATTGCAGACATTAACTATTATAAATACAGTTCTACTTTTTACTTTAAACTAAGTACTCGCTTCTTCTTACCGGCTTCCTCTGCACGTACAAGTGTACGTGAAGTTCCGAGGCACCGCCTTATTCTGTCATTAGAATAAGTAGCTTGTACTGTCACCAGTACAAGCTTCAGGGTGCCCCGTTACACCTGGTAGCACTTCGTAGTCCGTCCAAGGACCACGTTCACATCTAACATGAATATGTTGGATGATGAAGATGACCAAAGCTTTCACGCTACGCGTGACGGCCACTCCCATTTGAGCGATGTCGAATGGGATGCGGCTGAACGGATGGGTTTAACCATGGGCATCCATGCTGTTAGCGTCATGCTAGAGGCTCTCAATAGAGATGCCCAACATGCTACTATCGCCAAGTTCATTCAAAATGAACTTGACGCAGAACGCGAGAAAGTAGCCTTGCTCCACCAACAAGGTTCTAAACAAGCAGAGTTGTTGAGAGAACAAGGTGCTCAACAGTTTGAACTGTTGAGACAGCAGCAGGCTGCTGCTGGCGGGTCTATGCACTCGCGTCGACCCGAGACTTTGAAGATTGACATCTCCAAGTATAGGGGGGGTCAAAGAAGACTCCCTTTTGAGATGGTTCGTCGAATTGGATGACGCCATAAGGGCGCGTCGCATCAACGACGGGGATATGAAAGTAGCATTTGCCCAATCGAATTTGGCAGGACGTGCCAAGACTTGGGCACTGGGGCTCAAGTCGCACGACCCATATGCGTTTGGGTCGTTGGAAGTCTTCAAGTCGCGGCTCAGACAAACGTTTGAACCGCCTAGAGCTGAGTTCAGAGCTCGAACCGAACTCTTGAAGCTCAAACAGGGTAAGCGTGATGTGCACGCTTACGCACAACATATACGACATCTCACGAGTTGTATAAGTTCCAATCCGGTGGATGAACACACGCTGGTTTCGGTGTTCATGCAGGGTCTTGCGGATGGTCCCGTCAAGACTCACCTGTTCCGGCTTGAACTAGATTCACTAGAACAAGCCATTTCCATTGCGGAGCAGGAAGACTTCAGTATGAGACAGGCTCGCGCCAGCTCGACATCATATCGTCAACCGAGACGATATGACAGCGGAGGTCCAGAGCCGATGGAACTCTGTTATGTAGAGAGCGAGAAGGCTCGCTCTACAGACACAAGAAGTTGCATAAATGCAACAGATGTCAAAAGACAGGACACTACGCTTACGAGTGTAGTGCCCCTCGTCCAGTGTCTCGCAACACTGGGCGTAATGACCATGAGAAAGGGGCAGGGACGCGGGTCCGCTGTTGGTGCAAAGACGCAACAACGGGATGGACCGTCAAAAAACGGACAGGATCAGTAGGTGCGGAGCGCCCTACTGGTCCAGCAACTTCAAGAGAGTTTGTAGGCCTCTTGATGAAGGTTGCTCCCAACACACAAACGTTGTGCGTTGCTGCTCTAGGTAATGAGGTCTCACTCATTACCTTGAAACTCGAAGTGACAAATAAGTTGTCCCTTCGAGCTCTAGTCGATTGTGGGGCGTCCAACAATTTTGTACGACGCAAATCGCTAGAAGATGGTCACTTTAAGTTCAGTGAATGTGACACACCTCCTACGAGGATGACGGTATGTCTTGCGACAGGCGCATCCGTAACCGTCATGAAGCGTATAGTGAAGATCCACTATACGCTAGAAGATACCCAATATGACGATGAATTTATCGTATTGGATTTGGATGACAAATTTGATGTCATCCTTGGAATACCGTGGCTCAGAAGGTAGGAACCACGGGTTAACTCGCAACATCGAACAGTAACGATGCCTGCCGCTTGTTCATCAGATGGCCATCTGATGAACGTCTTGGAGCGTCCACAATCGTGTGGATGTACTACGAGTGAGTGCGATGGCCTCACTTGTGGTACGGTCGTTAGTAAGACTGCATAGAACCTTAGTGTAACGAACGGTTACACTTCGGAGCAAGATTCCGGCGGCTGTGAGTAAACACGGGCTGCGCCGAGTCCACCACTCGATTACGTCGAGTGTACCGGGACAAAGATGTATCCATAGCGGGGAACATCTAGAAGAGAAACCATCGATCGCTCAGGTTAAGCGAAACGATAATCCTAGATCGACTGGAGAGTCTTTCGTAGAGGATCTCGCTGTGGTTGCGCAACCCCAGCTAGAGGAAGTTAAGGGAATAAGTCCCGATATTACAAATACGGTGGAAATAAGTTCCCCGAAACCCGCGGGAATAAGTCCCCGGGAAGCCGAAGGAATAAGTCCTTCGAAGCCTGAGGGAATAAGTCCCCAGGAAATGACAGAGACACTGAATGTCCTAGTCAATGATGGATCAAGTGAAGGCGCTATACACTTGATCTGATTGCGCCTCCGAAGTTGACTTCGGAGATCACTCAGTTGCCAACGCTCGAACATATAAGGCTCTTGCATGATCTGCGTAGTGGCAAAGTCAAGCAGATCTGCGTACTCGTCGCTGACGACGAGTGTGTAGCCGACATAAGGTCAGCAACAGTGTTCACTGAGAACGAGAGAGTTCTCAGTAGTTCATCTATGGACGAGAGTGTCCTAGATGAAAAGAAACGAGTTGAGCGATATGACTTGCAATCGTGGGAATCGCTCAAGACAAATCCTCTCTATGAAGATTTGGTTGAATTCAAGGATGTATTCCCTGAAACTGTTCCGTGCGAATTACCGAAGGATAAAGGTATTCGACACGAGGTCGAGCTTAAACCAGGCTCGAAGTAATGTGTCATGAAGTAGTGGCCACTGCCTCGTGAACAAGTACTTGCGATTGACAAGTTCTTTGCCGATCGTTTAGCTGCGAGTCATGTGAGGGAATCAAATTCCCCGCATAGCTCTCCGACCTTCTGTGTGCGAAAAGCAAAAGGAGGGTGGCGGATAGTGCATGCATTTAATAATTTTAATGATGCAACGGTACTGGCTCAGACACCGATACCAATGAAGGGCGTAATCATTGATGGTATAGCAAAAAGTACCATCTTTTCGTTAATGGATTTGATGGATGGTTTCCATCAAATCCTTCTGCGAGAACGGGATATACCCTATACCGCAGTTAGCACGCCTAGCGGCATGCTCTGGGAGTGGCTAGTAATGCCACAAGGGATCAGTAATGCCCCTGCCACGTTCAACAGATGTGTATCACATCTGTTGAGACCAGCGCAAGAATTCGCACCGAGTTATTTCGATGACGTATTCATCCATAGTCGGGCTATGGATGGAAAGTCGGACGTTGAGGTTCAAAGGTACCACGTCCGACAGGTTCTTACAATCATGCGAAAGCATCAATTGTATGCAAACCTCAAGAAGTGTATATTTGCAGCAAGCGAAATACCACTTCTTAAGTGCATCGTTGGTAAGAACGGTGTACGTCCTGATCCCAAAAATTTCAAGATAATCACCGACTGGCCTGTGCCGGTTGATGTCAAAGGTCTTCGAAAATTCCTTGGGCTAGCGGCGTATTTGGATTAGTATTCACGCAATTACGCCGAGATGACTGTGTACCTCTCTCGTTTGTTGAAAAAGAACGAGAGGTGGTTATGGAACGCTGAATGTCAACGCTTCTTTGAGGGTATCAAGCAGAGCTTGATACAATCCCCAGTCCTAGCAATAGCCGATCAGGACAGGCCATTTCATGTGGTCCGTGATGCCAGCGATTTCGCAATCGGCTGTGCATTAATGCAGTACGATCTTGAAGGCGTTGAACGCGTCGTCTGCTATCAGTCGAGTCAGCTGCAACCAGCTGAGTGGAACTACCCAGTGCACGACAAGAAACTCCTTGCCATGAAGTATGCACTCGCGAAGTTCAGAGTCTATCTATTAGGAGATAGACCCTTCATTGTTTACACTGACCATGCGTCGTTACGCACGGCAGTGAACATCCCACGCCTTTCACAACGAATGGCGCGGTGGTTGTCATTCTTTGCGGAATACAACCTTACGGTAGAGTACAAACCAGGACGACTTAACGTCGTCGCTGATGCACTCTCACGTCGTCCCGACTTTGAATTAGTCATAAAACCCAATAGTGAGGCAGTCACTGTTGCGGTTATGACGTCCTCAGTCCCATCTACAACGTTGTATGATTATGTGAGGCGGGCGTACGCCCACGATGGTGAGACTGTGAAGTTGTTCACACATCTCTCACAACCATCTCAAGAATCGTTGATACGATTGTCGTCTGCGTATCGATCTGCATCAGATCGATACACTACTCGCACCGGGGTTTACTGTTTCACACATCCGTCACTGGTGACACACCACGTGTTGTCATTCCAGATGATACTGATCTGTGTTTGCGGATCATGTTCGAGTATCACGATGCTCCTATAGGAGGACATCGTGGCCGAGAGAAACATATCTCACGGTGAGTCGAGACTTTTGCTGGCCCCGCCAGTATCAGTTTGTGCGAAAGTATGTTCTCGAAAGCGAAGTCTGTCAACGAGTGGAGTCAAGTCCTTCACTGCGTGCACCGTTACAGCCTCTACCAGTTCCGGCTGAGTGCTGGGAATCCATCTCAATGGATTTCGTCTTCGTGTTACCCAAAGACGCACGCGGGAATACGGGTATTCTCGTATTTGTTGACAGATTCAGCAAAATGGTACAACTTGTGGCTGTACCAGAGTCAATTACAGCAAGTGGCTGTGCTGTGTCTTTATCGACACCATCTTCCGACTTCATGGTTTCCCCCGTGAGCTCGTATCAGACAGAGATCCACGCTTCACTGCTGATTTCTGGCGCTCCGTGTTCAAATCACTCGGAACGCGCTCGAAGATGTCGACATTTGATCATCCAGAGTCAGATGGTCAGACGGAACGTGCCAATCGTGTCCTTGAAGAGATACTTCGAGGATACGTACACTCCTTTAAGAGTTGGAGTGAGTTTTTGCCGATGGTAGAGTTTGCCATCAACAACTCGGTGCATGCGTCCACGACACATACACCGTTTTACGTGAATGGCTTGCGCCATCCGCGTGTACCCACCTTACTAGAGTGTGACTCTGGTTTAAGGGGGGGAGGGATTCGCGCGAGCAAAAGCCGATTTGGTTCACGCTCATCACGCTCTGACGAAGAGGTCATTGCGTTAGATGCCGATATCGACAACATCGATATCGAAGAAGATGATGCCAGTGAGAGTGCGGAAGCCCTCACTGAAGAAAAGATTGATGTTGCTGCAGTGCACTCACAGCGCACTGAAGCTAACGAGTCATCAGATGAGTTCTTACTGGCTCGTGAAACGGTAGTCCGTTTTGTGCAAGACTCCATCGCCGAAGCGGTGGATAAGCAAAAGCAAAACGCTGACAAGAATGGAAGGGCAAACACTCTTTTATTTAGTAAAGGTGACTTAGTCCTACTGTCTACGGTTAATCTACCAAAGCATGTAGTGACTAACTTGGGTAGCAGTAAACTACTACCCAAGTACATTGGCCCATTTCGTGTATTGCACCGCCTAGGCAATGCATACACGATCGAATTACCACGTAAGATGCGAACGCATCCCACGTTTTACGTTGGTCGGCTTAAGCCGTACCATCAGTACGCTGCTTCTTCCGATGAAGAACGCCCTTGCGCTCAAGCATCTCGCAGAGAGCCTTGTGCTCCCGATGGTGGGCATCAACAAGGGTCTGAAGAGCAGCTATCTCATCCCGAGACCAATCAGCAATCCCACGAGCTACCCTTAGCTCGTCACGAAGAGATGTCAGAGATCTCTCGTTCTCGAGCTGAGCAAAGGCAAACTCAGCTCGATGCTTCGAGGCAGTGTCCGCCATTTGGAGACGCCTATTCCGCTCATGCTCGAGATCGTCGCGTAACCCTTGCGTTACGCGATCAAAGAAGCTCTCGGGAACACACCGATCCACATGATCGTGTGGAGAGCGTCTTTCCTCCTCCTCCACCTCCATTAGAGGACTCTCGCGGTGGCCAGCGCTATCTGGTTGAGCAGCTGTTGAACCACCGCGACGTGAACGGACGTTGGACGAGTTACCTCGTCCGGTGGCGCGGCTATCCCCCGTCCTTGGATACTTGGGAGCCCCGCTCCTAACTGATGGTTGACGTACTGGGTCTGGTTGAGCAGTACGACGCGGCACATCCTGGCTTGAAGAAGGACCGCCGGAGAAAGTCTTCCCGGCACGGTCATAAGGGGATTTCAGGTTGTCAATCCCTTCGTACATCTCACTAGAGATACGTACGCACCACCACGGGCTAGTAAGGAGGTTAGCCTCCTTAGGTGCTCGCGCTGAGTTGTTTACACAACAGAAGCACGGGTCTCCCCAGGAAAGACAGGGTAACCCACCCTCCTTAGACAGACGATGCAGCTTGTAGCGTGCACCTGTTGGGGTTCTTTTCTCAAACTTATCACGAGCTTTGACAAGTTTGCCGTTCCAAACGTCACGACCTACGTCCTCAAGGTTATGGATGTAGGCGTTCAACGCTTGAAGCAGTGAGTTACCATCCCGCTTGTGATTCCCACTGTACCACCTATGCTTAAAGAAAGCATCGATGAAGAACTCATTTTCAGCGCGATAGTTTTTCGCACTAGGGTCAAGGTGATGGATCCTTGACAAATCGAACAATCGTGTTCGATAGCGATCACTTGTCGTCGCCGACAAGCGATCCATGACTGACTTTGGAGGCAGCCATGCTTTCTTTTCGGGAGAGAGATGCAACACGTTGCGGTCCCGCTCTTCCTGCGACGTGCCGACAGAAGTACTGGCACCTCGTTGTAAAGTGGTGTCAATAGGAGAACCGACACCACTGTGAGCGCCCGAGTCTCGCGACCTCGAGCGCCTTCGCTTCGGCGATGGTTCATCTGATGAATCAGATGAACCAAAGATGCTGCGACGCAAAGCATCATCCATGCCACACTTGGCTGGCGGCTTAGATTCGATCGCCGTCGATACGGATCCGTCTTCCGTATCAGGAGAGTATGAGACACCGAGCTCATACTCTGAGAAGACATGAGTGTCTTCATGACGAGCGTCTGCATCACCAGGTGATACAGACTGAGACACTTCAGCAACCGATGACGAATTGATTGCAGCAGTTTCTGATTTGGCGTCTGCACAGAGACGTGCAGACGCGCTCTCGGACGCCTTGTTTGAGCACCGCATGGACTTGTTTACCATGCGATGAACCTGATGGAATGGGGACTCGGACCAACAAGTGCAAACCCCGTCCCAAATGATTTGGGACGAGTCTCCATTTAGTCAATTAGTCACTAAAGTGACTGATGATTAAGGGGGTGATGAAACGGGGTGAACCGCTACATAACAATTTATAAGAATTTGCTAATAGATTAGAACTATTAAAGTTATATTCTCAGAATATTGTCATAAGGAGGACAAATATTATGTAGCACTTACGAGTAGTTCCTAATTGGTTGATATAGGCCATTATATCAACCAATGCAGACGCGCCACGACAGACGCACGCAATGAGTGGTGAGCAGATATTTCATTTACACGTTTGTATTTAGACATAGTTAGATGAAGATAAATAGTGATTTATTGCAGACATTAACTATGATAAATACAGTTCTACTTTTTACTTAAACTAAGTACTCGCTTCTTCTTACCGGCTTCCTCTGTACGTACCAGTGTACGTGAAGTTCCGAGGCACCGCCTTATTCTGTCATCAGAATAAGTAGCTTGTACTGTTATCAGTACAAGCTTGAGGGTGCCCCATTACATCTGGGTTTGTAAAATGTAAGTGTTTCAATGAGGCTCTGGTGGAATTGGGGACTCGAAGGCGAGGTTTACTCACGATCGGAAGATGCGGCGAATTCTGTGGGAAACTGGTCTTTTATAGCACGCCACGTGGTGTTTCGGAAGCACGTTGGTGTATAGACGATTTTCTTGCTCGTGACTAAGATAGAGAGATTAATGCCGCGTGGTCCTTCAGATCACCCTAGGGTGAACTGCGAGTGCTCTGACTCAGTTTGAACTCCTTAAAGGACCCGCACCCCTCATTTCACTATGGGGCTTTTCAGCCAGTAGGGCCTCCAGCCCACCCAACTATCGCACGCCTTGCGCGGGTTGGCAGGGCGGCCACTTCTGCGTGGTTGCTCGTCGACTATATCGGCCTATCTCCTGCGCCCTGAAGTTGAACTTCCCTCCGGGCATCGATCCAAGTACCTCCCGGTCCCAGTTCCAGCGGTCTACCACTCGGCCACTGGGGTTGGTTGGGCGTGAATAAGGCAAACACAAAGTAGGTATTGCAATAGAGTAGGACCATACAACCGAGAGACGTCATCTGTAACATAGTAGCTCTTTACATGATATTGACACCAAACAGTGTCAATAGGGAGATTTTCCAGCGTGACAATATCCTGCCAGCATCATCCGAGATAGGTAATATTAAAGCAATATTATCCCCTTTTAGGATAAATATATTCATGCGCTGCTCCAAGATTGGTAGATATTAGACATATCAACAATGGATTACCACCAATCGCTGTTAGACGCGCGCAATGAGGGGTGAGCAGGTTGTCGTCGTACGACAACAAAGATATAATATAGTTAGATAAAAATTAAGTTATGTTGAGAGGTTAACTACGTGAATGAAGTTTTCTTTTTACCTTTACTTAAAGGAGTCGTTAAAGTAGATTAGCTTCCTCTGCACGTACTGGTGTACGTGAAGTTCCATGGCACGTAGACAAGGGGTGCCCCGTAACACGTGGTAACACTTTGTAGTCCGTCCAACGGCTACTAAGTGTCCGTTCAACATGAAAATGTCGGACATAGGAGACGACAGCTTTCACGTCACACATGAAGGCTACTACCATCTGAGTGACTTAAAATGGGAGGTAGTCGGCCGCATGAGTGTGCTAATGGGCGCCCCGCCATCAGTGGCATGTTGGAATTTTTAAGCGGAGACGAAAAACACGCCGCTATCAACTAGTTCCTACAAGGGGAACTTGCTGTCGTAAGACAGAAGATAGCCTTGCTTTAACAGCAAGGCTCTCATCAGTCGATGGGCGGACCGACGCACATGCGTCGACCCGAAACCTTGAAGATTGATATCTCAAAGTACAAGTGAAGCAATGAGTATTCCATTTTGTGATGTTTTGTCGAGCTAGACGACGCCATGAGGGCTCGTCAAATTGAGGGTGACGAGATGAAAGTCACATTCGCCCTGTCAAATTTTAAAGGACGAGCAAATCCTTAGGCCTTAGGGCTCAAGCTTCACGACCCTGACGTGTTTGAGTCGTTAAAGACCTTGAAGTCTCAGCTAGAAGAAACTGTTGATCCGTTAAGAGCGGAGTACACAGGGTACGCCCTGCACTCCTGAGACTTAGGCAAGGTAAGAGTGTTGTGCACGCTTACGCAAAACACCAACGCTACCTTGCGAGTAGCGTAAAACCCTGTTGATGAACACACGCTCATCAACGTGTTCATCTACGGTCTTTTAGATAGGCCGATGAAGATCTACGTGTTACTAAAGGACTTCCATACGCTGGAAATGGCGATAGCGTATGCAGAACAAGAAGACTTCAGCCTGAGACATTCTCAGGCTAACTCGTCAAACCATCGTCCGACGAGATGACAGGAAACAGGAGGTCCCGAACCAATGGACCGCTGTTACATCGAGAGCGATAACCCTCGCTCTCTGAGTCACAAGCGAACGGCAAGATGCCATCGCTGTCAGAAGATTGAGCACTACGGTCATTATTGTAGTGTCCCGAGCACCGCAATACGTCCAAAGACAGGACGTGATGACCACTGTTGGCCAAGGAAAGGTTCAAGGAGTGGGTCCGACCATGTCTATAAGCCGCGACAGCAAGTCGGACCCCTAAAAAACGGACAGGGTCAGTAGGGGCGGAGCACCCTGATGATCTAGCAATGTCAAGAGCGTTTGCAGAACTCTTGACGAATATCGCTCACAAAACACATTCACTGTGTGTTCTGCCCCTAGTAATGAGGACTCCCTCATCACTTTGAAGATCGAAGCGACAAGTGGAATGTCACTACGCGTCCTTGTTGACTGTGGGGCATCGAACAGTTTTATTCGACGCCAGTCGCTAGAGGATAGTAGACTCAACTATGTTGAGCGAGAGTTCCCTCCAACGAGGATGACGGTGTGCCTTGCTACAGGCGCATCCGTAACAGTGAACAAACGTGTAGTGGCAATCCACTACACGCTGAAAGGAAAGTAGTACGACGATGACTTCATCGTAAAATATTTGGATGACAAATTTGATGTCATCCTCGGTCTGCCATGGCTTGGAAAATACCAGCCATGGGTCAGCTGGAAGCATCGATCCGTGAAGATGCCTGCCGTTTGTTCATCATATGTCCATCTGATGAACGTCTTGGAGCGTCCACAAGCGTGTGGATGTACTACGAGTGAGTGCGATGGACTCACTTGCGGTACGGTCGTTAGTACGACTGCACAAGATCACAGTGTAGAAGGCCACTACACTGTGGAACCAGCTTCCGGCTCCTGTGTAGAGACACAGGCTGCGCAGAAAGTTTACGACTCGAAGAGGTCGAATGGACTGGAACACGGATGCACACCAAGAAGTGTGTAACCGAGAAGAGAGATTAGTGTTGTTCAGAACGAAAAACACGTTGAAGCGAGATTGGCCAACAGAGAGTCAATCGAAAAGCAAGCACAATCGACTGGAAGAGAGTCGATCGAAGAGGACGTAACTGTATTAGTATACCTACAGTCAGTACACGTATTGGAAGAAAGCTCCAGCGTTCCTGAGGGTGATAACTTCCGAGATAGTTATGTTGAGGGTGAGGTTCCTCAACTATCTGCGGATGTGTTTTCCCAGAAAAGCCCTGAGACAGTGAATGTCTTGGTGAATGACGGATCAGGTGTAGGCGCCTTTACACTTAATCTCGTTACACCTACGAGGTCAGCTTTGGAGGAAATTAAATTGCCAACGCTAGAATCTACAAGATTCTTGCGAGATCTGCGTAGTGACAAGATCAAGCAGACCTGCGTACTCATCACAGAGGACGGGTACGTCGCCGATAGTCGGTCGGCACAATTGTTTGCTGAGAACTAACGGGTTCTCAGCATCTCATCGATGGACGAGAGTGTCCTCGATGAGAAGACTCGATTTGAGCGAAGCACGTCTCAATCTTGGGAGTCTTTCAAGACAAATTCTTTGTATAAGGATTTTGTTGAATTCAGGGATGTATTCCCTGAAACTGTTCCGTGTGAATTACCGAAGGATAAAGGTATTCGACACGAGGTCGAGCTTAAACCAGGCTCGAAGTACTGTGTCATGAAGTAGTGGCCACTGCCTCGTGAACAAGTACTTGCGATTGACAAGTTCTTTGCCGATCGTTTAGCTGCGAGTCATGTGAGGAAATCAACTTCCCCACATAGCTCTCCGATCTTCTGTGTGCGAAAAGCAACAGGAGGGTGGCGGATAGTGCATGCATTTAATAATTTTAATGATGCAACGGTACCGGCTCAGACACCGATACCAATAAAGGGCGTAATCATTGATGGTATAGCAAAAAGTACCATCTTTTCGTTAATGGATTTGGTGGATGGATTCTGTCAGATCCCAATGCGTGAAAGGGGCATTCCGTACACAGCAGTGAGCACTCCCAGCGGTATGCTCTAATAGTGGCTAGTAATGCCACAGGGGATAAGTAACGCCCATGCAATGTTCAACAGATCTGTTACGAATCTGTTGCAATCGGTGCGCGACTTCGTACTGAGATACTTCGACGACTATATCGTCCATAGCCGGGCTATGAATGGAAAGGCGGACGTGATTTTAAGAGAATCCACGTCCGGAAGTTTGTTACACTAATGCGTGAGCACAAGTTTTTCGCGAATCTCAAGAATTGTGTATTCGCAGTGAGCGAAATTCCACTTAGCTGCATCGTAGGCAAAAACGGCGCACTTCCTGATCCGGAGAAGATCAAGGCGATTAGAGACTGGCCTGTGCCAGTCGAAGTCAAGGGACTTCGAAAGTTCCTTGGCTTGGCGGCGTATTTGCACAAGTACTCGCGCAACTACGCCGAGATGACCGTACGTCTCTATCGTCTAATAAAGAAAAACGAGAGGTGCTCATGGAGTGCTGAGTGTCAGCACTCCTTTGAAGATATCATGAAAAGCTTGATACAATCGCCTGAGCTGGCGATCGTAGACCAGGGTAGACCAATCCGTGTGGGATGTGACGCCAGATATTTTGCAATCGTCTGCGCGTTAATGCAGTGCAACTCAGACGGCGTTGAGCGCGCCGTCTGTTATCAATCGCGTCAGCTGCAAGCAGCTGAGCGTAAGTACCTGGTGCATGACAAGGAACTCCTTGCCATGAAATATGCACTGGCTAAGTTACGGGTGTATCTCTTAGGCGAAAGGCCCTTCATCGTTTATACCGACCATGCGTCGTTATGCACGGCCGTAAACAGTCCACACCTCTCGCAACTAATGGCGAGGTAACTGTCTTCTTCGCGGAGCTCAACATCTCCGTCGAGTAAAAACCAGGACGACTTAATGTCGTCGCTTATGCTCTTTCGCGTCGGCCCGATTTCGAGACGACTGCTCTTCCCAACAATAGGGGTGATACCAGTGCTGCAACACTCGTCACTTTTGGTCCATCGTCAACATTGCTTGATATCAATCGAAAGGCCTTTGCCGCAGGTAATGATCTTGTGCTTCTATAGATCATCTGGTGAATCCCTTTTGCTGAAATTTTTTAAGTTTATTGGACTTGCACGGATCTTCCACAGAAAATAGACAAATCGCAACGGGTTATTGTAATTACAGCCTTTGCTATCGACAAAACTGAAGTCCTCTTACAAAAATTTGCGCTCGCGCTTGTTTCAAAATTGCCAAGGTGCACCACCTAGTGGGTGTCGTAAGCGTAAGAAGACTTATGGTAAGTTGCGACTTTTACTTTCTCTGTAAGCACCAGTTCGTGCGCAAGTCCTTTTGTGCTTAAAGTTGTGCCAACGAGTTACGCCCAGTCCTTTATTTCGAGCGACACTACGGCCTCTATTTATCCCGTCAGAGTGCTGGCAGTCCGTTTCTATGGACTTCGTCTTTGGTTTCCCCGAAGATGCTCACAAGAATAATGGTATTATATTGTTTGTATACCTATTCAGTATTACGTACCATCATCTTGCATCAATATACAGAGTCAATCTGAGCACATTTTTGTGCTAGTGTCTTTATTGACAAGGTACTCCGACTCCACAGTCTACGATTTAAAGTAGTATCTGGTAGTGGTCGTCATCTCACGGCGGCGATTTGTCAATCCGTGTTCCAGTCCGGTAGAACACGTCAATAATCGTCTACTTCTGACCGCCCCGAGACTAATCGTCAGACAGAACGCTTTAACCGCGTACTAGAAGAAATACTTCGGGATAATTTCCAATACTTTACATATTGGAGCGAATTTTACAAATGATAGAGTCTGCTACTAACAAATTTGTGCATGCATCGACAACGTATGCACCATTTTTCAAGAACGGCTTACGCAATCAACTCATATCCACCCTTTTATCCTGTGACTATGATTTAAGTGGGTGGGATTCGCTCGAGCAAAATTTGTTCTGGCATATAATTATCACGTGTCGAAGTGCCAGACAACGCGAACGTTGCTGATGTCGAGTTATCGACACCGAAGCAGACAAGGATGAAGGTGCTAATTTTTCAGCACAGCCAGCGACTGTACCGGCGAGGATGAAAACAGGATCTCTGAAGAAAAAGATGACCTATTAGTAGAGCGAATAAGGCGTTTTGCGACAGAAAAAATGTGAGTCATCTGAAGAATTTCTGCTCGCTCGAGAAGCAGTGGTCCGTCTTGTGCAATCCTCTATCTTTAACGCGGTGGAATGGTGGAAACAGAACTCTGATAAGCACTTAATAGAAAAAAATCTTCTAGTTAATGTTGGGACTTCGTTCTAATTTGTACGGTAAACCTATCTAATCAAGCAGTTACTAACTTGGGTAATATTAAAGTGCTATACAAGTACATCGTCTTTTTTCTTGCACTGAATAGAAAAGGAAGTCCGTACACAATTGATTAGCCTTGCAGGATGCGTAAGCATCCTACACTTAAATTTCGTTCATTTTCGCCCGGACCATGAGCACGAGGTCTTTCCTCAGGCCAATAAATTTGCCACTCTCGAGAACCTCAAGCGATCATTTTGGTCCTGAGCCAGTTTCTCAATCCCGCTCAATACGGTCGCATGCTAGCGACGAATGTCAACCACTTCTTCTCGATCGGCTTGACGCCTCCGATCGTTCCCCTATCGGTGGAACGCAAACTCCTATCGGTTGTCTGATCGATAAAGGCGGATTCGCTGCACCTACACTTTGAAGTGAGAACATCCTGCCTCTCTTGTTTGGTACGATCACGCAGATCGTGTTAGCGTTGCTAAAGACGACGAAGTTACGCCTGCAACTACAACGAACGATTCGAATTTGATAATCCCGCCCCCCATCACAGCCATTGGTGGACTCACACGGTAGTCAACGCGTTTTCGTGGAGCGTATCTGGAACCATCGAAAAGGGAAAGGGAAGCTAGCGAGATGTCCTTTTTGCTGGCGCGGCGATCCGCTGTCGCACGACAGCAGGGTGCATCGCGCCCATCTGACAATTGACTTTGAGATCATCATCTACCAGCACGACGAGACACATCTAATGGCTCAGAAGGGCCATAAAAAAACTCGCCCATAAATCTGGCAGTGAGATTGCAGTTTAGCAGTCGCATCGCGCATCTCAAAAGATATTTGCGCTTTACTCCAAGGAGAAGACATGGAGTACACCTCCCTCTGAATGCCTTAAGTGTTGTCGAAAAGATGTGGACATGGGTCGCCCTACCTGAGGCATGGAATTCTTGCCTTACAAAACAGATTTTGCAACCTGACCATAGCAACAGCTACCATTCATTTTTTAAACCTAACTCGAGCTGTGTCAAGATTATGAAGCCAATGTTCGCACTCAATGTGCTGCATCTTGAGTGTAGAGGTATTCACGTCTGCAGCAACGCGACTGTGTCTCGCTTAGTGTTTCCACCGTACCAACGGTGCTTCAAATAAGCATCCAAGCAGAAGTCTTCTTCAGCGTTAAGGTATGTAGTGCTGATGTCGAGCCCGTGCAACAGCTATGCATCGAAAAATGGAATTTAAAGATGGAGACTTGTCTCGCCTGACAAGTCATTTACAAAAATTTCTATTAATACTCAAGACTTGCGTTCATAGGCTATAAGCAGTGCATTGCTGTTTAGAGGTTTGTGCGTCATTATTATGAAAGTCTTGGTATCACCAGATTCCCCAACACGACGGTGTAAGTCATCACCGCATTCTCTGGTAGGGGAATGCGCAGTTGCAGGCACGGGGGGTTAAGTATATTCATCCTCTAAACTAACAGAATCTGGTAGTGATAATGAGTCTAAATAGCCGCAAGATTCCTATTCATAGACTCGTATTCGGCTGCCCCTAAAAACTCGAGAGACCTATGTGTCTTCTTTCAGTTTCACCCTATTCCAAAGAATAGAAGCGATTTAGTTGGTAGCCGTCTATATGTGCACGAGGACTCACCATGTGCACCTACAGCAACTAGTGCTGCAGGAAGAGTTGCGGCAGAAGCAAAGGGAGAATCTTCTGCCGCAAAATGCTTGACTTTGTCAAGAGTGGCTGTGTTTGCAAGGGCAGCTGTCTTCTCAGCAGCTTTCGCCGCGCATCGCTTGGAGTTGTGCACTTTGCGATGAAAATCAGGAGTGAGTGGATCAGACAAAAGCAAGTGCTCCTTGTACTTGATGTGATAAACGTTGACCACATCAACACGAGAGGGATTGAGAGAATTTGATTTAAAGAGGGGTGAGGTAGCGGGATAGCCTGTTACATGCAGTTGAGCCTTGATGTTCGTTGTTGGAATATTGTCATAGAGGTGATAATGTTGGTCGATTGTACCGTAAGGATTAATCATTATAATCACGGACCGATTGGATGATGTGGGCCGTCATAATAGCCAGCTCTAGCGTCCCAATCATGAATGGACGCGCGCCAAAAGTGGTGAGACAGACTGTAGCAAACATTTTTACAGATTAATATGACTAAGCTAGGACTAAAACATAGGTTAATGTTTAGGACTCAATTATTTTAGATCTTTACTTGTACTAGTCATTCCCTATTTGCTTGCGCTTCCTCTGCCGAGTAAAAGAGGTATTGACGCACCACTCGCGCTGCTGTCGGACATATTAGCTCTACACTGGTTGCCCTATTTTCTGCTCCGGCGCACCGCTACAAATTCTGTAGGTGCATGAAGCCTTTCAAAAAGTCATATTATCAATGTTTACTTTATGACGCTTCCAATTTAGCAGCCAGCTGCAACAACGGACAGAGACAAGACCCTCCGGCAAGATATGAAACCGAACTTTTTCCCTCTGGCGAGAAGTTCTCGATAGTGGGGACAACTTAAAAAGGTGGGGCGGTGATTGCTTGCTGCGTGCGCTACGGAAGGCAGCGCAGTGTGCAACTCGGGAGAGAAGCGGCCTCTGGATCGCCTAGTGCAAAGCATGTCGACGATGGATCGAATCACCCTACAAAACGTATAATTTTTACTGTTTGCGGTCTGTTTACAACTCGCCGACATGTTCGCTGAGCATAAGCCCGGTCCCACGAATAGAACTACCCCAACACTGTAACGATCCCCGTTGAGATTTAGTACCGGTTGTTTATGAACAGTAACAATAAGTTAGGCAATCTTCGTCCAGTGGTGCGTCTGGCCACATTTAAGCACGCTGTGAGCCCAAGTCGACCTGAAGAGCAAGAAGTCAACTAATAGGTGATGTCCAGGGACTACGTTAGGATGACTCTCTGGGACTAATGCAGTAGTAAAGGACTTATAGTTAAGCGTCCACGTAACGTTAATATATTTACGCGGCACCAAACATAGAACGTCGTCAACATCCTGAGTCCCTTCGTCAAGACTTGCTCGACTTTGCTCAAATACTGTTACTGTTTTCTGTGTACTTACGTGGATACTAAATGTATCTCAATTTTAAGCTTGGCAAACATCGATAACTTTAAAACTAAAAAAAGAATGGGTGAGAGTACTTTATCATGCTAATCAGACCGGATAGCTTAACTGCTGCCCAAGACCGCCTTGACACCATGATCAAAATTACATGAGCCACCCTGCAAGTGCCGCCGCGAAGAAGGCCACAGCACGCCAAAGCCGAATTCTTTGAGCCATTAATTTGGCTTCTGTGAAAATTCTCGTGCTCGGTGAACGATAAAGATATGGAGACGGTTCAGCAGTAGGAGAGCGCAAGCAAAAAGAGGTGGTGGAGACCGCAATTACCTTGAGCTTATATTTTCGTGTTGAAAAACACACGGATATAGTTTCCGCCTGAATCAAACGGAGGTAAAACATCAAACTAGTAATTTCAATAAAGGTACTGGTCAAACAGCGCCGGCAGCTAAATCTCTCATTGGACCTCTCGTCAAAGCATTATTTGAAGTAGCAGTTGAAATGCCGCTCGACTACCTTCAGAATCACGCTCTAGGGTTGTAGAATGTAAGCTTTTGCGTTTATAAAATAATTACACTAAAGCATACGAATATTACAGAACAAAATCTCTTTACTAAAAACAAATACAATGCAACCAAGAGGGTACAGACATTTTTCTTTCGACAATTGTACACTGTTTCTTAAATCGAAACATTACTGTATCGATAAAATGAAGTCGTACATTGTTTTAAACGCCTTGTTGCCCATAGTTACAGTATACAGTGTCTGTATGGCTACTAAAAATGAAGTACGATATGCTCTGAGATGCACTAGGACTTAGATATTTAGATAAGCTTCCCTTAAACCTAATGATATGTAATGATGGCATGTAAAACCAACAAATTCTTTACGGAAACGAAATCGAATGCATCGGTCATTCTGGAGATGGCAGCTGAGGTTACTGCGTCCGGAGATTAATAAAAATCAATGGCATGTGAGGATTTATGATTTGGGATGACAAATGATACGTGGAGGGAGTCTATGATGCAGCTCCGAGATATATCAACACGATGCGAGGCCAATAGCCGACCAAGAGTTTTCCACTAGGCTTTATATAGCATGTGTATGCTAAGGACTAAAAACTCGCGCATATAATATTAAAGCCACTTTCCTACTTTCCATCCATCAGTAAGAACGAAAATTATGTAGCCTGCGCAATTACAAAGATGGTCATTTAAAAATTCAGGCTTTTCCCTAAAAATTGCATAGATAAATGAAAAGGACCTGATAAATAAAAATTATGCTTATTTCTAATTTTTAGCAAGAATAAATCGCAAAAGCGGCACCGAACGGATACAAGTATGGCAAAACTGGCACAGATTCAGGACTGAATTAATGTGTACCAAGCTAAATACTACCATGTCTTGATTTTATCTTACATATCTCAAAATCTGCATCAAGAGCAAAAACAATTTTCTTTCTCTACCTCTAAAGGGCACTCAACTTAGCGGAAGACGTCCCTTGCTCGACTTTGAGCTGTGTAGAAAGACGTCTCGGTCAGGCGCCTCTCAAAGTAGTGCGACATGAAAAGTAAGGTCAGGAGAGGGAGGAGCACATAAAATGAAGGTAATCCATCAATTTGTTGTCTGCATAATTTTTTTAAATTAGTGAGCTTAACATGTGATTGTGCGGCATTCGTGAATAATTAAACTTCACATTATGGGTCGTTCGAGTCAACGTACCGGAGTCGCAGGTAAGACATTTGTGAGACCGCAACAATCCACTAAGACATGTTTAATGTTTTCACTTATAGTATTGGCATGTGTAAAAATGAAGAATGGGTGAGTATTGTGTGTTGATTAAGTTGAAAGTTTCTACCTGCTTATCATAGGTGACCAAACTAGACGGGCTGCAAGCCGCTTTATAAAGCAAACGCAGTATAAGACACGCGCTGTGGCTGCGACGACCGTGCACTTAAGAGAACCAAGCCTTTTGAGCAGTCTATATGTAATAAAAGCATGCTTTTGTACAGAAGCAAATCACGACCATTTTTATAATGCCGACGTGATTAGCATTTTACAATTGCGGGTCTAATAGATTACCGATACTGTCTTTAATGCGTAGGCAAAAGATGCATCTAGCAGCGTTCAACTGTTCCTATAAAAGGGCTTTTCTCTCCACTGTCTCAAGTATCATGTTCACTGATAAGATGCAGCGAAGAGCCGTGAACTAAAGCTTTACTATAGATACGTCCAAATGGATTCTCGTTTGCGGGTTCCGTTCGATAGGTTGTAGGGCACGGTGGGCCGTAGTCTTTATTAACGCCATTAACGTATCATACGAGTTACCCGGGCATATATCTCTTCACAACATATTTCCGTCGGAAATGAAAGCATATCTATTATTAGTTCAGAATCACCACAAACCGCGCCTTAGTCAATTTCTGCCCTTTCGTTGAACATTGTCATGTACTAATGGTATTTTACTGATGCCAATTCTACTCTTGGCCACTGGCACCTTTATTTATTAGTTACATGACCATAATTATGCGTTGTACACATTGTATCGTCCTGAAGTTGTGCTGGTTATACGGCTGGCGCCGGTTTTACAATGTTTTTATCCGGTTGGTGCCTGTTTTGCAATTTACTCTTTTGATAAATGAAATTGCGATGCAGGCGGTTTTGATCAATGTATTTTTAGCAGTATGAGTATGTGATATTTTGTAGATATATTGTAGACGTAGATTGGCAAATGCTGGTGAGTGTGATGTAGCGGGTCAAGCTTCGTTTCATCGAAGGTCAGCTGTTAGTTTCAAATATTGATGAAACTACAGTAAATGCCTCAAGCCGACAGTGACAGTATCATTGTCAGCACTCATTTTATTTTGCGACCACTTAAGTCAATCATGCAAGAAAGATGCAAGTCTAGTCAAGAACCAAGTGCTTGAACTAAATGTTGGCTTATTAAAACTTATATCTGTAAAATAAAAAAATACTGAAGATTGGAAAATTCGATACATATGTAAAATTTACTACCGCCTTTGCTATTAAATTTAATGTTCCTGCGGACGTTTTGATGCAGTTGCTATGTTTGCCCTTCTCATGGCACAATTCACATTCTCAGCGGTTTAAAGCATCAATACATATTGAAAGAGATGACGGAATTACTGCGAGTCATCTTTATCACTCGCCCTTTCTGAACTTCTCAAAAACTATGTCCTGCTTGTTTTGGATAGATATTGACGAATCTCATTTTGAGCTCCATCAAAGCTTGGCTAAGCTGAAGCTGTGGTGTAAATTTTATACCTGTTCATCAAAAAATGTCCTTGAAAATTTTTTATTGAAAAGGCAACACAATACTACCGTCAGAGGCGTATTAATATAGGATAGAGAGCTCCGGAGCTCGACATCAAATTCAACTAATTCATTTCAAGAAACTTTAATAAGTCCTTTTGATTAGCGCTCCTTTTCTAGTAGTAAGCGACTAGTAAATGAGTTTTGTTTTGTGTGCTAAACTTTATGGCAGTAATGTCTTTGTAAGTTAAAAAATAATTGTTGATGTTAGTGATGTTCAAAGAGTTGAATACATTAAAGTAGACAAAGGATGATCCTTGCGGGCAATGCTGTCAAATACAAAAAGTGGTCGACATATAAGGTATTCACAATCAAGACAAATGTATTGGAAGGAGTTTCTAATGCTACCAAGATAAAAAAGTGACTAGATCCTCTAGCGATGTCTAGTTTAAAAAATTCACAATGGATGTGAAACGCGCTAGAACTTCGCTACTTTTAACAAAATGTTTCCAGTGTTTACTTTATAGCCCTTTGTTTGCCCTTCATTACGATTTATCCAAGACTTGCGAGTGTAAGCATTTCACACCTCACAGTCGCAATCAGTGGAAGCAAAAAGGGACATTTTTAGGAGGAAACATGCTATATTGCACTTAGTAAGTGTAAGTTACACATAACCGCATATATTTGAATGACAATAGACCAACAAATGAGTACGACTTATTTTTTCGGTATCAACATTGCGCGCACTTATTAATTAGTCGCCTTTCGGGCTTGCAATTAACCCTACAAAAATGGCCAACGAATGCCAGAATAATTACAATTTCAAAGTAAGCGTTGTTGGGCAAGGGGATAATTAGTAAACAGATAAAGGACGGCTTATATTTATCACTTATTATCGAAGTAGTATTAGCCTTTAGCTAAGACGTCCACAGGTTGTGTCACAAGCGTTACGCATCATGATGCAGTTCGACGTGGCGTAATTAAATTGCGGAACCATTTCATTTGCCCATGTTAGTAACAAGGGGGTGAATTATTTTTATAGTTAGTAATAGTAACGTAAAGTAAATGACATATACATTAACCTTTACCGAACGCCTTTCGCCCCCCTGGCTAAAGGCCTCACCAGTGGGTATCAATATACAAATAATTTGTTTTGATACACCTAGCTGCCTGGAACCTATTGTAATGCATGGATCCTTCAACAAATTTTGATAAATACTCTAGCGTAGTTCGGATCTTTAAAGTTTATACCAGTTCATCCTGCACTTCCTACTTGACCCTTAAACTTCATGAAATGTAGAACATATTAAAATTTATCCTCTGGTGATACACACTGCTTTATCCCGCTCACTGGACATACATAATTGAGACTGCCACGTACTTGCTGGACAACCTCGATGACACCGGGTAATCCAGATATTTCGGACCCCCCTGCATCCAGCATTGTGTCACACAATGACATATTGTAGCCTCATCATTATTAAAAGACGTTTCCATTGATTCTTGAAATCTGATATACCCCGCACGACTTGACTTGATATTCCTTTAAAAGCACTCACGCGTTCAGACTGTCTAGCGTTACCTACCTTGCTAAACATCATTTTTCCACAGAGCGCGCACCACCAACGATCTCCATAGTTAATCGTCCGGCACCTCAATCGTGCGTCAAACGCCTTTTCTTACAGAGTGTCCCTTGCAAGAGACGGTCCTTGTTGATTTGTCCGCAGCGAGCACTTGTTCTCATAACTCGATAGGTATTAAGATTGATTGAGTAAATTACTACTACATCCAAGGCCACATTACCGCATTAAATCAAGAGCTTCTATTTTTATGTTCCCTTTTCGGCATTGCCACCCCCTTAAACATAATGAAACAAACATTATGGTCAAATTATCTTTTTGTAGCCACATAGCCTACAATGTTAAGAAGCTTACTTTCTCTTATCGTTACACCCATTCCAGCATATTTAACGCTCATGTATTACTTTTCCTCACTATAGTTAGACTTTCTCGGTATAGAGGATGTTGTGAAAATAGAAGTGATATTTTTTTATCCTCCTACAAACAATGTTTCTTAGGTTTTCTACCATCGAACCATTTAACAAACCGATTTTGGCTGCATCTGCCTGCCTATAGTGGTCAGCCGAACTTCAACACACTCTTACCATCTTGCGTTTTCGCCAATACTCCTCCTAGGTCGTCGCACAATCGCTTACACTCGATTTCTACAGCTGATTGAACAGCTTTCGTAGTTCTGTAATCGGTGGCGCCGGCAATAATTTTGTCAGCAAGTCCGCCTTCGTATTGAGCGATTCCACAAACGTCGATTTTACGTTGTCCCTCCTCGCATAATCGCATATAAACTTCATGCGCACATCAACGTGCTTGACACTCGACATACTTCCTTCATTCTCCAGCTTTCTGATAGCAGCCTGGTTTTTTATGAACAATGACATTGGGGCACCCACTTTAAATTCAATCTTGCGCATTGACTCTCTCAGTCCTAGCAATTCTCGCCTAACATACGAGGCCGACGCGAACTCCGCCTCCATTGTCTATGGCGACACCCAGTCAGCTTTTTTTCACACCCACTGCACAATAGCACCGTACATGGTTAACACTCCGCCTGCGACAGACTTATGGTCAATCTTATCTGCCGTATAGTCCAATTCGCTCCAGCTCGCCAAATTGACCTTGCTTCCTTCAATTCATGGAACAAGCTTTTTGAGCTTAAGGTTCTCGGTCTCTTTTAAGTATCTTGCGACTCTCTTTGTCAGCTTCCAGTCAGTCATAGTAAGCTATTGAGTGCACCGCGTGGCCTCGTGCACTGCAAAACTAATATCCGGACGTGAAAATCTTGCATATAGAGTAAGCTCCTCACAAGCGACTAAAAGTCACGAATCGCTGGTTCACCTCTTTGTCTCGGTAACGCTGTTATTAGCACAAGATCATTTCCATTTCTTTAGCTTCTTCAGCAATAGGCACACGAACATCATTCACCTCCTTCAAACCATGATTCTCATGCATTTCTTTAATAGTCGCTTGCTATTCCACCGTGCACGTGTTTTCTTTCTCCAAAATAACTCACACACCAAGAAACTTGCGAACCCCGCCTAAATTTTTGATCGATAAACATGCCATCGCCTGGGAAACTGTTCTACCCTCCTCGGACTGGACGCTGTATCCAGTAAGTCGTCGACGTAAACGCCGACAAACGTCACATCGTCTCCCTGGTGCGTATTGTACAGGAACATATCGGTTAAATACTGCGTGAACCCTGCCTCCTCCAGCCTGGTGTGTAGCAGTTTGCTCCACAGGCGGCCCGCCTGCTTAAGCCCGTAGAGTGACTTCTTCATTTGTAGCGCTAAGTAAAATTTGCATTGTACGCCAAATTGTCGTAGAGTGCCATCTTAAATATTCATCCCCTGTATAATCGCCAAGTAGATGTTCAAGTGCTCTTCTTTATCAGCTTTCACGTAAGCGCTGGGAATTTCTTCGTGTATCGCCGGTACTCCCCAACGCAACGCAAGCACAATAATCACATTCAATGTGCTTAACTTCATAACAGCAGCAAATGTAAAACCGTAGTCAAAGCCATACACCTGTTCATTACCACAGGCAGCCAATCTCGCCTTTAATCGTTTAATAGCTCCATAAGCATCCGTTTTGGTCTTGTAGACCCGTGTTGTGTGCAGCACGTGACTAATATTTGGTGGCACTACGACCAACCAAACTCCAATGTCTTCAAGCGATCGCAGCTTTTCCGACATTGCTATAAGCCACTTTATTCTCTGCTAACTCTTCATGGATTGTCCATAATTCTTCGAGTCCGTCTCCCGCACTCTATTAATCACTTCAACAGGCCGGTCACTTTCTTCTGCATTTCTGCGTGCCTCTTCCGCCGCTGTCCTGGTCATGTGCGCATCGCTGTAGGGTTCACTGTGTCCTCGTCCCTTGCTTTCTCTGCTGGAATCGATACTGGGGTTTTGATCGAAGCATAGCCGCCATTATCGTTAATTGCTTCGTTGTCCTCGATTAGATGCAAACGACGTAATTGCGCATTCTGCTCCACGGTCAGTGTCTCCACGTTTCGAACGTGCTGCGTGACGATGACGATCTTCTCCCTTGGCAAATAAACCCTTAAGCCCTTCATTTATCGCTCTTGCCGATGATAATTTCTTATTTTCCACGCTCACCCAGCGATTTGTTACTCGCATCTCTACGAACCGTGCATGGCGAGCCAAAAGCCACTATGTCGATTAAGTCTGGAATGCTCTTCGTACGCATTTGCAACGGTGAATGTGTTCCTATATCCGCTTTGCTCGGACTCCGGTTAAGAATATACAATGCATATTCGGTGGCGTCTCCCCAAAAGCTTAACAAGAAATATTAGCAAAGAGCATACTCCGCACCATGATCATAAAGGTAGGGTGCATCCGCTCTGCTTTATGGTTACTTGCTTGGTTACGTGGATTGCTCATCTGCCGCGCAATACCAGTGTACTTGCAGAATAGCTCCAAAGTCCTGTATTCTTCTCCACCGTCCGTCCTTAAAATTTAAATCCGACAATTGAATTGTCGCTCAACAAGTCATGAAGAACTTAAATTTCTGAGCTGCAACATCCTTGGACTTTGCCAAGAAAACGCGACATTGGCTAGTCCGACAATCGATAAAGTTCACCATGTAACAGTTGCCCAACCTGTCATGAGGGGTCATCGGTCCCTTTATGTCGGAGCATATAACTTTTCCAATTACATCTATCGGTGCGTTTTTTTCAGTGTCCTTTCGAAAATATGGGTTCTTGGTCTGTTTCTCTTTAGCGCAAGCCAAGCATTTAGCCCGCAGCTTCTCCGTGAGCTGCATTCCTGATGCGGGATCCTTGGCTATCTTAATGATAGTGTCGTAATTAAGGTGCGCAAGCCGTATATAAAAGTGCAAGAGAGATCCTTTCTTCACATTCTGGCCGACGTCCTCTCCGTGCTGTGCAAGTGCTGAAATGAGCACGTCACGTCCCATCGTATCTTGTTCGCATTTTAAGCGCACGACCAACACGTTATTGTGTATTCCCACTTTACAACAGCTGGTCCTTCGTTCGGTGCGGCTGCCACACAGTACTGGCCCCGGTATGCTACTCCACACCCTGTACTCTCCGATAATTTGTACGAATTATGTTCCTCTCGAGGTTTTCTGCTAAGTATACATCCGTCGAGCGTACCTTGGTTATTTTTCTGATTACTGTCGTTGCAATAATCACACTTCCACGCATCGTTATGCGCAGGTGACCACCATCTGCAGCAACGCACTCGCTGATGTATTTCTCAGGGTCATCCATCATAGAAGCGCCATTAACTAGGTGTCGACTTGATCCGCTATCGAGGATCTAGTAATCTTCCTTGAATTTGATCCGCCTATGGTCAGAAAGAAGCAGAGATCATCCATCGCTCTTGTCTTAGCACTATCCTCGGGACACCACATCTTAAGATTTCCTGAATTTCCACATTTGTAGCACGTTCGCATATCTCGACGGTCCGTGCGATTGTATGTTCGGTTCTTGTGATAGGCTCGGCGCCCATTGTCGACGGTATTAAATTACGCCCTTTCCAATACTCTTCCCACGCAGTTCGATCTCGGTCAATTGCGCAAAGTGCGCAAGTTCTTCCGCCTGCCGTAAGTAGTCGATGCGCGTGAAATTCAACCTCGCCAACATCGATACCCTCATATCAGGGTCAGCATAATGCACAATGTTGACTTGAACTAGGTTGTCGGCACCTCCACACGCCTCACTCACCGCCACCAAATACAGGTAGTGCTCCGTCCGGCTCCACTTGGAGCTCTTGGGAGATGTAAAATTATCATGCTTTGCGCGGGGGTTATCTTTATCGCAAACGTATGGAGTAGACGCGGCATCGCATGCTCTAGCGTCGTTTGTTCTTCCCAACACCCCTCGACCTGTTGGTATAATATCGCTCAGCCATCCCGGTCAAGTTGTGCCCTAGCACGTCCACCCTGTCGTCACACCGCTGAAAACCACTTTCTTTCTCCACAAACATGAAATGCCTTTCGAATCTCTTACCTCACTATAAAAATTATTCCCGAGACCTTGATACAATTTTTTGCCATCAAAATTTCGGATGCCCAGCTTCCTCTGTAGCGTATCCGGTACCCGGTCATACGGTAATCCTGGTGCCATGTTGTGGGGAGCCGGCTGGTGCATGGGTGGTGATACGTAATGCTGCGGCAGTACTGGGTGCGGCGCTTGCTCCATCTCAACTTTGGCCGCTGCACCAGCGTACCCAGGCTGTCTTGTACTAAAATACGTTGATGGCGATTCGCTGGGTGACACACGCCTCGGTGGCAACACGTCCAACGCCTCTCTGGTCATGGCTTTGCCCTGCCCCAACACCGAACTAAAAACGGTAGTCATATGGTTCTTGAAACGCTCCATTTCCTCCAGTCGCCCTTGCAAAGCCTTCATGCGCTCCGTTAGGCCCGTGAAAAGGTCCGGCAGCTTGCTCTGCGTGTCTCTTGGTTCTTCCTGACCTCTTCTTTCTCATTTAGGGATCCAGCCCTTTTGCGACCGGCATCTGCCCTGCGCTGCTGACGACCTTCAGCCGCAGCGACCTTTTCGCCAATTGAGCTCATCACCTGTTAGACTTTATATGTATTGAGGATGCTGTGAACATAGAAGTGATATTGTTTCAACGTCCTAAAAACAATGTTTTTGCGCTTTCTAACATCCAGCCATTTATTAACCGACCGTGGCTGCATCTGCCTGCGGAGAGTGGTTGGCCGAGTATTAACACACTCCCACCATCTTGCATAATCGCCAATAAGTATGACTCTTTTGTGTTCTTGTTCCGAGCATAATATTTATGATCAAGAAAGGAAGGACAAGACTCTGCGTGGCATGAATGTCATTGTCAGAGAGAGCGCGCGGAAGGCCGATAAGTAGGAATACACTGTAACGTGTTATAAAAAATAAATACTTACTCCATTGAAAAAGTCACGAAAGAGGAAAGCTACAATATAGTCCTGCTTCTTTAGCTCTGTATTTGACTGAATTTTCTTATACCACCTTTGGTGCGTGATCAGGCGTTTAACTATAGCAATCACACATCATTCACTCTTAAAAACATTTATACCTAAATATAGGGCGAAACACACATCAGCACAAGTGCTGGAAAAGGCTTCACAATTAACGCATACCTTGTGGCTTCAGCTCCAGTCGACTGTTAGTAGTCGATCCGATCTCTCCTGGTCATGACCTCGGTCCATTCGCCATCTACAAGGCCGAGTCTTTTCCAAGCCAATGCATACATTTATGTTGTCCTCACCGAAAACATTAAAAATACTAATTTCAGGAGCAATCATTAAATAATTTCTGATTTCATTCACCAAGTAACGTGTGTGACAATTATAAAAACGAAATCAATAACTTTTAGTGTAGGGTGACCAGCTTTAATGAATTGAGTGTATGGGCGACTCTATTTTTTAGTTGCAGAATATTCAGAAACGTTTTCTGCTCGCCTTTAAGTACAAAAATTAGTTAAAACATGATGGCTGGCTTATTATTCGTGAACCATTTATACAAAAAAGCGGATAATGATCCTCTAGTTTTCTTTCACGAGCCTTCACTACATTGATTTAACCAGTTATTGATTTGAAGACCTCCTGACGGTCAAATTGCATTGTTGTGCGTTTATAAAAATTGATCATCATTCCACATAACCTACTTCATCGTACTTCTGAGTTACTTGCTAATAAGCACTTAATTGCCTGACTAGCCACAATAGAGCCCTTTTACGTTTTTACAAAGCCTATTGTCACAACGCCAGGTCATGCCGTCAAGTATTACAATTACAAGCAGCGCCTTCAGAATCTCTATTAAGGCGACGGATCGACGATATTAAGGCCGTTAGATTCGGTGCTTAAAGCATTCAATGCTACTTCAAACATTAGTATGTTCATGCCGAATTCGATAGTTGTTGATAGTATTGACGCTACTTTTATATACATGACATCGTTACTTGGATAACCTCACATCGTTCGATAGTTATAAATTGTCCGAATGCCGCAACTAAAACATATCAAAGGTGTTTACGATAGGCGGGTCATGAAGATGAATGTATTTTGTAGCAATCAAGAACAACAAAAGGTTGAGCAGCATATAAAAGAATCGCATTGTGTGATTTACAGATTGTAGATTTACACGCTAATGTGAAGATGCTTTGAATACGTCTGTACTAGGAGTAAAGCGCTATCGTAAGGCTTTGCCGGAGTTGCCCTCTAAAGAGATAGAGACGTAGTATAAGGCTATATTGTACCCATATTAACCAAGGCGGTGCGAGCCTAATTTCTGAGTCAATTCAGTACTTAGTTTTCCCATGAAGCGGAAGTGTTATGAGGCTTTGTTGCGTTAATCATTAATTGTATTGAAGACCGTAAACGCAGCCGATTAATCGGATTTGCTCAACGCCAAATAATCCTGCGGAATAGAAGTAGCAGCTATCATTAAGGAAGATACCCTTAGACCTCTTGCGTGGCCCCTTGCATATAGCGCGATCACCCAACGAGCACAATGCGCAAGGATGCCATCCAGCGGGCTGTTTTATCGACTCCGCCTTTTTGCTGATGCTTCCTGCATCTGTGCAAGCAACATACTTAGTACAAATGCTTTTCCTTTTTGGTAGCCGCTAATGATAATATCTGCATAAGAAGATGCTCCTTGTGGATCTGACGATAGGAGTGGCTCAGAATCGATTGCGAATAATTGGAAATGAGCAGCACAAAAAATGAAAATTCAATCGACATGGAGAGAAACTTTCAGCTCTAATCAAAAAATTTATTAATTGTTCTGAATGCTCAATAGCGGCCTCCCTAAGATTTTTTTCTTAATTTATCGATTTTTGGGGCAGACATTTTCTTTTTTAAATTTTGCAGTCAGAAAATATTATGGAAGCATTAATTTGTTTTATCACAGCGAAATCAGCCCATGTACAGTGGACGTTAGGCTATTTAGCTTATGTACAGGTATAAACAATTTTCATATAACCATTTGGAAGGGGACAACGCAGATCGTTTTTTCGCCTGCGCGAAAGTTTGCGAGGTGTTTTAAGCCATTGATGTAAGGTCGGATTAATCTGGACATATAGCCGTCATTTGTTTTAATTTGATTTAAAGGTCGTACAACTAGCAAGATGATACATAACTAGCAATGAATGATTTTTTGTACCATTCTTTTGACATAAAGCTGTTTGAAGTGTAAAGGCCACGTAACAAAGAAACTGTAGAATGTTCAATATACATTACAAAAAAGATTAGGCGTTGAGCAGACATGGCAGATGCAATAGAGAAAAAAGAACTCAGGGTTGAGCTGTAATAGAGAGGCATCTGCACGTGTGCTCTAAAAAAGATTTACTCATCGAGATGCTTGCAAATATCAAGGAAAGTCAATTTGTTTAAAATAGTGTCAAGTTAAGTAAGTAAGGTTTTTTGTATCTGCACTAGAAATACAGTGTATCCCGGTTTAGAAAAATATGAAACTAGCTTATCTGAGCTCTGCGATAGTGAACGTGCGACAACCTATGCACATAAAATGAATGGGGTTCAAGTTTAGTCATGACAGCATTACAATATTTGTAATATTTCCTGGCGGTTAAATGGCAAGGGCTCTGAAATCAGACACCTCCCTAAATTGTTTGATGATATGTCAAATCAATAAGTGCGGTATGAACTGATCCGTAGAGGGCTAGCCAGGGGGAATCTTTATTGAACTTCACTTATTTATACGCAACTAGATAAAACGACATAAGAGTCGACTAATTTTAGGAACTTGGGGTAGAACAGAGCATCAACAAGCTTGAAGATAAGCCAATTCCAAAATGAGCAACAACACAAAATGTCCAAGAGTAAATATTCCACAAGGTCCATAATCACTCTAGATAAAGTTTAACTGCACTTTTATCGCTATATGTCTGTTGTAATTAATCTTGTCTTAAGTATTCAACGCAAAGTCAGTATTAACTTACAGTAGAAATCCTACAACTCCAAAGAACTTGATCGGTACCACTTCAAGCAGTCATCATTGTCAACCGTACATAGATACTTCCCATTGCTTGTAGAGGCAAGTTCAATATGAAACGGCATCTTCGATAGGAAAAATCGTATAATTCACACTCAAAACCTGCAGAAAATTATTGCATAATTTTTTTATTTCATGCATCACTACCGGTTTTTGAATCTTTTGCGCGACTCGGATACAAGTGCTCACAAATTTCGGCCTCAATTACAAGCTCTCGCTCATTTTGCACGTGTTACAAATTATCTCGGACGACTACTATTCAGTCTCCCTGTTAGTTCCGAAGTGTGAGCACTTTGTACGACTGATCCATTTGTCCTTTGAATTTCTCGTCCGATAGATCATAAACCTGTGACTGCGGGCAACGACTAAAAATGATGAAGACGTACCAATTTGACTACTTAAAGTAGAATATACAGGACAGTGTTGTACAAACAACATGGATCCCTTATTATCAAGCGGAAATACTCCATAGCCGATACCTTGTTATCTTGTAGACAGTCGAATCATCGGATCAGGCATCAATAAGCCTGAAGTAGACCAATGGAAATAGTATGGTGACCGTTACCTTAACAATACATGTATGTGATGAAATTATCTCTACATTTATTCTTTGTTTCTTGCTCGTATCAACCGAAGGTGCTATTTTGCTCATTAAGTAATTAAATTCTGCAGCCAAAGTCGATTATTTGCCACATTAAGCAAAAAGTGGAACCATCTTTAACGCCTTCGGCCAGAAAGTCGCACGGACTTAACCATTTAATTACTTTGTAGAGTTTCTCAAGCGCAAAGCTTATGAAAAGTAACAGATACACTTAATGAATTATCAAATGCTACAGAAACGCATATATACCACATTGGTCGAGGATGTTTCGCCCTGTGGGAATGTTACTACGAGAACGTTCTATATGATTATAAATGCGCCGCTTTAGTCCATGATCTTCACCAGACAGTTCCTATTCCCAAAATGAGCATATTCTGCAGTTAAGTGTCTGCTGGAAAATCCTTTAAAATTCTGATGACTCCTTACTTCTACAGATCACGGAAAAAGCACGACTGTCGTTTTACTGTTCCACACATCAACAATTGTGTCGCCTAGTCGTTTCTCCAAAACCTTTATGATGTATACTTACAGATGTGAATCTTTGAATAGCAGCGACAATTGACAATTACTCGAAAAAATCATATCTGCTGGGAGATCATGATAAAGCTTCCAGTGCGACTAAAACACTTTAAAATGATTCAAATGTTAAATTGTGTAATGTTTTCGCACTATAGTTGCTACTTATAGCTCACAATTTACAGGTGGGTTCTCCGTTTGTGATGAAAAGCTTTGCTAATGCTGGCACACAGCCGACTCACGTACCAGATCGATTCCAGCAGGTAGTGTATTCCACAGACACTATTTTTATTAAAAGTCACCCCCAATCTTTCTGATAATCTCGAGCAGCTTATTTTGATCTAATATGGACGCATATGCTTTTTTTAGCTTGTGAAGATGCTCGTCCAGATTGTATACAAGTGCAGCAAAGAGACGATGCGGTTGGTCGATGCGGATGGTCAATGCGGTGTGTACAGTACGAGCGATATTCGCGTGTTAACTAGGCATGTGACGTTTAAAAATGTACAAATAATTGCGAATGTATTTATAGCTAGACGTATTCAAATGTGTAGTTGCGCTAGACTCAACGTGCAAACGTGTTTCCTTGGACTAAAGGACGCCAGCAAATCGTGCAACGATGGGCGCACAGTAAACGATCCATGTAGTAAAATAGGTGCGAAGCAGTGGTATGATCGCCAAAATGATAATGGAATGAGAACTATAAAACAATGAATAAATATGAAAAACAGTATCATGAAGGACAAGTGTAACTAAGTTAGCGATAACCATGTGATTCCTAATTAATCCTAAAATATAAGCTATTGTTGTCTATTCATGTAATACTGCCGGAGACGAAACAACAAGGTAGCGACAATGGACTTATTAGCTTTCATTAGTTGATCGTTTACTGTATCTCCTTGCCTTATATCTACAAGCTCTCTCTCAGCAAATGCAAATTATAGAAAGCTATGATTATAGCTAAATGCTCATGCAAGGTTGTAGGTAAATCTCTTACCACGTGTCACTTTTTCGTAGATCCTGCACAAACATAAGCATGTTTAGGGCCCACCAAGCATCTTCTAAATTTGACGAGAGACAGAGAATTCGCTGTTATGTGTATAAGCGTACTACAAGTTAACGATGCCATCTCATGAACGCGAGTTATTAGTAAAACCGTCTTGCAAGTCGAAGGTTGAATATATTGTTTACGGTGTGAAAGAATAATGCCACACTTGTCAAATTGTACTGATCTGGCTGTCTGTCTGTGCGTAGTCTGTCTCTAAATAACGCTAAGTACCTTACGCGTCGTATCAAGTTCGATTTAGTATGTCAACCTTTTTGTTTGTAGATGAATAACGTTAGGTGCATTCAACAAATCGCACTAAGTGCAATCTTTTCTGTCAGCCATTACGTCTGTGAGTAACTCTTTTTGCACGTCACACATCGCACTAAGTGCGATGTAGCCTGTAGCCTCCACTGCATATGTCTGCAAAAAACAAATGATGTACCTAACAAGTCGTACTAAGTGTGATGCAGCATTTTATCCTTTTCATTGGTCCATAGGATTTGCGAATGAATGAAGCTCTGAGTAAGTGATCGCAAGATACGTGACTATATAGAAATTGATTCAGTTATATGGACTAAAAAGTCTTCATTAAAGGGCGAGCCTCATAGCTTTCTCCCCTATGCTATATTCACAACCCTGTTCCCTTAAACCCACAACTTTCCTGACAAATCGATAGGACTCAAACTCCTATCGCTTATATATTTACTAATGCGTTCACGCATCTGTTTGCCGTGCTGTTCTGCGTATGTAACAGCACTGATGCAACGCCCATGCATCGAAAGAAAGACCGATAAAGCATCAGGTATATTGTACAAGTGCAATGGATATGGTGGCGGTGTTATGTTTTATCAAATGCCGAAGTGTCGCCAAGCTTGTCTGAACGCGAAAACAGCTCATGGAACGGGGTGCCTCCTTTACATGCTGCTTTAAAAAGGTTCACTATTAAAGAAGAAGAAGAATTTACGCCAGGCATCATGTTCTTACACTATTAGCTCAACAAATAATTTTGTGATGCATAAGTAATATACTGTACATAGTTTTATATTGATTTATGATATTACTTGATGAAAGCAGGCCTCGTAATTTTTGTAGATTTTCTAAAACAATCTGGTGTGATCTACAAAATAAGGAATCCGTTTAACACTATAGGCTACAAATCGACGAAATGTCAGGAGGGATCGCAACAGGCTCCAGACGCCCCCAGCTTACCTGCAAGCGTACAGCATGACCCACGTCCACCCGACAGCCTACAGGGATTCCCACACACTTTTAGTCTGCTCACGCGTTACAGTTTGGAGTCATGGTGAAAGCAGCGCGACTTTGGTGCCTATTCTGCGTGTACAAGAGTCGCGATGAGGTCTAGGTCGAACAAACGATCTCAAGCGCAAATGATTGACATCATTAAGATGCTCACCGCGCCGTTCTTCCAGCATAAGTACCGCAGTCAGTAAAATTTCTCAGCACGTCGACTTGAGGGTGATGTACAAGTAGATATCGAACTTCGACAAAGCGCTATAGTCCCAAAGCAAGACTAATTCGGCCGATAGAATGCATCGGTATTAAAAAGGACAGGGTGACGTAAAACATCAGCTCTCGCATCGTCAAAAACGTTTTGGCGACCGATTCTTCCGCGACGACGAGGTGCTTGCCGTTTACAATGCCGACGAAGGTAGTAACGACGATGTGCCCACCAAGATCGCCAAGTAGTCTGTAGAAAAGGCCAAGAGAAGATTATTATCTTCAAGGTGATCGTAAAAATGAGAATAACATTGATCGCTATAAGTCCACCGCAAAGAACTTAATGCGAATGAATTGGTCGATGGACTTCGTTTCGTTCAACTTGTCGTTCAGGCAGACTGCGGCCGTCATCTAACCGCCAGGGAACACACTAAGGCGTCAAAAGTTACGGGTATTAAAGACGCGATAGTTGACCACTAATCCCGTGTATTGGTCAGTGTTTCTTTCAAGAATTTCAGAAATGATGGGCTTCATGTCTATGTGCTCAGTATCGCTTGCACTCGACTCAAGTATGCACCTTCAGCAGTCGTTCTTCGACATAAGTTTGCGGTTGTGATCATAAAGTTCTGCTCTGCAACATACATTTGGTTGGGCTCCGACGTTCGAATCGAGGGAATTATCTTCAACCTGCTCATTAATTTCTGGACGCAACTTAACCAGACTGTGTAACGGGGCTCCCTGAAGCTTGTACTGGTGACAGTACAAGCTACTTATTCTGATGACAGAATAAGGCGGTGCCTCGTAACTTCACGTACACTCGTACGTGCAGAGGAAGACGGTAAAAAGAAGCGAGTACTTGGTTAGAGTAAAAAGTAGAACTGTATTTATAATAGTTAATGTCTGCAATAAATCACTATTTATCTTCATCTAACTATGTCTAAATACAAATGTGTAAATCAGTTATCTGCTCACCACTCATCGCGTGCGTCTGTCGTGGCGCGTCTTCGTTGGTTGATATAATGGGCTATATCAACCAATTAGGAACTACTCGTAAGTGCTACAAAATATTTGTCCTTATGACAATATTCTGAGAATATAACTCTTATAGTTATATTCTATTAACAATTTCTTATAAATTGTTATGTAACGATTCACCCCGTTACATCATTCCCCCCTTAACCATCAGTCACTTTAGTGACTGATTGACTAAATGGATACTCGTCCCAAATGATTTGGGACAGGGTTTGCACTTGTTAATCCGCGTCCACTTTCCAACATCTCATCGCATGGTTAACAAGCCCATGCGATGCGCGAGCAAGGCCGCCGAGAGCGCGTCTGCACGTCTCTGTGCGGACGCCGAAGCAGAAACAACAGCAACTGATGTCCCATCGGTTGCTGAAGCGACTCAGCCTGTGTCACTTGGTGACGCAGGCGCTGGTCATGAAGACACTCGTGTCTTCACAGAGTACGAGCTCGGTGTCTCGTACTCTCCTGATACGGATGACGGATCCGTATCGACGGCGATTGAATCTAAGCCGCCAGCCAAGTGTGGCATGGACGATGCTTTGCGTCGCAGCATCTTTGGTTCATCTGATGAATCAGATGAACCATCGCCGAAGCGAAGGCGCTCGAGGTCGCGAGACTCGGGCGCTAATAGTGGTGTCGGTTCTCCAATGGACACCACTTCACAGCGAGGTGCCAGTACTTCTGTCGGCACGTCGCAGGAAGAGCGGGACCGCAATGTGTTGCGTCTCGCTCCAGAAAAGAAGGCATGGATGCCTCCGAAATCCGTCATGGATCACTTGTCGGCGACTACGAGTGATCGTTATCGAACACGATTGTTCGATTCGTCAAGGATCCATCACCTTGACCCCAGCGCGAAAAACTATCGCGCTGAACACGAATTCTTCGTCGATGCTTTCTTCAGACATCGATGGTACAGTGGGAACCACAAGCGTGATGGTCCCTCACTACTTCAAGCGTGGAACGCCTACATCCATAATCTCGAGGATGTAGGTCGTGACGCTTGGAACGACAAACTTATCAAAGCTCGTGATAAGTTTGAAAAGCGAACCCCGACGGGTGCACGCTACAAGCTGCATCTTCTGTCAAGGGAGAAGGGATTACCCTGCCTCTCTTGGGGAGACTCGTGCCCGTGTTGTGTGAACAACTCTGCACGAGCACCCAAGAAGGCTTACCTCCCTAATAGCCCGTGGTGGCGCGTACGTATCTCTATTGAGATGTACGAAGGGATTGACAACTTGAAATCCCTTTACGACCGTGCCGGGAAGACTTTCTCCGGCGGTCCTTCTGCGGCACAGGATGTGCCGCGTCGTACTGCTCAACCAGACCCAGTACGTCAATCAACAGTTGGGAGCGGGGCTCCCAAGAATCCCAGGACGGGGGATAGCCGCGCCACCGGACGAGATAACTCGTCCGACGTCCGTTCACGTCGCGGTGGTTCAACAGCTGCTCAACTAGATAGCGCTGGCCACCGCTAGAGTCCTCTAATGGAGGTGGAGGAGGAGGAAAGACGCTCTCCACACGATCATGTGGATCGGTGTGTTCCCGAGGGCTTCTTTGATCGCGTAACGCAAGGGTTACGCGACGATCTCGAGCATGAGCGGAATAGGCGTCTCCAAATGGCGGACACTGCCTCGAAGCATCGAGCTGAGTTTGCCTTTGCTCAGCTCGAGAACGAGAGATCTCTGACATCTCTTCGTGACGAGCTAAGGGTAGCTCGTGGGATTGTTGATCGGTCTCGGGATGAGATAGCTGCTCTTCAGACCCTTGTTGATGCCCACCATCGGGAGCACAAGGCTCTCTGCGAGATGCTTGAGCGCAAGGGCGTTCTTCATCGGAAGAAGCAGCGTACTGATGGTACGGCTTAAGCCGACCAACGTAAAACGTGGGATGCGTTCGCATCTTACGTGGTAACTCGATCGTGTATGCATTGCCTAGGCGGTGCAATACACGAAATGGGCCAATGTACTTGGGTAGTAGTTTACTGCTACCCAAGTTAGTCACTACATGCTTTGGTAGATTAACCGTAGACAGTAGGACTAAGTCACCTTTACTAAATAAAAGAGTGTTTGCCCTTCCATTCTTGTCAGCGTTTTGCTTTTGCTTATCCACCGCTTCGGCGATGGAGTCTTGCACAAAACGGACTACCGTTTCACGAGCCAGTAAGAACTCATCTGATGACTCGTTAGCTTCAGTGCGCTGTGAGCGCACTGCAGCGACATCAACCTTTTCTTCAGTGAGGGCTTCCGCACTCTCACTGGCATCATCTTCTTCGATATCGATGTTATCGATATCGGCATCAAACGCAATGACATCTTCGTCAGAGCGTGATGAGCGTGAACCAATTCGGTTTTTGCTCGCGCGAGTCCCTCCCCCCCTTAAACCAGAGTTACACTCTAGTAAGGTGGGTACACGCGGATGGCGCAAGCCATTCACGTAAAACGGTGTATGTGTCGTGGACGCATGCACCGAGTTGTTGATGGCAAACTCTACCATTGGCAAGAACTCACTCCAACTCTTAAAGGAGTGTACGTATCCTCGAAGTATCTCTTCAAGGAAACGATTGGCACGTTCCGTCTGACCATCTGACTATGGATGATCAGATGTCGACATCTTAAAGCGCGTTCCGAGTGATTTGAACACGGAACGCCAGAAATCAGCTGTGAAGCGTGGATCTCTGTCTGATACGAGTTCACGGGGCAACCCATGAAGTCGGAAGATGGTGTCAATAAAGACACAAGCACAGCCACTTGCCGTGATTGTCTCTGGTACAGCCACAAGGTGTACCATTTTGCTGAATCTGTCAACAAATACGAGAATACCCGTATTCCCGCGTGCGTCTTTGGGTAACCCGAAGACGAAATCCATTGAGATGGATTCCCAGCACTCAGCCGGAACCGGTAGAGGCTGTAAAGGTGCACGCAGTGAAGGACTTGACTTCACTCGTTGACAGACTTCGCATGCGCGAACATACTTTCGCACAAACTGATACTGGCGGGGCCAGTAAAAGTCTCGACTTACCGTGAGATATGTTTTCTCTCGGCCACGATGTCCTCCTATAGGAGCATCGTGATACTCGAACATGATCCGCAAAGGCAGATCAGTATCATCTGGAATGACAACACGTGGTGTGTCACCAGAAACGGCTGTATAATACAGTAAACCCGTTGCGAGTAGTGTATCGATCTGATGCAGATCGATACGCAGGCGACAATCGTTTCAACGATTCTCGAGATGGTTGGGAGAGATGTGTCAACAACTTCACTATCTCACCATCTTGGGCGTATGCCCGCCTCACATCATCATACAACGTTGTAGATGGGACTGAGGACGTCATAACCACAACAGTGACTGTCTCACTGTTGGGTTTCGCGACTGTTTCAAAGTCGGGACGACGTGAGAGTGCATCAGCGACGACATTAAGTCGTCCTGGTTTGTACTCGACCGTAAAGTTGTATTCTGCAAAGAATGACAACCACCGCGCCATTCGTTGTGAAAGGTGCGGGCTGTTCACTGCCGTGCGTAACGACGCATGGTCAGTGTAAACAATGAAGGGTCTATCTCCTAATAGATAGACTCTGAACTTCGCGAGTGCATACTTCATGGCAAGGAGTTCCTTGTCATGCACTGGATAGTTCCGCTCAGCTGGTTGCAGCTGACGCGACTGATAGCAGACGACGCGTTCAACGCCTTCAAGATCGTACTGCATTAGTGCACAGCCGATTGCGAAATCGCTGGCATCACAGACCACATGAAATGGCCTGTCCTGATCGGCTATTGCTAGGACTGGGGATTGTATCAAGCTCTGCTTGATACCCTCAAAGAAGCGTTGACATTCAGCGTTCCATAACCACCTCTCGTTCTTTTTCAACAAACGAGAGAGGTGCACAGTCATCTCGGCGTAATTGCGTGAATACTTATGCAAATACGCCGCTAGCCCAAGGAATTTTCGAAGACCTTTGACATCGACCGGCACAGGCCAGTCGGTGATCGCCTTGATCTTTTCGGGATCAGGACGTACACCGTTCTTACCAACGATGCACCCAAGAAGTGGTATTTCGCTTGCGGCAAATATACAGTTCTTGAGGTTAGCATACAATTGATGCTTTCGCATGATTGTAAGAACTTGTCGGACGTGGTACCTGTGAACCTCAACGTCCGACTTTCCATCCATAGCTCGACTATGGATGAATACGTCATCGAAATAACTCGGCGCGAATTCTCGTACTGGTCTCAACAGATGTGATACACATCTGTTGAACGTGGCAGGGGCATTACTGAGTCCTTGTGGCATTACTAGCCATTCCCAGAGCATGCCGCTAGGCGTGCTAACTGCGGTATAGGGTATATCCCGTTCCCGCATAAGGATTTGATAGAAGCCATCCATCAAATCCATGGACGAAAAGATGGTACTCTTTGACATACCATCAATGATTACGTCCTTCCTCGGTATCGGCGTCTGAGCCGGTACCGTTGCAGCGTTCAATTTGTTGAACGCGTGCACTATCCGCCACCCTCCTGTTGCTTTTCGCACACAGAAGGTCGGAGAGCTATGTGGGGAAGTTGATTCCCTCACATGGCCCGCAGCTAAACGATCGGCAAAGAACTTGTCGATCGCAAGTACTTTTTCACGAGGCAGTGGCCACTGCTTCATGACACAGTACTTCGAGCCTGGTTTAAGCTCGACTTCGTGTCGAATACCTTTATCCTTCGGTAATTCGCACGGAACAGTTTCAGGGAATACATCCTTGAATTCAACCAAATCTTCATAGAGAGGATTTGTCTTGAGCGATTCCCATGATTGGGAGTCATATCGCTCAATTCGTGTCTTTTCATCTAGGACACTCTCGTCCATAGATGAACTACTGAGAACTCTCTCGTTCTCAGTAAACACTGTTGCTGACCTTATGTCGGCTACACACTCGTCGTCAGCGACGAGTACGCAGATCTGCTTGACTTTGCCACTACGCAGATCACGCAAGAACCTTTTATGTTCGAGCGTTGGCAACTGAGTGATCTCCGAAGTAAACTTCGGAGGCGCAATCAGATCAAGTGTATAAGCGCCTACACTTGATCCGTTATTGACTAGAACATTCAATGTCTCTGTCATTTCCTGGCGACTTATTCCCTCAGGCCTCGAAGGACCTTTTCCTTCGGCTTCCCGGGGACTTATTCCCGCGGGTTTCGGGGAACTTATTTCCACCGTATTTGTAATCTCGGGACTTATTCCCTTAACTTCCTCTAGCTGGGGTTGCGCAACCACAGCGAGATCCTCTACGAAAGACTCTACAGTCGATCTAGGATTATCGTTTCGCTTAACCTGAGCGATCGATGGTTTCTTCTCTAAATGTTCCCCGCTAGGGATACATCGTTGTCCCGGTCCACTCGACTAATTCGAGTGGTGGACCTTCGGCACAACCTGTGTTTCCTCACAGCCGCCGGAACTTTGCTCCAAAGTGTAACCGTTTGGTACACTAAGGTTTTGTGCAGTCGTACTAACGACCGTACCACAAGTGAGGCCATCGCACTCACTCGTAGTACATCCACACGCTTGTGGACGCTCCAAAACGTTCATCAGATGGCCATCTGATGAACAAGAGGCAGGCATCGTTACTGTTCGATGTTGCCAGTTCACCCGTGGTTCGTACCTTATGAGCCACGGTATTCCAAGGATGACATCAAATTTGTCATCCAAATCCAATACGATAAAGTCATCGTCATATTGGGTATCTTCTAGCGTATAGTGGATCTTCACTATGCGCTTCATGACGGTTACGGATGCGCCTGTCGCAAGACGTACCGTCATCCTCGTAGGAGGTGTGTCACATTCACTGAATTTAAAGTGACCATCTTCTAGCGATTGGCGTCGCACAAAATTGTTGGACGCCCCACAATCGACTAGAGCTCGAAGGGACAACTTATTCGTCACTTCGAGTTTCAAGGTAATGAGTGAGACCTCATTACCTAGAGCATCAACGCACAACGTTTGTGTGTTGGGAGCAACCTTCATCAAGAGGCCTACAAATTCTCTTGACGTTGCTAGACCAGTAGGGTGCTCCGCACCTACTGATCCTGTCCGTTTTCTGACGGTCCATCCCGTTGTTGCGTCTTTGCACCAACTGCGGACCCTCGTCCCTGCCCCTTTCTCATGGGTGGACGGTCATTACGCCCAGTGTCGCGAGACACTGGACGAGGGGCACTTCACTCGTAAGCGTAGTGTCCTGTCTTTTGACATCTGTTGCATCTCTGCAACTTCTTGTAGCCTGTAGAGCGAGCCTTCTCGCTCTCTACATAACAGAGTTCCATCGGCTCTGGACCTCCGCTGTCATATCGTCTCGGTTGACGATATGATGTCGAGCTGGCGCGAGCCTGTCTCATACTGAAGTCTTCCTGCTCCGCAATGGAAATGGCTTGTTCTAGTGAATCTAGTTCAAGCCGGAACAGGTGAGTCTTGACGGGACCATCCGCAAGACCCTGCATGAACACCGAAACCAACGTGTGTTCATCCACCGGATTGGAACTTATACAACTCGTGAGATGTCGTATATGTTGTGCGTAAGCGTGCACATCACGCTTACCCTGTTTGAGCTTCAAGAGTTCAGTTCGAGATCTGAACTCAGCTCTAGGCGGTTCAAACGTTTGTCTGAGCCGCGACTTGAAGACTTCCAACGACCCAAACGCATATGGGTCGTGCAACTTGAGCCCCAGTGCCCAAGTCTTGGCACGTCCTGCCAGATTTGACTGGGCAAATGCAACTTGCATATCCCCGTCGTCGATGCGACGCGCCCTTATGGCGTCATCCAATTCGACGAACCATCTCAAGAGGGAGTCTTCTTCGACCCCCCTATACTTGGAGATGTCAATCTTCAAAGTCTCGGGTCGACGCGAGTGCATAGACCCGCCAGCAGCAGCCTGCTGCTGTCTCAACAGTTCAAACTGTTGAGCACCTTGTTCTCTCAACAACTCTGCTTGTTGAGAACCTTGTTGGTGAAGCAAGGCTACTTTCTCGCGTTCAGCGTCAAGTTCATTTTGAATGAACTTGGCGATAGTAGCATGTCTGGGCATCTCTATTGAGAGCCTCTAGCATGACGCTAACAGCATGGATGCCCATGGTCGAACCCATTCGTTCAACCGCATCCCATTCGACATCGCTCAAATGGGAGTAGCCGTCACGCGTAGCGTGAAAGCTTTGGTCATCTTCACCACCTAACATATTCATGTTGGATGTGAACGCGGTCCTTGGACGGACTACGAAGTGCTACCAGGTGTAACGGGGCACCCTGAAGCTTGTACTGGTGACAGTACAAGCTACTTATTCTGATGACAGAATAAGGCGGTGCCTCGTAACTTCACGTACACTCGTACGTGCAGAGGAAGACGGTAAGAAGAAGCGAGTACTTGGTTAAAGTAAAAAGTAGAACTGTATTTATAATAGTTAATGTCTGCAATAAATCACTATTTATCTTCATCTAACTATGTCTAAATACAAATGTGTAAATCAGTTATCTGCTCACCACTCGTTGCGTGCGTCTGTCGTGGCGCGTCTTCGTTGGTTGATATAATGGCCTATATCAACCAATTAGGAACTACTCGTAAGTGCTACAGAATATTTGTCCTTATGACAATATTCTGAGAATATAACTCTAATAGTTATATTCTATCAACAATTTCTTATAAATTGTTATGTAACGATTCACCCCGTTACAGACTGGCACTGTGAGGACTTGTCGTACACTAGGTAAATTGAAAACTGAATCAATTTAGGTCCTTAGTTCGCGACCTTGTGCTACTCTAAGCATACCCGTCTAGATCCTTCTAGAAGCTTCTTCAGTGACGTCAGCTAGTGACGTCAGACTGTGACGTCATCCAATGACGTCAAACCTATTCTTTTTACGTTTTTACGCTGTAATTGTAACGGTTCACCCTGAAGCTTGTACTGGTGACAGTACAAGCTACTTATTCTGATGACAGAATAAGGCGGTGCCTCGTAACTTCACGTACACTCGTACGTGCAGAGGAAGAGGTAAGAAGAAGCGAGTACTTGGTTAAGGTAAAAAGTAGAACTGTATTTATAATAGTTAATGTCTGCAATAAATCACTATTTATCTTCATCTAACTATGTCTGAATACAAATGTGTAAATCAGTTATCTGCTCACCACTCATTGCGTGCGTCTGTCGTGGCGCGTCTTCGTTGGTTGATATAATGGCCTATATCAACCAATTAGGAACTACTCGTAAGTGCTACAAAATATTTGTCCTTATGACAATATTCTGAGAATATAACTCTTATAGTTATATTCTATTAACAATTTCTTATAAATTGTTATGTAACGATTCACCCCGTTACATCATTCCCCCCTTAACCATCAGTCACTTTAGTGACTGATTGACTAAATGGATACTCGTCCCAAATGATTTGGGACAGGGTTTGCACTTGTTAATCCGCGTCCACTTTCCAACATCTCATCGCATGGTTAACAAGCCCATGCGATGCGCGAACAAGGCCGCCGAGAGCGCGTCTGCACGTCTCTGTGCGGACGCCGAAGCAGAAACAACAGCAACTGATGTCTCATCGGTTGCTGAAGCGACCCAGCCTGTGTCACTTGGTGATGCAGGCTCTGGTCATGAAGACACTCGTGTCTTCACAGAGTACGAGCTCGGTGTCTCGTACTCTCCTGATACGGATGACGGATCCGTATCGACGGCGATTGAATCTAAGCCGCCAGCCAAGCGTGGCATGGACGATGCTTTGCGTCGCAGCATCTTTGGTTCATCTGATGAATCAGATGAACCATCGCCGAAGCGAAGGCGCTCGAGGTCGCGAGACTCGGGCGCTAATAGTGGTGTCGGTTCTCCTATGGACACCACTTCACAGCGAGATGCCAGTACTTCTGTCGGCACATCGCAGGAAGAGCGGGACCGCAATGTGTTGCGTCTCGCTCCAGAGAAGAAGGCATGGATGCTTCCAAAATCCGTCATGGATCACTTGTCGGCGACGACGAGTGATCGTTATCGAACACGATTGTTCAATTCGTCAAGGATCCATCACCTTGACCCCAGCGCGAAAAACTATCGCGCTGAACATGAATTCTTCATCGATGCTTTCTTCAGACATCGATGGTACAGTGGGAATCACAAACGTGATGGTCCCTCACTACTTCAAGCGTGGAACGCCTACATCCATAATCTCGAGGATGTAGGTCGTGACGCTTGGAACGACAAACTTATCAAAGCTCGTGATAAGTTTGAAAAGCGAACCCCGACAGGTGCACGCTACAAGCTGCATCGTCTGTCAAGGGAGAAAGGATTACCCTGCCTCTCTTGGGGAGACTCGTGCCCATGTTGTGTGAACAACTCTGCACGAGCACCTAAGGAGGCTTACCTCCTTACCAGCCCGTGGTGGCGCGTACGTGTCTCTACTGAGATGTACGAAGGGATTGACAACCTGAAATCCCTTTACGACCGTGCCGGGAAGACTTTCTCCGGCGGTCCTTCTGCGGCACAGGATGTGCCGCGTCGTACTGCTCAACCAGACCCAGTACGTCAATCAACAGTTGGGAGCGGGGCTCCCAAGAATCCCAGGACGGGGGATAGCCGCGCCACCGGACGAGATAACTCGTCCGACGTCCGTTCACGTCGCGGTGGTTCAACAGCTGCTCAACCAGATAGCGCTGGCCACCGCGAGAGTCCTCTAATGGAGGTGGAGGAGGAGGAAAGACGCTCTCCACACGATCATGTGGATCGGTGTGTTCCCGAGAGCTTCTTTGATCGCGTAACGCAAGGGTTACGCGACGATCTCGAGCATGAGCGGAATAGGCGTCTCCAAATGGCGGACACTGCCTCGAAGCATCGAGCTGAGTTTGCCTTTGCTCAGCTCGAGAACGAGAGATCTCTGACATCTCTTCGTGACGAGCTAAGGGTAGCTCGTGGGATTGCTGATCGGTCTCGGGATGAGATAGCTGCTCTTCAGACCCTTGTTGATGCCCACCATCGGGAGCACAAGGCTCTCTGCGAGATGCTTGAGCGCAAGGGCGTTCTTCATCGGAAGAAGCAGCGTACTGATGGTACGGCTTAAGCCGACCAACGTAAAACGTGGGATGCGTTCGCATCTTACGTGGTAACTCGATCGTGTATGCATTGCCTAGGCGGTGCAATACACGAAATGGGCCAATGTACTTGGGTAGTAGTTTACTGCTACCCAAGTTAGTCACTACATGCTTTGGTAGATTAACCGTAGACAGTAGGACTAAGTCACCTTTACTAAATAAAAGAGTGTTTGCCCTTCCATTCTTGTCAGCGTTTTGCTTTTGCTTATCCACCGCTTCGGCGATGGAGTCTTGCACAAAACGGACTACCGTTTCACGAGCCAGTAAGAACTCATCTGATGACTCGTTAGCTTCAGTGCGCTGTGAGCGCACTGCAGCGACATCAATCTTTTCTTCAGTGAGGGCTTCCGCACTCTCACTGGCATCATCTTCTTCGATATCGATGTTGTCGATATCGGCATCTAACGCAATGACCTCTTCGTCAGAGCGTGATGAGCGTGAACCAAATCGGCTTTTGCTCGCGCGAATCCCTCCCCCCTAAAACCAGAGTCACACTCTAGTAAGGTGGGTACACGCGGATGGCGCAAGCCATTCACGTAAAACGGTGTATGTGTCGTGGACGCATGCACCGAGTTGTTGATGGCAAACTCTACCACAGGCAAAAACTCACTCCAACTCTTAAAGGAGTGTACGTATCCTCGAAGTATCTCTTCAAGGACACGATTGGCACGTTCCGTCTGACCATCTGACTCTGGATGATCAGATGTCGACATCTTCAAGCGCGTTCCGAGTGATTTGAACACGGAACGCCAGAAATCAGCAGTGAATCGTGGATCTCTGTCTGATACGAGTTCACGGGGCAACCCATGAAGTCGGAAGATGGTGTCGATAAAGACACAAGCACAGCCACTTGCCGTGATTGTCTCTGGTACAGCCACAAGGTGTACCATTTTGCTGAATCTGTCAACAAATACGAGAATACCCGTATTCCCGCGTGCGTCTTTGGGTAACCCGAAGACGAAATCCATTGAGATGGATTCCCAGCACTCAGCCGGAACCGGTAGAGGCTGTAAAGGTGCACGCAGTGAAGGACTTGACTTCACTCGTTGGCAGACTTCGCATGCGCGAACATACTTTCGCACAAACTGATACTGGCGGGGCCAGTAAAAGTCTCGACTTACCGTGAGATATGTTTTCTCTCGGCCACGATGTCCTCCTATAGGAGCATCGTGATACTCGAACATGATCCGCAAAGGCAGATCAGTATCATCTGGAATGACAACACGTGGTGTGTCACCAGAAACGGCTGTATAATACAGTAAACCGTTACGAGTAGTGTATCGATCTGATGCAGATCGATACGCAGGCGACAATCGTTTCAACGATTCTCGAGATGGTTGGGAGAGATGTGTCAACAACTTCACTATCTCACCATCTTGGGCGTATGCCCGCCTCACATCATCATACAACGTTGTAGATGGGACTGAGGACGTCATAACCACAACAGTGACTGTCTCACTGTTGGGTTTCGCGACTGTTTCAAAGTCGGGACGACGTGAGAGTGCATCAGCGACGACATTAAGTCGTCCTGGTTTGTACTCGACCGTAAAGTTGTATTCTGCAAAGAATGACAACCACCGCGCCATTCGTTGTGAAAGGTGCTGGATGTTTACTGCCGTGCGTAACGACGCATGGTCTGTGTAAACAATGAAGGGTCTATCTCCTAATAGATAGACTCTGAACTTCGCGAGTGCATACTTCATGGCAAGGTGTTCCTTGTCATGCACTGGATAGTTCCACTCAGCTGGTTGCAGCTGACGCGACTGATAGCAGACGACGCGTTCAACGCCTTCAAGATCGTACTGCATTAGTGCACAGCCGATTGCGAAATCGCTGGCATCACAGACCACATGAAATGGCCTGTCCTGATCGGCTATTGCTAGGACTGGGGATTGTATCAAGCTCTGCTTGATACCCTCAAAGAAGCGTTGACATTCAGCGTTCCATAACCACCTCTCGTTCTTTTTCAACAAACGAGAGAGGTGCACAGTCATCTCGGCGTAATTGCGTGAATACTTATGCAAATACGCCGCTAGCCCAAGGAATTTTCGAAGACCTTTGACATCAACCGGCACAGGCCAGTCGGTGATCGCCTTGATCTTTTCGGGATCAGGACGTACACCGTTCTTACCAACGATGCACCCAAGAAGTGGTATTTCGCTTGCGGCAAATATACAGTTCTTGAGGTTAGCATACAATTGATGCTTTCGCATGATTGTAAGAACCTGTCGGACGTGGTACCTGTGAACCTCAACGTCCGACTTTCCATCCATAGCTCGACTATGGATGAATACGTCATCGAAATAACTCGGCGCGAATTCTCGTACTGGTCTCAACAGATGTGATACACATCTGTTGAACGTGGCAGGGGCATTACTGAGTCCTTGTGGCATTACTAGCCATTCCCAGAGCATGCCGCTAGGCGTGCTAACTGCGGTATAGGGTATATCCCGTTCCCGCATAAGGATTTGATAGAAGCCATCCATCAAATCCATGGACGAAAAGATGGTACTCTTTGACATACCATCAATGATTACGTCTTTCCTCGGTATCGGCGTCTGAGCCGGTACCGTTGCAGCGTTCAATTTGTTAAACGCGTGCACTATCCGCCACCCTCCTGTTGCTTTTCGCACACAGAAGGTCGGAGAGCTATGTGGGGAAGTTGATTCCCTCACATGGCCCGCAGCTAAACGATCGGCAAAGAACTTGTCGATCGCAAGTACTTTTTCACGAGGCAGTGGTCACTGCTTCATGACACAGTACTTCGAGCCTGGTTTAAGCTCGACTTCGTGTCGAATACCTTTATCCTTCGGTAATTCGCACGGAACAGTTTCAGGGAATACATCCTTGAATTCAACCAAATCTTCATAGAGAGGATTTGTCTTGAGCGATTCCCATGATTGGGAGTCATATCGCTCAATTCGTGTCTTTTCATCTAGGACACTCTCGTCCATAGATGAACTACTGAGAACTCTCTCGTTCTCAGTAAACACTGTTGCTGACCTTATGTCGGTTACACACTCGTCGTCAGCGACGAGTATGCAGATCTGCTTGACTTTGCCACTACGCAGATCACGCAAGAACCTTTTATGTTCGAGCGTTGGCAACTGAGTGATCTCCGAAGTAAACTTCGGAGGCGCAATCAGATCAAGTGTATAAGCGCCTACACTTGATCCGTTATTGACTATGACATTCAATGTCTCTGTCATTTTCTGGGGACTTATTCCCTCAGGCTTCGAAGGACTTATTCCTTCGGCTTCCCGGGGACTTATTCCCGCGGGTTTCGGGGAACTTATTTCCGCCGTATTTGTAATCTTGGGACTTATTCCCTTTACTTCCTCTAGCTGGGGTTGCGCAACCACAGCGAGATCCTCTACAAAAGACTCTCCAGTCGATCTAGGATTATCGTTTCGCTTAACCTGAGCGATCGATTGTTTCTCTTCTAGATGTTCCCCGCTAGGGATACATCTTTGTCCCAGTCCACCCGACTTATTCGAGTGGTGGACCTTCGGCGCAGCCTGTGTTTCCTCACAGCCGCCGGAACTTTGCTCCGAAGTGTAACCGTTTGGTACACTAAGGTTTTGTGCAGTCGTACTAACGACCGTACCACAAGTGAGGCCATCGCACTCACTCGTAGTACATCCACACGCTTGTGGACGCTCCAAAACGTTCATCAGATGGCCATCTGATGAACAAGAGGCAGGCATCGTTACTGTTCGATGTTGCCAGTTCACCCGTGGTTCGTACCTTATGAGCCACGGTATTCCAAGGATGACATCAAATTTGTCATCCAAATCCAATACGATAAAGTCATCGTCATATTGGGTATCTTCTAGCGTATAGTGGATCTTCACTATGCGCTTCATGACGGTTACGGATGCTCCTGTCGCAAGACGTACCGTCATCCTCGTAGGAGGTGTGTCACATTCACTGAACTTAAAGTGACCATCTTCTAGCGATTGGCGTCGCACAAAATTGTTGGACGCCCCACAATCGACTAGAGCTCGAAGGGACAACTTATTCGTCACTTCGAGTTTCAAGGTAATGAGTGAGACCTCATTACCTAGAGCAGCAACGCACAACGTTTGTGTGTTGGGAGCAACCTTCATCAAGAGGCCTACAAATTCTCTTGACGTTGCTAGACCAATAGGGTGCTCCGCACCTACTGATCCTGTCCGTTTTCTGACGGTCCATCCCGTTGTTGCGTCTTTGCACCAACTGCGGACCCTCGTCCCCGCCCCTTTCTCATTGGTGGACGGTCACTACGCCCAGTGTCGCGAGACACTGGACGAGGGGCACTTCACTCGTAAGCGTAGTGTCCTGTCTTTTGACATCTGTTGCATCTCTGCAACTTCTTGTAGCCTGTAGAGCGAGCCTTCTCGCTCTCTACATAACAGAGTTCCATCGGCTCTGGACCTCCGCTGTCATATCGTCTCGGTTGACGATATGATGTCGAGCTGGCGCGAGCCTGTCTTAGACTGAAGTCTTCCTGTTTCGCAATGGAAATGGCTTGTTCTAGTGAATCTAGTTCAAGCCGGAACAGGTGAGTCTTGACGGGACCATCCGCAAGACCCTGCATGAACACCGAAACCAACGTGTGTTCATCCACCGGATTGGAACTTATACAACTCGTGAGATGTCGTATATGTTGTGCGTAAGCGTGCACATCACGCTTACCCTGTTTGAGCTTCAAGAGTTCGGTTCGAGCTCTGAACTCAGCTCTAGGCGGTTCAAACGTTTGTCTGAGCCGCGACTTGAAGACTACTAACGACCCAAACGCATACGGGTCGTGCGACTTGAGCCCCAGTGCCCAAGTCTTGGCACGTCCTGCCAAATTCGATTGGGCAAATGCTACTTTCATATCCCCGTCGTTGATGCGACGCGCCCTTATGGCGTCATCCAATTCGAAGAACCATCTCAAGAGGGAGTCTTCTTTGACCCCCCTATACTTGGAGATGTCAATCTTCAAAGTCTCGGGTCGACGCGAGTGCATAGACCCGCCAGCAGCAGCCTGCTGCTGTCTCAACAGTTCAAACTGTTGAGCACCTTGTTCTCTCAACAACTCTGCTTGTTGAGAACCATGTTGGTGAAGCAAGGCTACTTTCTCGCGTTCAGCGTCAAGTTCATTTTGAATGAACTTGGCGATAGTAGCATGTTGGGCATCTCTATTGAGAGCCTCTAGCATGACGCTAACAGCATGGATGCCCATAGTTGAACCCATCCGGTTCAACCGCATCCCATTCGACATCGCTCATATGAAAGTAGCCGTCACGCATGGCGTGAAAGATTCGGTCATCTTCACCACCTAACATATTCATGTTAGATGTGAACGTGGTCCTTGAACGGACTACAAAGTGCTACCAGGTGTAACGGGGCACCCTGAAGCTTGTACTGGTGACAGTACAAGCTACTTATTCTGATGACAGAATAAGGCGGTGCCTCGTAACTTCACGTACACTCGTACGTGCAGAGGAAGAGGTAAGAAGAAGCGAGTACTTGGTTAAAGTAAAAAGTAGAACTGTATTTATAATAGTTAATGTCTGCAATAAATCACTATTTATCTTCATCTAACTATGTCTAAATACAAATGTGTAAATCAGTTATCTGCTCACCACTCGTTGCGTGCGTCTGTCGTGGCGCGTCTTCGTTGGTTGATATAATGGCCTATATCAACCAATTAGGAACTACTCGTAAGTGCTACAGAATATTTGTCCTTATGACAATATTCTGAGAATATAACTCTTATAGTTATATTCTATCAACAATTTCTTATAAATTGTTATGTAACGATTCACCCCGTTACAGTAATTGCCACTTTACTCGGCCGCACGCACCTAGCGGCCTGACAGGCACAGCAAAAAGATAAACGTGGTCGGACGGAAAGAATGCCGTTGCCAGGCGACACGCTGGTCTCGTCACTCGCATTGCACATTGCGCGAAATTCGACAAGCTACGTGTGTGATGCGCGCCGCACAAGATTCATATTGCCGTCATATTGGCGGTTAAAAGCATCAGTTACGGCTCCTTGATTAAGGAAGTGTTTATTTTTGTCCGTCTACTTGCGGCCTCAGGACAACTTGATCATCACGATGCACCTCGAGTGTTAAAAGAAGACAAAAATTTGGGTGCACCTGGGTAGCGTCTCAACTTCTTCAAGGATAATCGACGGGAGATCAAAGAGCACACCATGGATAACATCCCAATAATCTGCTAGCGGCCGAGTGGTGGCTCGTGACCACAGAATGGAATTTGCAGTCGATTGCATTGCGGGGACATCCACTTCTGGTAGCACAGCAGAAGGAGTTTGTCAATGAGTTGCTTATCAATCCTACTACCACGTTCTGCATCGATATTAAATCTATCCGAATGAGCACGACGAGGGTGGCAACATTAGGTCTGTGTCAGTCGTCTCTACCAGTATAGACATCGCCAGTGACTTTTGGTCGCAAATGTAGTGTTCATGTCGACAGCATCGAGCACTTCATTCGCGACAAGAGTTTTGCTACTGAAGAGTAACTTTACCTTCTCAAAGTCGGAGATCACAAGGCGACCTCCAAAGAATTCGAGTAATATAATGTCAGGCTAGTCACAAGCCTCATGGGAGTCAAGGCTGAGCGACACGTAAAACCCCGCCACTACAAAATAAAAGGTCGCCTGTGATGCCTCAGCAATTTTGGTAAGCTGATTATTTCCGAGTTTATTTAAATTCTTTTTTAGCGCGTATCGAGCCAGCCTTGACAAATACTGGGCGCCTAAACAAGTTGAAAAGATTAAACTTCACCGTCGACCCTCGTCAAGACAAACAGCGGAGATAGCGACATCATGAATATGCTTGAAAAGCACGACGCACACACGCTGTACACTAATGCATGGGACTGTGCTCTTCGTTTGTAGCCACTTCAAACCTTATGCGACGTCCTGGCATCCGTTTACCCAACACTACTTCAGTAGAAAGCAAATTTTTCTCCTTAGATGGAAACCGTACGACCGCCTTACCTCCCTCATGAGCCTTTCCTTGAAAGCAATTTTCCAGGCCTATCGACGTGCCATCCTAGCATTTTTACCCACTAAAGTTTCACTATTTACATCGGCCTGCTGTCATAAGTTATCCTGCAGTAAATCGCCTTTTGTAGACTTGTCCACCAATCACTGGCAGCTGTGTCCCTAAAATAGCTTATTTTGTTTATTTGTAAGAATCTACAATGTTATGAGGTCTGTATAAAGCCAAGCCACGACAGAAGAGCGTAATGAGTGGTGAGCGGATAATCACAATACATATTTGTATTTAGATGCAGCTAAAAGAAGAATGAACATGATTTACTAGCAGGAGAACAACTGTAATAAATACAGCTCTACCTTTAGCCTTTTCTTGTGTTGAAACTTTCCTCAGTACGACACGTGTACGTGAAGTTTTGAGGAAACTATTTCGTCTGTGTTCAGTGTGAGCAGCTTTTAATGTGACAGTACAAGCGACTGGTGTCCCATTACAGCTCGCATCAACGCGAATTCATTTAAGACGGTGCAGTATATTAGTAAGACGTTGGACTCGAAGTTCAAGATAGAAAAAAAACTGAGATGTCTCATCACAAACATCAACATATATATAGTACATGAAGCGATGATGCGCAGTGCGCTAGTGTTGTGAATTGCTTAATTCTGCGCGGGTGAATGGCTTCCGTCCGGAATCAATTCCAGGAAGACTGGCTCTTTAATCCGTAACAGAGCTCAGCACATTATCTAATTTTAACTAACGCATTTACCTTGGTTTAGCAAATTAAGACAGACACACAGCTGTGATACACCGCATATGGAGCAAAAATGTGGCGTTGCATTTCCTATTTCAGGCTGTTCCTACCAGACCTGAGGTGCTTTGCCGGCAATTAGAAATTATGGGTATGCTCTGTGGGGGTCAAAGAAGATCGAATCGAGATAAAACAGAGTTTAAAAAGAGCTGCAAAGATAATATTTAACGTCAGAGCTTGGGATAGGCTTTAATGTGTGGACGTCGGTTGTGTCACGCATGGTATTTTCTGCTATCTTTGTTTGTGCTTCAAGGGAAAGGGATATCATATTGATAAAAGTAAAGCAGACAATTTGGTTGTGAAGGTGAGTCCGTCAAAAACAAAATCCATGAAAAGTATTGTTGAATTCCTAGGATTTTAATGTGTCTATTATGGTTTAATAGACAACTTAATTCTTTTCTTTAGAGTGATAACATTAAATTTACGCGCATTAAAAAAGCTGTTCATTGCATAACAGTGACGTCTTCGGGGGATATCCGCAAACACTTGATTTTATTTCCAATTCCAAAAGAATTCTCTTTGTATTGTTTTATATAAAGCGCTTTTCTGTTGCTCCCAGAAAAATGTTCGAGTCTTAGAGATATACAGTTTAGGCCTCACTCATATCAAAGTCTTATGTAAACACTCAATATGGTCTTGTTGATGTGCCATACAGACAGCAGACAGAACGACGATGGAGAAATTGACCAATAGCTGCCATCATGACTTTTCGTGGGCTGTCGCAAAACAACCCGGGTAATTTTTAGGTGTCTATGTGGCTGTTAGTCTCGATATTGTACAATGTAAGCTACTTAATTTTCTGTCTTTAAGGAAGTTGTAGCGGAGTTACACTAACTCCTTTGTCAAAAGAAAGTTTGTAGAATCGTGGAGTCTCATAGTGTACAAAAAGAAACCGGTGTAAATCTTAAAGGTTATCAATTGTTCACAGAAATAACGAGACTCTTCTCTAAGTGCTAAAGGAACACGGTAAGCTTCCAATCCTATTTTAAAGGACTAACGATTCTCTAAATCGCGTGGCACCGATATCATAGAGCTCCTGCCTTAATGCCCGCTCGTCTAAGTAAGACGCGTCCCTTAACGATTAAAATGGGAATTGAATTTAATAGTATATCTATAGAGATAATAAACCTCATCTGCTATATCGCCTTCAAACACTGATGCCCAAGAGCGTCTCCAGAAGTGAGCATAACTAAACTTTCGTGCACCAATCAAACACCAGTTTACCCCCCAAATAAAACCGCGATAACCTTCACAGCATTCAGTATAACTATTTGATAAGAATTTCGGCCGAACGTGACTGGTAAAATTATGGTCGCCTTTGTTGTATTTTTGGTCGTCTGTTAGGCGCAAAGGTATGGGTTTGCAAGTGCCATTTAGAACCATGTCATCGACATTTATACATCGTTCTTTGCTATCATATGCACCCAATGAAATGTAACTACCCTTTACTAATGACCTTTTGACATGAAATTTTCTGAGCCAATGAGATGGAGTCAAAACAGTTATCTCGGGTGTCACAGAATTACACAACGTAGACGAAATAAAAAACTTACTTTCACTCTCGAGTTTTACACGCGTTATCTCGCTACTGTGGCGCGCATTTATGCTTTTAGCTAAAGAAAATGATTTTTGATGATACAAAAAGTCAAGTTAGACTTACTGCTGAAGACACTTTCCTTAAGGAGTCCTGGTATAGTTTCTACTAATTTTACCACATTAAAAACCACATCTAATATGTATGCTGATTTACAATAAATAAGGGCTGTAGTGGATCTGCACAGCTCTCAGTCAGAGGAAGACTAAAGGCTCTAGAACCATGGTCTCTCGGACCAACAAACACTCAACGGAGCTAAGTGTTTGTTTTTCTAAGAGACTATAGTTCTTAGAACTAATCAGCAAATACTCAGAGGGCCTTTAAGCTTGTAGAGCTTCTAGGCTAGTTTACGGGACTAACTACGACTCAAAGAATTGTATGCGCAATGTGCTCTAAAGGATACGCTATAGTCTGGCTCTTACTAGTAACGATCTGCTGACGTCTAACATAGACACGTGTCAATTGAAGATCAACAGGGGAACTAAACTTTTATTTCTTAGTTTATATCGGTAATAAACCTTATTCAACTACCTAATACTTTAGGTTAAACTCATTCGCATAGTAATCCTCAGTCAATTAAAGATTGATGGATGGTACTTTAATCTGTCATCACTAGATGACTAAGGATACCAACCACATTAGTTATCACAGATAAAGCTAAGTTTCGTGTATCACATGTACAAGGTATATCCTTTAAGGGAGGTAACAGTCGTGTGATCCTGTTGTAGTGGCCTTATCATTAGCTTATTGGATACGTTAGTGCGCCCATCTTCTTCGATGATCTTTCCGTGAGTGGATCACACGATACATAACATCTATACCAAGTGTTGTGTACACCCGTTACAAAGGCAAAATGCAACTTGAAATGGCTCTTGAAGCTCGTCATTACTAAGATGAAAAGTCGGATGAGTCGGTATTTAATTGTCTTGATTGTAGTTTCCATAAGCGCCGTACGATAAAATTTTTCCGAGTGAGCCGAACACTTTCTTGGTAAGCAAAATATATGTAATCATTCCATCAACTTCGCATTTGTAAAAGCAAATAAATCTAATCTATTCAATTCATCGGAAAGAGCTTAAATCAGTTTCTTCCTAAATAAAATGTACTTCTGCACTTTTGCAAGCTCATTACATAGCGTAGATAGGCTCGCAAGATACCTTCCTTCCATCTTTCGGATAGCAGAAAGTATGCATAATATTTAGAAACCAGTCGGGGTATAATGTGTGACAGGTAGACTCGACCGCTTGCACCTGTTGGTCTCTTGGATAATCAAATTGATGCAGTGTTGAATAGTGATTGTGACTGCACTATATCACGTTCGGCTTGAAGCTACACCACTTATGCGTTATTTTCACTGAAAATCGGACAGTCGACTGTATAAATTGGTATGAGGTTGGCGCAATTCATCAGAGTAAAGCGCGATCACAGTACCCCGGTCACACTCAAAGTAGGCCATTTTATTGTAATCGAAGGTGAAACACAAATAGTATAGCTTTGGACGTGTGCAAACTTCTAAACAGCACCATAGAGTTCCTCTTGGCATAAACTCAACCTCTAGAGGAGATAACATTTCGATATTAATGACGGCGTCTGAGGGAGGCTCACAAGTAGATGTCACGAAGAAGGATCAAGCGGACGTTGGATGCGAATTTAAACAACTTAATATCGGTTATAGTAAAATGATGGTTTATCGCTATAAAATTGTTTAGTATGTTTTGGTTGGTGTAAGGTTGCACGAGCTTCGCTTGGTACGATGTTGTTTCATCTCTTAGCGTCCGCTTTAAATATGCTACAATAACTGCAGACCATAATACTCGTACAAAAATAACTGTCTGTAAATTTTCGCTCAGATTCGAGATTTCACTCTGCCGGCGCAAAACTAATGATCAAAAATGGGACCGGATGAAAAAGCCTTTAGATTTCGCATACGGGTCTTCATCCCATACAATTTATAAGTAAGGATTGGAGGATCTCGATGGTTGAATCCTATTGATGTTATAGGAAGAAGAATTGTTCATTATTTGCTAAACTCTCCACGAAGGGCTGACACCGAAACAGTCATAACTCTCGTTTACGGTGCTTTGTTGAGAGATTTTCGTGAGAGTTATGCTAATTTTGACAGAAGTCGGCAAGGAATGCTACGTGATCATGCTTCTGCTGCTTCAGATGCTGTTATCCATGATTATGTTTTGGTAAGGACGCGCGGGTGTCCAACAAGCTCTAGCTGCAGCAATAATCTCACTTTGAGTATACAGAAAATTGTTTGCATACCACGCGGCCTCGACGATGTGGATGCTGCGGGCAACAAGGGCACAACTTAAGCACATTTTTAACTAGAAAGATACAAGAAGTGCCTACAGCACCTCCAGAAGTGCGACGGGTCGATAACAACCTGCCGTTCGATCGATCATATACTTGATGCTGTCAATAAACTTAGAATGTCTAACTTTTGATGTAGATGTAAATGATCGGTCGTAAAATGCACATTACGTTCAATTAATTTTATCACCACGTAATTAAACTCCCATCAACCACACATTTCCTTGTTCGAAAGCTCTTCATCAATCTCGTCAAGATGTTCTCGGCAGGCAAATCAAACGGATGGGTGTATTATAGCACTTAGCGCAACTAGAGGGTGAGTAGCATACGCGATGGAGCTTCCATCGACCACCAAGAGGCTTCTGAATCCAATTACATGTTTAATGTATGGGATGAAGGCTCACAAACAAAAAATGAAGGCTCAATATTCACTTTCAAAAGTATGAATATAAGGAACGCGCATAAGTATTAGAACTTCCGAGGTTGTGATGTATGTACAAAGTAAGTAAATACTTGGAGGGTGAGTAAATATCTGGCGTTTGCTGGAGGGGTGCGGATATCAAGTTTGGCGGGAATAGTATGAAAAATAGGTTGGGCGAAGGGTGTAAATTGAAGAAAAATGGGTTTGATTTTTCGATTCTTTTATCTTTCGGTGTTATTCAAACATTAGTATACCAGCTAAAGATTTTGAGATACTATGTTCATCTGTGCAGAGACCAGCACTCGAGGTACGAACAATTCAAGCTGTTAAGGAGTACCAGAGAGCACACAAAATGCTTTGTTAATGGAAACTAAACGACTCGTGTTCTGCCCCAATCAATATACCGCGTATTCTTGTATCAAAGTGCTGTCTGTCCGACAAAAATCAGAAATCGAGCTTATCTGTTCTAAAAATGTCTGTCTAAATCTCGAGTTAAAACACGTTGAGCGGATAACATCAATCGAGCATGCGCCAGTCACGCACGAATCTACGCGTACTGACTGTCCTGAGCTTCAGCTGCGGCATTCTCATGTGGATTTTTGCGCTCCAAGTTCGGAGGGCCACGAACCTACGATCTAGTGCTGCAGCGCTGGTGACATTAAGTAGCTTTGTCATGCTGCTCTCGGTTTTGGGCTTCGTTGGCGCCAAGCGCGACCGCAAAAGTCGAATCTTGCTCTTGTTTTTCGGCTGTAACTTTTTGCTTGTCTCGAGCCTCTTTGTCATGTGCTACGCCGCGTTCTTCTTTCAAGACGCTCTTGAGTCTTGGATCAAACATCACTGGGCTGCATCGGCTCTGAGGGACAAGCCGTGCTGTACCACCTACAGTGATACGGTGCAGTACCTGAAGCGTTGTGCAGTGATTGTAGGCGGGTTGGGCACAGTATGCATGCTGCTGGTCATATCGGCCATGTACTTCGTCGTGCGCATCGTGACGGTACCAGTCGTCATGCGCCGCATGCAGTCGGTCCTAAACGTAGTCTTCATGATACTAGGCACGGGGCTGTTTGCTGTTGGGCTGTTGTGTTATGCGCACGATGAAATGACGTCAGGACAAAAATGGATGGGTACGGATTGTAAGACGTGTATAGCTATAATGCTGGTACGTGGTGTTTTAATTGTTCTTGGCTGTGTCGATGTAGCCATTATTCTCATCACCGTCGGCGCGCTGCTATTTGCCCTCTCTGTGCTGGGCATCATCACCTTGAGGGCCAGAAGCCGATCCTTGCTCCTCGCCGTACGATTTGAAATAATGGGCACATGGTGCGAATTCACAGAACTGACTGACTCGTTGTCTCAGTACATCATCGGTCTTGGAGGTTGTCTCGTTGCGCTAGTGCTTTGCTCATTCAGCGCCTTCTTCTATCCGGACAAATTGGCATGGACATTTCAGGAGCAAAAGACAAGCTCAAAGCTGGCGTGTGATCTCAGTTTACCGGGGTGTACGAACTGCACCGAACTGGTTTTTGAGATGACGCGATGTGAAGGAGCTATGCGCGCCTTCGACAATTACTGGGTTGCGTGTGACAGCTCGACGTCTGGCATTAAAGAGAGTGCTACTGGTGGCGACTGCCTCAGGGATATGATGATTTTAAACGATAATCCTGACCAAGGTTACATAGGAAACGATGTACGTATCGCAGCGGCCGTAGACAGCATGCACGTGTCATGAATCTCGTACGTGAACTAACTTTTGGTGCTACCCTTCAGATCGCCGAATGCGGCAAATGTCCAGAATGGTCAGCCACGGACGTGCGAGTGTATCTCCAAAGCCTGCTGCATCTCCTTGGTATTTTTGTTCTTGTGGTGTGCCTCTTCATCGCTGTAGGGTTTGCTGGTGCGTTAGTACTGCGACGAAGTTTAGCAGGTTATCAAACGGATTCCGTATAATAAAACAGCTACAAATGACTTTTTCCTTACGCAAGCAATTCAAAATTAACCACGCCGCTCCGCAGCCCATAGCCCCGCGAGCAAAAGGTGATCTACACTCACAAACTGATCTACAGCTTCGATGGTCTACAATTTTTCAAGCTGCGCAATTTGATCCTTCAGTTGTTGGTTCACCTCGTCCGCAGAGTCACGTGCCGCAAATGCCACTTGTGCAGCGTATCTCGCTGCATCTTCGCTGTCACGCGCTAGCTGAACAGATTGTTCCAACGTCTGTACGTCCTCGCGCAAGCTCGTTATTTCAGCCGTCAAGCTCTTGTTTTGGGCTATCAGTTCCATCATCTGAGCTGACGTATCATTTGCCTCCTCAGCGGTAGGCGTTGACTTTGTACACGTTTGCTGTAAATTTGCAAGTTCAGTGCGAGCCTCAGCGACAAGCGCTTCCTGGACCTTCGCTGCCGTCAAAACTGCTTCTTGCGAGTTTGCTTGTTCCTTCACGAGTCGTGCCTTCAAAGACTCAATCTCCTGGCTCAAGGCTAGTAGCTGTTCGGTTTTTTTCGTTTCTGCATCCTCAGCTGCAATCAACTGATGAGTAAGAGCTTCATTCTCTGTTGCAAGGCGCTCGTTTTCGCGCAAAAGCTCAATGGGCACAGGCTGGACTTGTGCAACGTCAGCAGCGTCCCTAAGCTTTTCTCCAGATTCATTTCCAACAGTTTCCTCCATCTCCCCCTCACCTATCTCGTCATAGAGTCTCTCAGCTTCCACCGCCACCTCACCACTAAGTTTGGCGACATTATGTGGTGAAGTTGTCTCGTGTACAAGCGCCTCTTCTATAATTGTCTCTTGTGTGCTTGTCTCTTCTGTTTCAGAATTAGCTTGGCACTCGTATGCTTCATCATTCGATACGTCACTCTCAGTCTCAGCAACCACGTCCTCGACAAGCGTAGTCTTCGTATCAAAGACAAGAGTCTTGTGATCGACTATCGTAGACATTTCAGCTTCCACGTCTACAATGTCGTTATCTTTCTCTCCCACAACCTCTCTCTCCGACACAATCGCACTTTCAGGTTCAACAGCTTGCAAGAATGCAATCAGCTTCCCGCTCAACGGTGGCTTCTTCAGCGGCTTACCCTCAGTCTCATCCTCCATGTCCTTGCTTTTCCCCATAGCAGACACATCATCATCAATACGTGCCGGTTCCTCTTCTTCTTGATTTACTTGATTGTCGTCACAAACAGCGGCTTCTACGCCCTTTTCCTGTACAACTTCCCCATCTGGCTTCGACACGGTCTCGAAAGCAAAATTCGATGCCTTCTCATCTTGTGGAAGAACATCATTGGTAGGCGTCACAGATACCGACGTGTCCACACTGCTAAGAAATGCTGATAGCCTCGACATTGACTTGCAGGGCGCCGAAGCAGGAGCAGAAAAGGCAATAGGAATACTAATCCTGGTGTGTGGCGAGACGGGGGGCGACGACTGCGGTGTCCCGCTGCTCTCGAGATCGCCTGTAGACGACGGCGTCTTAACACCAGGTGACGACGAATGACTGCGCGAGAAGGCAGATAGCTTGCTCGACCATGAGCGCGAGCGTGACTCGCGAGTGTCATCGTTACTGGTAGACGCTGTCGACGAGGGGTTGCTGATGACGCTGCTCCGGGAAGTGGTCGATGCGTTCAACGCCTTGGCACTGTTCTGGCCTTTGAAAATAGACGGAATGCGCAGACGGGACATATTACTGCTGCTGCAGTAACTGTTGCTATAGTCCGCATGATCTTCATCACCAGGCACAGGCTCCTCGACCTCCCGTGGCGACGGATTACTACTCACGACACTGAAAGTCAACGACGTCCGGTTGTGGCTCATGGGCGGCTTTGCAGCGGGCGACGACGGGAACTTGTTCAGAAACGAACTGAGACGATTGGCATTATTGGCGCTCGAGGTCGTGCTGCTGCTAATTTTGGTCGTGCCGCTGGTCGACGACGGAGCGGGACTCGCGACACCGCCGTCAAAGTAATACTGGGCAAGTGCATTTCCACCCTTGGCCCCGGGTCGCGTCTTGCACCGCAGTGCCACAATCGTCTCGGACACGGCCGTCTCGTTCACTTCGTCTAGCAGCTGCACCGTCGTAAACACCTGGTGCTCCTCAAGCTCGGCGCGGGTGCGGCACCATTTGAGGAAAAACTGCACGCGCTCGAGAGCGTGGAACTTGCTCTGCTGCTTGAGCGAGCGCCGCAGCTTCTTGGGCAGCTCGTCCTCCTCGCTTTCGAGCACGGCGTTCGTCAGCAAACACAGCGCGCGGCCGTCCGTGACGAACTCGCACAGCGACGTCGTGTCCACGAGCGGCGGACTCAGCGTCTCGAGCGCGCCGTGGGCCTCGAGCTCGTCGCGGATCCACTGAATACACGCTGATGCGGCCATGGGGATTTTGTATGGAACTGCGGAGGGCGAGTCGACGTGCGTTGGGCGTTGGGAGGTAGAGAGTGCGAGTGGCGACGTGCTGCGTGTGTGTAGTACGTGGGTGTTTGTGCTTTGGAAGGGGGGAGAGCAGTGCGGGCGACACCTAAGTCAAAAGCTTTCCGAAGGAAAGTTTACGATAGATATGGGAATTTGTAGGAGGGAGATACTTACATGAGAGCAGCGCATGAGCTGAATCGAGGTCGGCGACCGACAATCGTACGACGCACTTTTCAGCGATGGGCAAAGATTAGCACGCGTTATGTAAAGAATAGCCCAGCATGTGGCATGGTACATATGAAGGATGTTAGGTAAAGCATTTCCGGGGCTTTTAGCCATTAACTCATTCTTACCAACAGTTAAAAAGTATTTACACTTACAAACACTTTTTATCAGCATTAAAGTTTTTTACCAATTTAAATCATTTCAGCCTATTTCTAACAGTTTTACTGTACTACTATAGGAATTATTAGGCGCACTCCCAACCTATGTAAAGGGGTTACACGTAGTTGGGTACTAGGTAGCCTGTGTCTTAGACACACGGATGATATCCCACTGAAAGAGATATAGAATATCTTCTCGGTTTATAGGGGCTGACTGGTGTCAGCCACCAGATAGGAAAAATCTTAGTTGTACTAATTTAGGACATAAGTGTCTAGATTAGGATTAAGATATTCCATAGGTGTAAATGTAAATGAAATTCAGTTCCCTTTTTGATCTTAAAGACACGTGCCTTGCGAGGCGTCTTTAGTCGTTGATCACTGATCACTAAGAGTTACCAACACCTCCTTGAGGTAGCTAGTTACTCTTGAGCACGAAGTGCTATCGATGTATTGAATCGTTCAGTCCCCTGGAACGAGGACCACAACAAGCTTTACAATTGTTGACTCTTTAAGTCTAGTTCTTTAGAACTAAGTTGCTCGTTGAGCGTTAAGTCTTCCTCTGACTTAAGGAGTTGCTTAGCTCCGCTACAGCACTTGTATTTAATCTATGCCTGAGTGTCTAAGACTGATCCTCTGTGAGGATGGAAACCCCCACTCCCCTCTCTGAGGCCCAAAAAGTTGCGCTTGATAAGCTGACCGCATTTTTGGGTACGTGGAGTTCCTTGTTTCACAAGGACCTGAGGTGCTAAATGCACGTGTTGAAGACTTCATGCAGTATGAAGCGACACCTTTTAGGGTAGGTCCAAGACCAAGTAGAGTCGGATACGCCTACACGCTATGTGTCTGTACCAGATGAAGAGGCTAGGCCTCGTCCACTTAGAGTGGAAGTTAAGAATTACTCCGGTAAGGAGGGTGAAAACCTCATCCTCTGGATCCGTGAAATTGAGATGACCATGAGATCAGGCCTGATCAAGTTTGACCATCAACAGGTATCGCTGGCTATCTCAAAGCTCGATGGAAGAGGTAGAGACTGGGCCTTGACGTGTAGCACGTGTCGGTTGAATTAGCATTTCCCACATGGGAGTCGCTTAAGTCACAATTGGTACAGGTGTTCTCGCCACCTAACCAAGCTTACTGCGTGCGTTCAAGCTTTTTATCTACCCGTCAGGGTAAGAATGAGCTATCGGGGGACTATGTCCAAGCGTTGAGAGCTCTCATGGTTGCAATGCAGTCTGACCCTCTGCCCGAGGCAGGTAATGTGACTATCTTCATGGAAGGTCTTCGTACTGGCATTGTCAGAATCGAAGTTTTTCGGGTTCACCCCTTTACTTTCGAAGAGGCCGTGAGAATTTCTCTAAATGCTGAGCATAACTTCAAGTCGACCAGGCTTTTCTGAAATGGGTGCAACCCTAGCTCTGCAAGAGAAAACTCCACGAGTGGTCCGGTCTTTAATTGGCCAAAACCGATGAATCTCAGCTATGCTGAAGATGAAGTTGAACTTCAATCTGCTGAGCAGCAACGCGTCGTACGACGATGCTTTACGTGCGGAAGCACTAAACACTTGCAGCCTGGTTGGCCTTTGCGTAAACAGCGTCAGGCTACAAGACAACGTTCAACCCCGAGCCAGAAGTCTGGCATGGCGCAGAGAAATGCCGACACGCAGTAGGTGCGGGGAGCCCTACTGAGGAAGAACTGGATTCTGTTACACCTTTAGGAGGTAAAGTTAAACAGGGCTTAGACCCATAGAAATCCGTACTTATTGGTATGGAGCGTGGATACAAGTCTGGCTTGTTAGTCGCCGAGGCGAAAATTAAGGGCTTTGAGAGGCCTTGGTCGATATTGATCGACTCTGGAGCATCTTGCAATTATGCTCGACGTCGTTTCCTTGAGGGAAGTCAGCGTTAGGCTGAGGCGCTTACAGCGCATGAAGGTTATTTTATCACGGTTCGTTTAGCGAGTGGAAGTCATGTTACTGTGCCTAAAGTTCCATTGAACTTAGGTATGCAGTTTTTAGAATTTGACAGCATTAAACGCTGTCTTGTCCTTGATTTGGAATCGAGATATAATCTTATCCTTGGCATGGCTTGGCTTGAGCGCCATTAGCCATGGATTTATTGAAGGTCTAAGACCTTAGGCGCCACGCGCAACGTTCCTAGCAAAGTTTTGGAGAGTCATGAACCCACCTTCGATAGGCAACAGAAGCACTACTGGCGCGAGCCTTTGGCAGAAGATGTCAATGTGCTGGACATTGGAATGTCTGAGTTGTCTAGCTTCATTGTTGTAAACATAGATTTCGAGGGTAGATCGTTAGATATCGGTGATACGGAACGTGCTTCGTCGAGTGTTACCCGTTGTGATAACGAGCCTCCGCATGCTGAAAGCATGGTTGGCCGAGGGCCGGTGTATCAAGGATGTAATTCCTTTGATGTGTGTAGGGTGGCACGTGAAATTATACCGAGTGTGGTCGGCCGTGAAGGCACCACACTCAATGTCGGCAATGACATTGTTGGCAAAACGTGTTCAGTTCGGGGCTTGGCCCGCATAATGTACGTGGAGTGGCAGGTCGAAATCCACTGGGTGAATAGTTCGAGTTTTGTAGCACTTCACCGGAGGTCGGTCACGACATCGGTTCTCGTATAGAGCGCACTACTATTAGTAGTAAAGGAGACGGTATGTTCCCGGCCCCTAAGGGGTGTAATGTCTCCAAGAGACGACTTGGACGCCAGGTAGCAACTGTAAAGCGTCAGGCGTCCATACAGTCAATGAGTGATAAAGGTAATGCACTATATACGCTTGTTAACGGAGTGACTGGTCAGGTTTATGGCAATGTTAGCCTTGAAACCCTTCCATCTTTGGATGCTCTGTGTGAGTTGAACGAAATGTCTGACGGCGAGTTTAGCCAGGCCTTAAAGGCAGGAGATTTATCCGAATTAGTGGTCATTAGACCCGATGTTGAGTTAAATTCGTCCTCATTAATGGATGAGTCTGTCCTAGAAAACAAAAAGGCGGCACTTAGTGCTCGAAGTGGATCTTCAATCCTTAAAGATCCTTTGGATCCATTTCTTTTATGCTTTGGTTTAGGAATTTTAGGATGTGATGTGTCACAATCCACCACCAATATTACCACCTGATAGAGGTGTACGTCATGAAATTGACTTATCTCTAGGAACTAAAAAATGCGCAAACGGTAGTGGCCTTTGCCTAAAGAACAGTGTGACGTCATTGACGATTTCTTGCGTGCTCAGCACACGGCTGGAATGGTTCGTGAAAGTAAATCTCCGCACTCGACACCAACTTTTTGTGTCAAGAAGCCAAATGGCAAGTGGCGCATTGTGCATGCTTATGTTAAGATTCATGCAGACTGCAGCCACTATACTGGCGCAGACGCCCATTTCTTGAAAGGATGCTCTTTAGAACGATATGGTGGGATGTACATTGTACATTGTGCTTGACTAAGTCGACAATTATCACCATCTGCTCATGCGATCGAGTGGTAATCCGCTAACAGCGGTGAGTACTCCGAGAGGTATGCTCCGGGAGTGGATCGTTATGCCACAAGGGCTGTCTATGCCCCGGCTACTTTTAACCGTCTAGTGACGGAACTGTTCAGACCTTATCGAGGCTACACAAAAACGTACTTTGACGACATCTTTGTCCATAGTATTGCAACGGATGGTCGATCAGATGTGGATAACCACGTTGATCATTTACGAGCGGTGCTCGAGTGCATGCGCACGAACAAATTTTACGCTAATGCATCTAAGTGCATCTTTGGTGCAAAAAAGATCCCCTTTCTAGGGTGCTTCGCTGGGAAGCGAGGCCTTCGAGCGGACCCCGCTAAGGTAAGGGCCATAGTCGATTGGCCGACTCCTAAGAGCCAGAAATATTTACGTAAGTGGATCGGCCTTGCCAATTACTTTCATAAGTAAAGTGCGAATTACGCAGACATGGCTAGGCCATTATCCAATCTCCTTAAAAAGGATGTGGATTGGTGTTGAGGTAATACTGAGCTCGATGCTTATAAAGTGGTTAAGGAGAGTCTCCTTCGTGCGCCAATATTGGCTTTGTCCGATCCTGATCGACCCTTTAGTGTCGTCTGTGACGCATCTGACTTTTCCATAGGCAGTGCTATGTTACAAACAGATGTTGATGGACGTGGGCGCGTCATTGCGTTCGGGTCTTGCCAGCTTGAAGCTGCTGAAAAGAACAATCCAGTTCATGACAAAGTACTACTTGCTATGAAGTATGCTATGGTCAAATTCAGAGTAAATCTGCTTGGCTCAAAGCCACTTGTGATATATACAGATCATGCGTCATTGCGCACTGCGACACAGTCGCCACGTCTCTCTCAGAGAATGGCTCAATGGCTTTCGTTCTTTGCAGGATATAACTTCGAGGTGAAGTATAAGCCGGGAAAGCAAAGCGCTTCGGCTGATGCCTATTCACGCATTCTGTGACTATGAGCTTGCTCATGTTATGACTCTGTTGTCGTATCCCCTATTTGATTCGTGCGGCTTATGAAAAGGGTGAACAACGTGCAGATTTGCTACGGGATCCGGGGGCAAGGTATTGGTTCAAAGACCCGGACATAGAATTGTCGGCACGTTTACGTGCGAGGCTACATCGATATTCCATCGATGATGGCTTGTTGAGCTATAGCACGGATATTGAAGATACCCCTCGTATTGCTGTTCCTAATGATGATGAGTTGAATTATCGAATCCTCTATGAAGCACATGGTTTTGCTTTGAACGATCATCTCGGTGGTGAGAAAAATTATAGCTCGGTGAGCAAGACGTATTCGTGGCCCAAACTATATAGATGGGTGAGCACCCATGTGCGTACGTGCGAAACGTGTTAACGGGTCAAACCCTCAGCACATGCGGCATCACCGCTTGCTAGTCTGCCTGTACCCACTGGGTGTTGGGAGTTTATGAGTATGGATTTTGTGCTCGGACTACCGAAGGATTTGGAAGGCAGCACTGGTATTTTTGCTTTTGTTGACCGATTGAGCAAGATGGCTCATTTAGCGGCTGAGCAGGATACGATCGATGCTGAAGGCACGGCAAAGCTGTTTATCGATCGTGTTTTTGACAACATGGTTTGCCTGCAGTAATTGTCTTTGATAGAGATCCTCGCTTCACTGGGAAATTTCGGAAGTATATCTTCAAGGTGCTCGGCACCCGATTGGATATGTCCACGGCGGATCATCCGCTGACCGGTGGTCAAACTGAGCGTGTTAATCGCATCATTAATGACATTTTGCGCAGTATTTGCACTTATACGCCACGGCGTTGGAGCTCTATTCCCACTGTGGTCGAGTTTGCGTTGAACAACGCTGCTCATGCCTCCACAAGCTTTACTCTGTTTTACGTAAACGGTCTCTCTCACCCTCGCGTTCCGTTAATGCTACCACTCTGTGGCTCAGGGATTGGTGGGGGGGAGGTTGCCTATCGGCTTGCTGATATCAGCCCTGCTACAGTTCAAAAACAGGTAGGCGAGTTTCTCGCAACGCGATTGAATGTCTTACGACATGTGCGTGACGCAATGGTTGATAGCCTATATCAACAAAGACAACAAGCTGATACCAAAGGCAGAAATCGGATTGAAATTTATAAGGTTAAGTATTACTCAATGCCAAAAACCCATCTACAAATGTAGTGTCCTCTGTATTTAAGACAAAGTTGCGTCCACACTTCATTGGACCATTCACGTCACCGCAAAGAAGGGCTTTGCGTATACGCTTAACCTTCCTCGCAAATTACGCACACACCCTGTGTTCTACGTAGACTTACTTAAGCCGTACCGGGATCATTCCCATGTGAACTTTGAGGCGCTGGCGCCGACGACAGGGGCGGTGCCCCAGATTGCTGCAAGCGAATCAGTAAGTCCAACTGAGCCTCACTCCAAGTTTGATCATGATCCATCGCCAGAAGGCGGCTCTGCATCGCATCAAGCATGCATTGGGTCTTCCCCAGGGTCTCTTGAAGACCCTTCACTTCGAGAACCAATTTCTCGTGGACTGCCACCGGTACACAGGCCACCACCGACGCAGCTTGATGAGCATTGGTTTCGTCAATTTCATGTCGAGAGAAGGCTGAAACGACGTCGTCGTCATGTCCAATACCATTATCTGGTAAAGTGGCGTGGGTACCCTGAGTCTGGGAACTCATGGAAATACGAGTTACTCCTACGGCAAGATTGCCCTTGTGCTTTGGATGCTTTGGAACATCGTGGCCAAGGTCATCTTGGACAGAGGCCGATTCCTACCACTAGTGGTGTGGGTTGGCGAGTTAGTGGTCATCGTCTGACCAACACTCGCAGCTACCGTAGTAGCCAAAGCATGTCGCGTGGGATTACGCATTCGGTCTCTGGCCTTAAGCTTGGCATAGTCATATTGAAGCTTGCGTTCGATACGCACATCAGCCACATTGGCACTAGATCTTAGATCAGACATACTGATGAGGAGACGTATGCGGTGCGACCAGCGGACGAAGGCATTGTCTTCTTCGCTCTCCGTTTCACCTGCAAACAAGAGAGTGGGTATACCTTTCTTCGGCGGGACCGGTGCACCACGTGCTTGCATGTCAAGGCGTTCCTTCTATTGAACTTGGGTCGTTAGGTGAGGCTCCAGGTATCTCTCGCGAAGTGGCTGGCAGCTCTCCACCTGCTTAGGAGACTTAGGCTTATGGCCAATAATCCACGTTGCCAACGATCGGCCGGCTGCTCGACGTAAGCATTCCTCTACACTGAATGAAGTGAACACATAGTCACGTTGGTGCTCGAGGTTTGCGACCATTTGCGCATGGCGCCGAGTGCTTTCTCCTTGTTGAAGAATTAACTGTTGCGTCTCATCGAGCGCTTTCGTGATGATGGTATCCTCCGAACCGAGTGTTGAACGTGGCGCCAACGGCGAATTCTCATTATCACGTTTAGGGAACGGACAGGGGGCAGCACGAGGTTGTACCTCAGACATGGGTGTATCAGACATTGTCCCTGCATCACCCGGGACACTAGTATCACTACCATAGTCCAATACCTTCCCAATTTCGAGGTAATCACTGAGAGTCTTTGAATCGTTAGGTGATGAGAACATTGTGCTAAGCTTTACGTTACCGTGAGGTGAACCGCAAGTGCACTGACCTCGTGGAAGAGCAAAGTTCGACGGGAATGTTCGATTGAAATCAAGGTTGGATTAACGTTTTGGAAAACTTCAGTCTAGTTGGGTAGGGTGTAAAGGGGTTACACTTAGTTGGGTACTTGGCAGCCTGTGTCTTAGACACACGGATGATATCCCACTGAAAGAGACGTAGAATATCTTATCGGTTAATAGGGGCTGACTGGTGTCAGCCACCAGATAGGAAAAATCTTAGTTGTACTAATTTAGGACATAAGTGTCTAGATTAGGATTAAGATATTCCATAGGTTCAGATGTAAATGAAATTCAGTTCCCCTTTTGATCTTAAAGACACGTGCCTTGCGAGGCGTCTTTGGTCGTTGATCACTGATCACTAAGAGTTACCAACACCTCCTTGAGGTAGTTAGTTACTCTTGAGCACGAAGTGCTATCGATGTATTGAATCGTTCAATCCCCTGGAACGAGGACCACAAGCTTTACAATTGTTGACTCTTTGAGTCTAGTTCGTTAGAACTAAGTTGCTCGTTGAGCGTTAAGTCTTCCTCTGACTTAAGGAGCTGTGAAGATTCGCTGTATTCTTTGATTCGGACACCCCAAGCCCTAGTAGACAATATAAGGGAAACTCATGGTCCACATATAACGCTCGCAGGCGTACACCGCCTGCTCACGCCCACCATTTAGCCAATTGCCAGCTGCTGCACCTATGCACTCCCATGGACCTAGTGCCAGCTACTTTGCCCCTTCACGCCCATCTGTTATTACATTGAATTTCAACATTTTGCACAGGTCTCCATTGGAACGTTTGAACATATAGTCGTATGCTACAAATGGATTATATCCCGTTTAGGGGGCAACTGTAATCAGGTTCTTGGTATTTGTTGATCCGGTCGTGTTGTGTGTCCACACCAAGTTAAAATCGGTGGATCTGAGTGATACAGTATTGGCACCACGTACTTACGGTAATACTGCACCTTATCGGCAAGGGATAAGGGATAAGACTACTGTCATAGGATCGGAATGTAGAAAGCATTCAGACGAGGCTTTAGAGTTTTATTGCCGTAGTTAAAGGATAAATAAAGTCCAGCTTCCCTTTTGGACACAAGTGCCTGGCCAAGGCATAGTGCGTTGTTAAGAGCATTGACCTTGTGAATGCGCTTACTCTCGTTTAACTAGTAGTGACCAGTTAGTGTGTGATTCTTTAAATCGTAATCCCTTTGGAACCGGGATTGTCAATCTTGTTCGCTTGAACGACCGCACGTCATTGTTTGTTTTTTTCACTAAGAGACTCTTTGAGTCTAAGACTTCCTCTGTTAAGGAGCGCTAAGTAGCTACGCTACACTCGGTAGCATTCGTAGTCAATTTACACATAAGTCTTCACAGACTGAATCCTCTGCGAGGGTCTAAAACGGCCATGAAGTTCTTTGAGGCCCAGCAGATCACGCCTTAGAAGCTTAAGGCGTTGTTCCGTAACGAGCAAGTGGATCTTATGATGGCTCAAAGCCAGACGTATTTCCTGCACCTCTCGAGTCCTTTTCGAACTATGAGTCCACGTTGATCGTACAGGTACGTGGCCATTTGAAATCTGCCATGCCTATTCGGTATGTTCCAATACCGGACACCGAGTCAAGGACTCGCCCTCTGATCGTAAGTGTCAAGACTTTTGAGAGGAAACAGAAAGAAATCTCCTTTAGTGGGTTCGAGAGATGGAGGTTGCCATCAGCTTGACCTTGCTGCAGTCAGAGCAGCAAAAGGTGGGCCTGGCCCTATCGAGTTAGGTGGCGTTCCAGGGAGTGAGCCTTCACTTCTTGTACTTCAACACACAAGGCTTATCCCACCTGGGGTATGCTAAACAGCATCTGTCTCGGGTGTTTGCCCCACCTAATCAGGCAAATCGCATGCGACCACGCTTCCTGTCAACCCGCCAGGGTAAAAAGGACTCAGCCGGATATGTCCAGGAGTTATGAACTCTAATTGCTGCAATGCAACTTGACCCTTTACCTGAGACGATTTTGGTTCCAGTTTCATGGAGGTTCTTCGCACTGGCGTTGCCAGAACAGAAGTATTCCGTGCTCAACCCTCGACATTTGAGGGTGCAGTGGACATAGAGTTGAACGCAGCGTTCAACTTTTAATCTGCCCGTTATGGGACTCATGGGTTCCAATCAAACTCGTCAAGTATAGCTCATCTCATGGATAGGGTAGAACCCATGAAACTTAGTATCGCTGAGAGAGACGAAAAAGCTGATTTTTACGCTGTCGAGCAGCGTTCGAACACCCGTGGATGTTATACGTGCGGAGACATCAAACATCTTTGCCTCAATTGTCCTTTGAGAAAGACCATACAGGACCACTCGAGCCGACCTCCCGTCGCTAACCAACGAGTTGGTAAGGCGCGGGAAAACGTCGAATCCCACTAGGCGCGGGGCGTCCTGCTGGGGAGGACTCAGGCTCTGTTTTACCTCTGGGAGGTGATGTACACCAGGGCCTAGTCCCAAATGACTTCGTGATCAATTTCACAAAGCAAGAGTACCAGTCAGGCTTGTTAGTTGCAAAAGCAACGGTGAATGGCTTTGATAATCCATGGTCGATATTGATCGACTCCGGAGTGTCGGGAAATTAGGGTCGACGTTTTTCCCTGGAAGGAAGTCAGCAGTATGCTGAGGCGCTGAATGCGCGATAAAATGAGATGATCACTGTTCGCTTGGCGACATGTGCATTGGTCACTATGCCTTAAGTTACTGTGAACTCAGGCGTTAAGTTGTCGAGATTTGACAATATCAAACGCTATCTAGTCCTAAAATTGGATGAGTGGTATGATACTGTGGTGAAGTGGTCAAAGGAAATCCTGACCAATCGCCTTGATCACCTCGTAAGTGCATGTGGGACCGGTCATGCCTGTCTTGGGACTAACCGCTACAGAAATCTCCAACGATAAGCTGGACGGTTTGCAAGTCATCAGTGGCGGTCACAGATTATGACCACCGGTTAGGGTCACGAAGAATGACTGACCGGTCATGGTCACTATGGGTGACCAGTGGTCACGGTCACGATGAGTTACCAGTGGTCATGGTCACGATGGGTGACCAGTGGTCATGGTCACGATGGGTGATTAGTGGTACCAGTGGTCATGGCCACTGCAAGATGACCAGCGGTCATGTTGGCAGTTAAGGTGGTTTACTTTAAGCACAGGGAATGGGTGGTGGCAGGCAAACAACGTAGCAGAAAACTGAGATAAAGAGAAGTGTAAACACAGTTCTAGCCCCTAATAGGTTAATAACGACTAGTCTTGATTTTCCTACAAAAGACACGCGCCAGCAATCCTCCGGGCTGGAATACTAGTGGCCACACGACGTACAAGGTTGACTTTCTACGTGTTTGCTCGAGGTTTGTTTCTAGATTGCTTGGCTAGGGACAAGTATACTCATTCAAGTTAGCCCGCGATCGGACGCGGCAAGCATACAAGGCAAGGTCTTTAGACGGATCAAGTGATCAGAAGGACAAGGTGATCAAGTGGTCAGAAGAACAAGGGGGATCAAGTATCCACATTTGGGCAAGGTGACCTCAAAGAAGGCCAGGCAACTCTAGGAGAGTGTCAGAAGTAACCGTTAATCGTGTGAGGAATTACCACGCGACCCCACCCCACCGATCCTCAACTCTGTCAAGACAAGAAATCGACCTCAAGACACCTAAAAGAGTGCAACCACCCGCCGACGGGTACACAAGGTGAGAAGGAACAAGACAAGACAAGACACACGGTCCGGAGTACCCCCTCCGTTAGTCGGTCGTCCGGGCGCAAGTGGGGAATCAGGATCGCTACGTAAATGAGCGAATCTCACTCCACCACAATGGTGCGCGTGCCCGGATCTTCTGGTGCCTCGGGAACTTACCGTGAATTCCAGAGCGAAGATTTCAAGGTCAAAATTGAAACGGATATGGAAGTGTCGACAAACAAGATATTGTCGCATACACGTGAAAATGAAGGACCCACGGTTCGGCAGAGTTTTGGGAGGGGCTCGAACGAATTGAAATTTTAAGTGGAAGATCGCCAAAATGATCTCGAAGAAGAAAAACTTGCTTTCCTTCCTGAGGTTCCTTCGGGGACCACCGCGTATCGTGCTGCAAAGTACGACCCGCTAGATGAAATAATTTAAGCCAAAGCAGGACACGTTTTGTCTGGAAACAAAACCATACACAAAGAAAAAGAATAAAAATAGAAGGCTACGGCTCCCAAGCTACGCGCGCCTGACTCCGAGGGTGATGATTAAGAAAAAAGCAGGGCAGCAGGGCAGCAGAGGTCAAGATGGAAGGTTGGAAGATCGATCAGCTGCAACGTCGTTTGCACTGGACCCAGCTTCAAGCGTTGCTATCAACGGACCCAGTGCTGACCATCTTGGAACCGGAGCTGATCGGACCACTTCGGGGACCGACATCGACTCCACACGCAGCCACTAGCAAAATGGAAGCAGTGCAGTGTCTCATTTAACAGCTACAAGGCGCAGAATTTGTGCCGGGGGCGTTTAAAGCGCAGGTTCTGCTTGACTGCAACCTGGATCAAGTGATCACGGCCAGCCGATCACTGTTCAAAGCGCTGGTCCCACTGACCGGCAACTATGGCTCCGCTGACCGCGAGATCACGACCAGTATCATGGTCAAAGAGGAAGACTGCTCACCAGCGGCGTCGTCACATTACGCTTCGGTGGGGTCGATTGCGGACAATAGCGACGGCTTGGAAATAAAGCGATCGTCGTTAGGACCTTCCGGTGCAGCACTTTTTTGTAACCACCACGAGCATCTGACTCCAACCACCAGACCGTTGAGAATAACCACAGAGCCAGTCGATGCTACGGATGACAGCGACTAGATGCAAATCTACTTTGCAAAGGCCATGATAAAGTTCATGCGAGACCAACAGCGACGGCCGCCACATTCTGAGCCGACCAGTCACCCCAACCCCAACCACAAGGTGTCCGGGGTAGGTATGCCAAACACGGACATGAAATCGGCTGACTCGCATGGTAGTCGCGGTAACACCTTTGACCCTGACGACCTCGGCATTGACGGCGTTCGTCGGCCTCGACTACCACGGAAGCCAGTTTGGGAGAAAGATTCGCTGCGCAGCGGATTCGCATGTCTGCGATCGCCGATCTTAAGGAAATTTCAGGCCGCGATCACAATGATGACCGTGCTCGAAGCTGGGTGCGAAAGGTCAAATTAGCCTTCTTGCGTGACCAAGCCCCCGATTCGGAGAAAAAAAATTTCTATGGAGATTTGCTAACAGGCATGGTACGAAACTGGTACTCCCAGCTAAGCCGATCGACACGCAATAAGTGGAAAGACTTGCTAAATAATTTTCTACTATACTACTGTGAACGCGACATCTCTGCTGGTCGCCAGTATTACCACGCCTGCAATCGTGCCGATAAAACTCCGCTAGAATACCTCTATCGGTTGAACGTTGCTGGGATGCGAGCGAAATCCACGTGAAGGACGGGAACGTCGCTGATCGCCGAGAACGCGTGAAAAACTATATTGAGACACTGGATGACCACGATCTTGCAAAGCAATTGACCTTGCTGCGTTTAGACGACGTGGATACGCTGGAGTTAAAGCTGCACACACATGAACGTATGCAAAAACGGAAAGGCAATCTCCCGATAAGTTCAAGCAAGTTCCGCCCACGATCAGCGTCGCCATACTCTCCGAGTCCACCCAAACCGGCTCGAGCTGTGCGTGCAATCCACGTGGGGGACAAGAGCAGTTCGTCGGAATCAGACATAAGCAATGCGGCATTAAACGAAGAACAACGACGTGTTTACAGCGCCACAGCAGCCGACCATACGAAGGACCGGGAAAATGATCGTCCGACCAAGCCAAGATCAAATGACCGTGAACGTGATCACGAGCTTGCAGAAGGGCACAAGTTATGCATTCATTGTGGGTCCGAAAGACAAGGTGACAGGGGATGCTGGAGCCAGCTGACTTGTCAGAAATGCGGGCGCCGAGTTCACCCCTCCGACAAGTGTTTTTACGGATGCGCAGCGTGTGGAGAAGTGCACGACGGGGGCAACCGCCCGATGAAAAAGTTTTACAATATGCTTCGCAAGTGTTACGTGGTGCCGACCAAACACGCCGGAATGCTTCCTCCCGACGCTGAGAAGATGTTAAACTAGGACGCTAGCCAGGTTGAAACCTAGTACGAGCCGAGCGTTCTAGGATATGCATATATGCATTCATTGAGAAAGTAGAGACTGATAACAGTGTTAATCTCTTGAACGGCCGGACTTTCAGTACATGTGAGTAGACTCTAGTTCATCTCCATCAATTGCAAGTTTGCGGAAACCGGAAAAATACGCACGATCACCTACAAAGATGGAACTCAAGTTGTCTCCTGGCGAATCACGTGGTTGCTGGAAGTACCACACTCCAATCAAGTGGTTCAGGCAAGCCAAGGCGGGAGGAAAAATCAACAATGAGAAGGCCACCCAATTTTTTGACTCGGGAGCTGAAAATTCAATCATCGACACCACCTTTGCTCGTAAGGTTGGCTGTGTCATAGATGAGAGTCAGAAGCAAGAATGCGTGGGTATCGGAGAAAATTCATACATGGCAGAAGGCCGCACAAAGGTGGAGATTACGCTGAATGGCTCATTGGTTTACAACTTTGATTTTTGGGTGAATGACAAAGCGGGACAAGAAGCAATTCTAGGGATGAATTTCATGGTACCGGCTGAAAAACGCCTTGACATGGCAGGCGGAACAGTGTCCTTGCCGGACGAAGTCTGAATTCAACTGGAAGGTAGGAGATTACCGTATGGGGCGAAGATACAACAAATTGCTGCGGATGAGAAGTATTTGGCGATACCGGTGGGTGACTCAGTTGAGGTCAATGTTGTTCGAAGACCACTGCAGTCGAAATTGTGGTTAACGCGCCACGCACGTAGGTCACCCACGGCTATGACCGGATCCGAAAGACTTACGTACCTCCGCCTAATCTACCTAACCGATCAAAAGGTGATTATCTAACAGGGGACGCCGTTCGGGCAATGGATGCCGGCGGACGTGATACCACGGTCACCCGGGTATGTGTCGGTAGGGTCACGTCGTTATCAGGAGTGGCAAACACTTGCATACGCAGCTTCTACAGATAGAGATGAAGAAGAAGAAGAAGTACCGGAAGCAGAAGGACCGTTGGTCGAACGCCAGTCTTACCCAACACCAACGCAGATTCTAAATGAACCCCACAGGATATGATAGAGATGACCGCGAGGAGAGAGGAGGCGGAATGGGAAAACAATGTGCCGACATGTGACCAGGTGGACGACCAGGAGGATCAAGAAGGACTACAACCAGAACGATCACCAGTAGCTTATAACGCGATCACCACACGTGATACGGCTTGTGATTCGGTACTTGATTGGCAGGAACAAACGAATGAACCCCGGAGAGAATTGTTTACGCGATCACCAACGTCCGCCGACTTGGTCAACCCTATTGATGCGATGAATGATACGAGATTGGTGCACGAGCAATCCAAAACGCACCCACACGAGTGTGAAGAGAAGCTCACTTCCAAATAGATCAAGGGAATGGTATCTGATCGTATGCAAAACGATTCCCCTGATTCCCCAGATGGAATAAGTGTTGGGGATAAGGAGGTGTATCGACCGCCCGACCATCTAAGAGACCAAGAAGCAGCGGTCACCGGCGACGGAGAACAGGATTGCACGTCATATTAACACGCACGTGGAACGTTATTCGCGGAAGATGTTGGTAAACACATGGCAGTCGTACCGGAGGTGGACATGACGCTAAGCGAGGTGAAGATTGAGTATATACAGGTGGGCAAACCAGGGGTTCCATTGAAGAAAGAGCAAGAAAAGTTACGCCAGCTAATTTGAAATAAAAGACATCTGTAGATGGGAAGGGAACGCCCTCCCACCTGCGGCTCGAGGCGTGATATGTGACAAAGATGTGGGAGGGGCGACCCCGATAGCACAACGAGTGAGGCCTGTCGCCCCGAAGTTCCGTGAAAAGTTGGCGGAACTGATCGAAGGGTTACTATCGGCGAAGAATATTTGTCCCTCAACCTCGCCGTGGGCATCGCCGATCTTAGTGATCGAGAAAAAGAATGGGGTAGATATGCGACTATGTATAGATTACCGACGAGTCAACCAATTGACGAGGCTGGTGGTATATCCCATGCCCTTGATCAACGACCTACTGCAGGACCTGGAGTAAGGTTTTAACACTGTTCATTGAATATGTCCAGCAGATTCTGGGTTGTGGAAATGACGGAGAGAGCACGAGTGATTTCTACTTTTATTACGCCTTCATGTCTGTATGAATGGCTACGTATGCCGTTCGGGTTGAAAAAACGCGCCGCAGATATACCAGCGTATGGTGGATAATGCATTGTACGGTTATCTCGCGATCGGCAAACAGCGGAGATCAAGTGGTCACGAGGTGTCACGACCTGCGACGCGTTCACGCACGGCGAGTCGGACCCGCACCGAAAGCCTTCAGTGTTGGGGCGGAGGTCCTATATTGATGACATTCTGATCTCGGCGTCGTCCTGGACGTCCCTCTATCAATAGGTAAACAGACTGTTGGAAATCTGTGATCAGTGAAATTTGTTGATCAGTTTACCGAAGAGTGTGTGGGGACGATGCTAGGTTGAGTATCTCGGGCATCGGCACCAGGTGTCGATATCAGGAATAGAAGCCTACCCGTAGGATTTGGGTCGTTAATCAATATTCCACTTCTCCAAACATTGCGGTCAATGCAGTCCTTTTTGGAAAGCTTAAATTACTACAGCCGGTTCAATAAATTTATCGCCCTATACGCCTCAGTCCTTTATGAATTGATAGAGGCGGAATTCCACGAGATGAGGCGGTTGGACAACTCGGAGGATGATCATGCAACAAACCAAGATCACGATGGTGATACCCAGATCGACGATGACCACGGTCAGAGGCTGGTGTGTGTCTGTTATAAACAGATGACAAAGATGGATGGTCATGACCAACCAAATGCAGAGGGGTCTAATGGCGAACAAACAAGTGGTCATCGTTAAGAAAAAGCTATGATCGCGTTCACAATGCTGAAAGCAAAAGTTGCCCAGACCCCGGTGCTAATACATTTTGACCCTTATCGTCGGTCAGTGATAGTGTATTATGCCAGCAAATGGGCGGTGTCCGCAGCTTTGTTGCCAGAACACGACGAAGTGAATTGGCCTGTTATGTTCAGAAGTCGCACGCTAAAACCGAATGAAATCAACTACGGTGTGGTGGAGAAAGATATCCTGGCCCTGCTCCGGATATAAGATGTTTGCTATACACTACTAGTATCGCGGGACCTTAAAGGTGCTCACACGGTATAAAACTCTGGCGTGGTTGATGCACCCATCGGGCCTTAACGGAAGACCTGGAAGATAAGCAGCTTTACTGTCAACTTGGACTCAGGAGATTAACCGATGCAACAAAGGAGAGGACAAAATTCTTGGCACTCTTGCCGCACACCACGGGAAGATGTGGATGATATGCTGATCGCAATCGCGCCCCGGAAGCAACCGAGACAAATTATCAGTATGCCACCCCCTACGGTCATCCGCAAAGAATCGCTTCTTGTCGTCAGCTTAGATGAAGCAGCCCGCATCAAAATTAAAGGGGGCGCCTACAGCGCAATAATGCGGAAGCTTTTTCGAGTGGACTATAGTATCGGCTGCGATTCGACACTGGGTTGACCGTAAAAAGGCAGAGTTCCATTCGACACTGGGTTGACCGTGAACAAGGCAGAGTTCCATAAGTTGCTGCTGAGTTGCGAGTTTTTGGCCAAGCAGACAAGGGGACGAGTGGTCATTTGTGGAGATTCCAACCTGGTCATCAGGCAGATGAGGAATGAAACTGACTGCAAGGCACCGGGACTGCAGTTACTACGTCTCAAGGCCATAGGTCAACTGCGATCAAGACCGACTCATGAATTCTTACATGAAAAGCGCGATTGGAATCAAAGTGCCGATAAACTGGCTAGCTTCGCTTTACAGCTGGAAAAAGGCATGGTCAGACTGACGGAGCAGGATTGTCATTATTTATAAGCGTTGAACCGACTGGACGAGTTATCAGTACCATCGACCAACAATCAAGTGGCCTGGATAAAGGCGATCACGCGATCAGCCACACGGAGGCGTGAAGTGCCCAAGGTTATGCAAGACGAAATGATACAGCAGATGCGACTGGAGCGCATAAAGCAAGCACAAGATGAAGAAAGTTAGATTGCCAACCTCAAACTTTACCTAGTCAGGGATGTTGCCGAATTGGATACTACGGAAGCAAAAGCAAGTGCGGTTATTGCCCCAGATTGCAAGGTGGGTGAGGGTGGATTGTTATATTTTTGCCCACGAGCGGCTGCAAACCCCAGTGACCGCGCGGAGCTCGTCCGTTTGGTGGTTCCGTAATCACTGCAAGATGATGTTCGACACCACTACCATGCAAGTCTGAAAGGTGCTCACCAAGGGGTAGGCCGAACGTATCACCGCGTGCGATCGCACTTTCATTGGAGAGGCTTGTTTAGAAGCGTGCAGCAGTATGTGGGGAAGTGTTTCGACTGCGAAACCGGTAAAGGTTGTCCGATACTACGAGGCGAATCTTCGGGGAATTTACAGGCCACGTACCCGTTTCAGATCATTGCAATGGATCATACCCCCTCGCTGCCCAGGTCATTCAAAGGGAATACCAAACTGTTGCCTTAGGTGAATTTGATTTTTGGCTACGTGATCGCTAAAGCTAGCTCGTCAAGAACGGCCCAGACGATCGCGGAAGGGTATGAGGAATGTGTCTTCCGGCGGTTTTGGGTAAGTGAACCTATTCGTCACGACCTCAAACCCGGAATCATGTTGAATTTCTTTCGCGCGTTCGACCGCATCGCTGGTCAAAAACAACGTGCCACCATGGCCTATCGGCCTCAAGACAATGGTACAGCTGAACGTATGGTCCAAACATTGACCAGGGCGCTAAAAATGTGTGTCACGGATGTGAACCAACCAGATTGGGACGATTACGCTGAACACCTGACCTTCGCCATCAATACGGCCCATGACCGAGTACGTAATGATACCCCGTCCTATCTCATCCATGGTTGGGATCCGCGATCAACGCTGGAAGCGACCCTGCCGTTGGGGTGTACTAAAATACGTGATCGGGATCCCCGGAAATGAAGCTATCACATACAGCGGCAACTATAACGAGCCCGCGCTACGGTGAATGACCGACTGAAGGACGCCCTCAAGACCCAGCTGACCTATACAACTCTGATCAAGGGCCAAATAGACTCAGCCGCGGTAGCCAAGTGTGGCTATTTCTGGATTGAGTGAAGGAGGGAAATGCCAGGAAGCTGGATCACATGTGGCACGGCTCGTTTCGGGTGATCGAGAAGTGCGGGGAACATGCAGTGCGGTTAGAGGTACATGGGCCCCACACCGATTGCTCTCACTCGTTCACGTATCCAAGCTAAGGATAGTACGAATTCTACCTGATCGACCTGCTGCGCGGCTGGAGGTGGAAGAAACAGAGCATATTGATTTTGAAGAAGCTCTGCTTCCGGAGGACAGCTAGGAAAACGATCTAGCCAAAGGAGAATGCGAGGTGGATGGTGTCCAAGATGTCACTACAGGACGAAAGACTCGGTACGGAAGGGTAAACCGACAGAACCTGGTCCGATGGAAGGGTCATAAGGATGAGACTTGGGTGGATGAGGCAAACCTCAATTGTGGTGCTTTATTGCAAGAGTTGAACGTGATCGAGCTAGGAGAAACCAATGCGAAGTGATGCAAGTGCATGAGGAAGGATCCATATGTTAGGGTGACCAGGGACGGTAACCGCGGCCTTGAAGCATGGGGTCCGTATGGTCTGTGAGACAAAGAGGGATGACCACGTGAACCATGAATTTAAAGGAGTGATGTGGTCAACTAACATGGTGATCATGCAGTTAAGATGACCAAGAGCGGTGACCGCGGCCACGAAACACAGTGACCGCCTGGTCTGTGCAGGGAGGAGGGATAACTACCTAAGCTATGGATGTAAAGGAGTTGCGTGGTCAACCAAAGCGGTGTACACAGAAGCAAGAAAACATGGTGAACAGACTTCAATGGAAGTGAATTTAATAAGCAACGACTGGTGGTCATGACTGTGACCATAAACGTCATGGTATTTCATGCTGGAGACGACCGTTCACTGCGCTACAGACTTGATCCGGAGAAGGTTGATGGACGCGCCTGGGTGGTCAGCAATGGCTGCTCGATGCTGATTGCGCCAGGGGTCAGCGGAATCCGCAAGGAGTAAGGCTGAGGCCAGATTCGGGATTTTGGTCTGTCGACAGCCAAACCCTGGATACCACCAGCATTTCTCAAACCATCCTAGAAAGTGCAGGACGAAGAGGTCCAATAGGATGTCGAGGTCACACTGACCCCCGGCCAACCCCTCCAACTCGAATCGGAGTACAGCCTTTCACCGGGGGCTGGATTTGGAATGCCGACGATGCCTTTCTTTATAGAAAGCGCTCAATTTAGGGTCTTACGCGCGACTTGAACCCACGATGATCGGGAGCACATGAGTAGACTCCCGTAACGCCTGACGATGATGGTCTTCGAACTCACGATACGCGGTCATCAAAGCTTGGAAGCAGCCAGTCGGGCGGAATGACAAAGGCGCAATAGGCCGATCCAAGACATCCCAAGGTTTTTGGCTGTATAAAGCAGCGATCTGGGCGGAGGTCACTACCCGCAGGGACCACTGATCTTCAGTTAGCGGACGCAAGGAACCGTCCGGAACGGAGAATCGGTAGTGCTTGGGCCAGGAGTAGTGGTTGAGCACGAGATATAAGTCTAGGTGACCTACAGTGACCAAGCCCAAGCGATGGGATGACCACGGCGAAAACTGGCCAGGGGCATAAGTTGCACGAGTGCGATACCCAGGTATACACTTATCGCGCGAGGACCGCACGGGGGGTAAAGCCTTGAAGGCGGTCGGGGATAAGAGCTTGTTCACTGTGGGAATGACCGTAGCTTGGTACCCTCACCGACCCATCGAACTCGTCGGACGCCTTGGGTGGCTCTGTGGTCGGAGGTGTCGCAGCGATAGGCGGCGACCGGGAGAAGGCTGATGAAGCACGAATATCACGTCATGACGAAGCCGGAAGGGTCGCGGGTGTATGAATGGCTGGATCGATCTCGATCGGCGTGTCAGCCAACCTATCAGCAGATCTTGTGGTCGAGGCAAAAGACCGCCGTCGAACGGAAGAACGTGACCGTGACAGTGCTTTGAGCATGGCCTCGTCAGCAGATTCTACGGAGACGTCGATATCCTGCGCATGAGATGCGGAGGGGAAATATGCTCGTGTTTGCGTCTTTGACCGCCGAGTCACAATAGACGGTGGCGTGGTCACTGTCTTAGGATTGGACGATTTTCTGGTCGTACATGCTGGAATCTTGGGGTCGTCGAGGCGAGGGCGAGACGCCTGCCGGGAATTGGGGTGAGTGGATGCCGATTGTGAATGGGTAGTTGGGCCGGCGGGCCCTGCGGCCGTAGCGGAAGGGCTGGCAGACGAATCTGGTCCGAGCGCAACGCGGGGATGACCGGAGGAAATTGAAGCGTATCGCTGTTGGGTCACATGGTCTACGGCGGGACCACCGCAGATGGGGACCTATAAGCCGAACTCGAGGTGACCGTAACGCGCGCACGCTTGTTCGGGGGTGACACAGGATCGGCCTCTGACTGCTCTCTCTGCCGCTTATCATAGGCGAGCCTCACCGACGGCGGAACACCCATAACGAAGTTGACCAGCTGGTTCAGCTGGGCCTGAAGGTCGCGAGTAAGCAGATCCCGTTCTGCTCTCAACAGTGCTAGCTCCTCGATATGAGCATCATTGGAGGAGCGCAAGCGGTGAAGCTCTTGGCGGATAGAAGCGCGCTCCGATTTCAATTTGTCAAGCTCCCGACCACGTTGTGCAAAGCTGCGAGCAAGCGCATCGAAACCTCTCCACATTAGAGCAACACGCTGCTCACTTTTCACTACCGCTCGCCGTAAGTCTACACACTCCTTAGCTAACTGGTCAACCTTGGTCGTGTCCACGTCATGCACGTGGTAACTACCCACGTCAGAATCAGCAGGATCAGCATTGGCAGAAGAGGCATTGTCCGCCGGGGCGTCATCAGATCCGACCGAAAATCCAACAGGGTCGGCAAGGTGGCCAGCCAGAGCGGGACCGGCTTGGTCAGACTCGGCAGTGTCTACGTTACGCACGTGGTCGCTACCCACGTCAGCATCGGCAGGATCAGCATCGGCAGAAGAGGCATCGTCCGCGTGGGCGTCATCAGATCCGACCGAAAGTCCAACAGAGTCGGCGAGGTGGTCAGCCGGAGCGGGACCGGCTTGGTCAGAATCGGCAGTGTCCACGTTACGCACTTGGTCGCTACCCGCGTCAGCATCGGCAGAAGAGGCATTGTCCGCCGGGGCGTCATCAGATCCGACCGAAAATCCAACAGAGTCGGCGAGGTGGTCAGCCGGAGCGGGGCCGGCTTGGTCAGGCTCGGTCGCGTCTGGTTCAAGGCCAGTGTATTCTTCGTTATCAGGAGCAGGGGTGGCCAACCGCAGCGCAGTCAGCTGAGGAGACGTCGAACCTGAAGGCAGGGGTTGTTTAACGGAATGGTGAAATGGCGGAGACATCTCCAGCAATGATCAAGGGAAGGTTGATCAAAAAGTGCTTAGCCAGATCGGCACCGGCTGCCGACTAACAGAGCAGGGGACGACTGTGGTGAAGTGGTCAAAGGAAATCCTGACCATCGCCTTGATCATCATGTAAGTGCATGTGGGACCGGTCGTGCCTGTCTTGGGACTAACCGCTGCAGATATCTCCAACGATAAGCTGGACGGTTTGCAAGTCATCAGTGGCGGTCAAAGATTATGACCACCGGTTAGGGTCACGAAGAATGACTGACCGGTCATGGTCACTATGGGTGACCAGTGGTACCAGTGGTCATGGTCACGATGCGGGACCAGTGGTCATGGTCACTGCAAGATGACCAGCGGTCATGTTGGCAGTTAAGGTGGTTTACTTTAAGCACAGGGAATGGGTGGTGGCAGGCGAACAACGTAGCAGAAAACTGAGATAAAGAGAAGTGTAAACACAGTTCTAGCCCCTGATAGGTTAATAACGACTAGTCTTGATTTTCCTACAAAAGACACGCGTCAGCATTCCTCCGGGCTGGAATACTAGTGGCCGCCCGGCGTACAAGGTTTACTGTCTCCGTGTTTGCTCGAGGTTTGTCCCTAGATTGCTTGGCTAGGGACAAGTATACTCATTCAAGTTAGCCCGCGGTCGGACGTGACAAGCATACAAGGCAAGGTCTTCAGACGGATCAAGTGATCAGAAGGACAAGGTGATCAAGTGGTCAGAAGAACAAGGGGGATCAAGTATCCACATTTGGGCAAGGTGACCTCATAGAAGGCCAGGCAACCCTAGGAGAGTGTCAGAAGTAACCGTTGGTCGTGTGAAGAATTACCACGCGACCACACCCCACCGATCCTCAACTCTGTCAAGACAAGAAATCGACCTCAAGACACCTAAAAGAGTGCAACCGCTCGCCGACGGGTACACAAGGTGAGAAGGAACAAGACAAGACAAGACACACGGTCCGGAGTACCCCCTCCGTTAGTTGGTCGTCTGGGCGCAAGTAGGGAGTCAGGATCTCTACGTAAATGAACGAATCTCACTCCGCCTTACTGGCATCCTTAGTATGGCTTGCCTAGAACGCCACGAGCCATGGATAGATTGGAGGTCGAAGACTTTAGGCGCAACGCGCACTGTTCTTAGTGGAGCTTTGGAGAGACCTGATCCTGCCTCTGCTAGGAAATAAAAGCATTATTGGCGCGAGACACGGAATGATACAGTTAGTGTGCTGGACATCGGTATGTCTGAACTCATTGAGTTTGACGATGTCTAAAATGTTAGTTACGAGCATAGCTCTCTGACTGTTAGTGGGGCGGCACGTACTCCGTCGAGTGATGATCGTTGTGATACAAACCACTGAATGATGAAGTCATTGTTGGCCTAGAGCCAAGTCGTTATGAGTTGAACCCATCTGGTGAGCGTGGAGTAACACGTAAGTACCCACTGAGTGTTGTTGACCGTGATCGCGACACACTGAATTTTATCCAAGACGTTGTTGTTAAAACCCCAAGTCATCAAGGGCGTGGCCCATTTGATGAGCGTGGAGTGGCACGTAAGTACCCACTGGGTAATGATATCACTAGAAGTGGCTCATCACCAGATATCGGTAATGGCATCGGATTTGACATAGATCAAATTAAGCTTGACCTACTTCATGACCTTGGGGGAGGTATAATCCCGGATGTCGGTAATGACATCGGCTCTTTTAATGAGCAACTTAAGGTTGATAAGCATGTTAATATTGAAAAAATCAATGTCTCGGGTGTCGTTAATGACACCGAATCTTTGTACAGAGCAAGTTAAGGATGATGATGACATCAACCTTGGGAACGAGATAGTTCCAGTCTCTTCGAGACGTTTAGTCCTCGCAGAGACGACAGAGACAACAAATTGATGCTACAAAACGCAAGACGTCTGTTGCGTCACTGAGTGATTATAGCGAGCAGGTATATACATTTGTTAATGGAGTGACCGGTGACGTAAATGGGTCAGTGAGTCTTGAGACTCTACCGTCACTACATTCTCTGTTAGAGCTAGACGAAATGTCTGTCTATGATTTTGGCCTGACTTTAAAGTCGGATGACTTGTCTGAAGTGGTGGTCATCAGATCCGATAGTCAGTTGAACTCGTCGTCACATATTGACGAAGCTGTCTTGAAAGACACAAAGGCGGCACTGAGTGCTCGAAGTGGGCCATCGATCTTGGAAGATCCTCAAGCCCCGTTTTATCCTTTGCTTAAGGAGTTTCAGGATGTGGTTTGTCACGATCCACCTTCCACTCTGCCTCTTGTTGGAAAGGTACGTCATGAAGTTGACCTTGTTCCTGGAACCAAATGCTGTGTGACATGGCAATGGCCCCTACCAAAGGAGCGGTGTGATCTCATTGACGAGTTCTTTCGTGCAAAGCACGCGGCTGGAATGGTACGTGAGAGCTTGTCTCCGCACTCGACACCGACATTTTGTGTTAGTGATCCAAATGGTAAGTGGCGCATTGTGCATGCTTATAATAAGCTTAATGCAGCCACTATACCAGCAAAGATGTCTACTCCTAGGAAGTATGTTCTTCAGAACGCTATGGTAGATTGTACCATGTTCAGTGCACTCGACTTAGTCGATGGATATTACCAGCTGCTCATGCGAGCAAGTAGTATTCCGCTCACAGCGACTAGTACTCCTAGCGTTATGCTTTAGGAGTGGCTTGTTATGCCTCAAGGGCTGTCTGATGCCCCGGCTACTTTTAATCGTCTTGTGACGCAATTTTTTCGACCTCACCGAGAATATGCACAAAGCTGTTTCGATGAAATCTTTGTCCAGAGCCGTGCAGATCATGCTAGGTCAGATATGAACAATCACATTGGTCATTAACGAGAAGTGCCCGAGTGCATGCGTACAAACAAGCTGTATGCAAATGCATCGGAATGCATTTTTGGTGCAGAAGAAATATACTTTCTCGGGTGATTCATTGAAATGCGTGGCCTTCGAGCGGACCCCGCTAAGGTAAAGTCATTGTTGACTGGTCGGTCCTGTCTAATTAGAAGGACTTGCTTAAATGGCTTGGCCTTGCTTATTACTTGCACAAATACAGTGCAAACTACGCTGACATGGCAATGCCTTAAAATAAACTTCTCAATAAGGATGCAGCTTGGTGTTGGGAAGCAGTCCATACTCAATCTTTTGAAGCTATAAAAGAAAGTCTCCTACATGCCCCAATTTTTGCTTTACCTGACTCTGAGTGGCCTTTCAGTGTCTTTTGTGACGCATTTAATTTTGCTATTCTTTGCGCTTTATTGTAGACAGATGTTGATGGACATGAACGCGTCATTGCGTACAAACCTCTTTAGCTAAATGCTGCTGAGAAGAACTATCTAGCTCACGACAACGAGTTACTTGCAATAATGTATGCTCTTGTAAAGTTTAGAGTACGTCTACTTGGATCAAAGCCTTTTGTGATCTTCACAGATCACGCGACGTTACGCACTGCGACACAGTCGCCTCACCTCTCACAGCGTATAACCCGTTGGCTTTCATTTTTGCCGAACACAACTTCGAGTTGAAGCATAAGTCGCACACAACTTCGAGGTGAAGTAAAAGTCGGGTAAGCAATATACTTTAGCTGATGCGCTGTCACGCAGACCTGATTATGAGCTTGTCCATTTTACGACTCTGTCGTCATCCATTATGGATCTAATTCATGCGGCATTTGCACGTGATGAGCAACGTGTAGCATTGCTACATGCTTTTGGAAGCGAGGAGTTAAAAGCCTCGATCATCAAATTGTCGTCAGGTTTACGTGCGAGCCTACATCTATATGTCATCGATGGCGGTTTGTTGTGCGACTGCACAGTTGTTTAGGATGTGACTCGCATCGTAGTTCCTCACGATGAGGACTTGAATTATTGCATCCTCTTTGAGGTGCATGACACTTCTTTGAACGGTCATCTCCGCCGTGAGAAGACCTACGACTCGGTGAGCCAGGCTTATTGGTGGCCAAGATGTACAAATGGGTGAGAACCTATGTGCGCACGTGAGAAATGTTTCAACGGGTCAAATTCTTAGCACATGTGGCTGCGCCGCTAGCTAGTCTGCCTGTACCCACTGGGTGTTGGGAGTTTATGAGTAGGGATTTTGTGCTCGGACTACCAAAGTATTCGGAAGGCAACACTGGTATTGTGGTCTTTGTTGACCGTTTGAGTAAGATGGCTCATTTAGCAACTGTGCAGGATACGATCGATGCTGACGGCACGGCAAAGCTGTTTATCGATCGTGTTTTTGACAACATGGTTTGCCTGTGGCAATTGTCTTTGATAGATATCCTCGCTTCACTGGGAAATTTTGGAAGTATATCTTCAAGGTGCTCGGCACCCGATTGGATATGTCCACGGCGGATCATCCGCAGACCGGTGGTCAGACTGAGCGTGTTAATCGCATCATCAACGACATTTTGCACAGTATTTGCACTGATACGACACGGCGTTGGAGCTCTATGCCCACTGCGGTCGAGTTTGCGTTGAACAACGCTGTTCATGCCTCCACAAGATTTACTTCATTACACGTGAATGGTCTCACTCACCCACGCGTTCCATAAACGATAAACAGGCGAGCGAGTTTCTCGTCACGCGATTGAATGTCTTACGGCATGTAGGTGACGCAATGGCGAGTATATATTGCAAACAAAAGGAACAAGCTGATACCAAAGGCAGAAATTGTATTGAGAGTTATAAAGTTGGAGACTTAGTCTTACTTATCGTTAACAATCTACCTACCATGGTAATTTCAGCGGTCTATAGGACCAAGTTGCGTCCTTGCTTCGTTGTAACGTTTACGGTTGTGGCCAAGAAGGGCCCAGCGTATACGCTTAACGTTCCACGCAAGATACGAACACACCCAGTGTTTTACGTTGGCTTGCTTAAGCCTTATCTTTATCGGTCGCTGGTGGATCACGAGGCGCTTGCGTCGAAAGAGTTGGTAATTCCACAAGTCGGGGAGCCCTCAAGATAATATCTATTTGTCCTCCAAGACGCCCCACTCGGTCACTAAGACCATGCACATCGTGCACTAACTCGTCGACGACGCGTCTAGATTCAACAACCACCACCTGCTCTCGTTGACGAGCAAGGAGATCAACATTTTCATGATAAGCGAATCCTGTAGCGGCTTTGTCGCGACGGTCAGTACCAGTACTTGGTACAGTGGCTGGGTTACCCAGAGTCGGAGAACTCATGGGAGTACGAAGTGCCACTGCGGCAGGATTTTCCGTATGCCGTTACCTTTTTAGAACGTCGACTTTAGGGTCAGTCGACCCAAAGCGCTTCACACTAGTCGGTGCGAGAGTGGAGGGGCTGCAGATGTAGCAGGTGCACTGATGTGCGGATCTGTAGCCGAAGTAGCATAGAGGGTGCGATAGAACGATCACAGTTGGCCTTTGGCCTTTTGTTTTGTAAAATGAAAGCGCTTATTTCGTTTGAGCCTAACGTCAGCAAGAGAAGCGCTCTCTTGAACATCCCACTAGCTTGGCAGATAACAAGCTTTGTGATCCCAACGCGTGAAGACGACATCTTTTTCCGTCTCCGTATCACTAGGGAAGATAACGACGGGTAATATCCGCACGGCGCAAACTGACGCACCTCGTGCTTGCAGATTCAGCCTGTCGAGATCATCTTGAACGGTCATACATTCGACCCTCAAGTATCTCACTCCGAGAGACTCCCTCTATGATAGTGCGGTGGATGTGGCAGCCTTGGGTCCCGCGACCCATGTTGCAAGTGACTGCCCGGCATTCCGACGAATGCGTTCATCCACACTCGGTTGTGTGAACGGTAGCCACTGTGAGCATACGCTGTGGCTACACATTGTGCTTGACGCTGCGGTCATCAACCGACTGAAGATATTGAGCTTGGTTTTCATCAAGTCTGTTGTTCATTAGACCGAACGCAGGGTCGACGGCTGCACCCCTGTGTAAGGGGTGAATGTATCTTTTCGCGTTCCACGAAGATAAGGCGCGACGCGCGAGGTGTCACGCGCCAGTGGCGTAGCTGGAGTGTGGTCGTGGACACTCGACGCGACGGTGTCACTCTCAATAGTCCACCATACCATCTTCAAGGAATTCGTCAAGGGTGTTGGACGAAGTATTTGACGCAGCTATTTTGAGATGTGCTGTGAACACGTGGTCAAGGACCTGAGCTTTGAGACCTTAAAGAGCAGTGGAAGAATTGTCCACACAAAGGTGTCGACATATTGGTGGGGGAGGGTGTAAGGGGATTACACGGCAGTTATTGATCCGGTCAGGTCATGTTGTGTGTCCACACCAAGTAAAAATCGGTGGATCCCGGTGGTACAGTATCGGTACCACGTACTTACGGTAATACTGCACCTTATCGGCAAGAGATAAGGGATAAGACTTCTGTCATAGGATCGCAATGTAGAAAGCATTCAGACGAGGCTTTAGGGTTTTATTGCCGTAGTTAAAGGATAAATAAAGTCCAGCTTCCCTTTTGGACACAAGTGCCTGGCCAAGGCATAGTGCGTTATTAAGAGCATTGACCTTGTGAATGCGCTTACTCTCGTTTAACTAGTAGTGACTAGTCAGTGTGTGATTCTTTAAATCGTAATCCCTTTGGAACCGGGATTGTCAATCTTGTTCGCTTGAACGACCGCACGTCATTGTTTGTTTTTTTCACTAAGAGACTCTTTGAGTCTAAGACTTCCTCTGTTAAGGAGCGCTAAGTAGCTCCGCTACAGCAACCCATTTGGGTGTCCCTTCTCTCTCGTTTTGAATATTCCCCCCTGCCCAGTTTCCACCCATGCTACCAGCCACTTTATAACGCATACAAAATCTGACATCTGAAATATCCAACACACCTATTGGCCACCCATACTCATAGGCGTGGGTGCTCATTGTAAAGCTCTGGTACACATCCACCGGATTGTGTAAACTCTTCCCATTTGTGTATTTATACACCCCATTAACCTTTATTTACATTTTACACAAGTTGTAACGCAAATACATAAATCTGTCTTACTTAATTGAACAGCATTATGACATTTGATCAGGAGAAGGGTGTGACCAGCATATTGCGCTGTTGAACTATAAAAGAACCCATATACTATGCTTGCACCGCCTTCGGAGGCCGGCGGATCAGCAACCACTAACTCCGCAACGACCGGCACAGCAAAGACCGGAACAGCAACCACAACCGTTCCAGCTACCACAGGATCGACAACCACATTTGCCTTTTCCACCGGACCCGACCTCCGGTCTTGCTCTGTCACCTGCTCCCACTCACTGTCGCTTGCAGTCACCACCGTTGCTTCATTCGCATCCTCAACAAACACAGTGTCCGTTGGCTGCCGTGATGTCTCTATAGTAGGCGTTACTTCCGCCTGGACCGGTGCTATATTTTTAATCACGATCACACCTCCTCGGAAAACTCGCCAATGTCCTCGGCCGCACACTACAGAAGCTCTGTCATCCCCTCCATTAGCTAGAGAAACCGCAGATCCAGAACGTTCATGCGCGCTGGCTGCACCGCTTCTTGGGCTTCCTAGACAACCTTCTTGAGTGACTCGTACGTCTGGTACAGCCTCGTCTGCGCCGTCCGCTGCGCCTTGTCAGCCCACTCCTAGTGCATGACCATACTCATGGCTACATTTATAATCTCCACAGGCTTCTTAATGGAAATGAGGATCGGCGCCGCCACATTCGCTTGGAACGCGATGGCCAAACCGCTCAAGACTTCAAGTGTACGGACGTGGCGCTGGCCGCAGCTAACTACAGCACGCAACGCCTCCTTTTAATCGGCCTGCGACGTAATGTTAATGGAGTCGCCCCCCCACGTCCGCGTACTATACCACAAAGCTGCCGGCGCAAAGTTTTACGTCTCGGGAAAGAGCGCCTTCAGGGCCTTGAGCAAGAACGACGTGAGGTCTACGTGTAGACTGTGCACATCGCCCTTGTAATTGATCTTGATAGCTGTTTGCTTGGCGTCCATCGTGAGTATGTGATTGGTGAAGTGAAGTGAAGGAAATCCATGCAGTGGAGTCTGGGATATGGTCGAGACTGCAGAACTGTTCAGTTTAGAAATCAAAATATTAAATGTGTTTACGATATTGTAGCAAGTGATTAGTTTACACTGTTTGGGTGTGTATGCACGGATCAAAGGAAGGGTGTGAACTTAACTATTCCGATATTATAGGTCCATAAAGCAGGCTCTATATGTGGAATAACCTGACCAGTTAATGCCACCAAAACATTATACAAAAAACAATTGTGTTGGAAGGAATTTGCTAGTCATTATTCAGATAAAAAGAGATTTGCATGCACAATGCGCGCACCAACTTTTTGTTCGACCAGTTAATAGATGGGTTTTCAGCCTTAAAGTTAGCCTCAACATGAGCATTTGTGAACGACTGTTTCATTATGTTGGCAAGAGATCTTAATTAGTTATCAAAATGACGCGGAAACCCTGTGCAACGAGGACCTCCATGCAAAACACTTTTGGTTGCAAACTAAGTGAGCAGTAGTTTCATTGACTAGACCTCCCTTCAGCCAGTTTCACCTTTTTGAAAAATGCCCACATCGGAAGATGGAGACTTTGATTGTGGACATTTAAGTCCTGCAAGATTAAAATGTGTTAGAAATAGTAGCATTTCAGTAAAGACGTGTATAAAGACTTTGAGAGAACAGTGGGCATTTTGTACAGATTTCGTAGATGGAGGGCCATGTTTCCTATCCGTGCCAAGTCTCCTTATTCTCTGGGGTTAGGCGGTGACGGGTAGGTGACGGAAAGTAAACGTGGTTGCAGTGCAAACTTCCAGTAACATTCTAGACTGATAATTAACAATGGACATAGTTATCCGCACACCCACTTTTTGCCCGCCACACACCCCTCATACCGTTATACATACTGTATTATTGGTAATTGGCTAATTAAGTAGGAAATTGACTGTACTAATAATACCGCCCTTTGATTGAACGGTTTGGATCCCTTTTTTGAAAGACTATCTGCGATGAGGGGTAGCTTCAGGTATTGGTGGTCAGGTAGTCCATTTACGCCAGTTCTTCACCTATGTGCAAGATTAACTGTAGTTCATAAGCGATAAATTTCCTTCAAGGAGTGACCCGGGGTAGATATCGGGTGACATCAGTTTGAACTAGTGATCTACTTGGTTCTTGCTCCAGCATCTCGATAAATACAACGAGTACGGCACATTAAAATGCATAATTAACCTTTGTATGTTCTTTCTTCGCGACATTTTGTGGGTTACCGACGCACAAAGCCAAAAGCTTGATGTGTTTCTGCGTTCCTACCGAATGATACTGCCCCGTAGACAGCTGCATTCATATCTCTACATATCTTGATTGGTCACGCAGTAGCAAGGATGTGCCAAACGTTTATCCATACTCTTTATGCACCTTAAACAGCATCCTGAAACCTGTCGGCTAAATTTTCTTTCCTATACACAAAGGTAGACTGTAAACTTGTCCGCGAGCACTCACACTGAAGATTTGTTGCGTCCTCTGGAGAGGTGTGTTTTCCTCGTTCTAGAGCGCGACCACTTTTTCCCAGAGTCGTAGAGCTTTAAATTACCGAAACAGATGATCCATGGTCTTTTCACGGGTAAGTCGCAATACCAGCACTAAGTACTCGCAAAGTCGCAACATCAGCACTAGTCCCAATACCAGCACCATTTCAGCACTTAATCAATGTATAGTATTACGCTAAGTCATCCTACCATATCATTTTCCTTCCACCCCTCAATCCTCAGTTGGCCAATCGAGATGGGCCGCCCCTCCAACCTCATCTCAGGGCCAACCACCTTTGGCAGAGATCTTCCATTGCTCGGATATGAACTGTGCGGCGGGGGGGGGGTCTCGCGGCCTTCCGCGCATGTCGAGCAATGTGTTAAAGGAAGGAGAGGAGGGAGATGTACAAAAATGATGGTAATCCATCTATTTAATGTCTTATACGGTTGTTAATACTAAAACGTAGTGTATGAATGTGCGGTATTCATAAGGGATCAGATATCAGTACTATTCTATACAAAGTATCAAAGCCGAAGAAACCCCAGATATGATACCTTGCTAAGGCGCTTTGTTATGAGACTGTTTTAGCTACATATGGTTAACGTGTTGACGTGTGAGTGTTATGTGTGTAATGAAGCGAGTATTCGAAAATGATGGACTTATGGGTCGATGAGCCGGACGGGCATGGGAACTCGCGGTCGGGAAGGGACCGGATACTTGGGGTCACAGGTAAGGAGCGGCCGTTGATTCCAACCGTGACGAGCGGTTAAGGTTACTGCTAACGGGGTCAAACCGACCGACGGTACCAGTTAAATGGTACCGATATGGACCGTTCTCAACCACTCGTCGGTCGGCTTGGTCGCCCAAGGTGGGCATCGTTCCCCGTAGGCCGACCTGGCCATTCATAGGTCGGCCTGGTTGGCCTCGGTAACCCGTAAGCCGACCTGGCCACCCATCGGCCGACCTGGTCACTTATAGGTCGAATCGATCCCTCAAGGTCTGGAGGCTCCTAGCCACTCATCATTGCGAACCCAGGCGCAAGGCAAAAATAGAGTAAAGGAGTTTAAAGGATAGGATAACGTTAAGTACTGATCATTTTGCGATCTAAGTAGCACAACGTGTCGTGCGCTAAGAAACTTGTAAGTCTACCGACCTGTTCCGGCCAGGGATCTGTTTGTCCCACCCGTTGAATAGACAGATGTCAGCACGACACGAGCGCAAGTAGAACCCCTGGAAGTATATTGGCCTGTGTTTTTGTAGAGTAGCCTCCCCAACCCAAGCTCGCTATTGGAAGCAGTCTCCATACCCTAGTGGTAAGGGAGAAGAAGCGTACAGGCCAGGCGGTTAATACCCCTGAAAAAAGTATAGACCAGGCGCCACCAGCACCTGAGATAACTGGTTATAAGACCACTGTCGATCAAGTCGATCGAGTGGCCGCCTACATTGGAACCCGACTGAAGCGTATCCACACGCCCCCCCAGTTCGACCTCCATCAAGGCCGACGTCTACATAATCACCAAGTCCTCCGAAGAGTGAAACTCTCTAAGCCGACGAATACACAAGGTGGCCAAGTTCCACAAGCGGCATCGGGGTACTCCCTCCAACAGTCGGCAGTCCTGCAAAGTGAGTGGCTTGGAGTCTCATCACGAAACTTTGAGAATCCACTCCACCACAATGGTGTGCGTGCCCGGATCTTCGGAAGACGCGGGATATCACCGCTAGTCCCAAAATGAAGAAGACGCCAAGGTCACAATAGAAACGAAGACCTAATAACCACTGGAAGACCGATCGCCAGTGACACGAGAAGACAATAACGAAGAGTCGAAGGACTGACCGGACCTTAGGAAGGGCCCAGTCAACAAGGTCAAGGTTGAACTCATTGAAGAGAAACCTACCCTCCCTACGTCCTCGTTAAGGGCGTCTTGGGTCATGATATATACCATTCCCCAGAGGACAATCAGTCGATGGTGCAAACCGACAAGTTATGATCCCCAAAACAACAATCATTTCTGGTAGCCAAGTCCAAGCCGAATGAAACCAGGATGAAAGCGCCGGGGGACACCAAGTGGATAGGTCCAGACACCTCAGGTCCATTAACGGAGTCGGGTCATCTGACTACGACGCAATCTGGAAAGCTATTGTTCCCGCTACCGACAAAAAGCCAAAATCACCAAGTTCAAGCCAAAAAAAACACGAAGACGCCAGCGGACACCAAGTCGGTGGGCCCTGCCCAAGCAGGGCCGCCTGCATGGTCGGACAATGCGGTAACGATTGCCTAACACCGACAAAGCTGTAAAACACTCCTGTCAAGCGACTCCATCGCAAAACCCTTGAGATCTAGCTACTCTGACGACTAGTGGTAACGGTGTCACCCCTACCACGACTTCTCTGACGGTCACCTAGGCGGCCAATGCGCTGGTAACCCTCCTCCGCGAGGCAAACATGGGTGCAGGAAGATTCAAGTCAAACACTTTGATCGACCTGGGGTTCAACCGCATCTCAAGCACATGAGAGAAGTTGCACAAGCGAATGGTGATTTTGGTTGGTACCATTACCAGACACAACAACGTACCACCAGCGCAGTCTATGACGGCACCGTCTCGCGATATGCAGATGACGCTCCAAGACTTCGAAACCCAACCCCAAGCGCGAGCACAGCTCGACAACTGAGGGTGATGCGCCGTACCCCACCACCGACTCTCCTGCCAGGTATCCAGGACGCGAATGATCGGTCGTCACACAGTTCGTCTACTCCTGACTAGTACGACAGGATGCCACTGGGACCGGCAGGAGCAGCGATGCTCCAGGCTTGTGCAAGGGGCGAAGAGAAAAATCAGTGTATTAACTAAACGGCGACACGTGTCCACCCAAAGGACATCCAAGACCCTGATAGGGTGAATTTTCACCCAATCGGAATGCAGCACGGTCGTAACAGGAATTCTGCACCACCCCGTGACGAAGATGCTGGGGGGGGGCGTGCCTAGCAACACGGTAATTAACTTGCATATACACTTCTACGCGGCGATGGCACGATTCCTACAGGAACGTCAGGTTCAACAAGGATACCAAGATGGAAGGGCGATCGCAGAGGCACAAAGGGCTCAGGTGATAGCGGCTCAACAAGCATCGAGGATCCGAAAGCAAGTTTCTAGACGACATACTATGAATGACGTGGAGATGGAATCAGTCGGTACGTGCGAGTACGACTCAGAAAACATGGACTTGGAGAGACCACTGGCGAGGATGGCAACAGTTATAGTAGGACAAATGCCCAACATGGTTTCTCACATTAAAGTTGCAGCAAACATCGAACCTCAAGGATTTCCACGGAAGAGATCAAGACGAGGACCCAGTACGCAGTAGGGTGACCACGGTGAAAACTGCGTTCACGAGAGATCAAGCGCCCGACGATGAAAAGTGTCTTATCTTCGGTGGATTGCTAACTGTACCAGCTCAGAACTGGAATTGCCGATTGGATCGATTGGTTTGATCAAGCTGGAAAGATCTACTACAATAGTTCCAGATGCAGTTCTGCGGTTTTGGAGTGTCAGTTGCTCACCAATACTACCATGCGAAGAAGAGGTCCGATGAGTCACCATTAGACTACCTGTACCGACTCTATGTGATTGGACTCGGGGCGAAAATCAAGATCAAGGACGGACCGCCCAAGGTACACAAGGAACACGTCGAGCACTACATCGAAACTTTAGACGACCTGGAACTGGCGGACCAGCTCACGATATTTCGTCGAGTGGATGTGAATAAATTGGAAGACGTGCTGAGATTCAGGCAGAGTACGAAAGCGTGGCGAGGCAAGTTACTCTTTAGATCAATCAAGTTGAGCCAAGAGGCACCCGTCCCCCCCCGACCGACCGAGAGAAGTAAACCGCCGGTCGGCATATGCGGTTCGGACGACCTTGGAAGAGCCGAGTTCTGAAGATTTGAGCTCGGACGACTCAGGTGGTCAAAGTGACTTGAGACAAATTTACTTTATAGGGATGGAAGGGCAGAGAGAATCAGGTGCAAAGACCCGAAGAGTCAGGCCTACCCAAGAGGACGAGTACCACCGTTACCAGGAAGGTGACCAGAGAGCTCTCCCGTCACCGGCCGCTCAATACCAGAAGTGCGCTCATTGTAGATCTCGAAAACATGACATGAAATTTGGGCTGCTGGAAACGACTCAAGTGTGACCGCTGTGGGAAGAAGGGTCACCCAACGGACCGTTGTTTGTTTGTGTGAAACGGGTGTGGAGAGGCCCACGAGGGCGGAAAGTGCCAGATGAAAGAGTTTTATATCTTGATCCGTCAATGGTACAACCCGACCAAGCACGCTGGGATGTTGCTGGAGAAGGCGGAGGAGACGATAAATTAGAACGCTCTCCAAATTTGAATCTGGTACGAGCCGAGCGTTCTGATTGTCATGTCTTTGCTAATGTGGGAAGAGCTTCGAAGAAGATGTAGGTACCACAGGAAAAAGATTTTCAAGGAAGATACCGCAGCTAGGAAGATTGGGAATATCGAAGATTGGAAACTACTATGTGGTTCATGTTGCTTGTCTTAATGACCCTAATGGCCATGCTCGAGGAGATGTAGTGATGGAAGTGGGCCTACTACCAGGCGAATCCTGGGGCTAGTATAAAAACCATGCTCTTCTTGAAGTGGTTTAAACAGACCAAGGCCTCTGGAAAAGTCAATAACGATCGCGCAAACTTGTTGTTTGATACTGGTGCCGCGATATATACTTTGAATATCTCCTTTGCTCGTAAGGTTGGCTGCCAGATTGACGAAAGTGCAAGACAAGAAAGTGTCGGTATTGGGGAATCAATTTGTACAACAGAAAAGCGCATTCGAATCAAGATCACTCTGAACGGAAGCTTAGCATATAATCTTTAAGGTATGGGTCGTCCCCATATTAGGACAAGATGCGATTTGGGGATGGACTTCATGGTCCCAGCTGGTATCCTCTTGGACCTGGGGGAGTGGATCATGCTTTCTCCCTGATGAATTTCTTATACAACTGACCGGCAGACGAACGCTTTACAGGGGCAGAGTGACAGACGTGAGGCTGGGCCAATTTGCACAGTTATCTGTTGGAGGGTATGTGGAAGTACCCCTGAAAACATCGACCTTGGAGCAGAGTGTGCTATGGGTGACGAGAGGAGAATGGTGGGTCATTACGGTGATCCGAGGGGTAGGCCGACGTAAATTATTGAAGGTTACCGATGTCAGCATAAAATTTTGAAGGCTACATGACGACACCAAGATTGGAATGTTATTAGCGAAGGATCGAATACCGAGGACACTAGGGTTCGTCACTGTGGGCTCTCGAATATACGCTGAGCGGTAGAATTTGGCATACGAAGCTACCACCAACCAGACCAGCCATCAGTTGGACCCGATGGAGGAATACGAGGGTCATTAGTGGAAAACCCTCAGTATGAGACCCCATTAAATATTCTGCAGTGACCGAGAGAGGCCACCCCGGTAATGACCATTTCATCCCAACAGCTTCCAGTGGAGGAATCGCCAACATGCGAAGAAACGACCTCCGTAGCCCAACCTCTAGAAGCCACCGGCCCTAAGTCGATGGAAGCCACAATCACTTAGTATATGGAGGCCGGTGTCCCCGAAGCAAGAACGAAACGCGAGGACCTAGCACAAGCCGATGACCAAGTGCGAACTTTTGAGAGCGGGAACTCTGGGCCGAAGTAACTAGTCAAGGGTAGGAAGTAATACCAGAAGTAGACCCCTCGCCCGAAGTCATCAAGTTAAAGGACACACAGATCCCTGTTTCGAATGGGAACACGCCTGAAGAGGTGGATTGATTGAGGCAAATCATATGGAAGAAGCGACATCTGCTAATGGGAAAAGACAACGCCCTACCACCATCCGCTCGTGGTGCCATATGCGATATTGACGAGAGAAATGCGAGACCGATTGCACAACGCGTGCGAAAGGTAGACCCTCAGTTCAAAGAAAAGTTGGCCGAACTAATTAAAGGTCTACTGTCAGCGACGATTATTCAACCGTCTACCTCACCGTGGGCCAGTTCAATAGTGATAATTGTGAAGAAGAATGGGATAGACATCAGGGTGTGTATTGACTACCGGTTGGTAAACGACTTCACTCAACTCATGCTATACCCCATGCCACTGATAAACGAGCTCCTGGAAGACTTGGGTAGTGCGTTGTGGTACCGATCTCTAGATATGGAAAGTGGTTTCTGGGTGGTCAGCATGACGGAGAGGACAAGGTTGATTTCAGCTTTTGTCACACCGTTGGGACTGTTCGAATGGCTCCGGATGCCATTTGGACTCTAGAATGCACAACAGCTCTACCAGCGACGTTTGGGCAACGTGTTATATGGGTTCTTACGTATACCTCTAGGGAACAGCTTGGATGAGCCAGAAGATTTGTTTGCGTCGGGGGAACCAGACAAAAAGTCAGGCCCCTCGATATTGGGTAGTCGGTCGTACATGGATGACATACTTATACCCGCTATATCTTGGAATGTGTTATGCGAAAAGGTGGAACGGTTGTTGGACGTGTGCTACTACTGGAATTTGTCAATTAGAGCAATCAATAGATCGTGGGGATGTCAAAGAGTCGACTATCTCGACCACCGGGTATCCAGAGAAGGTTTGGATGACCACCCAAAGGACCTCCAAGCACTAGTCGACCTACCTCTTCCAACAAATCTCAAGTCCATGCAGTCATTCCTCGTAAGTCTGAATTTCTACAGCAGGTTAATCTAGGATTATGCTATCTTTGCGTCGATCCGATACGAGTTGAGAGATGTGGACTTCCACACGTGGTGATGCAAGTTAAAGGATGGTCACCACTCAGTGACCACGGGTGAAGACGAAGAGAAGTGGTCTCGAGTTCAAGTGGTTTTAGATATGCTCAAGAACGAGATGGCTACAGCATCTATTTTGCGGCGTTTCGACCCATCGAAAGAAGCGGTGATTATTGTCTACGCGAGAGAATGGGCCATCTCAGCGTCATTGGTGCAGGACTATGACGGCCTATTTATGCCAGTGACCTTCACGAGCCGGACACTCAAGGCCAACGAGTTGAACTACAGTACCGTGGAGAAAGTAGTGTTGGCGTTGTTGTGGATATTGGAAACTTGTTTTACGATTCTGGTCACCCTACCTCTCAAAGTATTAACGAGACACTTGAAATTGGCATTGTTGGTCAAAACCTCTAGATTGCAGGGGAGTTTGGGAAATTGGGCCATTTTCTTGTTACAGTGGACATTAGAGATTGTGAAGTGCAAGAAAGACGAAGCCCAAGTGCTAGGGGCGTTATCGGCCAGTATTCCTCCCCCCGCGAGATTGTAGACTTGATCCTATCGGATATCGCACCCAAAAACAGGCGAAACGGAAGCTTGAACTACCTACGCCTACTGTGCAAAAAGACGAGTAGCTATGTGTACTGAGCTTTACTGTTTCAGTTCGTGCGAAACAAGAAGGTGGAGCTTGTAGCGCCGTCGTCTGGAGACTTTCTATTTGGTCGGTAGTAAGCGCCGCCACAAATTATCTCAAGGTATTCACGGTGAATGAAGCCGAACACGAGGCATGTTTCTGGGCTTCGATTTGCTAGAGCCGTTGGAACGAAGGAGGCTAATCATCTGCGGAGAATCCAATCTGGTTGTCCGGCAGATGCGCGGAGAGATCGGGTGCAAGGCTTCAAGGTTCTCTTTGTTGCGAGCAAGAGCTCTGATCAAACTTCAGTCGTGGAATTCCACGAGATACTCCACGTGAAGTGCGGTTGGAACCATAGTGCCGACCAGCTGTCTAGTAAAACATTACACAGACAAGAAAGGGTCGAGTCTGTACCGAGGGAAGAGTGGCCAAAGTCGGAAGTGATCAACCGACTGCCAGAGCTGATGGTCCCCAAAGCCCAGGATCTGAGGTCTAGAGTGTTACGGGGCACTCTGAAGCTTGTACTGGTGACAGTACAAGCTACCTTTTTTGATGACAGAATAAGGCGGTGCCTCGGAACTTCACGTACACTCGTACGTGCAGAGGAAGACATTAAGAAGAAGCGAGTACTTGGTTAAAGTAAAAGGTAGAACTGTATTTATCATAGTTAATGTCTGTTAATGAATCACTGTTTATCCTCATCCAACTATGTCTGAATACAAATGTGCATATCAACTATCTGCTCACCACTCATTGCGTGCGTCTGTCGTGGCGCGTCTTCGTTGGTTGATATAATGGCCAATATCAACCAATTAGGAACTACTCGTAAGTGCTGCAGAATATTTGTCCTTATGACGATATTCTGAGAAAATAACTCTTATCGTTATATTCTATTAACAATTTCTCATAAATTGTCATGTAACGATTCACCCCGTTACATCACCCCTTTCACCATCAGTCACTTTGGTGACTGATTGACTAAATGGATGCTCGTCCCAAATCATTTGGGACAGGGTTTGCACTTGTTGGTCCGAATCCACTTTTTAACATCTCATCGCATGGTTAACAAGCCCATGCGATGCGCGAGCAAGGCCGCCGAGAGCGCGTCCGCACGTCTCTGTGCGGACGCCGAAGCAGAAACCACAGCAACTGATGTCTCATCGGTTGCTGAAGCGACTCAGCCTGTGTCACTTGGTGATGCAGGCGCTGGTCGTGAAGACACTCATGTATTCACAGAGTATGAGCTCGGAGTCTCATACTCTCCTGATACGGAAGACAGATCCGTATCGACGGCGGTTAAAACCAAGCCGCCTGCCAAGCGTGGTATGGATGATGCTATGCGTCGTAGCATCTTTGGTTCATCTGATGAATCAGATGAACCATCGCCGAAGAGAAGGCGCTCGAGGTCGCGAGACTCGGGCGCTAACAGTGGTGTCGGTACTCCTATGGACACCACTTCGCAACGAGGTGCCAGTCCTTCTGTCGGCACGTCGCAGGAAGAGCGGGACCGCAGCGTGTTGCGTCTCGCTCCTGAGAAGAAGGCATGGATGCCTCCAAAATCCGTCATGGATCACTTGTTGGCAACGACGAGTGATCGTTATCGAACACGATTGTTCGATTCGTCAAGAATCCATCACCTTGACCCCAGTGCGAAAGACTATCGCGCTGAGCATGAATTCTTCATCGATGCCTTCTTTAGACATCGATGGTACTGTGGGAATCACAAGCGAGATGGTCCCTCACTACTTCAAGCGTGGAACGGTTACATCCATAACCTTGAGGATGTAGGTCGTGACGCTTGGAACGACAAACTTATCAAAGCTCGCGATAAGTTTGAAAAGTGAACCCCGACAGGTGCACGCTACAAGCTGCATCGTCTGTCAAGGGAGAAAGAATCACCCTGCCTCTCTTGGGGGGACTCGTGCCCATGTTGTGTGAACAACTCTGCACGAGCACCTAAGGAGGCTTACCTCCCTAATAGCCCGTGGTGGCGCGTACGTATCTCTAGTGAGATGTACGAAGGGATTGACAACCTGAAATCCCTTTATGACCGTGCCGGGAAGACTTTCTCCGGTGGTCCTTTTGCGGCACAGGATGTGCCGCATCGTACTGCTTGACCAGACCCAGTACGTCAACCATCAGTTGGGAGCGGGGCTCCCAAGTATCCCAGGACGGGGGATAGCCGCGCCACCGGACGAGGTAACTTGTCCGACGTCCGTTCACGTCGCGGTGGTTCAACAGCTACTCAACTGGATAGCGCTGGCCACCGCGAGAGTTTTCTAATGGAGGTGGAGGAGGAGGGAAGACGCTCTCTACACAACCGTGGGGATCCGTGAGTTCCCGAGAGCTTCTTTGACCGCGTAACGCAAGGGTTACGCGACGATCTCGAACATGAGCGGAATAGGCGTCTCCAAATGGCGGACACTGCCTCGAAGCATCGAGCTGAGTTTGCCTTTGCTCAGCTCGAGAACGAGAGATCTCAGACATCTCTTCGTGACGAGCTAAGGGTAGCTCGTGGGATTGTTGATCGGTCTCGGGATGAGATAGCTGCTCTTCAGACCCTTGTCGATGCCCACCATCGGGAGCACAAGGCTCTCTGCGAGATGCTTGAGCGCAAGGGCGTTCTTCATCGGAAGAAGCAGCGTACTGATGGTACGGCTTAAGCCGACCAACGTAAAACGTGGAATGCGTTCGCATCTTACGTGGTAACTCGATCGTGTATGCATCGCCTAGGCGGTGCAATACACGAAATGGGCCAATGTACTTGGGTAGTAGTTTACTGCTACCCAAGTTATTCACTACATGCTTTGGTAGATTAACCGTAGACAGTAGGACTAAGTCACCTTGATCAAATAAAAAAGTGTTTGCCCTTTCATTCTTGTCAGCGTTTTGCTTTTGCTTATCCAACGCTTCGGCGATGGAGTCTTGCACAAAACGGACTACCGTTTCACGAGCCAGTATGAACTCATCTGATGACTTGTTAGCTTCAGTGCGCTGTGAGTGCACTGCAGCAACATCAACCTTTTCTTCAGTGAGGGCTTCCGCACTCTCACTAGCATCATCTTCTTCATTATCGTTATTATCGATATCGGCATCAAACGCAATGACCTCTTCGTCAGAGCGTGATGAGCGTGAACCAAATCGGTTTTTGCTCGCGCGAATCCCTCCCCCCTAAAACCAGAGTCACACTCTAGTAAGGTGGGTACACGCGGATGGCGTAAGCCATTCACGTAAAACGGTGTATGGGTCGTGGACGCATGCACCGAGTTGTTTATGGCAAACTATACCATGGGCAAGAACTCACTCCAACTCTTAAAGGAGTGTACGTATCCTCGAAGAATCTCTTCGAGGACACGATTGGCTCGTTCCGTCTGACCATCTGACTCTGGATGATCAGATGTTGACATCTTCAAGCGCGTTCCGAGTGATTTGAACACGGAACGCCAGAAATCATCAGTGAATCGTGGATCTCTGTCTGATACGAGTTCACGAGGCAGCCCATGAAGTCGGAAGATGGTGTCGATAAAGACACAAGCACAGCCACTTGCTTTGATTGACTCGGGTACAGCCACTAGGTGTACCATTTTGCTGAATCTGTCAACAAATACGAGAATACCCGTATTCCCGCGTGCGTCTTTGGGTAACCCGAAGACAAAATCCATTGAGATGGATTCCCAGCACTCAGCCGGAACCGGTAGAGGCTGTAAAGGTGCACGCAGTGAAGGACTTGACTTCACTCGTTGACAGACTTCGCATGCGCGAACATACTTTCGCACAAACTGATACTGGCGGGGCTGGTAAAAGTCTTGACGCACCGTGAGATATGTCTTCTCCCGGCCACGATGTCCTCATATAGGAGCATCGTGATACTCGAACATAATCCGCAAACGCAGATCAGTATCATCTAGGATGACAACACGTGGTGTGTCACCAGAAACGGCTGTATAACACAGTAAACCGTTGCGAGTAGTGTATCGATCTGATGCAGATCGATACGCAGACGACAATCGTTTCAACGATTCTCGAGATGGTTGGGAGAGATGTGTCAACAACTTCACTATCTCACCATCTTGGGCGTATGCCCGCCTCACATCATTCCTGTAATGTTGAAGATGGTACTAAGGACGTCATAACCGCAACAGTGGATGTCTCACTGCTGGGTTGCATGACTGGTTCAAAGTCGGGACGACGTGAGAGTGCATCAGCAACGACATTAAGTCGTCCTGGTTTGTACTCGACCGTAAAGCTGTATTCTGCAAAGAATGACAACCACCGCGCCATTCGTTGTGAAAGGTGCTGGATGTTTACTGCCGTGCGTAACGACGCATGGTCTGTGTAAACAATGAAGGGGTTATCTCCTAATAGATAGACTTTGAACTTCGCGAGTGCGTACTTCATGGCAACGAGTCCCTTGTCATGCACTGGATAGTTCCGCTCAGATGGTTGCAGATGACGCGACTGATAGCAGACGACGCGTTCAACGCCTTCAAGATCGTACTGCATTAATGCACAGCCGATTGCGAAATCGCTGGCATCAAAGACCACATGAAATGGCCTGTCCTGATCGGCTATTGCTAGGACTGGGGATTGTATCAAGCTCTGCTTGATACCATCAAAGGAGCGCTGACATTCAGCGTTCCATAACCACCTCTCGTTCTTTTTCAACAAACGAGAGAGGTGTACAGTCATCTCGGCGTAATTGCGTGAATACTTGTGCAAATACGCCGCTAGCCCAAGAAATTTTCGAAGACCTTTGACATCAACCGGCACAGGCCAGTGGTTGATCGCCTTGATCTTTTCGGGATCAGGACGTACACCGTTCTTACCAACGATGCACCCAAGAAGTAGTATTTCGCTTGCTGCAAATATACACTTCTTGAGGTTTGCATGCATTTGATGCTTTCGCATGATTGTAAGAGCCTGTCGGACGTGGTATCTGTGAACCTCAACATCCGACTTTCCATCCATAGCCCGACTATGGATGAATACGTCATCGAAATAACTCGGCGCGAATTCTCGTACTGGTCTCAACAGATGTGACACGCATCTGTTGAACGTGGCAGGGGCATTACTAAGCCCTTGTGGCATTACTAGCCATTCCCAGAGCATGCCGCTAGGCGTGCTAACTGCAGTATAGGGTATATCCCGTTCTCGCAAAAGGATTTGATAGAAGCCATCCATCAAATCCATGGAAGAAAAGATGGCACTCTTTGACATACCATCAATGATTACGTCCTTCCTTGGTATCGGCGTTTGAGCCGGTACCGTTGCAGCATTCAACTTGTTAAATGCATGCACTATCCGCCACCCTCCTGTTGCTTTTCGCACACAGAAGGTCGGAGAGCTACGTGGGAAAGTATATTCCCTCACACGGCCCGCAGCTAAACGATCGGCAAAGAACTTGTCGATCGCAAGTACTTGTTCACGAGGCAGTGGCCACTGCTTCATGACACAGTACTTCGAGCCTGGTTTAAGCTTGACCTCGTGTCGAATGCCTTTGTCCTTCGGTAATTCGCACGGAACAGTTTCAGGGAATACATCCTTGAATTCAACCAAATCTTTATAAACAGGATTTGTCTTGAGCGATTCCCACGATTGAGAGTCATATCGCTCAATTCGTGTCTTTTCATCTAGGACACTCTCGTCCATAGATAAACTACTGAGAACTCTCTCGTTCTCAGTAAACACTGTTGCTGACCTTACGTCGGCTACACACTCGTCGTCAGCGACGAGTAAGCAGATCTGCTTGACTTTGCCACTACGCAGATCACGCAAGAACCTTTTATGTTCGAGCGTTGGCAACTGTGTGATCTCCGAAGTCAACTTCGGAGGCGCAATCAGATCAAGTGTATAAGCGCCTACACTTGATCCGTTATTGACTATGACATTCAATGTCTCTGTCATTTCCTGGGGACTTATTCCCTCAGGCCTCGAAGGACTTATTCCTTCAGCTTCCCGGGGACTTATTCCCGCGGGTTTCGGGGAACTTATTTCCGCCATACTTGTAAAATCGGTACTTATTCACTTAACTTCCTCTAGCTGGGGTTGCGCAACCACAGCGAGATCCTCTACGAAAGACTCTCCAGTCGATCTGGGATTATCGTTTCGCTTAATCTGAGCGATCGATTGTTTCTCTTCTAGATGTTCCCCGCTAGGGACACATCTTTGTCCCAGTCCACCCGACTTATTCGAGTGGTGGACCTTCGGCGCAGCCTGTGTTTCCTCATAGCCGCCGGAACTTTGCTCCGAAGTGTAACCGTTTGTTACACTAAGGTTTTGTGCAGTCGTACTAACGACCGTACCACAAGTGAGGCCATCGCACTCACTCGTAGTACATCCACACGCTTGTGGAGGCTTCAAAACGTTCATCAGATGGCCATCTGATGAACAAGCGGCAGGCATCGTTACTGTTTGATGTTGCTAGTTTACCCGTGATTCGTACCTTCTGAGCCACGGTATTCCAAGGATGACATCAAATTTGTCATCCAAATCCAATACGACAAAGTCATCGTCATGTTGGGTATCTTCTAGCGTATAGTGGATCTTCACTATGCGCTTCATGACGGTTACGGATGCGCCTGTCGCAAGACGTACTGTCATAATCGACGGAGGTGTGTCACATTCACTGAACTTAAAGTTACCATCTTCTAGCGATTGGCGTCGCACAAAATTGTTGGACGCCCCGCAATCGACTAGAGCTCGAAGGGACAACTTATTCGTCACTTCGAGTTTCAAGGTAATGAGTGAGATCTCAGTCCCTAGAACAGCAACGCACAACGTTTGTGTGTTGGGAGCAATCTTCATCAAGAGGCCTACAGATTCTCTTGACGTTGCTGGACCAGTAGGGTGCTTCGCACCTACTCATCCTGTCCGTTTTTTGACGGTCCATCCCGTTGTTGCGTCTTTGCACCAACAGCGGACCCGCGTCCCTGCCCCTTTCTCATGGGTGGACGGTCACTACGCCCAGTGTCGCGAGACACTGGACGAGGGGCACTACACTCGTAAGCGTAGTGTCCTGTCTTCTGACATCTGTTGCATTTCTGCAACCTTTTGTAGTCTGTAGAGCGAGCCTTTTCGCTCTCTACATAACAGAGTTCCATCGGCTCTGGACCTCCGCTGTCATATCGTCTCGGTTGACGATATGATGTCGAGCTGGAGCGAGCTGTCTCAGACTGAAGTCTTCCTGTTCCGCAATGGAAATGGCTTGTTCTAGTGAATCTAGTTCAAGTCGGAACAGGTGAGTCTTGACGGGACCATCCGCAAGACCCTGCATGAACACCGGAACCAACGTGTGTTCATCCACCGGATTGGAGCTTTTACGACTCGTAAGATATCGTATATGTTGCGCGTAAGCGTGCACACCACGCTTACCCTGTTTGAGTTTCAAGAGTTCAGTTCGAGATCTGAACTCAGCTCTAGGCGGTTCAAACGTTTGTCTGAGCCGCGACTTGAAGACTTCCAACGACCCAAACGCATATGGGTCGTGCAACTTGAGCCCCAGTGCCCAAGTCTTGGCACGTCCTGCCAGATTTGACTGGGCAAATGCAACTTGCATATCCCCGTCGTCGATGCGACGCGCCCTTATGGCGTCATCCAATTCGACGAACCATCTCAAGAGGGAGTCTTCTTCGACCCCCCTATACTTGGAGATGTCAATCTTCAAAGTCTCGGGTCGACGCGAGTGCATCGACCCGCCAGCAGCAGCCTGCTGCTGTCTCAACAGTTCAAACTGTTGAGCACCCTGTTCTCTCAACAACTCTGCTTGTTGAGAACCTTGTTGGTGAAGCAAGGCTACTTTCTCGCGTTCAGCGTCAAGTTCATTTTGAATGAACTTGGCGATAGTAGCATGTTGGGCATCTCTATTGAGAGCCTCTAGCATGACGCTAACAGCATGGATGCCCATGGTTGAACCCATTCGTTCAACCGCATCCCATTCGACATCGCTCAAATGGGAGTAGCCGTCACGCGTAGCGTGAAAGCTTTGGTCATCTTCATCATCCAACATATTCATGCTAGATGTGAACGTGGTCCTTGGACGGACTACGAAGTGCTACCAGGTGTAACGGGGCACCCTGAAGCTTGTACTGGTAACAATACAAGCTACTTATTCTGATGACAGAATAAGGCGGTGCCTCGGAACTTCACGTACACTCGTACGTGCAGAGGAAGACGGTAAGAAGAAGCGAGTACTTGGTTAAAGTAAAAAGTAGAACTGTATTTATCATAGTTAATGTCTGTTAATAAATCACTGTTTATCCTCATCTAACTATGTCTGAATACAAATGTGCATATCAACTATCTGCTCACCACTCATTGCGTGCGTCTGTCGTGGCGCGTCTTCGTTGGTTGATATAATGGCCAATATCAACCAATTAGGAACTACTCGTAAGTGCTGCAGAATATTTGTCCTTATGACGATATTCTGAGAAAATAACTCTTATCGTTATATTCTATTAACAATTTCTCATAAATTGTTATGTAACGATTCACCCCGTTACATAGAGTATTCGGAGTGACCCGATCCAGGCCACCCATAAGAACATACGGAGGAACGATCAAGGAGATGTGATACAACAGCTGCGAGTGGAACGATTTAGGAAGGCTCAAGAGAAGGAGATCTGGATTATGGATTTGAAAGCATTTTCAGAAGGGGACCTAGGCGGCCTATCGACAGCATCGGCATAGTCATGCAGCAAATTGGCCAGAGATTATGAGATCAGCAACGAAGGATTACTTGTGTACTGGACCATCCACAAGACCGACCAGGGCGACCGAGAAATGAACGCCCCACTTGCGATCCCCGAAGCTCTCCAGACCGAAGTGTTACATCACTAACAAGCTGGCCTAAAGGGCGATCATCAAGGGGTCGGTCACACCTACTATCGGATTCGCGGATATTGCTATTGGAGAGGATTGTTTCGAAGTTTACAGCGGTATATGGGATTATCTGTGTATTGCGAGGCGAAAAAAGGGGGCATTTCCCTTAAGGGACAGCTCCAGGCAATGTCGAGGCGACCTACCCTTTCCAAGTCATATCAATTGACCAAATCCCCTAGCTGCCCAAGTCACAAAAGAAACACACCGAACTATTATTTGGGTCGATTTATTCACTATGTGTGTGATGACCAAGGCAAGTGCTTCGCGAAATGCTCAGATGGTAGCCGAAGGGTATGGAGAATGTGTTTTTCGGTGTTTCGAGCCCACTGAGGTGGTCCGCCATGACCGGTAACCCGGTTTCATGTCGGAATTCTGGAAATCGTTTAATGGCATAGTGGGTCAGCGTCAACGGGCAAATATGGCCTACCGACTCTAGCAAACGGTATCGCCAAAAGAATTGTACAAACCCAGACAAGGTCTATCAAGATGTATGTTTTAGATGTGGCACAGCAAGATTGCGACGAATAGGCATGAAGTCTGAAGTTCGCACTGAGCACTGTACACGATAGTGTAAAAAAAGGGCCACTGTTCTATTTGGTCCACGGGTGGTACGCCAAAACTCCCCTGGAGGCAACGTTGCCAGTGGTGAACGCCAGATGCAAAGGGTCGAGACCTCGAAGATGGAGGTATCACATCCAGAGTCACTTCTAGTGTGCAAGGTAACAGGTAAACAAAAATTTTCGGTTGGCCATTCAAGCACGGGTGCTAATTCATGATGAACAAGTAGTCGATAACAAATTTCGGCTTGGTAAATTAGTGTGGCTATACCTTGATCGTGTGAAGGAAGGGTACGCTAACAAATTGGCTCACCTCTGGCATATTCCGTTCCGAGTTTTTGAGTTGGTTGGTGAATATGATGCGCGGTTGAAATTGAGAGTTACGAAGTAAAATTAATCCCTATCGTCACATCTTCAAGCTGAAAAAGGTTAGGGGTTTCCTGATCGCCCAGGTGACTGGCTAACAGTGGACGAGGCCGATTGGATAGACTTTGACGAACGCTTGCTCCCAGAGGATAGCTGGACGCGCGAGATGCAGGAAGGCCAAACGAAATGAGACAGATTTTGGAAAGCCGTGTCATTAAGAAGACGCATTACGGTTGGCAGCGGCGTTACTTTTTAATCCGTTGGAAGGGTCATGCGGACCCCTGGTGGGTGGACGTAGTGAAACGAATTGCGGAGCTTTATTACGGGAGTTTGAACTTAACGTGATGAACTAAAAACTTTCTAGGTGATGCAGAGTCACGAAGGCTAATCTTAGGGAATTAATTAGTCGTTCGTTGGATGGCCGGGTTGCCTGTGGATCGGGCTTGATTTCCGTGAGCGACCCAAAGGTCGCTATTTAGAAGTCGACCATGACCCAATCGTAGTGACTAAGTGTATCCCAAGGGATACCGTGGTTTATCTGGAGTCGGCCACAATTTTAAATGGGTGACCAAGGCAGTGCAACGCTGGCTGACAAAAAAAAGGATATTATAGAGTGGCTAATCATCAACGAGCGGAAAAAGTGGATGTAAAACAGATTGAACGCATCATTTTTAAGCGACTACTTCTACGAAGGAGAAACAAACTTGTTTTGAAGGGAGCGACCCTGGTTCCTGGGTGGGGCTTATAGCTGAGTCTGTACCGGAAAATAATCCATGGTCACGTAGAGTCAGAGAGATGAAGAGCGGCCAACAGGTCGACCAGGTCATGCGGTGGGGCCGAGTCGACATCAGCGCGAGCGACAGGGACAGCAGTCACGACTGGAGGTAACCCCTCACCCAGGGTGACTAGATCCAGCTTCACCGGTGACGAAGTCGACCGCGTGGTCACGGCCGCCTCACCAGCGTTCACCAACGGTGACTACTTTGGATATCCGGGGTCGATGTCCGCTTGGGCAGAGACCTCTGTCGAGGGTTCAGGTGGTGGCGAAGGAGTCGGAGCCGGACCCTCAGATGGTAAATCGATCCCGGTGAAGATATAGCTGCAAGCACACAGGGAGAAGATAACATGACATTACCCACAAGAACAGATGAGACTTAAGATTCAGGCGTGGTGACGACACTTTCGTGCTCGAACCGCTGTACGGTCGAACAAGTGCAAGGGGCAGCTGTCGTTAAGCGAATTTTCGAGAATGATGAACTTAAGGGTCGATGAGCCGGATGGACATGGGACCTTGTGATCGGGAAAGGGACCGGATACTTGGGGTCACAGGTAAGAAGTAGTCGTTGAGTCTAACCGTGACGAGCGGTTAAGGTTACTGCTAACGGGGTCAAACCGACCGACGGTACCAGTTAAATGGTACCGATATGGACCGTTCTCAACCACTCATCGGTCGGCAGGGTGGCCCAAGGTGGACCTCGGTTCCCCGTAGGCCTACCCGGTCGCCCTCGTCGGTCTTGTAGACGGTCCAGCACACAAGTAATCCTTCGTTGCTGATCTCATAATCTCTGGCCAATTTGCTGCATGACTATGCCGATGCTGTCGATAGGCCGCCTAGGTCCCCTTCTGAAAATGCTTTCAAATTCATATCTAGCTCTCCTTCTCTGAAGCCTTCCAAAAACTTTCCACTCGCCGCTGTTGTATCACACCTCCTTGATCGTTCCTCCGGATGTTATTATGGGTGGCCTGGATCGGGTCACTGCGTATACTCTAGATGTCAGATTCTGGGCTTTGGGGACCATCACCTCTGGCAGTCGGTTAATCACTTCCGACCTTGGCCACTCTTCCCTCGGTACAGACTCGACCCCTTCTTGTCTGTGTAATGTTTTACTAGACAGATGGTCGGCACTATGGTTCCAACCGCACTTCACGTGGAGTATCTCGTGGAATTCCACGACTGAAGTTTGATCAGAGCTCTTGCTCGCAACAAAGAGAACCTTGAAGCCTTGCACCCGATCTCTCCGCGCATCTGCCGGACAACCAGATTGGATTCTCCGCAGATGATTAGCCTCCTTCGTTCCAACGGCTCTAGCAAATCGAAGCCCAGAAACATGCCTCGTGTTCGGCTTCATTCACCGTGAATACCTTGAGATAATTTGTGGCGGCGCTTACTACCGACCAAATAGAAAGTCTCCAGACGACGGCGCTACAAGCTCCACCTCCTTGTTTCGCACGAACTGAAACAGTAAAGCTCAGTACACATAGCTACTCGTCTTTTTGCACAGTAGGCGTAGGTAGTTCAAGCTTCCGTTTCGCCTGTTTTTGGGTGCGATATCCGATAGGATCAAGTCTACAATCTCGCGGGGGAGGAATACTGGCCGATAACGCCCCTAGCACTTGGGCTTCGTCTTTCTTGCACTTCACAATCTCTAATGTCCACTGTAACAAGAAAATGGCCCAATTTCCCAAACTCCCCTGCAATCTAGAGGTTTTGACCAACAATGCCAATTTCAAGTGTCTCGTTAATACTTTGAGAGGTAGGGTGACCAGAATCGTAAAACAAGTTTCCAATATCCACAACAACGCCAACACTACTTTCTCCACGGTACTGTAGTTCAACTCGTTGGCCTTGAGTGTCCGGCTCGTGAAGGTCACTGGCATAAATAGGCCGTCATAGTCCTGCACCAATGACGCTGAGATGGCCCATTCGCTCGCGTAGACAATAATCACCGCTTCTTTCGATGGGTCGAAACGCCGCAAAATAGATGCTGTAGCCATCTCGTTCTTGAGCATATCTAAAACCACTTGGACTCTAGACCACTTCTCTTCGTCTTCACCCGTGGTCACTGAGTGGTGACCATCCTTTAACTTGCATCACCACGTGTGGAAGTCCACATCTCTCAACTCGTATCGGATCGACGCAAAGATAGCATAATCCTAGATTAACCTGCTGTAGAAATTCAGACTTACGAGGAATGACTGCATGGACTTGAGATTTGTTGGAAGAGGTAGGTCGACTAGTGCTTGGAGGTCCTTTGGGTGGTCATCCAAACCTTCTCTGGATACCCGGTGGTCGAGATAGTCGACTCTTTGACATCCCCACGATCTATTGATTGCTCTAATTGACAAATTCCAGTAGTAGCACACGTCCAACAACCGTTCCACCTTTTCGCATAACACATTCCAAGATATAGCGGGTATAAGTATGTCATCTATGTACGACCGACTACCCAATATCGAGGGGCCTGACTTTTGTCTGGTTCCCCCGAAGCAAACAAATCTTCTGGCTCATCCAAGCTGTTCCCTAGAGGTATACGTAAGAACCCATATAACATGTTGCCCAAACGTCGCTGGTAGAGCTGTTGTGCATTCTTGAGTCCAAATGGCATCCGGAGCCATTCGAACAGTCCCAACGGTGTGACAAAAGCTGAAATCAACCTTGTCCTCTCCGTCATGCCGACCACCCAGAAACCACTTTCCATATCTAGAGATCGGTACCACAACGCACTACCCAAGTCTTCCAGGAGCTCGTTTATCAGTGGCATGGGGTATAGCATGAGTTGAGTCAAGTTCGTTTACCAACCGGTAGTCAATACACACCCTGATGTCTATCCCATTCTTCTTCACAATTATCACTATTGAACTGGCCCACGGTGAGGTAGACGGTTGAATAATCGTCGCTGACAGTAGACCTTTAATTAGTTCGGCCAACTTTTCTTTGAACTGAGGGTCTACCTTTCGCACGCGTTGTGCAATCGGTCTCGCATTTCTCTCGTCAATATCGCATATGGCACCACGAGCGGATGGTGGTAGGGCGATGTCTTTTCCCATTAGCAGATGTCGCTTCTTCCATATGATTTGCCTCAATCAATCCACCTCTTCAGGCGTGTTCCCATTCGAAACAGGGATCTGTGTGTCCTTTAACTTAATGCCTTCGGGCGAGGGGTCTACTTCTGGTATTACTTCCTACCCTTGACTAGTTACTTCGGCCCTGAGTTCCCGCTCTCAAAAGTTCGCACTTGTTCATCGGCTTGTGCTAGGTCCTCGCGTTTCGTTCTTGCTTCGGGGACACCGGCCTCCATATACTAAGTGATTGTGGCTTCCATCGACTTAGGGCCGGTAGCTTCTAGAGGTTGGGCTACGGAGGTCGTTTCTTCGCATGTTGGCGATTCCTCCACTGGAAGCTGTTGGGATGAAATGGTCATTACCGGGGTGGCCTCTCTCGGTCACTGCAGAATATTTAATGGGGTCTCATACTGAGGGTTTTCCACTAATGACCCTCGTATTCCTCCATCGGGTCCAACTGATGGCTGGTCTGGTTGGTGGTAGCTTCGTATGCCAAATTCTACCGCTCAGCGTATATTCGAGAGCCCACAGTGACGAACCCTAGTGTCCTCGGTATTCGATCCTTCGCTAATAACATTCCAATCTTGGTGTCGTCATGTAGCCTTCAAAATTTTATGCTGACATCGGTAACCTTCAATAATTTACGTCGGCCTACCCCTCGGATCACCGTAATGACCCACCATTCTCCTCTCGTCACCCATAGCACACTCTGCTCCAAGGTCGATGTTTTCAGGGGTACTTCCACATACCCTCCAACAGATAACTGTGCAAATTGGCCCAGCCTCACGTCTGTCACTCTGCCCCTGTAAAGCGTTCGTCTGCCGGTCAGTTGTATAAGAAATTCATCAGGGAGAAAGCATGATCCACTCCCCCAGGTCCAAGAGGATACCAGCTGGGACCATGAAGTCCATCCCCAAATCGCATCTTGTCCTAATATGGGGACGACCCATACCTTAAAGATTATATGCTAAGCTTCCGTTCAGAGTGATCTTGATTCGAATGCGCTTTTCTGTTGTACAAATTGATTCCCCAATACCGACACATTCTTGTCTTGCACTTTCGTCAATCTGGCAGCCAACCTTACGAGCAAAGGAGATATTCAAAGTATATATCGCGGCACCAGTATCAAACAACAAGTTTGCGCGATCGTTATTGACTTTTCCAGAGGCCTTGGTCTGTTTAAACCACTTCAAGAAGAGCATGGTTTTTATACTAGCCCCAGGATTCGCCTGGTAGTAGGCCCACTTCCATCACTACATCTCCTCGAGCATGGCCATTAGGGTCATTAAGACAAGCAACATGAACCACATAGTAGTTTCCAATCTTCGATATTCCCAATCTTCCTAGCTGCGGTATCTTCCTTGAAAATCTTTTTCCTGTGGTACCTACATCTTCTTCGAAGCTCTTCCCACATTAGCAAAGACATGACAATTAGAACGCTCGGCTCGTACCAGATTCAAATTTGGAGAGCGTTCTAATTTATCGTCTCCTCCGCCTTCTCCAGCAACATCCCAGCGTGCTTGGTCGGGTTGTACCATTGACGGATCAAGATATAAAACTCTTTCATCTGGCACTTTCCGCCCTCGTGGGCCTCTCCACACCCGTTTCACACAAACAAACAACGGTCCGTTGGGTGACCCTTCTTCCCACAGCGGTCACACTTGAGTCGTTTCCAGCAGCCCAAATTTCATGTCATGTTTTCGAGATCTACAATGAGCGCACTTCTGGTATTGAGCGGCCGGTGACGGGAGAGCTCTCTGGTCACCTTCCTGGTAACGGTGGTACTCGTCCTCTCGGGTAGGCCTGACTCTTCGGGTCTTTGCACCTGATTCTCTCTGCCCTTCCATCCCTATAAAGTAAATTTGTCTCAAGTCACTTTGACCACCTGAGTCGTCCGAGCTCAAATCTTCAGAACTCGGCTCTTCCAAGGTCGTCCGAACCGCATATGCCGACCGGCGGTTTACTTCTCTCGGTCGGTCGGGGGGGACGGGTGCCTCTTGGCTCAACTTGATTGATCTAAAGAGTAACTTGCCTCGCCACGCTTTCGTCCTCTGCCTGAATCTCAGCACGTCTTCCAATTTATTCACATCCACTCGACGAAATATCGTGAGCTGGTCCGCCAGTTCCAGGTCGTCTAAAGTTTCGATGTAGTGCTCGACGTGTTCCTTGTGTACCTTGGGCGGTCCGTCCTTGATCTTGATTTTCGCCCCGAGTCCAATCACATAGAGTCGGTACAGGTAGTCTAATGGTGACTCATCGGACCTCTTCTTCGCATGGTAGTATTGGTGAGCAACTGACACTCCGAAACCGCAGAACTGCATCTGGAACTATTGTAGTAGATCTTTCCAGCTTGATCAAACCAATCGATCCAATCGGCAATTCCAGTTCTGAGCTGGTACAGTTAGCAATCCACCGAAGATAAGACACTTTTCATCGTCGGGCGCTTGGTCTCTCGTAAACGCAGTCTTCACAGTGGTCACCCTACTGCGTACTGGGTCCTCGTCTTGATCTCTTCCGTGGAAATCCTTGAGGTTCGATGTTTGCTGCAACTTTAATGTGAGAAACCATGTTGGGCATTTGTCCTACTATAACTGTTGCCATCCTCGCCAGTGGTCTCTCCAAGTCCATGTTTTCTGAGTCGTACTCGCACGTACCGACTGATTCCATCTCCACGTCATTCATAGTATGTCGTCTAGAAACTTGCTTTCGGATCCTCGATGCTTGTTGAGCCGCTATCACCTGAGCCCTTTGTGCCTCTGCGATCGCCCTTCCATCTTGGTATCCTTGTTGAACCTGACGTTCCTGTAGGAATCGTGCCATCGCCGCGTAGAAGTGTATATGCAAGTTAATTACCGTGTTGCTAGGCACGCCCCCCCCAGCATCTTCGTCACGGGGTGGTGCAGAATTCCTGTTACGACCGTGCTGCATTCCGATTGGGTGAAAATTCACCCTATCAGGGTCTTGGATGTCCTTTGGGTGGACACGTGTCGCCGTTTAGTTAATACACTGATTTTTCTCTTCGCCCCTTGCACAAGCCTGGAGCATCGCTGCTCCTGCCGGTCCCAGTGGCATCCTGTCGTACTAGTCAGGAGTAGACGAGCTGTGTGACGACCGATCATTCGCGTCCTGGATACCTGGCAGGAGAGTCGGTGGTGGGGGACGGCGCATCACCCTCAGTTGTCGAGCTGTGCTCGCGCTTGGGGTTGGGTTTCGAAGTCTTGGAGCGTCATCTGGATATCGCGAGACGGTGCCGTCATAGACTGCGCTGGTGGTACGTTGTTGTGTCTGGTAATGGTACCAACCAAAATCACCATTCGCTTGTGCAACTTCTCTCATGTGCTTGAGATGCGGTTGAACCCCAGGTCGATCAAAGTGTTTGACTTGAATCTTCCTGCACCCATGTTTGCCTCGCGGAGGAGGGTTACCAGCGCATTGGCCGCCTAGGTGACCGTCAGAGAAGTCGTGGTAGGGGGTGACACCGTTACCACTAGTCGTCAGAGTAGCTAGATCTCAAGGGTTTTGCGATGGAGTCGCTTGACAGGAGTGTTTTACAGCTTTGTCGGTGTTAGGCAATCGTTACCGCATTGTCCGACCATGCAGGCGGCCCTGCTTGGGCAGGGCCCACCGACTTGGTGTCCGCTGGCGTCTTCGTGTTTTTTTTGGCTTGAACTTGGTGATTTTGGCTTTTTGTCGGTAGCGGGAACAATAGCTTTCCAGATTGCGTCGTAGTCAGATGACCCGACTCCGTTAATGGACCTGAGGTGTCTGGACCTATCCACTTGGTGTCCCCCGGCGCTTTCATCCTGGTTTCATTCGGCTTGGACTTGGCTACCAGAAATGATTGTTGTTTCGGGGATCATAACTTGTCGGTTTTCACCATCGGTTGATGGTCCACTGGGGAATGATAGGTATCATGACCCAAGACGCCCTTAACGAGGACGTAGGGGGGGGGTAGGTTTCTCTTCAATAATTACAACCTTGACCATGTTGACCGGACCCTTCCTAAGGTCCGGTCGGTCCTTCGACTCTTCGTTATTGTCTTCTCGTGTCACTGGCGGTCGGTCTTCCAGTGGTTATTAGGTCTTCGTTTCTATTGTGACCTTGGCGTCTTCTTCATTTTGGGACTCGCGGTGAAATCCCGCGTCTTCCGAAGATCCGGGCACGCACACCATTGTGGTGGAGTGTTTTGTCAAAACTGTTTGACGAGACCCCAAACCACTCACTGTGCCGGACTGCCGACTGTTGGAGGGAGTACCCCGATGCCGCTTGTGGAACTTGGCCACCTTGTGTATTCGTCGGCTTAGAGAGTTTCACTCTTCGGAGGACTTGGTGATTATGTAGACGTCGGCCTTGATGGAGGTCGAACTGGGGGGGCGTGTGGATACGCTTCAGTCGGGTTCCAATGTAGGCGGCCACTCGATCGACTTGATCGACAGTGGTCTTATAACCAGTTATCTCAGGTGCTGGTGGCGCCTGGTCTATACTTTTTTCAGGGGTATTAACCGCCTGGCCTGTACGCTTCTTCTCCCTTACCACTAGGGTATGGAGACTGCTTCCAATAGCGAGCTTGGGTTGGGGAGGCTACTCTACAAAAACACAGGCCAATATACTTCCAGGGGGTTCTACTTGCGCTCGTGTCGTGCTGACATCTGTCTATTCAACGGGTGGGACAAACAGATCCCTGGCCGGAACAGGTCGGTAGACTTACAAGTTTCTTAGCGCACGACACGTTGTGCTACTTAGATCGCAAAATGATCAGTACTTAACGTTATCCTATCCTTTAAACTCCTTTACTCTATTTTTGCCTTGCGCCTGGGTTCGCAATGATGAGTGGCTAGGAGCCTCCAGACCTTGAGGGATCGATTCGACCTATAAGTGACCAGGTCGGCCGATGGGTGGCCAGGTCGGCTTACGGGTTACCGAGGCCAACCAGGCCGACCTATGAATGGTCAGGTCGGCCTACGGGGAACGATGCCCACCTTGGGCGACCAAGCCGACCGACGAGTGGTTGAGAACGGTCCATATCGGTACCATTTAACTGGTACCGTCGGTCGGTTTGACCCCGTTAGCAGTAACCTTAACCGCTCGTCACGGTTGGAATCAACGGCCGCTCCTTACCTGTGACCCCAAGTATCCGGTCCCTTCCCGACCGCGAGTTCCCATGCCCGTCCGGCTCATCGACCCATAAGTCCATCATTTTCGAATACTCGCTTCATTACACACATAACACTCACACGTCAACACGTTAACCATATGTAGCTAAAACAGTCTCATAACAAAGCGCCTTAGCAAGGTATCATATCTGGGGTTTCTTCGGCTTTGATACTTTGTATAGAATAGTACTGATATCTGATCCCTTATGAATACCGCACATTCATACACTACGTTTTAGTATTAACAACCGTATAAGACATTAAATAGATGGATTACCATCATTTTTGTACATCTCCCTCCTCTCCTTCCTTTAACACATTGCTCGACATGCGCGGAAGGCCGCGAGACCCCCCCCCGCACAGTTCATATCCGAGCAATGGAAGATCTCTGCCAAAGGTGGTTGGCCCTGAGATGAGGTTGGAGGGGCGGCCCATCTCGATTGGCCAACTGAGGATTGAGGGGTGGAAGGAAAATGATATGGTAGGATGACTTAGCGTAATACTATACATTGATTAAGTGCTGAAATGGTGCTGGTATTGGGACTAGTGCTGATGTTGCGACTTTGCGAGTACTTAGTGCTGGTATTGCGACTTACCCGTGAAAAGACCATGGATCATCTGTTTCGGTAATTTAAAGCTCTACGACTCTGGGAAAAGTGGTCGCGCTCTAGAACGAGGAAAACACACCTCTCCAGAGGACGCAACAAATCTTCAGTGTGAGTGCTCGCGGACAAGTTTACAGTCTACCTTTGTGTATAGGAAAGAAAATTTAGCCGACAGGTTTCAGGATGCTGTTTAAGGTGCATAAAGAGTATGGATAAACGTTTGGCACATTCTTGCTACTGCGTGACCAATCAAGATATGTAGAGATATGAATGCAGCTGTCTACGGGGCAGTATCATTCGGTAGGAACGCAGAAACACATCAAGCTTTTGGCTTTGTGCGTCGGTAACCCACAAAATGTCGCGAAGAAAGAACATACAAAGGTTAATTATGCATTTTAATGTGCCGTACTCGTTGTATTTATCGAGATGCTGGAGCAAGAACCAAGTAGATCACTAGTTCAAACTGATGTCACCCAATATCTACCCCGGGTCACTCCTTGAAGGAAATTTATCGCTTATGAACTACAGTTAATCTTGCACATAGGTGAAGAACTGGCGTAAATGGACTACCTGACCACCAATACCTGAAGCTACCCCTCATCGCAGATAGTCTTTCAAAAAGGGATCCAAACCGTTCAATCAAAGGGCGGTATTATTAGTACAGTCAATTTCCTACTTAATTAGCCAATTACCAATAATACAGTATGTATAACGGTATGAGGGGTGTGTGGCGGGCAAAAAGTGGGTGTGCGGATAACTATGTCCATTGTTAATTATCAGTCTAGAATGTTACTGGAAGTTTGCACTGCAACCACGTTTACTTTCCGTCACCTACCCGTCACCGCCTAACCCCAGAGAATAAGGAGACTTGGCACGGATAGGAAACATGGCCCTCCATCTACGAAATCTGTACAAAATGCCCACTATTCTCTCAAAGCCTTTATACACGTCTTTACTGAAATGCTACTATTTCTAACACATTTTAATCTTGCAGGACTTAAATGTCCACAATCAAAGTCTCCATCTTCTGGTGTGGGCATTTTTCAAAAAAGTGAAACTGGCTGAAGGGAGGTCTAGTCAATGAAACTACTGCTCACTTAGTTTGCAACCAAAAGTGTTTTGCATGGAGGTCCTCGTTGCACAGGGTTTCCGCGTCATTTTGATAATTAATTAAGATCTCTTGCCAACATAATGAAACAGTCGCTCACAAATGCTCATGTTGAGGCTAACTTTAAGGCTGAAAACCCATCTATTAACTGGTCGAACAAAAAGTTGGTGCGCGCATTGTGCATGCAAATCTCTTTTTATCTGAATAATGACTAGCAAATTCCTTCCAACACAATTGTTTTTTGTATAATGTTTTGGTGGCATTAACTGGTCAGGTTATTCCACATATAGAGCCTGCTTTATGGACCTATAATATCGGAATAGTTAAGTTCACACCCTTCCTTTGATCCGTGCATACACACCCAAACAGTGTAAACTAATCACTTGCTACAATATCGTAAACACATTTAATATTTTGATTTCTAAACTGAACAGTTCTGCAGTCTCGACCATATCCCAGACTCCACTGCATGGATTTCCTTCACTTCACTTCACCAATCACATACTCACGATGGACGCCAAGCAAACAGCTATCAAGATCAATTACAAGGGCGATGTGCACAGTCTACACGTAGACCTCACGTCGTTCTTGCTCAAGGCCCTGAAGGCGCTCTTTCCCGAGACGTAAAACTTTGCGCCGGCAGCTTTGTGGTATAGTACGCGGACGTGGGGGGGCGACTCCATTAACATTACGTCGCAGGCCGATTAAAAGGAGGCGTTGCGTGCTGTAGTTAGCTGCGGCCAGCGCCACGTCCGTACACTTGAAGTCTTGAGCGGTTTGGCCATCGCGTTCCAAGCGAATGTGGCGGCGCCGATCCTCATTTCCATTAAGAAGCATGTGGAGATTATAAATGTAGCCATGAGTATGGTCATGCACTAGGAGTGGGCTGACAAGGCGCAGCGGACGGCGCAGACGAGGCTGTACCAGACGTACGAGTCACTCAAGAAGGTTGTCTAGGAAGCCCAAGAAGCGTTGCAGCCAGCGCGCATGAACGTTCTGGATCTGCGGTTTCTCTAGCTAATGAAGGAGACGACAGAGCTTCTGTAGTGTGCGGCCGAGGACATTGGCGAGTTTTCCGAGGAGGTGTGATCGTGATTAAAAATATAGCACCGGTCCAGGCGGAAGTAACGCCTACTATAGAGACATCACGGCAGCCAACGGACACTGTGTTTGTTGAGGATGCGAATGAAGCAACGGTGGTGACTGCAAGCGACAGTGAGTGGGAGCAGGTGACAGAGCAAGACCGGAGGTCGGGTCCGGTGGAAAAGGCAAATGTGGTTGTCGATCCTGTGGTAGCTGGAACGGTTGTGGTTGCTGTTCCGGTCTTTGCTGTGCCGGTCGTTGCGGAGTTAGTGGTTGCTGATCCGCCGGCCTCCGAAGGCGGTGCAAGCATAGTATATGGGTTCTTTTATAGTTCAACAGCGCAATATGCTGGTCACACCCTTCTCCTGATCAAATGTCATAATGCTGTTCAATTAAGTAAGACAGATTTATGTATTTGCGTTACAACTTGTGTAAAATGATAAATACACAAATGAAGAGTTTACACAATCCGGTGGATGTGTACCAGAGCTTTACAATGAGCACCCACGCCTATGAGTATGGGTGGCCAATAGGTGTGTTGGATATTTCAGATGTCAGATTTTGTAGGCGTTATAAAGTGGCTGGTAGCATGGGTGGAAACTGGGCAGGGGGGAATATTCAAAACGAGAGAGGAGGGACACCCAAATGGGTTGCTGTAGCGGAGCTACTTAGCGCTCCTTAACAGAGGAAGTCTTAGACTCAAAGAGTCTCTTAGTGAAAAAAACAAACAATGATGTGCGGTCGTTCAAGCGAACAAGATTGACAATCCCGGTTCCAAAGGGATTACGATTTAAAGAATCACACACTAACTAGTCACTACTAGTTAAACGAGAGTAAGCGCATTCACAAGGTCAATGCTCTTAATAACGCACTATGCCTTGGCCAGGCACTTGTGTCCAAAAGGGAAGCTGGACTTTATTTATCCTTTAACTACGGCAATAAAACTCTAAAGCCTCGTCTGAATGCTTTCTACATTGCGATCCTATGACAGAAGTCTTATCCCTTATCTCTTGCCGATAAGGTGCAGTATTACCGTAAGTACGTGGTACCGATACTGTACCACTGGGATCCACCGATTTTTACTTGGTGTGGACACACAACATGACCTGACCGGATCAATGACTGCCGTGTAATCCCCTTACACCCTCCCCCACCAAAATGTCGACACCTTTGTGTGGACAATTCTTCCACTGCTCTTTAAGGTCTCAAAGCTCAGGTCCTTGACCACGTGTTCACAGCACATCTCAAAATAGCTGCGTCAAATACTTCGTCCAACACCCTTGACGAATTCCTTGAAGATGGTATGGTGGACTATTGAGAGTGACACCGTCGCGTCGAGTGTCCACGACCACACTCCAGCTACGCCACTGGCGCGTGACACCTCGCGCGTCGCGCCTTATCTTCGTGGAACGCGAAAAGATACATTCACCCCTTACACAGGGGTGCAGCCGTCGACCCTGCGTTCGGTCTAATGAACAACAGACTTGATGAAAACCAAGCTCAATATCTTCAGTCGGTTGATGACCGCAGCGTCAAGCACAATGTGTAGCCACAGCGTATGCTCACAGTGGCTACCGTTCACACAACCGAGTGTGGATGAACGCATTCGTCGGACTGCCGGGCAGTCACTTGCAACATGGGTCGCGGGACCCAAGGCTGCCACATCCACCGCACTATCATAGAGGGAGTCTCTCGGAGTGAGATACTTGAGGGTCGAATGTATGACCGTTCAAGATGATCTCGACAGGCTGAATCTGCAAGCACGAGGTGCGTCAGTTTGCGCCGTGCGGATAGTACCCGTCGTTATCTTCCCTAGTGATACGGAGACGGAAAAAGATGTCGTCTTCACGCGTTGGAATCACAAAGCTTGTTATCTGCCAAGCTAGTGGGATGTTCAAGAGAGCGCTTCTCTTGCTGACGTTAGGCTCAAACGAAATAAGCGCTTTCATTTTACAAAACAAAAGGCCAAAGGCCAACTGTGATCGTTCTATCGCACCCTCTATGCTACTTCGGCTACAGATCCGCACATCAGTGCACCTGCTACATCTGCAGCCCCTCCACTCTCGCACCGACTAGTGTGAAGCGCTTTGGGTCGACTGACCCTAAAGTCGACGTTCTAAAAAGGTAACGGCATACGGAAAATCCTGCCGCAGTGGCACTTCGTACTCCCATGAGTTCTCCGACTCTGGGTAACCCAGCCACTGTACCAAGTACTGGTACTGACCGTCGCGACAAAGCCGCTACAGGATTCGCTTATCATGAAAATGTTGATCTCCTTGCTCGTCAACGAGAGCAGGTGGTGGTTGTTGAATCTAGACGCGTCGTCGACGAGTTAGTGCACGATGTGCATGGTCTTAGTGACCGAGTGGGGCGTCTTGGAGGACAAATAGATATTATCTTGAGGGCTCCCCGACTTGTGGAATTACCAACTCTTTCGACGCAAGCGCCTCGTGATCCACCAGCGACCGATAAAGATAAGGCTTAAGCAAGCCAACGTAAAACACTGGGTGTGTTCGTATCTTGCGTGGAACGTTAAGCGTATACGCTGGGCCCTTCTTGGCCACAACCGTAAACGTTACAACGAAGCAAGGACGCAACTTGGTCCTATAGACCGCTGAAATTACCATGGTAGGTAGATTGTTAACGATAAGTAAGACTAAGTCTCCAACTTTATAACTCTCAATACAATTTCTGCCTTTGGTATCAGCTTGTTCCTTTTGTTTGCAATATATACTCGCCATTGCGTCACCTACATGCCGTAAGACATTCAATCGCGTGACGAGAAACTCGCTCGCCTGTTTATCGTTTATGAAACGCGTGGGTGAGTGAGACCATTCACGTGTAATGAAGTAAATCTTGTGGAGGCATGAACAGCGTTGTTCAACGCAAACTCGACCACAGTGGGAATAGAGCTCCTACGCCGTGGCGTATAAGTGCAAATACTGCGCAAAATGTCATTAATGATGCGATTAACACGCTCAGTTTGACCACCGGTCAGCGGATGATCCGCCGTGGACATATCCAATCGGGTGCCGAGCACCTTGAAGATATACTTCCAAAATTTCCCAGTGAAGCGAGGATATCTATCAAAGACAATTGCCACAGGCAAACCATGTTGTCAAAAACACGATCGATAAACAGCTTTGCCGTGCCGTCAGCATCGATCGTATCCTGCACAGCCGCTAAATGAGCCATCTTACTCAAACGGTCAACAAAGACCAAAATACCAGTGCTGCCTTCCGAATACTTCGGTAGTCCGAGCACAAAATCCCTACTCATAAACTTCCAACACCCAGTGTGTACAGGCAGACTAGCCAGCGGTGACGCCGCATGTGCTAAGAATTTGACCCGTCGAAACATTTCTCACGTGCGCACATAGGTTCTCACCCATTTGTACATCTTGGCCACCAATAAGCCTGGCTCACCGAGTCATAGGTCTTCTCACGGCGGAGATGACCGCTCAAAGAAGTGTCATGCACCTCAAAGAGGATGCAATACTTCAAGTCCTCATCGTTAGGAACTACGATGCGAGGCACATTCTAAACAACTGTGCAATCGCACAACAAACCGCCATCGATGACATATAGATGTAGGCTCGCACGTAAGCCTGCCGACAATTTGATGATCGAGGCTTTAAACTCCTCGCTCCCAAAAGCACGTAGCAATGCTACACGTTGCTCATCACGTGCAAGTGCCGCATGAATTAGATCCACAATGAATGACGACAGAGTCGTAAAATGGGCAAGCTCAAAATTAGGTCTGCGTGACAGCGCATCAGCTAAAGTATATTGCTTACCCGACTTTTACTTCACCTCGAAGTTGTGTGCGACTTATGCTTCACCTCGAAGTTGTGTTCGGCAAAAATGAAAGCCAACGGGTTGTACGCTGTGATAGGTGAGGCGACTGTGTCGCAGTGCGTAATGACGCGTGATCTGTGAAGATCACAAAAGGCTTTGATCCAAGTAGACGTACTCTAAATTTAACAAGAGCACACATCATTGCAAGTAACTCGTTGTCGTGAACTAGATAGTTCTTCTCAGCAGCATTTAGCTAAAGAGGTTCATACGCAATGACGCGTTCATGTCCATCGACATCTGTCTACAATAAAGCGCAAAGAATAGCAAAATTAAATGCGTCACAAAAGACACTGAAAGGCCACTCAGAGTCAGGTAAAGCAAAAATTGGGGCATGTAGGAGACTTTCTTTTATAGCTTCAAAAGCTTGAGTATGGACTGCTTCCCAACACCAAGCTGCATGCTTATTGAGAAGTTTATTTTAAGGCATTGCCATGTCAGCGTAGTTTGCACTGTATTTGTGCAAGTAATAAGCAAGGCCAAGCCATTTAAGCAAGTCCTTCTAATTAGACAGGACCGACCAGTCAACAATGACTTTACCTTAGCGGGGTCCGCTCGAAGGCCACGCATTTCAATGAATCACCCGAGAAAGTATATTTCTTCTGCACCAAAAATGCATTCCGATGCATTTACATACAGCTTGTTTGTACGCATGCACTCGGGCACTTCTCGTTAATGACCAATGTGATTGTTCATATCTGACCTAGCATGATCTGCACGGCTCTGGACAAAGATTTCATCGAAATAGCTTTGTGCATATTCTCGGTGAGGTCGAAAAAATTGCGTCACAAGACGATTAAAAGTAGCCGGGGCATCAGAAAGCCCTTGAGGCATAACAAGCCACTCCTAAAGCATAACGCTAGGAGTACTAGTCGCTGTGAGCGGAATACTACTTGCTCGCATGAGCAGCTGGTAATATCCATCGACTAAGTCGAGTGCACTGAACATGGTACAATCTACCATAGCGTTCTGAAGAACATACTTCCTAGGAGTAGACATCTGTGCTGGTATAGTGGCTGCATTAAGCTTATTATAAGCATGCACAATGCGCCACTTACCATTTGGATCACTAGCACAAAATGTCGGTGTCGAGTGCGGAGACAAGCTCTCACGTATTATTCGAGCCGCGTGCTTTGCACGAAAGAACTCGTCAATGAGATCACACTGCTCCTTTGGTAGGGGCCATTGCCATGTCACACAGCATTTGGTTCCAGGAACAAGGTCAACTTCATGACGTACCTTTCGAACAAGAGGCAGAGTGGAAGGTGGATCGTGACAAACCACATCCTGAAACTCCTTAAGCAAAGGATAAAACGGGTCTTTAGGATCTTCCAAGATCGATGGCCCACTTCGAGCACTCAGTGCCGCCTTTGTGTCTTTCAAGACAGCTTCGTCAATATGTGACGACGAGTTCAACTGACTATCGGATCTGATGACCACCACTTCAGACAAGTCATCCGACTTTAAAGTCAGGCCAAAATCATAGACAGACATTTCGTCTAGCTCTAACAGAGAATGTAGTGACGGTAGAGTCTCAAGACTCACTGACCCATTTACGTCACCGGTCACTCCATTAACAAATGTATATACCTGCTCGCTATAATCACTCAGTGACGCAACAGACGTCTTGCGTTTTGTAGCATCAATTTGTTGTCTCTGTCGTCTCTGCGAAGACTAAACGTCTCGAAGAGACTGGAACTATCTCGTTCCCAAGGTTGATGTCATCATCATCCTTAACTTGCTCTGTACAAAGATTCGGTGTCATTAACGACACCCGAGACATTGATTTTTTCAATATTAACATGCTTATCAACCTTAAGTTGCTCATTAACAGAGCCGATGTCATTATCGACATCCGGGATTATACCTCCCCCAGGGTCATGAAGTAGGTCAAGCTTAATTTGATCTATGTCAAATCCGATGTCATTACCGACATCTGGTGATGAGCCACTTCTAGTGATATCATTACCCAGTGGGTACTTACGTGCCACTCCACGCTCATCAAATGGGCCACGCCCTTGATGACTTGGGGTTTTACCAACAACGTCTTGGATAAAATTCAGTGTGTCTCGATCACGGTCAACAACACTCAGTGGGTACTTACGTGTTACTCCACGCTCACCAGATGGGTTCAATTCATAACGACTTGGCTCTAGGCCAACAATGACTTCATCATTCAGTGGTTTGTATCACAACGATCATCACTCGACGGAGTACGTGCCGCCCCACTAACAGTCAGAGAGCTATGCTCGTAACTAACATTTTAGACATCGTCAAACTCAATGAGTTCAGACACACCGATGTCCAGCACACTAACTGTATCATTCCGTGTCTCGCGCCAATAATGCTTTTATTTCCTAGCAGAGGCAGGATCAGGTCTCTCCTGTAATGGGGCAACCCATTATATTAAGTAGTCATAGTTTTATTACATAATTACATACATTAAGTGTAGGCAGTATCCGGATAGCGGATACTGCGCGTCTATTTGTTATTGGTTTATTATTGGGGTGCCAGACCCAATAATTAGCCAATAATAATTAGTTCTGTATTTGAGTGGTTCCCATGAGCTAGGGAACATATTCGCACTTACTGCGAATTATAAAAACACAAAAATACAAACAGAGTTAAATTTACCTTATAAATCACAGCGCTTCCTCAGCTTAATTATTAGTGTAAGACGGTAACGGGCTCTCACCCCGTTACACCTGGTAGCACTTGTTGGTCCTTCCCATGACCAAGTTCGAGATGGATATGAGTGAATCTTCGATGGCTCCAGCAGTTTCGCTGGAGCATGCAGATTTTCCCCATCTCACTACGGTAGAATGGCAGGCATTACACCGCCTCGCGGCGGTGTCTGGTGAAATCTTCGTGACGTCGCTGCTGAGCACAGCGACGCCCGAACAACACCGTGCCGCCATTCAAGACTACATGGTGCGCGAGCTCGCCGAAGCGAACCGGCGAGTACATACTCCCTCGCGCCCCTCCCATTACGATGCAATTAAAATGGAGACGTCGACATACTCTGGTGATGGTCCAGATCGTCTCCCCCTTAATCGCTGGTTTAGGGAGATCGACATCGCCATAGCGTCAAGGTTGATTGATGCTCCGACGGCCAAGGTTAATTTCCTACTGTCTCGGCTTGTTGGTAAAGCCAAAGAATGGGCTCTTGGGAAGCTCGTTGTAAACGAGTTGGCATTCCCCACGCTGGACGATATCCAGCGCGACTTACGACTGGCGTTCGAGCCCCCTCAAGATGAGTCACGCTTGCGCGCAGATTTCTTTTCACTTCGACAGGGCAAGCTGTCGATGCGTGATTACGTACAGAAGACGCGACATCTTGCTTCGTGTATCATCACGAAGCCGGTCGACATGGCGTCTCAAGTTCATGTCTTTGTCTTTGGTATGCAAGAGGGCATGACCCGCTATTGCCTCACACGTGCTGAACCTAAGACTCTTGAGGAGGCATTTGCCCTCGCGCTTCGTGAAGATTACACGGTCGCATCGTCATATTTGCAGGCAGCGTCGCAACGCCCGCGTACGTCTGGCCCAGAGCCTATGGAAATTGACGTTATCGATGCATCTCGTGGTCGCGGCAAGCAATTTGGCCGCGGCATTCGAAGTCAAAACACGATGAAGTGTTATCGGTGCGGCAAGACTGGCCATCGTGCGGCCGTCTGCCGAGCACCAGCGCCGGTGTCCATGAACACAGCTGTCTCACGTGGAGATACTGTGTCGTCCGCGGTCCCGCCAAGAAATGAGCAGTTCCAGTAGGTGCGGGGCGCCCTACTGGCAGTAATGGAGCCCCGAGTACTCAGGTGGCAGCTCGGGCTCCTAGCCCTAAAGTGATACATACCCACTTCAATGCCACCACTATGCGCGACGATTCGAGACTGATAATTATCAGTCTCATCGTTGCTGGAGTGAAACGACCACTCCGAGCGTTGTTGGATTCGGGTGCATCCAACAACTTCTTTCGAGCATCATGTTTGTCCCTTCTCCCGTCGACAGTTACGGTTCGAGAAGGTCCAGGTGACATCGTTGTCAAACTTGCTGATGGACAACCACAGCGTGTCCCGCGTAAAACAGTGGTTTTGCCGTACACGTTCGACGGCTTCCAAAGTAATGACGAATTTTTGGTGTACGAGATGAATTATGCATTCGATTGCATCTTGGGGATACCGTGGCTGTCACGGTATCAGCCGACGATAGACTGGCTATCTCGGTCCGTCAAACGACGAAGCGGTTACGACGTAAGTGAAGTTTTCACTCATCTGTTGGTAGCGCCATCCGATTGGCCTCACGTCAGGGTCGTGGACGAACTCACCACGACTAGAAGTCATCTCAGAAAAAACGATGGCCCTCTGTGTCCGGTATATCCAGTCGCATAGAACCACAAGACGAGGCGGTCGTACAGAGTCTCCCGCATACACAGACATCGGTCGAGCAGGGGCTCCCGATTCACAACGAGACGGTCGAACAGAGGTTCCCGCACACACAGACATCGGTCGAGCAGGGGCTCCCGATTCACAACGAGGCGGTCGAACAGGGGTTCCCGCACACACGGACATCGGTCAAGCAGGGGCTCCCGATTCACAACGAGGCGGTCGAACAGGGGTTCCCGCACACACGGACATCGGTCGAGCAGGGGCTCCCGATTCACAACGAGGCGGTCGAACAGGGGTTCCCGCACACACGGACTTCGGTCGAGCAGGGGTTCCCGAATTCTAGCGAGGCGGTCGAGCAGGGGCTCCCGCATACACACACAACGGCCGAGCAGAGGCTCCCGATTGTAACCGAGGTGGTCGAGCAGAGGCTCCCACATACATCTGAGGCGGTCGACGACGAGCTCCCGCCTCTTATCGACGAGAATGAACGGGCTGTGGACTTAAATGTGAACGACGTGGTGGAGACAGAGCTCCCACGTCTAGCGGGGGGTACTTCATCCTCCAGCGACAGCGACGTTCCAGCCTCGAGCAGTGGCTCAAGACGCAAGAGAAAGCGTAAACGCAAGAAAGGTGCACGCCGATCACCAAGACGACGAAATTCTCGCTCAAGCGCCGTTGACGATGATACTGTATTGACGGAATCCGTTTGTGCGCTTGAATATGTGGAAGGGTCTTCACATCGTGGCCGCTACGTTGAGGTAGCGAGCCCTCCGTGCACTGTTGCAGAGATCACATCTCTATTAACCCTACCATGGAAAGATTTCCTTCACGACCTCAAGGCCGGCGACATCGAGCAAGTGTACATCATATCAGCCGCCGAAGCAGCTAGTGGAGAAGTTCTGGAGGCTCGCCCAAAGAGCGCTGAGCCCAAATCAGCGCGCGAAGAACGTTTCGTGGCACAGTCTTGGGAAGCCCTTCGTGCTTCGGGCAACCCTGTCTATGATATCGCGCGTGAGTATGCCGACATCTTTCCGGAGAATATCCCCGCTGAGCTTCCAGCGGATCGTGGTGTGCGACACGAGATCGATCTCGTGCCAGGATCGAAGTATTGCGTGACGCGGCAGTGGCCGCTACCGCGTGACCAAGTCATCGCAATTGATGAATTTTTTTAGGGCCGCCGTAAGGCAGGACACGTCCGCGAAAGCATATCGCCACATTCGAGTCCGACTTTCTGTGTGAAGAAAGCCACCGGCGGTTGGCGCATCGTGCATGCTTTTAACAAGTTGAATGACGCCACGATCCCGGCTCAAACACCAATTCCTCGGAAAGACATGGTACTGGATACCATGTCCGGCAGCGAGATTTTTAGCGCCATAGACCTGACAGACGGGTTTTACCAGATTTTAATGAGGGACAGTGATATCCCGTTCACCGCTGTCAGCACACCGAGTGGGATGCTTTGGGAGTGGCTAGTCATGCCACAAGGCCTTAAGAACGCTCCAGCAACGTTCAACCAGATGGTGACACAAGTGCTTCGGCCACTACGTGATTTCGCTCCAAGTTATTTCGACGATAATTTTGTTCACAGCCGCGCTGAGCAACAACTCAGCGCTACGGAGGTCCACCTTCTGCATTTGAAACAGGTGTTCCAAGTGATGCGCGAGAACAAACTGTACGCAAATTTGAAGAAGTGTGTCTTCTGTGCTCCCGAGATTCCAGTTCTTCGATGCTATGTTAGCAAGGAGGGTGTCCGTGCTGATCCCGAGAAAGTGTCATCGATATGTTCCTGGTCTACGCCCAGGAACCAAACGGAACTACGCCAATGGCTTGGCTTGGCCAATTACTTGCATAAGTATACGAAGAACTATGCAGAACTAATCCAGCCACTATCGACTCTACTGAAGAAAGACGCAGTTTGGTCATGGAAAGCTGAACATCACTCTGCCTTCAACTCTGTGGAAAAGAGCTTGTCTGAAGCACCAGTGCTGATGTTGCCTGATGATTCCAAGCCATTTCACGTCGTCTGTGATGCGAGTGATTTCGCTATTGGATGTGCCCTCATGCAGTTTGACGATGAGGGCCGAGAGCGCGTCGTGAGCTTTCAGTCACGACAGATGAAACCCGCAGAGAGGAACTATCCGGTACATGACGAGGAACTTTTGGCTATGCGTTACGCGCTGATCAAGTTCAGAGTATATTTGCTCGGCGAGAAGATGTTTTCGGTCTATACAGATCACGCATCATTGCGTACCGCCGTCAAGACTCCCCACTTGTCCCAGCGTATGGCACGTTGGTTGTCATACTTCTCAGAGTATAATTTCGTGGTCTTTTACAAACCCGGCAAGAACAACATTCTTGCTGACGCGCTTTCTCGACGTCCCGATTATGATCCTCGACGTGACATGGGTCATCAGCCAGGCATTGCTGAAGACGAGGACGACGACATTTGTTTATGCTGTGCTGATCAGGGGCTCAATGCAATGATTTCGACACCTGAGCTGTCAATCCGGACTCAAATCGCTGAGTCATATGCGAACGATTCATTCTACACGGGAATCATCAATTATCTTCGACATCCTAGTGAGGGTTCACTCGCGAAGTTGACGAAACCAACGCGTGACAACATCAAGCGGTACGCGCTTGATGGTCCGCTGCTGACTTATACAATGAACGTTTTCGACCCACCGCGCGTCGTCATCCCTGCTGATGACGACCTCCGCGCACGATTGGTGCATGAATTTCATGACACTCCAACTGGTGGTCATTTGGGTCGCGAGAAGACGTTCGCGGCCATCTCTCGTGTGTTTTTCTGGCCGCGTATGTACATATACATCCAGAAATGGGTACGCTCTTGTGAAATATGCCAGCGTGTGAAGCCTGCGCCGTCTTCACAAGCTCCATTGCGTCCGCTTCCGATTGCCATCGAAGCCTGGCGTTCGGTCAGCATGGATTTCATCTTTGGTCTCCCTCCGGACGAACAGAAACGCACGGGCGTATTGGTTTTTGTGGATCGATTTAGCAAAATGGTGCATTTTGCTCCAGTCTCCGCGCACGTTACGGCGGAGACGACCGCGCAGATCTTCATCGATCTCATATTTCGACATCACGGCTTGCCTGAATCAATTGTTTCGGACCGCGACCCGCGCTTTACATCAGCTTTTTGGGCAACGTTGTTTCAACTATTGGGCACGCGACTGCTTATGTCTACGGCAGCCCATCCAGAGACGGATGGGCAAACGGAGCGCGTGAATAGAGTGCTTGAAGATGTACTACGCAGTTATGCGACATCGTTCCAGTCGTGGAGTTCGTTTCTCCCTCTCGCTGAATTTGCAATCAACAACGCAGTTCATGCGTCGACTGGGTTAACGCCATTTTTCGTGAATAACGCGAGGCACCCTCGCGTTCCAGCGCTTCTTGCTCTTTCAGCTTCAGCACAACCAGTTTCTCAGCTTGGTGGGGGAGTATCTCCCGATGACACTACGCGAAAAATTTTGATGATTGGTAATGTTGAAGACAAGGTTGCTGCCGATGCAACTCATACTGTTAATTTTGTGGCCAATGGCATATCGAGTCCCGACGCGATGCATCCCATCGCGTCTCCCGTCGCTAATTTTGCTCCTAAAGAGTCCACTTCTCCTGTAAGTTCGGCTGCTGTGACCGAATTCCTATTACTACGGCAAAGTATCACGCGTTTTGTACGCGATGCACTCCAAGAAGCAGTGGATAAACAAATTGGAGAACGCGGACAAGCGAGGTCGAAAGAACTTGCTGACGTTCAAAGAAGGTGACAGAGTCTTACTATCGACAAGCGGATTACCAGATACGTCAGTAACGAATTTGGGCGCTAATAAATTAGCGCCAAGATATATTGGGCCCTTTCGGATTGTTGAAGTCCATGGAGATGCTTACACGCTAGACATACCTACCACTATGCGTTTGCACCCGACATTCTATGTCGGGCGCCTTAAGGCTTACCTGCCGGCGGATCTCCCTTTGGTCCTTCCTCACTCGTCTGTATCGGCTCAAAGTCCGACACCCCCTGCCGACGACGCTAAAGACGACTGGGACCAAGTCCTAGACGAGCGCGAGCAGACTCGTTCTGCTGGGGTCCACCGAACGCAGCAGTCTCGAGCTGTCGCAGACGCTCCACCAAGCCCTGCTGCTCCCGTCGGGTTCTCTCGGCAGCCTCTGTCGCAGCTGCTGCACGATCTCGAGCCCTCTCGGCCATCTCACGGGCATCCAGAAGGCCGTTCATCGCCTCTTCAGTGTCAGCACGAAGGAAACGAAGCTCGTCACTCGACGGCACAGGCGCCCGATTATGAGAATCGGCGCCCAACCCAAGAAGCCTTCCGTCGTGATGCTCCTCCTCCCTTGGTAGATGCATCGGGTGAGCGACGCTGGATTGTGGACCGTATCGTCGGTCATGAAGACCCCACGCCTCTTGCGCCGAGTAGTGGCTCGGCGCCATCGAAGAGTCGTTCAGAAACGCATTACAAGGTCCGATGGTTGGGTTATTCACCAACGGAAGACACGTGGGAGCCTCGAAGTATGCTGGCTCACGATGTTCCTGACGTCGTTGAGGAGTACGAGACCAGTAAGAGGTCGGCGAACGCGACCGACGCTGCTGACGCCTTCCACGATCCCGCGAACCGTAACGTGCGTGAATTGGCGATCGACGACGATCTCCCGAGCGACTCCGACGTCTTCTACGAGGCTCGGGAGCATTTGGATACCTTGACGGTCGTGAACGCCTCCATTGATCGACAGGGCGTTCCCTCATGTGACGCAACGCAGATACTTGGAGCTCTGAGAGGCTCCTCTCATAGCGTCCGATCCATGGTCGGATGTGCTGGGGCATTCCCCGTGCACACACCATGTCGTCCCATTCCTGCCGCATTGGTCGCGGTCTCTCCATGTGACACCGTGGACACCCTTCACGGACATGGACGTAACACATGTGGAACCCATCACGAGTCAAATGACATACGCGTCGTCGTAAGTCGCCAATAGCGTGGTCGCCATGAGTACTTTCGCGTCCCTCGATCCAGGACGTGAAGGATGCCCCTTCACGTCGACTCGCGTTCCAACGTCTGATGAAGGCACACCAAGATCGTTGCAGTGCGTCTTCAGTATATGTGTGATTCGTTCCCTTGCCTCGAACGTTACGGTATCGTGTGAAGAGATTCTTCATGGTCTCAAGTGATTCAGGTTGGTGCGCGCCTTCAAGGCTGTACAAGCCCCACATCTTCAAGTCGTCATCCATGGTCTGCGGTGCACGCTCTCTTCGAAGTGTCTGATGACCCCAACTGTCGTTTGGGGTCGAGTCGCGTGGGTGTTCAGGATTCATGCTGCTCAGTTGCTTGTGGCTGAGCAGATTCGAAGACCAAGATGACGTGTCGTTGGAGTTCTCGTTGGGCTTTTCGTTGGACTATTCGTTAAGAAGAAACTTTCTGTGTATGGCGCTTACGTCACGGTAAGCGCAACTTAAAGAGGGGGGTGATGTAATGGGGCAACCCATTATATTAAGTAGTCATAGTTTTATTACATAATTACATACATTAAGTGTAGGCAGTATCCGGATAGCGGATACTGCGCGTCTTTTTATTATTGGTTTATTATTGGGGTGCCAGACCCAATAATTAGCCAATAATAATTAGTTCTGTATTTGAGTGGTTCCCATGAGCTAGGGAACATATTCGCACTTACTGCGAATTATAAAAACACAAAAATACAAACAGAGTTAAATTTACCTTATAAATCACAGCGCTTCCTCAGCTTAATTATTAGTGTAAGACGGTAACGGGCTCTCACCCCGTTACATCTCCAAAGCTCCACTCAGAACAGTGCGCGTTGCGCCTAAAGTCTTCGACCTCCAATCTATCCATGGCTCGTGGCGTTCTAGGCAAGCCATACCAAGGATGAGATCACATCACTCATTCAAGTCAAGGACTAGATAGCGTTTGATACTGTCAAATTTCGACAACTTAACGCCTGAGTTCACAGTAACTTAAGGCATAGTGAACAATGCACATGTCGCCAAGCGAACAGTGATCATCTCATTTTATCGCGCATTCAGCGCCTTAGCACACTGCTGACTTCCTTCCAGGGAAAAACGTCGACCCTAATTTCCCGACACTCCGGAATCGATCAATATCGACCATGGATTATCAAAGCCATTCACCGTTGCTTTTGCAACTAACAAGCCTGACTGGTACTCTTGCTTTGTGAAATTGATCACGAAGTCATTTGGGACTAGGCCCTGGTGTACATCACCTCCCAGAGGTAAAACAGAGCCTGAGTCCTCCCCAGCAGGACGCCCCGCGCCTAGTGGGACTCGACGTTTTCCCACGCCTTACCAACTCGTTGGTTAGCGACGGGAGGTCGGCTCGAATGATCCTGTATGGTCCTTCTCAAAGGACAATTGAGGCAAAAATGTTTGATGTCTCCGCACGTATAACATCCACGGATGTTCGAACGCTGCTCGACAGCGTAAAAATCAGCTTTTTCGTCTCTCTAAGCGATACTAAGTTTCATGGGTTCTACCCTATCCATGAGATGAGCTATACTTGACGAGTTTGATTGGAACCCATGAGTCCCATAACGGGCAGATTAAAAGTTGAACGCTGCGTTCAACTCTATGTCCACGACACCCTCAAATGTCGATGGTTGAGCACGGAACACTTCTGTTCTGGCAACGCCAGTGCGAAGAACCTCCATGAAACTGGAACCAAAATCGTCTCAGGTAAAGGGTCAAGTTGCATTGCAGCAATTAGAGTTCATAACTCCTGGACATATCCGGCTGAGTCCTTTTTACCCTGGCGGGTTGACAGGAAGCGTGGTCGCACGCGATTTCCCTAATTAGGTGGGGCAAACACCCGAGACAGATGCTGTTTAGCATACCCCAGGTGGGATAAGCCTTGTGTGTTGAAGTACAAGAAGTGAAGGCTCACTCCCTGGAACGCCACCTAACTCGATAGGGCCAGGCCCACCTTTTGCTGCTCTGACTGCAGCAAGGTCAAGCTGATGGCAACCTCCATCTCTCGAACCCACAAAAGGAGATTTCTCCCTGTTTCCTCTCAAAAGTCTTGACACTTACGATTAGAGGGCGAGTCCCTTGACTCAGTGTCCGGTATTGGAACATACCAAATAGGCATGGCAGATTTCAAATGGCCACGTACCTGTACGATCAACGTGGACTCATAGTTCGAAAAGGACTCGAGAGGTACAGGAAATACGTCTGGCTTTGAGCCATCATAAGATCCACTTGCTCGTTACGGAACAACGCCTTAAGCTCCTAAGGCGTGATCTGCTGGGCCTCAAAGAAGTTCATGGCCGTTTTCGACCCTCGCAGAGGATTCAGTCTGTGAAGACTTATGTGTAAATTGACTACGAATGCTACCAAGTGTAGCGTAGCTACTTAGCGCTCCTTAACAGAGGAAGTCTTAGACTCAAAGAGTCTCTTAGTGAAAAAAACAAACAATGACGTGCGGTCGTTCAAGCGAACAAGATTGACAATCCCGGTTCCAAAGGGATTACGATTTAAAGAATCACACACTGACTAGTCACTACTAGTTAAACGAGAGTAAGCACCTTCACAAGGTCAATGCTCTTAACAACGCACTATGCCTTGGCCAGGCACTTGTGTCCAAAAGGGAAGCTGGACTTTATTTATCATTTAACTACGGCAATAAAACCCTAAAGCCTCGTCTGAATGCTTTCTACATTGCGATCCTATGACAGAAGTCTTATCCCTTATCTCTTGCCGATAAGGTGCAGTATTACCGTAAGTACGTGGTACCGATACTGTACCACTGGGATCCACCGATTTTTACTTGGTGTGGACACACAACATGACCTGACCGGATCAATGACCGCCGTGTAACCCCGTTGCAGTAGGCGTCGGCTCTATTGAGCGCAGGATGCGTATTGTGTAGTCTTGTTCAGGCGCGTCCGCGTCAATTTCCTTCTTCGCCTCCCCAGTGTGTCATTAGCAAGCTCACGTGGAGCCGCAACAGCGGTCACTGTTGCACAGTTGTAGGTAAATCTATTCAAACCAGATTAGAAAGAGTTTGTGGAAAAGATGATTCGCAGAGGACAGTGGAGACACAGGTCGATAGGGGTAAAGATGTAAAACTATAAATTAGTCAACTATGTAGCATTATATCAACTGAGGGGATTTTACCAGAAAGTGAAGGGGAGATTAACGGCTCCCTTCTTATTTAATCCAGCCAATTTGTTCCGACCTATGCAACTTCATACCGATTCGCGCTGATACCTTTTCTTCCAGTCGACTGATAGCCAGCCATCACCATCACCACCATTGCACCACAAGAAGCTGCTTATGCTACGCTACACGTCACCAGCGCTAGTGCGACAGCATCTCCGTTGTATACAATACAGAAGCTCTTCGATCACTCGTGTCTTGACGAGGGGAGAGGGCTGCAAGTCCCTACAGGTCGGCGAGTCGTACCACAACTTTACACTTGAGCGGGTTGCTACTGTGCCAGAGTATGGCATAGACGCCCTAGAGCTGCGTCATGAGCCCACGAAGGCGAAATACCTGCATATTGATGCGAAGGATCCAAACAATGTCTTTGCTGTCATGTTCCGCACACCACCGAGCGACTCGACGGGCGTGGCGCACATTTTGGAGCACACTGTGCTATGTGGTTCTAAGCGCTTCCCTGTGCGTGACCCATTCTTTAACATGATCAAGCGCAGTCTCAACACGTACATGAACGCTCTCACAGGTGCCGATCATACAATGTATCCCTTCTCGACGACTAACGACAAGGACTGGCGCAACTTGTTGAGTGTGTATCTAGATGCAGCCTTTTTCCCCAATTTAAATGAGCTCGACTTTTTACAAGAGGGACATCGACTCGAGATCAGTGAGGGTACGAACAGTGGAGACGGACATCTTGTGTACAAAGGAGTCGTGCTGAATGAGATGAAGGGGGTGTTTTCCGATAGCAACAACCTCTTCGGTACGAGATTGCAGCAGGAACTCATGCGCGGCACCATCTACGAGCATGTGAGCGGAGGTGACCCGAAGCACATTCCGTCGCTGACGTATGAGAATCTATGCGCATTTCACCAGAAACACCATCACCCGTCGAACTGCTGCTTCTACACTTACGGTGACTTGCCACTCACGGATCACTTGGCTTATCTGGATCAAGAGATCTTAAGCAACTTTGTCTACTGCGCTGAATCGGCAGCTATTCAAGTGAGTACGGATGGGTTCAACGTTTACAAGACAAACTCTGCAGAGGCGAAGTTGATTGTAATACAAGGTCCTGCCAGCAATATGAGCAGCGACTCTGCTGATCCCAACACGAAGTTTTGCATGAGCAAGTTTGTCGACGTGAGGTCATCAGACCCTTTTCCGAATTTCGTGCTTCGAATTGCGAGCTATTTGTTGACGAATGGACCGGCTTCTCCATTGTTCAAGGCACTGATTGACTCGAATCTTGCACAAGACTTCTCCGTTGGTACGGGCTTTGACACATCTACCTATTACCCTACGTTTGGTGTCGGTGTGGAGGGCATCGAGGGTGGAAAAGAAGCGATTCCCGTTATTCGCAAGGCTGTGCGTAACGCGTTGGAGAAGGTAGTTGCTGATGGCTTTGAAAAAGAACGAGTCGACGGTTTACTGCACCAATTGGAGCTAAGTCTGAAACATGTAACGGGCAACTTTGGTCTCCAGCTTATGCATGGGGTCAGCTCCATTTGGGCTCATGGAGGGGACATTATTGAAAATCTGCAGCTGAATCCCCTACTGAAGCGCTTGACTGACGAAATGAATCGCGATTCAAAGTATATCGAGACGTATGTGCGAGACTATTTCATGCGCGATGACCTGCGCGAGGTACAAATGCTCATGTTGCCTTCCGAAGATTTTATCCGTGATCAAGAACTCCGCGAGCGTGAGAATCTGGCCGTGACACTTCTTGAGCAGGTCAACACTGACCTAGACCGTATTACTCGGATCACGACGCAGCTTGAGCGTCATCAGCAGAAGGAACAGCCTGTTGAATGCCTGCCTACACTGACCCTGGATGACATTCCGCGTGTCGAAGATCGAAACTTTGACCATATCGATAAGACATACCTTAACTCGACATCGACGGAGTTCGTGCGCGTGCCATCTACCAATGAAGTTTCCTACTTGCGCCTTCTCTTTGATCTGGAAGCGCTGCCCCCGGCATATCACCAATACATTAACGTTTTTACGACGGTATTTGGATCATTGGGTACCACACGATACGCTTACGACGAGTTATCCACGGTAATTGCAAACTGCAGTGGAGGTATATCGTGCTCGGCTATGACGGCACCTTCGCTTGTGGATGCGAAGGTTGAGCCCAGCAAACAAGCACTCTTGATTGGCACAATGTGTTTGCCCCACAAGGTGGACGCGACGCTGAGTCTTTTGCACGAGGTGCTCACTGACACACAGTTTCTAAGTGAAGAAAATTTACGACAACTGCGTCTTATTTTGCAAAGTAGTGCGTCCGCCGCTAGCAGCAGCATTTCGTCATCGGGTTCGGCTCTAGCTGGTATACGCTCACGTGTGGGACTTACTTCTGCAAGTTTATACGACGAGCTGTACGGCGGCTTGACGCAGATTGAGCAGCTCCAGAGCTTGGCACAGTGCTCCGATGATGATCTACGCCAGCTCGCTCGTATACTGCAGGATATCGCAAGGATCGCGTTTTCGTCCGTGAATCTTCGTCTGTCCATTGTAACGGAGGAAAAGCTCCGCTGTCAGATAGAGCAGTCCTTGGTGTCAGAGTTTCTGCAGCCGCTTGCTGGAACGACGTCGCTTGCAGATGTTGCGTCGCTGGCGCTATCGAATGAAGAGCTCAAGCTGCCCATCGTGTCGACCAAAAATTATTTTGCGTTTCCCGTCTCCGTCAACTTTGTGGTGGAAACACAGCCGTCGGTGTCATTTGCACATGACGACCACGTGCCACTCACTGTCTTAGCACAAATGATGTCATCATGCTACCTGCATCAGCAAGTTCGTGAGCAAGGTGGAGCCTACGGATCTGGCGTCTCTCAGAATGAGGGCTCCCTGTCGATGAGCTCTCATTACGACCCGAACACGTTCAAGACGCTCGATGCTTACGCAGGCGCACGCCAGTGGGCTGTCAGCGGAAAGTTTTCTGACCGAGACGTCCAGGAAGCAACTCTTTCGGTATTTGGAAGTATTGACGCGCCCAAGACTCCATCGATGAAGGGCCGGATGAGCTTTTTGCGCGGCATCACCAATGACATGCGCCAACGCCGCCGTGAGAAATACCTTTCCTTGACACGCCAAGAGCTCGTTGACGTTGCGAGCAAATACTTCAACGGGGACACGCCAAATAGACGTACTGTCATCATCGGTAAAGACAGTGACGATCTGCGCGAGTTCTCAGATAAGGGTTTCGATTTGCGGCGGTACACTTCGTTAACCCCTTCCGAGAAGCAATTATGATGCTTACACTAATCAGCCCCAGCGTAGAGCAGAATAGCACGAAGATAAACAACATCTCAAACATAACTGATCATTTGTCGAAGTGTCATCGCTCCGCAACTTTTTTACGTTTACAGTACCAGTGTACGCCAACTCGTAACCGGGAATTGTTTGCTCAGTGCTCACACGCGTTGGTGTCCTCTTCCTCGCCTGAAATCGTACGGCAGATGGGACAGTCGAAGCGAGTGCGGTACCACTCGTTTATGCAATTCTCGTGGAAAAAGTGCCCACAGGGCGACAGCACGAGCCGATTGCCATCCAGTTCGGTCCATTCGCATAGGCAAATGGGGCAAGAGTCTGTGTCGACGTGGACATCACGCGGGTCGACGTACTTGAGCTGCCGAATCGATCGAACGTGCTGCCGCTCGTGATCAAGAGGAAACTGGAGAAACTCTTTGACGAGAAACCGTGTGGATAGGATCTCTCCGCAGACTTCTGCCTGCTGTTCAGCGCCGAGGTACTCACAAAGAGCAACGATGAACTCTTCAAGCCCAGCTGTCCGTCTGCCAACAAGAGCTGAAGGGTCTTTGAACATGACTATGCGACGAGGAAAGCCCACATCCTTGAGCTGATCGCGCACGGCGCCACATACTGAACACCCTTGCTGCTTCTTGTGCGCTGCTAGACGTTCGAGCACCCGTTTTCGTAGGCGATACAACTCCGAATAGCGCTTGCACACAACCCACTTCTGCTTGTAGTAGTCACTCGTAATTTCCAGGTGGTACACGTAGTAGTTGCCCGAAGCCCCACGCACCAGCATGGCCTGGCACCCCATGACCAGCTGCATCATGGACTCCTGATGAATGCGACGGATGAGCACGCGTTTGGCAGCCACGCCCTGATCGGCCACGAGTCCAATGGGCATGTCCTGGAAGCGTTGCTGACCCACGGACTTGGCCGGCAGGCGGTAGTTGCCAGTCTCTGGCTGTGCAGCAAACTGCGGGCCGTAGAAGGAGCGCATGTCGCCCTCCACGCCTTCCACGTCCTCCGAGCCAGCGTACGACACGGCGGCAGGGCGCTGCATCTGCGGCTGCTTGTGCTCCGACCAGCGCACACCGGGACCGGCCTCCTTGGCGTTGGGGCTGCTGCTGAACATGCCGCCGATGCCGTCGTTCGAGCGCGGACTGTCCTCCAGCTCGCTGTCTAGCCACTCGACGTCTTGGTGCATCTGCGCCATCGTTCCCTCGTTAGCTGGTCCAACCCGAAAGCAAGTGTGGCGAACTCGCTCTGGGGCCGGAACGTTGCGATTGGCAAACAGAAGCGAGCAAACGACGTCTCCTTACCGTCGTCGCGTAGAAGAGGCACGTCGCGCGTCGCGAGAGTGGACAACCTGGACACACGATTGGATAAAAAGGTGCGCCACTAACGGCCAAAAGTGCTAAACAGCCACACGGAAAATTGACCACTATGCCGCCAAAAGAATGCTTGACGTGCAAGCCAGGAAACGACACGCACCACCAAAGCGCCGTGGAGAAAACAGGCTGCGAGGACTCGTATATGCGCGTAGACGGTGCGTTGCCAGTGGATGGTGCTGCGTGATGTGGTCAATATCTTCGCTTTAGCCTTGCAAATAGTCTGTTTTTCGATGGACGCCACTCTTTGGACTGACACATGTCTCGAGTTCTTTTGTCAGCCTGTATGAAACGGCACAATGGACGCGTCTCAGCTTGCACGAAGGTAGGCAAATGTTGATTTCTAGTTGCGATGGCAAAGATTGCTAGCTAATCTTGGGCGGAGAGCAGGAGTGGGAGAAGTTCCGCCAGTGCCACGAACAGAACAAGGCAGCGCATAAGAGTGGCGACAAGAAGTGAAGAATCAGTGATGGCGGCCACCTCATTAGTGATGAGTATTGCCGCATCCATCAAATATACGTCTTGTTTTAGGGTCTAAGTATCAGTCACGGTACACACCGAGGCGGAACGCGTATGGCGTGAACATAGCAAGAGAAGAAACGCCATGAGTCGATGTAGCAACAGAAGCCGTGCGTGTCTGCTAAGCGCCCGAATTGCTGCGATCGTCAGACCTCAGTTGCTGGGTTGGACAGGCAGCGTTTAAAGTTGAGAAATTGTGGCAGACGGTGCTGCTGAGACACTAAATCCGGTATCTACAGCAATCAAGAAGCCGCGCGGACGTCCGGCTTTGTGCCAGTCACGATTCCGGCGTGCCTTGGTAAACTGCTTGCATCAGCTGAAGAACATCTTGGTTGCGCTTTCAATGCACAGCTCTTCAATAGAGCACTGGAGTGTTGCGACGCATCGCTTGTCAGAGCAGGTAGTGGTTGATCGTTTGCGTCGGGCCTAGCAGTTTGGAATTCTCCATGCGATTGAATAGCAGCTACTTCAAAATTTACGAATACTTTTTGAGACTTGATCAGTTTACTGACGTAATTTTCCAAGGAATTAATAGGGTTGGCTGCTGAGTTCATAATCACGTGGCAAATACATGCGTCCAGTGAGGCTTCAACGGAGTTGAAGGCGGACCGGGTGCCACTACAGAGCAAATTTCCAACATCGTCATGGACGGCAAATTGGTGACAACATTAAAGCTAGTGCAAGGTGTCTCTCGATTCCAGCTCTTGAGCTTCTACTTGACTTAATGTTAATCGGTCAACATCCTCGAGCAGGTATCGCTCAGCAAAAGTTCAATTGGATCAGCTTGCGATTGGCCCGATCGATCACCCAAACGAGGTAAGAGACGCAGACCAGTTATATTGCGATACTGATGCACTTGTATCGACAAAATCTAAAGCCGTGCTTTTCACCTGACGGTTCTTAAGCAGTCGACTAGATGTCGCGTCGGGTTAAGCCATGCGCATATTGCAGGTGTAGCCTCGCTTGCACACGCCAAGATCTTTTGCAGGCACGAGCCAGCACATTTGCGGCACTACGTACTGTTGCACGTGCGTGCCCCGCGTTGTACAGTTTCTTGTGCACGTCCATTCAATGATTATGCGTTCGCATGCTGTCGAAGATTGGATAACCCACGTTCACTATGGTCCACGTCGCTACGCGCTGGTTGGGCAAGACAAATTTTTCGCCGAAACGGCTGCCACTTCCAAATTTGCTTCCAAAGCGTCAGAGATAATAGCCGCCACGACGACGACGGATAATCAGCTGAAGCAATTCTTGCCACCCTTGTTCCGGCTTTTGCGCGCATTGCAACGCTAATAGAGAAAGGTCGCGACGGCTCAGCGTCGGCATAATGATTGTGATTTTTGGCAGCTCAAACGCCTTTGGACGCGACGTGGACGAGACGGAGATGATGATGCTCGCCGGGACGGTCTTCGTGGTATCTGTGCTCCTCGTGCTCGTGTACAAGCTAGCACGAGGCTGGGATGACTTGGAGAAAGAAGACTATGGCGCCAGTGTGCTACCACTGCGTGCACCTCGAGCAACTAATCGCTGGGTCAGCAGCCGCAAGACGCACTTTGGACGCCTCGGCACAATTCAGGAGAACGAGGTTTTCTTTTTTAGCTCCAAGAAGCGTTAGTGTGGTACCATCACTGCAGCCAAAGATACGGACAAGAGTAAAGTATAGAGGAGCGCGCATTGAAATGGAGCCAGGCAATAGCAACGGCAGCTGGCGCTCACGATCGAAGTGTGCGCTGGCCCATGTGGATGTTTGCTGCAGCCAGTATTTAAGCCTCGTGTAGTCAAGTCTAAACGGGAAGGCATAGATGTCATATTTAACATGCTCTCGATTGATTAATATTGCGACAACAAAGCTCGAAGTCACTACGTCGCGACGAGTGGTGTGCCATTGCTACTGTTGCGCGAAGTGGCATCACACGTGGTCACGATACTTGCGCACTTGGCAAAGCTCAAAATGAGCGTCAGAATCAGCCTATCGAGGATCTGCTGTCGCCAATCGCGTCGCCGTCTCGTTCTGACGTTACAGAAAAACGAACTCGAGTAATCCGTTGAAAGATTAGAGGGGGTACAGCCTCGTTAGTATGTTGTCAGCGATAGCACCAGCTTCTTTGTCGCTAACTTAATACGCGAATAAACTATTTAGCATTACTATACTATTAGACAAATCCATCGGAATTATTTTACGGCACGCCGCCCCGAGTCGGCAACGCAAGCAACGCGCGAATACTTTCCTTTGGGCGCGCTACGTTGCCATACCCCTTAAAGGCGCTGTCATGATATGCACCAAAAACCCGCGCTTTCTTCATTTCAGCTTTCACCATCAACCTGTTCACTGTAAGCATGGATGCGTCCAACAGCGTCAGCTGAAGAAAACGTTTACAGCAGGAGCAAAGTTCACAAACGGCCGTCAGTTAAACTCGAATGTGAGCGTGTATTAAAAGCCGGCGCAAACGTATCATGAATGATGTGAAGTACCTGTTCTGTAGTCGAACGGAGTTGCTGAAGTGCCGAGCGCTGAAGTGCATCGACACCTTGCGTGACTTCCAGTCTACACGACAGCTTCTCCTGCTGCAAAATTCCATGGATATCGGCCTTTTCCTGAATGACGCCATTATCTGGCTCCAAACCTGTGCTGCTAGCTTCGACTGTTGCGTCACTACATGCAAATTGCGTATCCATCTCAGCTGTATTCTTCAATTTCAGCCACTGCTTCTCTTCTTCATCCAAGCTACAAGCAAAGAAATAGTCAGATGTTGTAAAAACGCGCAGTGTTGATATCGAAACGCACTTTTTGAGCTGCTGGTTGTATGTCTCAATCGCTGAACGCATCCGAGCATTTTCTGGATTCGGGACCTTGATCTGCACAACATACAAGAAGCAATGAACCGGAAGCAAAAATACCAAAAGCGAGAGATGGAGACCGTACCGTCACGTTCCCTGGCGGGTGCTCTGCCATAAAAACAATCAGCTCCTGTTTCATTGCCTGCAAACTCGTCTCGCTAATCTGCATAATGTCTCGACGCGCGGCGGAGGTGAGAAACTCTTTCCTCACCTTTCGAAGTTCCCGCTTTACTTGTCGCTGCACCATGTGATAGAGTGACACCTGGTCGGCCGACAACTTCTTAGTCTTCATCTCCTCCTCGTTGAGCGCTTCTCGCGTGGCCTCCTCGCGCTTCTTTTGCCGCACCAGTCGTCGCATCTCAGCTCTGACTGCCTTCTCTTGCTTGGCTCGCAGTGCTGCTGATACCGCAGCCGCGTCCACTGCGTGCTGCTTCTCGACCTCCTTCTCATCGTCCTTTCGGACGCGAAACACAAACGTGTTGTCTTTTGCTGGTGTTCCAGGCTTTCTCTTTCCCACAGGCGTAGCCTCAACCGGCGCCTCATTAAATCCCCCGTCTTTCTTATCGCTAAATTTAAAGCCTCGTCGAGGTTGTCGCCGGGTGCCACTGTAAAGAAGAAGCACACGGAGGAGAATACGACAGTCAGCCCAATCACATACAGTATCAAGCCAAAGCAATGAGAGCTTACGTAAGAGCAGGTGCTTTCTGGCGCCTACGCTTTTCGCGTCGGACGACTAATGAGGCGGACGGCACGGCAGTAAAAGGCGTCGCCATCATTGTAAGTGAGATTATCCCTGAGCTGGCGTACCGTTCCCGCCTTTGTTCGATTTTGAATGTGTGAGCTACCTGATTGGTCAAAGGCAAGAATATTCAGGGCACTATTTAGAGTATTTGTCCAATGACACGATGTCTGAAGACAAGTAAAGTGCGGGGACAGACTCACCAATTCTGACACTCCAAATAGATATGCGACATCATACGAACGAGCTGCACGATCACGACCAATGCTCAACTTGATCTGGCTGCACTGCGTTCATTCTCACTCAGTTTTTTCGCCTTGAATCATCTCGTGCGCTAGGGCCGTTTGATATCTATGTAAATGCTGTATTTAATTTATCGAGGGTAGAACGAGTTTCCATGGTCTTTGTAGCAGCCGCTAAAAAAATACAGGGATGCCAAATGGCTTTTGGCACGTACAACGATCAACCTGTCTTCGCTTAGACGGCTTACTGAGATATAAGCGCGATGCATTTATACAGCTCTCAACAATTGTGGCAACGTAGACACACCGACTTTTATCGAGATTGCCATGTAGACAGTCTCGATAAAAAAACACGTCACTTCTCTCTTGTCGAACTTAAATTAAAGTGGCAGGACATTCTCTGCGCCAACTGTTACGATTTTGTTTAGTGCGTTCAAAGCAAAGGAGGCGAGTGTTTTGCGTATGTGATGATATGCCGATTCTGATGGATGACAGAGTCAACTCTTCGGTGGTGTTGTCGTGGCTGAGACGTCCTGGCACGCAATACTTCTGCTTCAGCCTTAGTGTCACCAGACTGCGCGGCGGGAAACTTCTAAGACTTCCTTCCTTGACCTGCGGTTCGGGTGGAATCATTGGTGCTTTTGCCGGTTCCTGCAAACGTCTCCCCCGCAGCCTTCCTGGCGGCTTTACGTTCTCTCGCATTCTTCTGCTTCTTTTCTTTGCTCGCCTTTCCACTCGTACCTGCATTAGAAGCATCACCACCACTCGCGACATTTCTCACCCTGCGCCCTTGCCTACGATTCCCGAAATCACTTTGCGCCGCCACTGCCACTACTCGAGCCCTCTCCGCTTTCTCCTGCTCAATCTCTGCCAAGATCTGATGCTGTTGCTGTATAAACACTTGCTCTTGCTGAAGCTTTTGGACATCCGCCAGTGAAACATGGCCAGGTGGGTGAACTAGTCCCCAGCTGTTAAGTGTCGACTGCGGTCGCTGTACCTGAGCAACGCCAGCACCGAAGCAGGTCTTCGCCTCTCGCTCACGAGCTGCAAATCGTTCTTCCTCTTCTTGGATCTCCTTCAGTGTTTTCGATGGCAATACCTTTTGCTCAGAAGCTATGTTCGAGTCTGGAGACAAGCCGATCCATGTCCGCGCAGGTCGCGCACCACGAGTGTTTTGACGTGCGGGTTGCTTGAGAAACGCACTTAGCGAAAACGCCGTCATCTGCTTGTGCCGATTACCGTCGTTATCCAGCACATGCTTGCCTGGTACCGGAGTCGGCGAAACAGAACGTTGCGGGCATGTCAAACATCGACTGCTCAAGTTTGCTTTGCGCTGTGTCAACACAAAGCCATTAGTGCCATCTTTACTTTGAAAAGGCACGGGCTCGGGAAACGCTTCCGGATCGACTTGAGGAGCGATTGAGCCGGAGCTGACTGTGGGCGATGCATGAGTCGCACAATTCTCCCGCGCTGTTGACGTTTTTTCTTCCCTTTCGAATGTAGAGGATACGTGGGCTCCCCACGGGCTTTTAGAATCACGTGAGGTGACGCTGCGAGCCTTGTCCGACAAAAACGATTGCAGTGGAACAAACTTATTGCTCTTGCCCCTACGTCGTCCATCCGGCTTGCTTGGTGTTGACAAGGTGGTGGAACAGTCGTCTCTCACTCCCTTGACTGTGACGTCCACTTCCTTTTGAGCCAACGACGACGATTGTTTTCTGCCTCCATGTGTGCGTTGTAGTGCACACGATTGCTTGTTAGCTGATTTGTTTTTCTTCATGTGCTTCTTAGACGCATCAACATCGACGGCAATCGCCAGTTTAATCGGTTCTTCCATTGGCGGCAGCATCATATCGAAGAGCGCCTCCATCCGCTCTCCCCCCACCATGTCCAAAACAGCGTCCCAATTTTCTTGCATATATCTTGAGCAAAAGTTTTGCAAATGGAGCGCAGCGTGGCGCTCCGCATATTGCCACAATAATGTGCAATTCGTGACGTTTACATAAGCTGCAACTTCCTTCTCCACTAGCTCCAATAATGGGGGGACCATATCCCTACCACTGACACCTGTCACATCATTGAATTTGGGATGTATCGGTGCTATCAGCACCGCCGTATGCTGGTGTCCAGCTGCCACTGCAACAGCTTTCTTCACACCAGCAACGCGTTTGGGACACGGTTGCCACGTGTTGCCACGTCCGTGGCCTAGCACACCCTGTTGGCCACAGCCCCACGTAACAAGATCGCCTTGCTCAGTGATCACAGCACAATGGTCCTGAGAAGCGCAAACACGAACGACAGGGCCGTAACTGCTTAGTTGCACCATTTGCGGAGCACTGGGCGACGGAGATGCTGCTACCTGGTTTCCAAATGGTTCAGCATGCCGGTCATGCAAGCTCCCGCTCGGTTGATGCGAAAGTGCAGGTACGTTGTGCCCCCACGTAAAAACGAGACCACTAGAACTTAGTGCGATCGAATGGTTTTGAGCGCATGAAACGTCCACAATATCAAGGCTGCGCTCCTTAGACGTAGGTACCCACGTATCACACATAACGGCTTTCCTCGCAGTGGGGATGGACGAGAACTTTACACGACTGGGACGGTATGAGCCGTACCCAAACTGCCACACTTGACCAACGCTGCGACCATTGCGAGAGCAGCGAAGCACTATGCATGTGTGCCAATCCGATAAGGCCAGTTTCTCAGCACGCACTGAATCGTATTCGCCATAGACAACATTCATAGGACATCGTGGGCGCAACGAGTCAACAATGCGCGGAGTAGCATCAGCTTGATCTGTTCCGCAGCCTTCTTTGCGCCCAAGTTGACCCCGACGATTACTACCCCAAGAGTAGATGGCACCGTCGTCAGCGCCAATGGCAGCAGAATGACATCCGGACACTGCAATGTCAGCCATGACTTGAAACCGGAAAGCATCAATACGCTTAGGCGTTAGGCGACTTTGCAAAGAGCTTGGCTTTCCTGGATGTCCCAATTGACCAAAACTGTTTGATCCCCACGAATAGACTTGACCAGTTCGAGAGAGCGCCATAGTATGATTCTCGCCCGCAACAACCTTCTTCATAGGCGTATTATTCAGCGACACTAGTTGTGTTGGCTCAATTCGGCTTATGAAACGATGACACAACAACTAGTAAGCAGAGGTACCACGATCATATAATGACTGATAACACGTACTCAAACTCATTTCCAGTGCCAAGACGGCCACCTTTGCCGAAACCCCACACGAAACACGCACCTGCCGCGTTAAGTGCTATCGTGTGGTACTTGCTAGCACTTAGTTGGACAATAGGGGAGCTTGCAGGCATCTCCACGAGTCGAGGAGTCGATAGTACGTCAGCATTCGGCAAATGGTATCCAAGCTTGCAGAATGCAGGGAGACAGAACGAGACTAGTTAGATTCCTGTACCAATTAACAATCAAAGACGATCCGTTCAGCACCTGGTAGTCGCGCTTTCCAAAAGTATAAACAATCCCCCCATGACCATCGGTCTCCGGGTACTCTCAATCTCCGTCTTAGATAGTCTCGTCGAAAGCAGCTGCATTGGGCTTTGCTGGGCATGATCTTGTGTCTCATGTAGATATTTGTGTAGAAATGACCGTCCAAAGCGCGTCTGGGCGTGACGTAGAAGCAGCAACGACGCTTTTAGTAGAAAAACCATACAAGATGATGGTCAAAAACTGACATTGCGTGTAAGTATCGATACTTTGCAACAACAGACACTTACTAGATAAGTGCTGGTGATACAGACTGCGATGCAGAGGCGTCCATCCGGACTCCTGTAGGAACATAGGGGCATCCCGTCCGTACACAAATACATACGTCAAGTGTTTCTATGCTCTATCATACATAAGCACGCACGCTCAGTCTACCTATCGACTAATAACGCACCCAATCCACGACCAAGAGACTCCCATCGTATCGAAGCAGCAGCTCCACTGCTTTATCATTACCATGAGTTGCCGCTACATGCAGAGCTGTCTCACCAATATCGTTACGGTCGTCGGGAGGTGCGCCTCCTTGCAGGAGTCGTGCGAGATCTTGCGTGGATGCCGGGGTCCGTGCACAGGTCCACAGGTCGAGCGTGTCATTTTTGTGTGTCGAAGACCGCATGCTAAATTGATAATCTGACAGACTTATGATGTCCTGCATGATCATATTGAGAAGGCTGGCCGCCTCCTACTGGCTAATGCCTCCATTTTTTGGCACACAGAGTCTTTTTTTCTCGACGGGGACACAACAGATCGCGTCCTATACTGTACCTTGATTAGAAACGGTCTTCATCATAGACATAATTTCTATGTTGATTCTGAATTTAAGGTATCCACTACAATTTCTCAAAACCTGCGTAAAAATATGACTACCAGGGGTTGGTGCAAGAAACGTGGTACAGTGAACGGAGCAGAATATTTTTGACAGTACAAAAGCTCCGCGAAAAGGAAAAGTGACGCAGAGCACGGTACAGGACAGGTTACACCCGTACCCCTGCACACGTCTACGGGATTTGAGACCATCATGTAGAATATGCACTTATCTCGCACAGCAATTGCAGCGATCAGTTCATAGCGGAGGATATACCAGTTATGACGAAGGGGTGCGGAACTATGTGAGTACAGCAGAAAGTTTTATAGGTTATCAGAAAGTTGATTCAATTGAAGATATTATTTTAATGAACAATCATGGTTCCCATTGACCGCTTAAGTGGACGAGCACACCGGTATTGTGATTGTTGATGTTGGCCAGGACAAGCGCCCAATCATCAATACATTGCTGGGGTGTCAAGTGTCAAGGACGGCAACAGCTAAACCATGGCTTGAACACTAAACACATATGGTCCCACCAACAAGAAAAATGAACAAAGCAGCAACGCATTCGACTTGAAAATGATACCGTTCGACTCACAGTAGGCTACTTGCGGAGTTTAGCAAGAGACGGCTGACTGATTTTACTTCACTGATCTTGGCTTATACCGCTGGATACTCAATCTTCGAGACTTAGCGTGATATCTTAACCAACTTCAATTGTATCGAAACAAAGCGCGACTTGGTCCAAGACCACCTACGCGGATTAAAGTTTTGTCAATATCGTGCCGCATTGTACCCGACACCAAGAAATCTCGTTTACTAAACAAAAGATACCGCCCAATACGCTTACAGGAATTTGAGATTTTTAGCTAGAATCATCGACAGCTAACCTGTTAGCGAAGTGGGCTGAGGAAGGGAGGGCGAACTCTATGCGTCGAGTCGGGGATTGTGCGTGCTTGTCACTACATTTCTTTAAAAATTACTAAAATTGCTGTCACACTGTAAGAAGGCTGCAAATCACACTGGTTCATTTGTCAGGATGGTTAATACAGCTAACAATTGCACTAAGCCAGGTCCGATGCAAATATTTTCGCTGCAAGTTGTCCAATCTTTATGTCGACGTGATGCATCGAACGACTTGAACAATGAGAACGTCAGGATCAATATATGCTCGCTGGGGAGTCTTTGCGAGAACAACTAGCTTGTCGGCTAGTTTGGGTGTAGATTTTAGAGCCTGCAAAAATGTTAGAGTTTGGATTCCCTACATGCCGTATTGATTTGTAGTGTTGCAGCTGTCGATATATCTAACGAAGGCCTCAAAAACACGTTGGTACGTCGCGCATTCACGCCAACAGTATTTCACCTACCCGGACACGCTGCTTGTGTAGAAGAGGCATAGTCTTTAAGTGTATCGGCCGTCTAAGCAGACTCAAGAAATTAGTACGCTACACATCATCAGCCGAAATAGTGACGATCGGTACCAATCCAAATGCTGATCAAGTTCCTTGCATACAGACACAATCATTCTATGTAAAACTGCCACTCGTAGCAAAACGCATCAGCGACAAAAGTCAAACATTTACAGAGGCCGTTTGTGTTTAATAGTCCTGGACAAGGACAAGATGTAGTCTACAGCCTCACTGCATTCGATGCGCTGTGTTTTGGTTCTGACGGCTTTTAACTGCATTCTTTTGATCGCCGCCATTTGACTTCCTCGATCTGATCGTCAATTAATCGGCTGAGGATAGTGAGAAAGAGGTTTTCATCTTGCACGTTATGATCGAGCTCATTGTTGAGGACCTCAAATTCATCTTTGTCGTCTTCGGCATCGATGAAGGAACATGTCAAAGAACGAGCATAATCGCCAGTGATTGAACCCTTGTGACCATTTATCATCGTGGCACCTTCAAGCATAGCACTCGATCCGGTATGCTCAACCTTCGCGTACTGGACGGCATTCGAAAGGGCATGCGATGCCATCTTGTCCCATAAATGCAAAAGCCGCGGTTCGTCGCTTCTGCTGGCTTCATGATGCAGAAGTTCACCATTGAGCGCAGAATGTTGCGAGCTTCCACTAGAACTTTTTTCGTCACCTTCAACCAAGCTGAAAGGAGCATAACTCGCCCAAAACCCAGGTGGAGATTGCGCGCCATCCGCGACAGGTGAGCCCCTAAATGATGGTTCTTGGAGAGACGAAGAATCGATCGACACCCGCAAATTACGGAATGCTGCCCGGGGAGAAGGCGATATATCTATTGGACCGCTTCCGCGCCTTCCTTCTGCTGCTGAGCCACTCGTCTTAAGTACCGATTCGATGACTGATTGCATGTGGCCGTGGAAAGCTAGCTTTTTATTTTCCTTGCGCTGCTTGATAACATGCAGCTGGCAAAACGCCTTGGTGCACAACTGCTCCAATGTAGAAGGGGCGTCAAGGTCTTCACGGCACATGGTCCGAGCAATTTCATACAAGGTTAAGTCTGCACGCACGCCTTGTTGCACCACCATACCAGCAATGATCATATTTCGCCGACAAGCGCGTCGCAACGGAATTCTTTTCGCCAATCGATCTGCGTCCTCCTGAGCGGACAAAGATAATACATATGCCCGGTCCTCTATACTTAATGGCTTTTGCAGCTGTGGCCAGTTGTACCAGCACCAATCACACCAGCCTATCTCCAGAAACTGTGGTAGGCAATAACCGTGGTCAATTGGTATCAATTCATACTCAACGTGGCTTGCGATCGATGACCGCCGCTTGCGCACAAGGACGTTTGCGTCGTTACGATCTGTGTTCAAAAGCCGCATGTCTAGAAGCGCAATCTTGTGAACTTGGTGAATCGAAAATTGGTTTGGTGCTAAATCGCTCACAACGTCATCGTGACGTACGAATTCCTGCAGCGATCCCATTTTAAAATGCAAGGCGCCCGCACTGCCCGTATAATTAAAAACAGGATGTCGCGATTCCACAAGGGATGTAGCGGGGACTCCCGCAAAGTGATCCTGAGCGCAAATGATAGATAAAGCACACTATTAGTCAATGCGCAACGCAAGCACGAATCTTGAATGCGGAGGCATAATACTTGCACGACCACTCGTCCATTACAAGTACGTTACGACCCAAGCTCAGCAGTACTTGTACCTTGTCTAGTATATACGCGGCAAGCTCACGTTCGCAGGCTTCCCCAGAAAGAATTCCTCGACGAAGGCCGCTCTACATCAGAAATGAGCCGCAGTTAGAAATAAATAAATGCACTTATCTCATCAGGATCCTGTCTTACCTGACCCAACTGACCCACCAACCCACGTGGATTATTAGGCCCAAAGGGCTCTTCATCTTGGGGCTTGAAGCAGCCCACATTGCGGTGAGATGGATCCTTGAGAAAATAAGTACCTCCGGTACCATCCATTGCTAATACCGGCGCTAGACCCAATGCAAGACCTTGTAACGCCTTCACAACTCGATTTAGTACACAAATTTCATGTGATACTACACACACAAGAACATGCCGCAATATACTACGATTGCAGCTTACCTGGTGCATAATTTTCATAAGCACTACTGGCAACAAATGTACACCATACGGGTGAATATTCACGACAGGCATCTGTTCTGGTCTCAGATTAGGCATAGCATTGTTATCCACTTGGTATTCTGCTGCCCTTTTCGCACCGCAACCTTCGCCGTTGTTTCTGCGATTGCTCACATCGAACCCACGCCCCTCATCGCATTTTTGCGTGTACATCATTGCAACGTTCTGCGGCCTTCTTGCTACAAAGTCCACAACAGCATTATCATGGTATATACCACATTGCTGCAAATTGTGCGCATTCTTGAGCTCTCGCCCCTGATAGAAAAGCTTTTGCGCATTCGATGGTACATTAAACACAACCTGCAACTGGTTTTTGATGTCCTTTATGCTGGCCCATGGATGTAGCACCAGCTTCTTACGGCGCTCAAGCGGGTCCCGAAAATCCTTGACATAAACCGCCACAGTTCCGTGGCCGCTCTCCAGCCAGCCACCAGGAAGCGAGCGCGACATCTTGACCTCATCACGTTGCATCGTTGAGAGCTTACTCAGTTGATAGCTACAGCTGAAAGGCTTTCTCCTGGTGGCACCGGTGGAATGAGCGGCAGACGCACACCACTATACGTGGGAGGGGCGACGAGCGTGTCAAACTCGAAACGTTACGTTCAGGATGAAAGAGGCCAGCGTCCTGTGAGCGACGTTCAGGTCAATTTTTGTTGAAAATATTTGTTGGCTACACGAATTTCAGATTTATTTGGCGGATCTCGTTTTCTAGCAGTATAAACCCTCTACGTCATTCGAGTGCATATAGACGCAGCTAACCTAAGATTTCCAGGTTCGATTTAACTCTCCCAATGCCATTGGCCTCAAGAAAGTTTCGTTTGGTCGCTAGTTTGTTCCCCATGATTTACAAGCTATTGTGTAACGGGGTGTCTCCGTTACATGGTAATTTACATAAGGTGATTGTCAAGTATGATACTATGTTAGGACAAACACAATATTCTCACAATATTATCCGAAAAGTTGATAGTGCTTCGCAAAAGCAATACTCAGCTCATTGGTTGATATAGGATCGAGATATCAACCAATAAAGTCGAGCCACGACAGAAGCACGCAATGAGTGTTGAGCGGATAGTTACAATACACGTTTGTATTTAGACATAGTCAAATGAAGTCAATGAGGGATTATGAAAAGGACTGACGATACGAAATACAGTTCTACTTTTTACCTTTACTGAGCACTCTTACTCCGTGTAGCAATCTTTATCTGCACGTACGTGAACGTAAGGTAGTCGGACGCACACGCCCTTGCACTGATAGCAGTGCAAGGTTTACTCAGTTAGCTGAATAAGGGTGCCCCGTTACACCTGGTAGCTCTTTGTAGTCCTTTCAAACTTCCATAAACATGCTGGACGATGAGGGGAGTGATGTCATCCCACGCATGAAAGATACTCTCATTTAATTCAAATTGAATGGGATGCCTTCGAACGTTTGAGTTCGACGGTAGGGTAAGAAGCCGTTGGCGCAATGCTGTCCGACCTGAAGCCGGACGGATAGCACACCACCATCGCCAAGTTCATTATGAATGGACTTGAGGCCAAGCGGGAAAAGGTTACGTTGCTTCACCAACAAGGTTCTCAACAGACGGAGCTGTTTAGAGAACTTATTTCTCAACACTTCAAAATGTTAAGACAACAGCAGGCACACTGCTACCGGGTCGATGTGTATACATTGACATAAGCCTTTTAGGATAGACATCCTTAAGTACGAGGAGGCCGATAAAGACTCCTTGCCGAGATGATTTATCGATCTAAATAATGCCATAAAGGCTTGCCAAGTAATCGATGAGCGGATGCGAATCGTATTTGCACAATCATACTCGGCAAGGCGTGCAAAGACGTGGGCTTAACCCTTAAGTTACACGACGCAAATGTATTTGGGTCGTTTGAAGTCTTCTAACCCCTGCTTAGGCAAACATTTGAGCTGCCGCAAGCTAGTTTCAGGGCTCGCTCTAAACTCTTGAAAATCAAGAAAGGCAAAGGTGACGTGCACTTGTACATTCAGTACATACGTCACCTTACCGGTTGAATAACAGTCGACACACTTAACTAACAATTGTTGGTTTCGTTGTTCAGGTAGGGTCTGACAGGTGGCGCCATTAAACACACCTGTTCCGGTTGAAATAAAACACCCTGGAAGAGGCCAGAAGGGTTGTGAGTAGGAGGACTTCAGCGTGAAACAGGATCACGCGAATTCGAATTCCTATCGTCCGTCAAGACGACAGAAAATCGAGGCCCAGAACCAATGGACATGTGTCACGCGTGAAGCAAGAGCTTTCGAGTTAACAGCTATAAGAAATTGATACATGCAATAGATGTCAGAAGACAGAATAATACGCATACAAATGAGTGCATCCAACGCGGTACCACGTACCGCAGGACACAATATTTGCCCAGCGGTCAAGCGAGGTCCAAGGCGTGGGTCCTACGTTGTTGCGAAGACGCAACAACGTTACGTACAGCCGAAAAACGTTCAGGGTCAGTAAATGCGGAGCGACCTACTGATCTCAATGTCAAGTGAGTTTGCAAGTCTCTTGACAAAAGTTGTTCCCAACACTCAATCATTGTGTGTTGCTGCTTCTTGTAATGATTTCTTCCTTATTACTTTGAAAAACGAAGTGACACGAAACGTGCCGCTTCGAGCCCTAGTCGATTGAGTGTCTTCGAACAACTTTGTACAACTTCAATCGCTAAGACAACAGATAGCTCGAATATATCGATATCGAAATCCCTCCAACGATAATGACGGTGTGCCTCGCAACAGGCGCATCCGTAGCAGTAATAAACGTGTAATGGGTATTACTTATACACTGAAGGTGTAACGGGGTGAATCGTTACATAACAATTTATAAGAAATTGTTAATAGAATATAACTATAAGAGTTATATTCTCAGAATATTGTCATAAGGACAATATTCTGTAGCACTTCCAAGTAGTTCCTAATTGGTTGATATAGGCCATTATATCAACCAACGAAGACGCGCCACGACAGACGCACGCAATGAGTGGTGAGCAGATAACTGATTTACACATTTGTATTTAGACATAGTTAGATGAAGATAAATAGTGATTTATTGCAGACATTAACTATTATAAATACAGTTCTACTTTTTACTCTAACCAAGTACTCGCTTCTTCTTACCGTCTTCCTCTGCACGTACGAGTGTACGTGAAGTTACGAGGCACCGCCTTATTCTGTCATCAGAATAAGTAGCTTGTACTGTCACCAGTACAAGCTTCAGGGTGCCCCGTTACACCTGGTAGCACTTCGTAGTCCGTCCAAGGACCGCGTTCACATCCAACATGAATATGTTGGATGATGAAGATGACCAAAGCTTTCACGCTACGCGTGACGGCTACTCCCATTTGAGCGATGTCGAATGGGATGCGGTTGAACGAATGGGTTCAACCATGGGCATCCATGCTGTTAGCGTCATGCTAGAGGCTCTCAATAGAGATGCCCAACATGCTACTATCGCCAAGTTCATTCAAAATGAACTTGACGCAGAACGCGAGAAAGTAGCCTTGCTTCACCAACAAGGTTCTCAACAAGCAGAGTTGTTGAGAGAACAAGGTGCTCAACAGTTTGAACTGTTGAGACAGCAGCAGGCTGCTGCTGGCGGGTCGATGCACTCGCGTCGGCCCGAGACTTTGAAGATTGACATCTCAAAGTATAGGGGGTCGAAGAAGACTCCCTCTTGAGATGGTTCGTCGAATTGGATGACGCCATAAGGGCGCGTCGCATCGACGACGGGGATATGCAAGTTGCATTTGCCCAGTCAAATCTGGCAGGACGTGCCAAGACTTGGGCACTGGGGCTCAAGCTGCACGACCCATATGCGTTTGGGTCGTTGGAAGTCTTCAAGTCGCGGCTCAGACAAACGTTTGAACCGCCTAGAGCTGAGTTCAGAGCTCGAACCGAACTCTTGAAGCTCAAGCAGGGTAAGCGTGATGTGCACGCTTACGCTCAACATATACGACATCTCACGAGTTGTATAAGTTCCAATCCGGTGGATGAACACACGTTGGTTTCGGTGTTCATGCAGGGTCTTGCGGATGGTCCCGTCAAGACTCACCTGTTCCGGCTTGAACTAGATTCACTAGAACAAGCCATTTCAATTGCGGAGCAGGAAGACTTCAGTCTGAGACAGGCTCGCGCCAGCTCGACATCATATCGTCAACCGAGGCGATGTGACAACGGAGGTCCAGAGCCGATGGAACTCTGTTATGTAGAGAGCGAGAAGGCTCGCTCTACAGGCTACAAGAAGTTGCATAAATGCAACTGATGTCAAAAGACAGGACACTACGCTTACGAGTGTAGTGCCCCTCGTCCAGTGTCTCGCGACACTGGGCGTAGTGACCGTCCACCCATGAGAAAGGGACAGGGACGAGGGTCCGCTGTTGGTGCAAAGACGCAACAACGGGATGGACCGTCAAAAAACGGACAGGATCAGTAGGTGCGGAGCACCCTACTGATCCAGCAACGTCAAGAGAATTTGTAGGCCTCTTGATGAAGGTTGCTCCCAACGCAAAAACGTTGTGCGTTGCTGCTCTAGGTAATGAGGACTCACTCATTACCTTGAAACTCGAAGTGACGAATAAGTTGTCCCTTCGAGCTCTAGTCGATTGTGGGGCGTCCAACAATTTTGTGCGACGCCAATCGCTAGAAGATGGTCACTTTAAATTCAGTGAATGTGACACACCTCCTACGAGGATGACGGTACGTCTTGCGACAGGCGCATCCGTAACCGTCATGAAGCGTATAGTGAAGATTCACTATACGCTAGAAGATACCCAATATGACGATGACTTTATCGTATTGGATTTGGATGACAAATTTGATGTCATCCTTGGAATACCGTGGCTCAGAAGGTACGAACCACGGGTAAACTGGCAACATCGGACAGTAACGATGCCTGCCGCTTGTTCAACAGATGGCCATCTGATGAACGTTTTGGAGCGTCCACAAGCGTGTGGATGTACTACGAGTGAGTGCGATGGCCTCACTTGTGGTACGGTCGTTAGTACGACTGCACAAAACCTTAGTGTACCAAACGGTTACACTTCGGAGCAAAGTTCCGGCGGCTGTGAGGAAACACAGGCTGCGCCGAAGGTCCACCACTCGAATAAGTCGGGTGGACTGGGACAAAGATGTATCCCTAGAGGGGAACATCTAGAAGAGAAACAATCGATCGCTCAGGTTAAGCGAAACGATAATCCTAGATCGACTGGAGAGTCTTTCGTAGAGGATCTCGCTGTGGTTGCGCAACCCCAGCTAGAGGAAGTAAAGGGAATAAGTCCCAAGATTACAAATACGGCGGAAATAAGTTCCCCGAAACCCGCGGGAATAAGTCCCCGGGAAGACGAAGGAATAAGTCCTTCGAAGCCTGAGGGAATAAGTCCCCAGGAAATGACAGAGACATTGAATGTCATAGTCAATAACGGATCATGTGTAGGCGCTTATACACTTGATCTGATTGCGCCTCCGAAGTTAACTTCGGAGATCACTCAGTTGCCAACGCTCGAACATAAAAGATTCTTGCGTGATCTGCGTAGTGGCAAAGTCAAGCAGATCTGCATACTCGTCGCTGAAGACGAGTATGTAACCGACATAAGGTCAGCAACAGTGTTTACTGAGAACGAGAGAGTTCTCAGTAGTTCATCTATGGACGAGAGTGTCCTAGATGAAAAGACACGAATTGAGCGATATGAGTCCCAATCATGGGAATCGCTCAAGGAAAATCCTCTCTATGAAGATTTGGTTGAATTCAAGGATGTATTCCCTGAAACTGTTCCGTGCGAATTACCGAAGGATAAAGGTATTCGACACGAAGTCGAGCTTAAACCAGGCTCGAAGTACTGTGTCATGAAGCAGTGGCCACTGCCTCGTGAACAAGTACTTGCGATCGACAAGTTCTTTGCCGATCGTTTAGCAGCGGGCCATGTGAGGGAATCAACTTCCCCACATAGCTCTCCGACCTTCTGTGTGCGAAAAGCAACAGGAGGGTGGCGGATAGTGCACGCGTTTAACAAATTGAACGCTGCAACGGTACCGGCTCAGACGCCGATACCGAGGAAGGACGTAATCATTGATGGTATGTCAAAGAGTACCATCTTTTCGTCCATGGATTTGATGGATGGCTTCTATCAAATCCTAATGCGGGAACGGGATATACCCTATACCGCAGTTAGCACGCCTAGCGGCATGCTCTGGGAATGGCTAGTAATGCCACAAGGGCTCAGTAATGCCCCTGCCACGTTCAACAGGTGTGTATCACATCTGTTGAGGCCAGTACGAGAATTCGCGCCGAGTTATTTCGATGACGTATTCATCCATAGTCGAGCTATGGATGGAAAGTCGGACGTTGAGGTTCACAAGTACCACGTCCGACAAGTTCTTACAATCATGCGAAAGCATCAATTGTATGCAAACCTCAAGAAGTGTATATTTGCAGCAAGCGAAATACCACTTCTTGGGTGCATCGTTGGTAAGAACGGTGTACGTCCTGATCCCGAAAAGATCAAGGCGATCACCGACTGGCCCGTGCCGGTCGATGTCAAAGGTCTTCGAAAATTCCTTGGGCTAGCGGCGTATTTGCATAAGTATTCACGCAATTACGCCGAGATGACTGTACACCTCTCTCGTTTGTTGAAAAAGAACGAGAGGTGGTTATGGAACGCTGAATGTCAACGCTCCTTTGAGGGTATCAAGCAGAGCTTGATACAATCCCCAGTCCTAGCAATAGCCGATCAGGACAGGCCATTTCATGTGGTCTGTGATGCCAGCGATTTCGCAATCGGCTGTGCATTAATGCAGTACGACCTTGAAGGCGTTGAACGCGTCGTCTGCTATCAGTCGCGTCAGCTGCAACCAGCTGAGCGGAACTATCCAGTGCATGACAAGGAACTCCTTGCCATGAAGTATGCACTCGCGAAGTTCAGAGTCTATCTATTAGGAGATAGACCCTTCGTTGTTTACACTGACCATGCGTCCTTACGCACGGCAGTGAACAGCCCGCACCTTTCACAACGAATGGCGCGGTGGTTGTCATTCTTTGCAGAATACAACTTTACGGTCGAGTACAAACCAGGACGACTTAATGTCGTCGCTGATGCACTCTCACGTCGTCCCGACTTTGAAACAGTCGCGAAACCCAACAGTGAGACAGTCACTGTTGCGGTTATGACGTCCTTAGTACCATCTTCAACATTACAGGAATGATGTGAGGCGGGCATACGCCCAAGATGGTGAGATAGTGAAGTTGTTGTCACATCTCTCCCAACCATCTCGAGAATCGTTGAAACGATTGTCGTCTGCGTATCGATCTGCATCAGATCGATACACTACTCGTAACGGTTTACTGTACTATACAGCCGTTTCTGGTGACACACCACGTGTTGTCATTCCAGATGATATTGATCTGCGTTTGCGGATCATGTTCGAGTATCACGATGCTCCTATAGGAGGACATCGTGGCCGAGAGAAAACATATCTCACGGTAAGTCGAGACTTTTACTGGCCCCGCCAGTATCAGTTTGTGCGAAAGTATGTTCGCGCATGCGAAGTCTGCCAACGAGTGAAGTCAAGTCCTTCACTGCGTGCACCTTTACAGCCTCTACCGGTTCCGGCTGAGTGCTGGGAATCCATCTCAATGGATTTCGTCTTCGGGTTACCCAAAGACGCACGCGGGAATACGGGTATTCTCGTATTTGTTGACAGATTCAGCAAAATGGTACACCTTGTGGCTGTACCAGAGACAATCACGGCAAGTGGCTGTGTTTGTGTCTTTATTGACACCATCTTCCGACTTCATGGGTTGCCCCGTGAACTCGTATCAGACAGAGATCCACGATTCACTGCTGATTTCTGGCGTTCCGTGTTCAAATCACTCGGAACGCGCTTGAAGATGTCAACATCTGATCATCCAGAGTCAGATGGTCAGACGGAACGTGCCAATCGTGTCCTTGAAGAGATACTTCGAGGATACGTACACTCCTTTAAGAGTTGGAGTGAGTTTTTGCCGATGGTAGAGTTTGCCATCAACAACTCGGTGCATGCGTCCACGACACATACACCGTTTTACGTGAATGGCTTGCGCCATCCGCGTGTACCCACCTTACTAGAGTGTAACTCTGGTTTAAGGGGGGAGGGACTCGCGCGAGCAAAAACCGAATTGGTTCACGCTCATCACGCTCTGACGAAGAAGTCATTGCGTTTGATGCCGATATCGATAACATCGATATCGAAGAAGATGATGCCAGTGAGAGTGCGGAAGCCCTCACTGAAGAAGATGATCCCAGTGAGAGTGCGGAAGCCCTCACTGAAGAAAAGGTTGATGTTGCTGCAGTGCGCTCACAGCACACTGAAGCTAACGAGTCATCAGATGAGTTCATACTGGCTCGTGAAACGGTAGTCCGTTTTGTGCAAGACTCCATCGCCGAAGCGGTGGATAAGCAAAAGCAAAACGCTGACAAGAATGGAAGGGCAAACACTCTTTTATTTAATAAAGGTGACTTAGTCCTACTGTCTACGGTTAATCTACCAAAGCATGTAGTGACTAACTTGGGTAGCAGTAAACTACTACCCAAGTACATTGGCCCATTTCGTGTATTGCACCGCCTAGGCAATGCATACACGATCGAGTTACCACGTAAGATGCGAACGCATCCCACGTTTTACGTTGGTCGGCTTAAGCCGTACCATCAGTACGCTGCTTCTTCCGATGAAGAACGCCCTTGCGCTCAAGCATCTCGCAGAGAGCCTTGTGCTCCCGATGGTGGGCATCAACAAGGGTCTGAAGAGCAGTTATCTCAGCCCGAGACCGATCAACAATCCCACGAGCTACCCTTAGCTCGTCACGAAGAGATGTCAGAGATCTCTCGTTCTCAAGCTGAGCAAAGGCAAACTCAGCTCGATGCTTCGAGGCAGTGTCCACCATCTGGAGACGCCTATTCCGCTCATGCTCGAGATCGTCGCGTAACCCTTGCGTTACGCGATCAAAGAAGCTCTCGGGAACACACCGATCCACATAATCGTGTGGAGAGCGTCTTTCCTCCTCCTCCACCTCCATTAGAGGACTCTCGCGGTGGCCAGCGCTATCTAGTTGAGCAGCTGTTGAACCACCGCGACGTGAACGGACGTCGGACGAGTTACCTCGTCCGGTGGCGCGGCTATCCCCCGTCCTGGGATTCTTGGGAGCCCCGCTCCCAATTGATGGTTGACGTACTGGGTCTGGTCGAGCAGTACGACGCGACACATCCTGTGCCGCAGAAGGACCGCCGGAGAAAGTCTTCCCGGCACGGTCGTAAAGGGATTTCAGGTTGTCAATCCCTTCGTACATCTCAGTAGAGACACGTACGCGCCACCACGGGCTGGTAAGGAGGTAAGCCTCCTTAGGTGCTCGTGCAGAGTTGTTCACACAACATGGGCACGAGTCTCCCCAAGAGAGGCAGGGTAATCCTTTCTCCCTTGACAGACGATGCAGCTTGTAGCGTGCACCTGTCGGGGTTCGCTTGTCAAACTTATCACGAGCTTTGATAAGTTTGTCGTTCCAAGCGTCACGACCTACATCCTCGAGATTATGGATGTAGGCGTTCCACGCCTGAAGTAGTGAGGGACCATCACGTTTGTGATTCCCACTGTACCATCGATGTCTGAAGAAAGCATCGATGAAGAACTCATGTTCAGCGCGATAGTCTTTCGCGCTGGGGTCAAGGTGATGAATCCTTGACGAATCGAACAATCGTGTTCGATAACGATCACTCGTCGTCGCCGACAAGTGATCCATGACAGATTTAGGAGGCATCCATGCCTTCTTTTCTGGAGCGAGACGCAACACATTGCGGTCCCGCTCTTCCTGCGACGTGCCGACAGAAGTACTGGCACCTCGCTGTGAAGTGGTGTCCATTGGAGAAACGACACCACTATTAGCGCCCGAGTCTCGCGACCTCGAGCGCCTTCGCTTCGGCGATGGTTCATCTGACTCATCAGATGAACCAAAGATGCTGCGACGCAAAGCATCGTCCATGCCACGCTTGGCAGGCGGCTTGGATTCAATTGCCGTCGATACGGATCCGTCATCCGTATCAGGAGAGTACGAGACACCGAGCTCGTACTCTGTGAAGACACGAGTGTCTTCATGACCAGCGCCTGCATCACCAGGTGATACAGGCTGAGTCGATTCAGCAACCGATGGGACATCAGTTGCTGTAGTTTCTGCTTCGGCGTCCGCACAGAGACGTGCAGACGCGCTCTCGGCGGCCTTGCTCGCGCATCGCATGGGCTTGTTTACCATGCGATGAGATGTTGGAAAGTGGACGCGGACCAACAAGTGCAAACCCCGTCCCAAATGATTAGGGACGAGTATCCATTTAGTCAATCAGTCACTAAAGTGACTGATGGTTAAGGGGGGGTGATGTAACGGGGTGAATCGTTACATAACAATTTATAAGAATTTGCTAATAGAATATAACTATAAGAGTTATATTCTCAGAATATTGTCATAAGGACAATATTCTGTAGCACTTCCAAGTAGTTCCTAATTGGTTGATATAGGCCATTATATCAACCAACGAAGACGCGCCACGACAGACGCACGCAATGAGTGGTGAGCAGATAACTGATTTACACATTTGTATTTAGACATAGTTAGATGAAGATAAATAGTGATTTATTGCAGACATTAACTATTATAAATACAGTTCTACTTTTTACTCTAACCAAGTACTCGCTTCTTCTTACCGTCTTCCTCTGCACGTACGAGTGTACGTGAAGTTACGAGGCACCGCCTTATTCTGTTATCAGAATAAGTAGCTTGTACTGTCACCAGTACAAGCTTCAGGGTGCCCCGTTACAGAAGGGGGTCCTATATAATGATGACTTCATCATATTGGACTTGGATGAAAGATTCGATGTTATCTTTGGACTGCCGTGGCTAAGAAGGTACAAGCCACAAGTCAGCTGTCATCGACGAACAGTCGATGTGCCTGTCACTTGTTCATCAGATGATTATCTGATGAACGCCATAGAGCACTTCCTAAAATGTGGGTGTACTACGAGCGAGTGCGATGGTCTTGCCTGTATTTCGGTCGTTATTACGACTACACATGGCCATATCATGGCTGATTGACACACCATGGAACCAGATGCAGGCGACTGCATTGAGAGGCAGGTCGCGCCGAAGGCCCACCACCCGATAAGTCAAGTAAACTGGTGCATGAGTGTCATCCAAACGGGCAACACCCAAGTGATAACGAACCGATTGACGATGATTGACAATACTATGATCTTAGTGCGATTGGAGGATTACACGTAGAACATCTGGTCGTGGTAGCGCAACCACCGCCAGAGGATAGCGAGGCAGCAAATCCACTCGTGTCAGATGGTGATATAGCCCAAGAGGCTAGTGAGGCAATAAGTCCCATTCAAGTGTGGAGATAAGTTTCCAGGAGATAACAGAGACATGAAAAGTCCTGGTCAATAACGAATCAACTATGTGTACTTACCAACTTGATCTGATCGCGCCTCCGAAGACAAATTCTTAGATCACTCGATTGCCCACGCTCGACCAGAAGAGGTTTTTGCGTGATATGCGTAGTGGCAAAGTCAAGCAGATTTGCGTACTCGTCGAAAGACGAGTGTGTAGCTGATATTCTGTCCGCAATGATATTAGCTGATAAGGAATGGTTTCTCAGCAGCTCATTAATGGAAGAAAGTGTCCTTAATGAGAAGACTCGGAATTCGTGATATACATCCCGATCGTGAGTATCGCTCAAGACAAACTCTCTACGATGATTTGACCGACTTAAGAGATGTGTTCCCAGAAACAGTGCCATGTGTACTATTGAAGGATAAGGGTACTCGTCATGAGATTGACCGAAACCGGGTTCAAAAACTGTGTCATGAAGCAGTGGCCACTTCCTCGTGAGCACGTACTAGCGATTGACAAATTCTTTGCCGATTGCTTGGCAGCAGGCCATGTGAGGAAATTTACTTATCCACATAGCTATCCGACCTTACGTGTCCGAAAGGCCACAGGAGGATGTGTTAGAAGATATAGCTGTTAACAGGTTACGTCGGTGTAGAGGCAACTGCAAGACCTGTTACAGGTTTAGGTCGACCTCACCTGATTGGTCGACAAGTTGACGGTGGGACGAGACAGGTTGACATATGGGACGCGAGAAGACGATCGTCATGTCGGACTATCAAAGACAGATGGTAGGAGAGACAGAGACATACAGACGTCGTATGGGACCAGGACCAGCACATGGGATGGGCACGCTGGACGTATGCCAAAGTACAACTTGACTAGGTCAAGTTGCAGTGCTGGTGCAAATACATATAAATAGGGTTGACTAGGGAGAATAGTTAGCACCCAATATATTTCACTTTTACTTCCTACATCCTTTGCACAAGTGCAAGAGCTACCAACATCTAACAGGTTATGAGCCCAATCAAACGTGTTGGTGGTGCGGCTGAACCAGCTGCACATACCGTGGTGGTCGACGACCATCACCTGGAAGAAAAGTCGGCAGCGCCTGCGGAGGCGATCGAGAAGATGCTAGCCATGCTAGGAGACCTGTTCGAAAGGATGAATCGGATGGAGGTCTCCCAGAGAGAGCAAGGCGGCAAGAACTGGCAGGGCTCACCCGATTCGAGTATCGCCAGTCGGCAACAGGAGGTCGGGGCAGGGATTAATCTCCAGACTTTATCCCGTACCCCTCCTAAGGAATCTCCAAACGTGTCACCAGCAACATATTTCGGTATTCGGCGACAACAACAGGCAGGTGTTGAAGGTCCTCACGCGAGAAAAGCAGAGGAAGGAGTCAACATGGGTCAGGCACCCGTCCCTGGGATATACCGGGCAGGTTTGCCTGAAGGACGCTACCCCGGTATGGGTATGCCTAACGGGGTGTGTGTTTACCCTGGGCAGCCGGGAGTCGGCATGCCGGACGCGCAACAGCGGAAGCTGGCATTGCAACCTTTCGACGGAAAGGAGCTCTACCACGGCCTTGGCTGTGGATTCATGGAGTGGGGCAAAGAATTTGTTAGACAAGTCGGGTTTGCTGAGCGAGCGTGTGGTTTCGTGTAGCCAGAGGACATCAAGGTTGATGTTCTAGGTCAGCACCTAGCCGGCAAGGCACAGACCTACTATCGTCGTCAAGTGGAAACGTGGTGGTTTGAAAACCAAACCCTGGAAATGCGATGCAGAGACTACTGCAGACCTTCACGACAAAGATCTCGCCAGCACAAAGCATGAAGTTGTTCACAGCACCCAAGGCATCCCATCGAAACTGGACAGACCATTTTCTGTACTTGACGGCCGTCAGTGACGCCTGTGGAGGTGCAGACAACCTTGTGCTGGACAACATCGTCCATTATGCTGACCCACACATGCGAACGACGATGTTGTCCAGATTGGACATTCATCGCATCGATTACCTGCGGCAAGCAGAAGAGTTGGCGCAATTTGCCCAATCGACGGAGGTGGACACTCACTCGAAGAGTTTTGGCCGCGATGTGGTGAACACTGTCGAGGTTGCGCAGGAGTTCAAGGACAAACACAAATCAAGACCGTCGCTACCACGCACCGACACCCGGACTTGTTTCAAATGTGGAGAAGTGGGTCACATTCGTTCGAGGTGCCCCAAAATGAAGAAGAAGCCCTCGGGTGCGAATTTCGTTTTCGCGGTTGGTCGCGGTGCGAGTCGCTCGCCCGGACAATGGATTCTCGACAGCGGTTCGAGTAGACATTTGTTCAATGACCCGAGTCTGCTGACTGATCCGATTGATTGTCGCAGCGAGTGCATGACTGCAGCCACTGATGGAAGTGCGCTGCGGATCACCCTACAAGGAACTGTAGACATCCAAGTCGTTGCACTTGGAGTCGTGATCACAGTGATGCTCCTCAATGTTCAGTATGCGGAGAACCTCGAGCGTAACATCCTTTCCTACGGATTGCTCGAGGCAAAAGGTTGCGTACTTGAATATCGAGGAGGGAGGCGCGTGTTGTCTTCCGGTACGGGCGGTGCACCCATCATGGATGTGGAATGCTGCAACAACGTGTTGGTTGTCGCGGTGACAAATCATAGTGATCGTAATTCCATGCCACCACAAGAGGCACTGATGACTGTCGTCAACCCACCTGAATATGAATCCGATTCGGATGTTCTATGCGGTACATTGATGAACTTTCATCGACGTTTAGGACACCTTTGTTTCGACACGATCGTCAAGATGGCGAACGACTCACCTGCTTGGTCGACAAGTTGACGGTGGGACGAGACAGGTTGACATATGGGACGCGAGAAGACGATCGTCATGTCGGACTATCAAAGACAGATGGTAGGAGAGACAGAGACATACAGACGTCGTATGGGACCAGGACCAGCACATGGGATGGGCACGCTAGACGTATGCCAAAGTACAACTTGACCAGGTCAAGTTGCAGTGCTGGTGCAAATACATACAAATAGGGTTGACTAGGGAGAATAGTTAGCACCCAATATATTTCACTTTTACTTCCTACATCCTTCGCACAAGTGCAAGAGCTACCAACATCTAACAGGATGGAGGATAGTGCACGCGTTTAACAAATTGAACGCTGCAACGGTACCGGCTCAAACGCCGATCCCGAGGAAGAAATATGTCATTTTCGATGGTACTGAAAAAAAGTACCATCTTGTCGTCCATGGATCTGATGGATGGATTCTATCAGATCCTCATGCCTTAACGGGACATCCCGTACACAGCAGTGAGCCCCCTCAGTGGTATGCTGTAGGATTGGCTTAGTGATGCCACAGGGGCTTAGTACCTTCCCTGCATTGTTTAACAGATGCATTACGAATCTGTTGAGATCTGTGCAAGAATTCGCACCTAGTTTTTTTCTGACGTGTTTGGACATATCCGGGCTTTGGATGGACAGAAAGATGTAAAAGTCCACCGACTCCACGTCCAAAAGGTTCCTACACTGACGCGTAAGCATAAATTTTATGTCAGCCTCAAGGAGCGCACACTTGCTGAACACATGAAATGGTTTGTCATAATCTAAAATTGCCAAAACTGGCGAGATTATCAAGCTTTGCGTGATGCCTTAAAGTGAGCTTTGAAAATTAAAACTTCATACCAGCTTCAAACTCTTTTTTAAAAAATGAGTGAGATGAACATTTATGTCGACGTAATTGTGCGAGTATTTGCGCAATACGCCGCTTGGCCAAGGAACTTTTGAACTCTCTTCATCTCGATAGGCACTGGCCTGTCAGTGATCACCTTGACTCCGTGTGCTTTGCCTTCCTCGCCTCGTGTACACAACTTTAGGACTGGTTGCACTTTCCAGGTGGAATCGAATCGATGCCGAACTTTACTGCGGTTGGAATTGGTATCGATCGCGTGGAAATCTTCACATGATCGCGTTGTATTTGGGTGGGTCTACGTATGAGTTGCCCTGATCTGATACAGATTGCCTTGCCTAAAAAAATGCTTGATCCTGCCAGCCCTCTAACCACTTGAGCCGTATCGCGATCTATCACGCCTTCGTGTAGATCGCAGAAGTTATCTTTGTTAATCGTTGATCTTCTTCCGTCGAGTGTCTTCTGTCCATAGCTTGATCTTGCCCCATGCTTCTGTCGATTTTTTCTTGGTACGATTGCGACATACTCTTATCCAATACTTCTGTCGTTTGGCGGGGGAGAATTCTGGTGGGTATTTCGTACACAGGATGATCCACCAACGGCCCTGTATACTCTTCCACTGTCTCTTCCTCTCGCTCTGTGGTCGCTTCAAGCGCTAGTGTTTGCCATTCTGTATATCGCCTCGATCCGATCGATACATACCCTGGTGATCTAGGTATCATGTTCGATGTCGTCCACAAAGCCAACGCAGCTCCGTGATTTAAAATTATTTCACGATCGCTGAGGTTCGTGAGCTGCAAATACTTTATTTGGCCGTGTCCACAAGTGACCGTCGGCACCCACGCCACGCCTCGTCTCACCCAAAGTTTAGCTTTAGGTGGACCAACTCCAATTCGTACCTCTGTCAATCTGCCCACTGGTATGACCACGTGTTGATCTATCAGGTTGATCGCTCGTATAGTCGATCGGTAAGACATTTACGCCACGCCGCACGGGAATGCTTGTACTTGTGTTAAGCAAACTGCACGAACAGGGATGCTATCATGATCCAATTTCGATGCTCGTGCTCAAGCTCGTCTCCAAGTTGCTTCTGGATAGGCGGATCTGTTTCCGTTTTTAGATACAAGGTGACTAATTCCGCTTGGAAAGTAATGCGTCGGTATAAGGAAGTGATTGTAGTCCCTGCAGAACTGTTGTCGTCGGACGGCGGGGGTCCTACTTGCAAGTCGGAAAGAAGTCTCGAAGGTGTATGCTTGTTCGATACACGATCGGGTTTATTGCGGGGAGATGAGCCTGATCACCAAGAACAATGAAATCGGCGTCAGCACCTGCATCAGCAGCAAACACGGTAACCGGGTCGGTGGGCTGAACAGCAGGAGTGTCCGTCTTATCGGCGACTGACGCGCCTGAATAAATGAATGGATTCACCGGGTCATCTTTGAGCACGGCTATGATACGTAATTGCTCGACAGCCGGATATCGAACATGGGAAGTTACAAAGGTCAGTAATGATGCCGGCGGACACAGCTCGCCGGAAAAGTCGACGGGAAGGTCATTCGTAGCGCTCCTAGTGTTGGCCGGAGCGTGTCCGGAGTCATCAGAGAGTTCGCCGACTTTGATCGAGTCACGGTTTTCGAGAACAACAATTTTTCCGGTGGTGTCTAGTGTATGACCAGCGCGTGTTCCAACATTAAGAAAGTGGTGGATGATTGCAGCAGAGCCGGCTGATGGGGTACTAAACTCGAAGCTAGGGATAAACCTGCGGCAGAGAGCTTTAAGGGCGACATCGCTTCAAGCTTATCGGATGAAAGACGCGAGAGTTGAACGGAGTGGGTTAGTAAAACAGTGCTAATCCCGATCGGCATTAATTGCAGATTACCGGAGCAGAGGAAGGTTGTGGTGAAGGGGTCAGGAGAAGTCCTGACCAATCGTATCTTTTCACATTATGGATACCTGTGGGACCGATCACGCTGTTCTTGGGACCGACCGACCGAGATAATTAACGGTACGGTGGAAAGTGGACCAGCCATCAGTCGCGATCACAGACGGCGACCAGCAGTCATGGCCACTATCGGTGACCATAGGTAACGATCACTTTGGACGAACATCGGTAATGGTCACTATGGAAGACTAGTGGTAATGGTCACTGTGAACGACCAGCGGTCATGCTAATAGTTGGGTGGGTCACTTATGCATTGGGGATGAATGGCAGGAGGCAAACGACGTAATTGATATTATGATACAAATATAGACAAGCGTATATCCGGATCCTAAGAGCTCACCAATAAAGAGTAATGACTTTTCTACAAAAGACTTGCATCAGCATTCCTCTATCTGAAATACTAGTGGAAACTCGAAATTCAAGGTTTACTGCTAACGTAGTGTTCAAGGTTTGTCCCTAGATTACTTGTCCAGGAACAAGGATACTTATTCAAGTTAGCCCGCGTTCGGACGCAGCAATCATATAAAGGCAAGGTCTTCAGACGGCTAAAGTGATCCGAAGAACAAGGTGATCAAGTGGTCTGAAGAACAAGAGGATCAAGCATCCACAACAAGGCGAGTCAACCTCATGGAAGGCCAGCGCGATCGCCTCACGGCCCAACTTTCGGATCTCAAGAGTCAGCATGATCGGCTTAAGTCTGAGCTCGCCGATCGAGATGCCGATCGTGGCCGATTGTCCCAGAAAATAAGTGCATTGGAGGTAGAGCGCGATCAGGCACTCCAGTCGAAAAATTCGCTCTTCGCTCGCTTGACAGAGGTGGTCGCCAGTGTTTCTCCAAGTGTTCTGCCTGCACCTGCCGAGTCTTCCCCGAAGAATTTTCCACGTCAACCTAAGCGATCGCCTCCTGCTTCCCCGTCCAGGGAATCCCAAGCCAAGCGTGCCCGATATATCGGATCCTCGCCACGTCGATCGGCTTCTCCCGATCCGTTTGGTTCAAGATCGTCATCGTCGGAATCATCTGAGGACAGCGATCCAAAGGACTCTTCTTCCGATGAGACCGATGATTCCTTGTTGGCGGCGTTGTCATCATCTCGTTCGACTGCCCGTCGTAGAAACACGTCGTCCCCTAAGAAACCATCGTCTACTCCGACCCCTCCACCGGTGAATGTCGATTCCTCCAGTCCGGAACATGAACCTCACGATAATACATCGGGAGTGTCTTTGGTGGATTTATTCGGAGAGCCTTCCAGCGACTCCGAAAGCGATCTCAGTCTCTCTGGTGATCCTCGGAGTCCTCGGAATTCCTTGTTGACACCTGCAGATTTCGTGGCGCTTTCCGACACCCGCATACCCCGCGATCGTTGGATTCCGGGGATCGCGATCGGGTTTCACGATCGGCGGTTGATGTGTTCCCTTGGTCCGCCCGAAGAGTGAGCTTGATCAGCGTATCCGAGTTGGACATAGATTTGTTCTATCGCCACTTTTCCAAACCGAAAGGGTACATCTTTCCAGTCCGGCTAGGCAAAGCTCACCCTCCTCCGGAGTCGTCTTGGTCATCCCATTTGATCACGTCGGCCAAGATTGATCAATTTTACGATCAACAACCGTGGGACATTTATGATCAAGTCATACCCCAGATCTCCTTCAAAACTTTCGGCTGGTTCGAAAAATTGGTCGAATCCTATAGCCGCTTTGTGGATAGTCATCGCCAAGCTCTGTGGGAATCAACCCATTTCTTGTGGATATCTCCTGAGCAACGTAGAACGGACCCTGGATTGGAAGCATTTGCGCGTGCAAGAAGGCAGAGACGATCTCGCGCTGGGCCCCGTTGGAAACGAGTACTGCAGCTGATTCTTCAAGGCATGATCGACGGTCTCTGCGATTTGGACATTTTATTATACCCCATGTTCTTGCACTTTCCACGTCCGAATGAGGCTAGAGTGTGGTATCCCTGCCTTTCTGCGAACCGGACCAACATACCTAACTTGACCAATGCTTTGTCGATCGATCATGCCACCGAGCGTTGGAGGACCCAGTTTCGTCCTTCGATCGCAGCTCACCCTGGGTCGTCACTTCCTCGCTTGATTGGTAAATTCTTCGATCGCGAGTAATCTCTTTGGTTTGTTCCATAACGCGATCTCTCAATATACTTTCTTCTCATTTCCATTCGATCTCTCCCATAATTCTTGATTCTTCCTCCTTTCTAATCATCGTGATCGCACCCTTAGATCTGCGATCGTTACACTCACATTACATAAATCCCCTTCCATCTCTATGTGCAACCTCCTTGCACCCCAAATTCTCCTCCTCGTCCATGCACCGTCTCTGCATAGACCCATTCCACTTCAGCTTTCTGTTCATCGCTATTCTCGGGCTTCTTCTTCGTGTGATTGCATTGCCTCGAAACGATTCCTGCTAACCCGATCGCGATCGAAATCCTGTAACAGAGCTCCACAGTTTAAATCAGCTTTATCAAATCAGGTTGGATCGTCGTATTCCTTCCACTGTACTAGGTACTGCTTATGGATTCGGCCATATCTCGTCTTCCGTCCTGAGCGCACATCAACGATCTTGTCGATTTCAAACTCTTCCGCTTCTAGGTTACCCTCCCAGCTATCTTCCGGCAGCAGTGCTTCATCAAAATCCAATCGACTTGCCTCCTCCACAATCAAACTGCCTGTTGGACGTTCCGGGAATACGCGAACTAGCTTCAGCTTAGATACGTGGATTATCGGGAATAGTCTGTACGGCGTGCCTGCGATGTCCAACTTTACTGCATGATCGCCGCACTTCTCAGCCACTCGAAAAGGTCCATGCAACATATGGGCCAATTTTCGTGCGTATCCTTCCTTAACTCGGTCCAGATATAACCACAGATTGGCAAATGAATGGGATTTAACCAACATATGTACCCTTTCCCAGAGCGATCTAACAGTGCTCACCCTGTCCCAATCAGTAAAACTCAATCAGCGGGTGATTCATGATCAGGGGGGGTGATGTAATGGCGGAGCCCGTTACATTATTTAGATACCAAACGGTTCTAGTAGGGAATTTGTCTAGCATGACATCGTTCTACCAGTATTATCCAAGATGGATGATATTGAAGGTATACTATCCTCTTTGTAGAAAAATATCTATGCGCTGCTTAAAGATTGGTTAATATGAGACATTTCGACCATACATTACCATCAATCGCTGCTAGACGCGCGCAATGAGTGGTAAGCAGGTTGTCGTCATACGAAAATGTAGATTAATATAGTTAGATAAAGACGGAAGTTACATTGATAGCTTAACTACATTAAATACAGTTCTCTTCTTAACTATTACTTAGATTAGTCGTTGAGTAGATTAGCTTCCTCTGCACTTACTAGTGCACGTGAAGTTTCGTGGCAACCAGACATAGGTCCTTCGCGAGCGTCATCAGGTCTTGCGGCTGCGATAGGCGTCGGATCTTCACTTAAACGGTTGATCTCATGAAAATCCGCCTCTCGTAGTTCATACAAAACCGACGCGTATATTTCGAAGTCTTCAATGAATCTGCTGTAGTAGTTGAGGCTTCCCAAAAATGACTGCATCGCTCGCAGTGTGCGAGGGAACGGGATGTTCACCAATGATTCCAGGTTTTTTGGATTAGCTTCCAACCCTGCGAGTGAGATTTGGTGCCCCAGATATTCCACCTTGCGACGGCCCCAAAAACTTTTGGCCACACTGATCTACAAATTCCACTTATCGCTTGTGTAAGCTTGTGAACGCCTAAAAAATTGGCTTCTCTCTCCGCCTCTTACTAGTGAGTCCGATGTAAACGACTCGAAGACGTACTGCGGAACTTCTCCAGCCTAATGCCTTAAATCCGTGAGAGATTACAGCATGAGTTGGCAATGGACGAGCATATGCATTGGAGGACCTATGGAAAAGCGGTCACGAGGAAATTTACCGTTCAGCTGGAGTGGAAGAATGGGCGGATCGCACACCTCAGCTCGTTCCAAAGCGTTATGATTGGTGGACACAAACTGGGACGGGTGGCTAGCAATAGCGCACCTAAATCCAGTAAGCGTGATCGATACTACTTAAGAAAAGGCTAGATGACAGTGGGACCAGTTGTTTTGAGTGATTAATCTTGATACAGGGCAAGGAAAGATTCGTGATCCCTAGGTGAGGGATCACGATCCTGGCTTAGGATCAAAATTCTGAATTTGGATCACAAACCGGACCCAAGATCACGACCCGGACCCAGGGTCGCGATCCGGACCCAATGTCACGATCCGGACGTGGGATCACGATCCGAGGTAAAATGGTGGTGATATATCGGGTGGGCCACAAAAATATTCGATTGCTAATTACACCTGATGCGGGCCACACCAAAAAAGAGGACGATCTTCCTGAAACGGGAAGCGTGGCATCCGGTTAGAATATACGGATAAGACAGAGAATAGGTTATAGGTTGGTTAGCATTGAAAGAGCTCAATTTACTTCATAAGACGAAAGCAAACTCTTCCGGGCAGGATCTTTGGTCTCCCGACGAATAAAGAGTCACGTTACCCGTCCGTATAAGTGTCGCACCTAAATTGTTTGGCCAGGTGCGTTCAAGAATTCTCAGGTAACTACAACTGCGATCGGACGCAGCAAGACACGTAAAGGCAAGTCACAAGATCGCGAGACGGCTCAAGTGGTCAGAAAGCTCGCGTATCAAGAACCCACACAGTGGGCAAGGCGATCTCGTTGAGATCAGGGTAACTTATATCAGTACCCCCACCGGTACCCCCACCGGTACCCCAGTGATCGCGCGTGGATTTCCGCCCGATCACACAAACCCATATCCAACAACACGGTCATTAGCGTACGACTAGAGAACGTGACAGGCTAATACACACCATCATATTCTTGTAGTAGAGCAGCTGATACGGCCCACTTACTAGCGTACACCACGATCACAGGAGACCGATCGGGATCAAAATGTTTTAAGATTGGAGTTGTGGCTATCTTAGCTTTCAGCAATGTGAATGCGATTATCGCCTTCTCCCATCGGTTCCTGGTCTCAGGCGTTCGATCGTCCCCCACAATTGGGTACGAATCGCGATCGATCTCAAGTTTTGGGCACAAATCCCGACCCCCCCCCACAATTGGGTACAAATCGCGATCGATCTCCGGTTTTGGGCACAAATCACGATCGCCCCCCACAATTGGGTACAAATCGCGATCGATCTCAAGTTTTTGGCACAAATCCCGATCGCCCCCCACAATTGGGTACAAATCGCGATCGATCTCCGGTTTTGGGCACAAATCACGATCGCCCCCCACAATTGGGTACAAATCGCGATCGATCTCAGCTTTTGGACACAAATCACGATCGCCCCCCACAATTGGGTACAAATCGCGATCGATCTCAGCTTTTGGACACAAATCACGATCGCCCCCCACAATTGGGTACAAATTGCGATCGATCTCAGCTTTTGGACACAAATCACCTTGACATTATGTTAGACTCTTTCTTCATGCACTTCCCTGGACGCTTGTAGAAGTGCTTGTGGTATCCAGGTTTTGTCTGCCGACAGACTGACATCCTCAATTTAGCCCCTGCCTTGAGTCTGACGGACTAGGCTGACTCCTGGCACAATCAATACCAGATGAACGTCGCTGATTATCCGGGATCGTCCATCGACCGCCTCAAGAACAAGTTCGTAGAGAAGTGATAGGCTGTTCTTCTTATAAATGACCATTATATTTGTGGCCGCGGTTGTGACCACATATCGTAAAAAAAATAAACCTGCCTTGGTTGTTCGTTCATTAACTGCTACGTTTCTCAAACCTGTAAATTCTTCCCTTGCTGGCTCGCGTGGTCACTGTTATATTTTTCGCTCGCAAACCAGATGGTCACCATTCGTCGTATCGAGATTAGCATTTCTAGCCACTCTAAAATCTGGGTTCTTCTTTGTGCAGTTGTATTAATACAAATCGATTTCATCTACCTCGATCACGTTCAAATTTCTTTAACAATGCTGTACAATTGAGGTGTGCTTCATCCACCCAGGTTTCGTCATTGTAGCATTTCGACCTGGCCAGGACTGTCTGTGTTTTCTTTCATACCGAGGAATTCGCGTCATCCTCACATATCTAATGCTGTTCAACTCGTAATTCCTTCGGATTAATTGCATTCCCAAATATCCTCCGACAGTAGGGCTCCACCAAAATTCACTCGCTCGGTTTCGTCGATCTCTAGCCTTGCAGCAGGTCAGACAGAAAAACCTCGTGTCATTTTTTTACATCGAACTATAAAGACGCCTCGTGATCTTTTGTCTTCTGCCGATCTCCGATTATTACAAATAATATACATACATATCTATAATGCGCTAAACATTATGATGCGTTATCCACCATTCGTAATCACAGGACTCGAGGAAAGAGTTAATGCTCGCCTTCACATTGGAAATCTATGAACAGTGGGTTGACTCCCACAGTGCATAAATGTGGTATTTCTCAAATCCCTCGTAAACCACAGCCAATTTGGCGAACCAGCGAATCGGTTGGACTCGGACGGGAGCGGAACGCTGAAATTAATCTCAAATCTCGGCGGTCAGAAAACTCATAGCAATAGCGGGAGTGACCAATGAGGACTCCACTTGAAAAGACGGTCAAAATTACCGTCTGGTGAACCGGACCATCCTCAACGCATTCGAGTATCCGCGATGACAGAGCTGAAGGAATTCAGCGGCAAGTATCGAGATGAAGATCGAGCCAGAAGCTGGATCAGCATAGTCAAGTCGGCATTCCTGCGCGATCAGGCGCCAGATGAAGAAAAATGTCTGGTATTTGGCGATTTGTTGACGGGAGACGCATTCTCTTGACATTAACTTAAAAATGCAGCTTCAGAAGGTCCCAACGCAATTTGTATAATCTCCGTATTATCGCTTTCCTCTACATCCGACTCAGCAGAAATATTACTCGACGACACGGCTAAAGAATTTTATTTCTCCTTGATTTTGACGGTGGTCGTGACTTAGCGACAACACGAGTTATTGGTACCAGTTGGTGGGACCAGCACTTTAAACAGTAATCGACTGGCCATAATCACCTGATCCAGGTTGCAGTGAAGCAAAACCTGCGCATAGAACAGCCTCGGTACAGATCTTGCCCCTTAAAGCAACTGAAAGAGAAGTTTTACTGATTCCATCTTTATTGTGGCGGCTCGTGGTGCATTTGTAGGTCCTCGGATCCGTCTAATTAGTCCCGATTCCAACATCTTAAGCACCCTATCTGTCGAAAGCACAGTTTAAAGCTGGATTTAGAAAAAAACGTTGTAGCTGATCCATCTTCCATCTTGACCTCTCCTGCCCCAATCGTTTCCTGATCGTTGTCTCGAAGTTCAGGCGCTCATGACTTCTGATTTGCAGATTTCTATATTTTTCTTTGTAAAATTTCTTGTTAAAATGAAGCATGTCCTGCTTTGGCTGGACCTGTTCCATCCGACGGGTCTTACTTAAAAGTTTGATCTGCGGTGGACCCCAAACTGACCTCAGGAGGGAAGAGGTATTTATCATGATCCAACGAGCGATAATCCCTTTTTTATTTTCGGTCCACCCGAGCCTCTCCCAAAACTTTAAAGGATCAAGGATCCTTCATCATAACTTGTCTGCGACAATACCGTCTTTTCCAACGATTCCATCCCCGATTTAATCTTGACCCTGTCATCTTTGATCTGGAATCCACGGTGAATAAGTTACCGTAGACCCGCACCATTGTGGTCAAGTGATATTCACTCATTTTGTGAGCGAAACAAACTCTTCACTAGCTCTCGGACGACCGACTAACGTAGGGTCACTCCGAATCATGTGTCTTGTCTTGTTCCTTCTCACCTTGTGTACCTGTAGGCGGGCGCCTGTTGGTATGATGAGTAGCAACATCCCCCAAGAAATTCGCTATTGGAAGCGGTTTCCTTACCTCGCGGTTAGCAAGCAACAGAAATTTGGTGAGGTTAAAATCCTGAGGCAGCAAGAAAAATCCAGGACTGACAAGCGACACATAGAACTTGGTTATGAGTCCAATCTCGAATGCGTAGATAGAGCGGCCACCTACCGGCCCACATAGTGCAGCATATTCACTTAGTGCCCCATGTCTACGAACTCAAGACCGAAAAATCTTCCTTTTCGTCCGAGTCGACCAAAGATGAAGCCCGCCAGCCGATACACAAGGTGAGTCAAGGGTCATACTTGTAATCGGGGTTTCCCTTCCGCAAGTCGCCAGTCAGGAACAGTGACTGTTTTCGGGGCTCAACACGCAATTTTGAGAGGCCAATACACCACAATGGTGCACGTGCCAAATTCAAAACTAAAAAAAATTATCGTTTGGAGAAGTGGTTGAGAGATCTTGAATATCACATCTTGCCTCTGATCGCATCCTTCAGTCGTCCATTCAATACTGTTCGAGCACGTTGGTATTGACGTTGTATACCATATCTCCATCTTCGCGCATCTCGATCCCGGGGTTTGGTGCTTCCCAACGGTAGGGTCGCTTCCAAAGTCGATCTTGGATCCCAACCGTGGATCAAGTAGAAAGGCGTATCTCCCCGGATTCGATCGTGAGCAGTATTGATCGCATAAGTCAATCGCTCCGCGTATTCGTCCCAGTCCTTTTGGTTTTCATCCATAACGTACATCTTAATCGATCGAGTCAGCGTCTGCACCATGCGTTCGGCCGTACCGTTAGCTTGCGGTCTATATGCCATAGTGGCTCGCTGTTTTTGTCCCGCGATTCGATTGAACGCTCGGAAGAAATCAGACATAAATCCCGGCTCACGATCATGACGTATCTCCTCGCTCGCTCCGAATCGTCTGAACACGCACTCCTCATAACTTTCGGCGATCGTCTGGGCTGATCTGGACGAGCTTGCCTTTGCGATCACTTATCCCGAGAACAAATCGACCCAGAGCAACAGCTCGGTGTTAACTTTAACAGATCTTGGCAACGAAGGGATGTGATCCATAGCTATAATCTGAAAAGGGTACGTCGACTGCATATTACCAGGTGATCCACCTCGATCCACCGGTCGTCCCTTTCCTGTTTCACAATCCACACATTCTCCCACATAGCGCTGCACGCTCCGGTACAATCCACGCCAGTGGAAATTCGTCCTGATCCGTTGATATGTACGGCCGATTCCTTGGTGACCACCCTCCAAACTGGTATGGTAGTGGTGCAAGAAATCTTGCTGTAACTGTTCTGGGACCACCAACCGAGCCAGTTCGGTACGATCGTCAACCTCGGTGTTCGATCGCGGACAGAAAAAAAGCAACCCACTCTGATCTACTTCATAGTCCGGCGCGATCAGAGCGCACATTTTAGCCTCATCGGCCGATAGCTTAGCCATGTCTCCAGCCAGATATGTCTTCAGACTCGATATCCAGCTTTCTTCGTCTTGTGCTTGTTTAATAATACCAATCCGTATTTGCCGCACAACTTCTTCCTGTAAAATTCGGGGCTGACAACGTCTTCTCTGGGATGATCGAGTGATAGCTGTCACTTTTACCGCACGACCGACTCGTTTGGGTAGTAGCAATTCGTTTAGCCGATTGAGTGTAATCAAATCCTGCCGCTCTTGATCGGAAAACACAACTGTCCCTTTCTCTTGCTGTAGAGCTTCACTCGCCAGTCGATCTGCGCTCTGATTCCAATCTCGCTTCATGTGTAGAAGCTCGTGTGAAGGCCACGATCGCAGTTTCTCCATAGCCTTGTGCCTCAGCAATTGCAGCCCCGGCGCTTTACAGTCTATTTCTCCTCGCATTTGACGGATCACCAAATTTGAATCTCCACAGATAATCACCCGTCCCCTGGCCTGATCTGCGAGCAAATCGAAGCTAAGGATCAGCCCTCGGTATTCAGCTTCATTCACAGTAAGTTCAGGGGCAAACTCCGAAGCCGCGGCCACAATCGTCCATTCCGGCAGTTTCTGTATGATCGCGCTGTATGCTCCGCCCTTTCTTTTCACCCTGGCTGATCCATCGAAACTGGCTACTAGCAGGCTTTCACTCACTTCCACTGTGGGTGGTGGCATACTTATGGTCTGCCTTGGCTGTTTCCTCGGGGCGATCGCAATCAGGACTTCGTCTACTTCTTCGCGAGGTGTTATACTTGCAGCCAACATACCGAGTATTTCATCTTCCCCTTTCTCAGATCGTCTGATCTCCAGCGTCCAGTTCGATAGCAAGGCAGCCCATCTTCCCAATCTTCCATTGAGGCCTGAAGATTGTAACAACCATGCTAGTGTCGAATACCGCGTAAGTACCGTAATCTCACGGGATACTAGCATAGTATAGCAGATATCTAGCATCCGGAGGAGAGCCAACACTTCTTTCTCCACCATCCCGTCTGCACATTCATTTCACCTAGCAACTGCCTTCAACGAATAGCACCAAAGTGCATCTCTTACCCTAAACAGGCGGGTAGATTTAAATTATATTTGAATGCCTGGAAAATTGGTTTCACGTGGACCGCAAGTTGATAAGCATTTGAAATCTTCGTATCCTTTCACCTTTTACTTCATCCTTGTATAGTAATTTGGCATTTATGTGACTGGTCAGGAGCAGCCGAATCTTGAAGTCCCTTGGTCTGACGATGAGGTACCGGTTCACCGATGAGGGCCTTAAACCTCCAATGAGAGACCGCGGTTTATCTTTGCAAGTCTCGTTGGGTCATGGCCAACTCCCGCATTATCGCTGATTGGCGGGTAGCAAATCGAGTCTTCGCCTCTTCGATCTGGAGTTTCGCCCGGTCGTCAGCCTCCTTGGAGGATGCAATCGCTGATTGTAACTCGTTTTCAAGTGAAGCCAGTTGACGCCGATGCTTCTCTTGTTCGGCATGGCGGGTATTTTTAAGCTGCAAGATGGAAGACTTCAGGATCGGAATTTCCTGTAGACGTTCCGCTTGAACAGCCAATTCCTCTTGACAGTCATCGTTCTTCTTCTCGGCATCGGCCAACGAGTTACGCAACGCGTTGTATCGCTCGTTCACACATTGCCGGATCGGTCTTGCTAATTCTTGAACGTCGTGCAGTTGGCGTTCCAAGCGAGCGCCGCGAATTTCCTGAGCTCTCAACTGATCGTGTATTGCACAATAGCTGGCTAGCTGGTCTTGACCAGCCTCGGCGCAGTCGTACAGATCGTTGATATTCGATTGTAAAGTGTGCCGATCGATCCCTCTATTGTGTAATTCGATCCCCTTATTGTGATATTCGATCTCGTTGTCGTGATAATCGATCTCGCTGTTGTGATTTTCGATCTCGACATCCCGCAACTTAACAGCCAATCATTCCTTCTCAGCGATTTGTCGTGATTTGCGATCACTCCACCCAACGATCTCCTCCATTGTTTCGATCCGCTTTGCCGCAGCAACGATCGCCCAAATTGTCTTGGCCTGCTTTACCACAGTATCTAATGGGTAGACCTGGCACCTCATGAATAATATTAAAATATTTCAGTGGTCGACCGAATTTTTTAAGGGTTCAAGTCATACTCGGCCAAACCAAGATGTGAAGAAGTGATGACAAAAGAGAAAAGAAATAAGAATACAGAAGTTAAATCACGCCTGGCAAAATCAATAAACTTGTCCATAATGTGAGGTACCAAGGTTCTTACATGCTTTTAGAGGAACTACTGGCACTTCTTGAGCAATGGGAATGTCGAGCTGGAATCCCGAAGATCCTCAAGCAGGTCTGCCGGATTTTTTTCCTCCTCACTCCTTGGAAATCAATAAAATTCGCAGCGAGATCGAGGGGAGAACCAGAAAAGGGGGTCCAGGAAAATGCCGAGATCACATAGACCGACACGGATCCTCTTGAAAATCAAACAACTACGTCCCGCCACACTTGGACGTCTAGAACTCGTAGCTTCTTCAATGCCAAGGTTGCCCCGTTACATCTAGGTTCCAGGGGTTCTTGCAAAAAACTGATCAATATTGTGCACGTGCTGCAGAATATTCGGTTTTTGTTTAAATAATCTGCATCTACATATTAACCGCATCGAGCTTTAGATCAAGCATCGCAGCAAAACCGACCACTAATAGAAATGTAGCCATCCGGGCAACGGGAAAAAACCTTCCGGTAAATCAACACCGGTACGTTGACAATTTCAAAGCGCGACGAGCCTGGCCTAAACCTGAGTGCAAAACCATATCTTCTGTCTTTGAGAACATCGAGGCGACCTACCCTTTATAAGTTATAGCGATATAACAGATCCTGTCTCTCTATAATTTGCCTAACGCAAATACAGACTGCTGATAGCGGTCGATCTATGCAGGGGGTACGTAAAGGCTAACGCTAGCGCTTAGCGGACAGCTCATAAGGTAGCTGGGGGAAATGAAGAGTGCGTTTTTCTTGATTTCTTGGCTAGCGAGGCGAGGCGATCCGTCATGACCGAAAACCGAGAAATCTGTCGGATTTTTTATGTGCGTTTAACCGCATAGTTGTTCATTATCATCAAGAGACAAAGGTCTACCAACCTCAGGCCTGTGATACGGCAGCGAGGATGGTCCAGACTCTGACCGGGTCTAATAATTTGTATTTTGCTGACTTAAAGCAACGGTATTAGGACGAGCTTTTTGTGGCGTTGACTTTTGCGATGAATACTGCACAAGACCAAGTGTGGAAAGAAACGCCTTTTTATTTGATCCACTGTTGGTATACCAGGTCTACACTTGAAATCACGTTGCCGATAATGAATGTCCTAAGGCAGAATTCTGAACCTAGAAGGTAAAGTTATCGTATTTAAAGTCAGCATTGGCGAGCAGGTGAATCAGAAACTGTGAGAAGAGAGTCAGGTGCGACCGCGATTACAAACTGAAGCTTGTTGGACTACAAGATTCAAATAGGAACCAAGTATGGCTCAATATCGACAATGTAAAAGAAGTAAATGCAGGAACTTGACGCTTAGATACGAAAATTGAATGTAGGAGAATATGAGGTCAAAGAGATTCCAAAGAGCCGTACTGGTAAGAAGACACGTAATGGGCAACACCAACACGAGTTTCTCGTTCGTTAAAAAGGGTATGTGGACCCCTCCAGAAGAAATGAACTCGATTTGGACTGCGGAGCCTCACTGCGCGAGTTTAAACGCAAGAAGACGAGCCATAATCAGTTCAAAGCTATGCAGAGTCGTACCAACTAGAGCCGCGTTTCGAAAGTCCCAGGGGTAGACTCTGGTCCATCACGGGTCGACCAAATCACTTACAATAGACCACGGTATTGTGGTGGAGCGGCGATCTCATTTTATGAGGCGATCTCGACTCTCCACTGGTGCCCAGACGACCGACTATCGGAGGGGGTACTCCGTTTCCGTGTCTTGTATTTCCTTCCTCATCTTGTGTACCCGTCATAAGTTGACCAAGATCTTCCGCGAACAACACTCCGCATTCATGATGGTATAATGTTCATTGGTTTGCTCCTTCGCAACAATCTTTCCACTTTTCCACGCAGGTCTTTCCACGACGTAGCCGGTATTAATATGTCGTCAATGTAGGATCTTCGACCCAACACTGATGGTTTTGGACCCATATCCGGTTCCCCATCGGTGAAGACATCTATCAACTTCGGCGACCCTACCACAGTCGATTCCGACTTTGGGTCGATCTTCAAATACCCATGGAGGGCGTTATCGATCAAACGTTGGTAGATCTGCGGAGCATTTTTCAACCCGAAAGGCATCCGTAACCACTCAAACAACCCGGATGGCGTGATAAAAGCGGGGATTGCCCTTGCTCTTTCCGTCATCTCCACCACCCAGAAACCACTTGCCATGTCCAATGAACAGTACCACATAGCTTTATCCATGTCTTGCAATAGTTCGCTGATCAGTGGCATCGGATACACCATCAACCTAGTCAGCCGATTCACCCGCCTGTAATCAATACACAGCCTTATATCTTCTCCGTTTTTCTTGATGATTACCGCGATAGGGGATGCCCATGGTGATGTAGATGGTCGAATGATCTTGGCCGACAGCAGTCCCTCGATCAGATCAGCGAGTTTTTCTCGGAACTTTGGAGCTACCGGTCGGACCCGTTGTGCGATCGGGCTAGCTCCTCCCACATCAATGTCACAGACTGCGCCGCGCGCCGCAGGGGGTAGGGCGTTGCCTTTTCCAATTAGTAGGTGCCGGCTCTTCCAAATTATTTGTCGTAATTTCTCTTGATCTTCGGTTATTGAAATGCCGGGATCACCTACTTGGATATCATCGATCGTTATATCTTGTGTAGGCGTAACGACTTCGGGAAGAACAGCCAGGTGTTGATCCACATCTTCTGCGAACAGTTCGCCGGCATCCCAGGATATGGTCGCGTGAAAGGTATTCACACGACCAACAGTTGCTTGTGAAGCTCTCTCATGATCGCCCTGATCTTCCTTGATGTAGACTTGCTTAAGTGTAAATACTCGATCCTCTTGTTCGTCTGACCACTTGATCGCCTAGTTTTAGGATCATTTGAGCCTTCTGAAGATCTTGCCTTAAATGATTACTGCATCCGATCGCGGGCTAACTTAAATGAGTATCTTTGTCCCTAGCCAGTCAATCAAAGGAAAAACCTTGAGCAAACAAGAGAAGAAGTAAACCCTTAGCGTCGGGTGGCCACAAGGGTGGAGAAGCGGTCGCATGGAAGCTCCAACTGAGTTGGAGATGAGACTGCACGAATGGTACGCTTCATTTAAGTCAAAAGGGCTTTGATTCGCGAAAATGAGCTGGTCTGGGTGGCTCGCAATACTTCACCTAACTTCCAGCAAGCAGGTTTGGTATCTTGAGCGTTCTTGAACATACCTGACCAGACAATCCAGGTGTGACACTAATGTAGACGTATGTTGCGGTTCTATAAATTTTGAGAGGCCAAAGGATCTGATCAAAAGAGATGGCTAATTTTCTTAAAGCAAAGAGAACTATTCTCATTGCTAACCGATCGACCCGAAACTTAGTACTGTGCAACCCTGTATCTCCTTACTGGATGTCACGCGTCACCGTATATGGGGATCGTTCTTACAATTTTATGAGGTCCACACTAGTTGTAACAGCATTCGTGTCTTCGTGTGGTCCACCTCGGATGCCAAAACATTCGGATCTTCATGTTGTCCACCTCGGATATCACAACCATTCGATCATGTATCATGGTCACACGGTGGGGATCGCGATTACTAGTCGGGGGTAGTAATCGCAAGTTTGGTAATGCGATCACAAGCTAGAGATCGCGATCCCAGATCTAGGTCATGACCGCAGGTTTAAGATGATTATTTCAGATCGGTATTTTGATCGCAAGTTGGGGATCACGATCCATTACCTTCCATGTCTCCCGACGGAGTGCGTAATGATACTGCTTTAGCTGCCACGTGGCCTTGTCTTACTTCTCCAACATTTATTTCGTAAATTACACCTCGCGCAGGAGGGGGCGGGCGTTTACTTTACCCCCAGAAGGTGCCGTTATTTCCATGTAAGCTGACATTATTCCTCATTCATCTTTATCAATGGTACTTCTGCGTCATCCACCTGTATATTGTCAGTTTTCATTTCGCTCAGCATCACATCTATTTCTGGTAAACGCCGATCGAGGACAAGATCAACCTAGCGAAGCGATCGGAGATGTGAAGGAAATCGCAACGGACGAGATCAGACATGTAGAAGCTGATCTGTTTCATAAACGGTCCAGCTATCAGTCAGACGCGATCGAAATGAGAGATGGTGAATTTCAAGGACAGGCCGATCAATTAGTCGAAGACTGCAAAGTGGTGAAGATCGACACACCTGCGGACTATGAGATCGTGAGACCTCCGACGGGGATCGATGTGATCGAAACAGGGTACGAGAGTGATCGAGGTAGAGATAGACCGAGGCAGACAGGACAGAAGTCGGGTGGTCTTTACGTTATAATGTCAAAAACTGCGGGACGTCCTGTACCGGCCGATCGCGTCTGTGCCTTTTCTCCCGAATGGCTGTTATAAATTCTTAGTGTCCGCCTATCGCAATTCTAAAGAATACCGTGATCGCGTGAAGATTTCCGCCCGATCACAAACCCCATTCCAAACACGGTCAAGTTTTCTCTCGAAGCGAGTCCACCGAGAAGAGTGCAGCCCGCCCTACCGACGTGTACACAAGGTGAGGAAGGAAATACAAGACACGGAAACGGAGTACCCCCTCCGATAGTCGGTCGTCTGGGCACCAGTGGAGAGTCGAGATCGCCTCATAAAATGAGCGATCGCCGCTCCACCACAATGGTGCGCGTCCCTGGATCTTCTGGTGACTCGGGATTTCACCGTGAGTCCCTGAGCGAAGATGAGAAGGTCAAGATTGAACCTGATATGGAAGCGTATGAGGAAGAGGGACGCCGCAGACGCGTGATGATAAAAGATCCCCAGATCATCAGAGTTTTGGGAGGGGCTCTGATGACAAGAAGATTAAAGAGGAAAATCGAGCGATCGATCTGGAAGAGAAACCTCGACACCCTCCTGAAGTCCCTTCGGGGACCACCGCGGATCGTGCTGCAAGGCACAATCCGCTGGGTGAAAACCCTTCAGCGAAAACTGAACAAAAACTAAACAAGACCACTCAAGCGAAGTCAAAGAAGAAGATTGTGAAGACAGATCGAGTGAAGAAAGAAGAGACACGATCAGATCGAACTGATCGCGAAATGAAATCGATCATTCGACCAATCAAGCTCATTGATGATGACATGAAGATGGAAGGCTGGAAGTTAGACCAATTGGCACAGGTATATCACTGGAAGGCACTCAAGAATCTGCTATCGAGCGATCCAGTGCTGCAGATATTGAAGCCCAAGCTGATCGGAGAAATTCAAGGACCGATTTCCCCGCCCGGTGGTGACGACAAAACCGTTGGACGGGATCAATGCGATCATTCAGCTACTACGTGACGCTGGATATGTCGCTGGAGTGTTCGATGCGAACAAACTGTTGGAGTGCGATCAAGATCAGGTGATTCACACGTGTCGATTGCTATATAACAAGTTGGCTCCCCTAACGGGTAAGTGCGAACCCAACGATCAAGCAGCCGCTGCGATCGCCGATACCCCGAGAGGATATCATACTGGATCGTCGCAGTACGCCTCAGCTGAGTCTGAAATGGAATCGGATGATTCGATCGGTATTCAGCGAATGTCTCTCGGCCCAAGTGGTGCGGCACATTTGCGTGATCAAGTCGATGCGATCAAGTGCGAACCGCGATCGGCGATCGCATGCGCTAAAGAAGAGATGACGTCAGCTATGCAAGGACACCTACAAACATACCTGAAGGAGGCCATGGAACATTTTCATCAAGTTCAACGAGAACAAGCGTATCAAGCAATCTACCCAAGCCAAAGAATCAAGCCGGCAAGAGTCCACGAAGTGTATATCCCAGATGTTGAGATGGAATCGGTGCGATCGCATCGCAGTCGATCTAACAATTTCGAGGAATAAGGTACTGGGGATGTCGACCGAGTCTCGAGTGTGGGAATTGCAGGATCGATATTGATAGGGGTGCACACTAAGCCTTCGGTAGATCGCGCGGTCGAGGCAGATGACCGCCAGCTAACGAAAGAGCGTGATCGGTACATCGCAGCAAGCATAGCCTTGTCGACAGACCCAGCGGAATCATCGCTACCCAAGGTGATTGTCTCATAAAATGAGCGAATCCCATTACACAACACAAATATTCCGGTCCGGAGGGATGCTTGCGCGTATCTTCTGTATGAAAATTATTGTTGTTCCCTGGTAACCTATATCGATCTAGAACTAAGCTTATAGTTCTCTTTATTTCAGTTTTTTAACCCGGCGTTTCCCTCCGCACATACATTCCATGTGCTTGAAGTGACCCACCTAAACCACCAGCATGAATGCTGGGCGTTAACAGTGACCGTGACCGCTAGACATCAATAATGACCATCTTTGCTGGTCATTAATAGTTCCCAGACCGCTGTCATAGTCCATTTTTATAAACGACGGTCATCCACCGTGATCGTGACAGATAATCACCGGCTATGACCGCGACTGATGACCTTTCAACTTCCCACCGTAGCGTTAAAATTTCCGGCGGTCATTCCCAAAGCCTTCATATTGAATTTTCATGGAAAAGCAATACACACGAACGATACAAAAACCTTCGGGTCATTTTCAATCCCTATTATTCACAGTTGGTGCCCGAGGTACTCAAACTTGCTTCGTCCCCAGACTCTGTTAGGAAGACTGTTTGACAATCCCACTGATCACATCCTTTCAACAATATTTACACTTTTCGATAAAGAGACGTTTAGTATGATGGTGTGATTTAATATTTATCAATGTAGGACCTTCGTATTAAAATTGATGCATTCAGTGTGATTATGGCTCGCCGGCCATGAAGTATGCTTTGTCACAATTCAAATTCTACCTGCTACGTGATGGGCCCTTTGTGGTGGAGTGGATTTTGCTCATTTTGAGAAGCGATACCAACTCTTCACTGGAGCCTAGACGACCGACTAACGGAGAGGGTACTCCGGACCTTGTGTCTTGCCTTGTTCTTATCACCTTGTGTACCCGTCGGCGGGCGGTTGAACTCTTCTAGGTGTATTGAAGTCGATAGCTGTCTGGACTGACCGTCTGTTCATCACCGTCGGAGGCGTATTAGCAATTTTTCACTTGGAAGATATCCGAGTCGTGAGGGTAGCAGTTTGACGGGTTTCGATGCGAGGAAGCGAAGCCGGCCGTGTCTTCAAGTAATTTTAAGTTGACTGTCGTCGGGTAGCGTAATATACAGGCTGTGCTACGGTGAAAAGAACTCTAGGGGCAAACTCGTAGGTGGGAAGGGATCGACCCTTACCCAAATGGTGTTAGTAGGCTTTCCATCGGATAGCACTTCAGTGTCATCAATTTCTTTCGGTCTTTGCTTGTAGTACAGTGTCATGCACTTCTTCTTGCTGTGCTGGCATCCAGAGATGTCCAAACTTGGACCGTCGGTGTTTGCGACTACTTCGTTATAACTGAACATCACTAATCGAATTGGCTTGCTATTCTGAATCCGCACACAAATTCCAGCTGGAAGCACAAGGAAGTCATTAAAAAAATTGGGTTGCCGAAAGTCTTCCATTTCGCGCATACCCGCGTGCCGTGGGCGCTTCCCTGTATCCAAATGGTCGGCTGTGTTTATAGATAGCGTCCTGCTGCATTGTCGACGCTTTCGATCTAAAATGAGGTAATCGAACGTTTTGAGTGTGTCTTTACTGCACAGCTTTCTTTCCTGACTCATAACAACATCTATTGCGTGTGATCCATTAGATTCGATCAGAAATCAGATAGGGTGCATGCTGATGTCGCCATTTTTACTGTACATAAGCGGGTACTACTTGACGTCGGCCGTGATCTTGCGGAATCTTCTAACGTTCCTTAGTTGCAAGATGTTAAAGTAGCGCTTTCAGATATATCCTATGCTTTTGCAGTGTGATCCTTCAGATACAGACGGTGCGAAATTTATGACAACTTTTCCGCGTTTGAAGGTTCAGCCACAGAATCTTCTTACTCCACAATCACTTTTCGCATATATTAGCGTCATTTGATGACAATCAATGATTAGACCATTTCGACGCTGAATATTAAAGCAGATAGTCCATAAAAATTGTTATCGAGAACGTAAACTTTTTTATTACTATCAAGCTGTGTTTCCTGTCTTTTTTAGCGTGATGTAATTCAGGATCGGTGGTAGTAAAACTAATGCAATCGTAAGGATCCGGGGTCCTCTCTGCATTAGTATTTTCGTCTTTATTGTGACTTTGCTCGTGAATACTTAGGTCATGTAGCCATTTGCACGTACAATACCCAGGAAAGTACACTTTGTAGTCAACGCAGAAATCGTTCAGACCAAGGGCATACCCGATTACCACATTGTCATTGACGCATGGTATCATCGGATGCTTGCATCCATTCTTCGACCCGACTAATGAAGCCGTGATTATTGTCTATACGAATAAATAGAACCATCCTGGCGTCACTGTAGCAAAAAATATGAAGGACTGCTTATGCCAGTGACTTTTACAAGCCGAAACCTTAAGTCTAGTATGCGAAATTACAGTGTGTGAAAAAAAATTGTTGGCCTTTTTTCGTATGCTGGAGACCATATGGTTACGTGTCTTCTAATAATCTTGACAAGACATTTACATTTGCATGGATAGTAAATTTTTCCTGCTTGCAGAGGCACTTGGGATGTTGGGTCTCTCATTTATATCAGTGGACCCCGGAGATCTTGGAGAATCAAAGGTACGGATCAGGTGCTGGGAGCGTTGGAAGCCAACTTAACCCTCGAGGAGTGCTGACTGATAGCTGTCGGCCATTACCACTAAGAAGAAGACGAGTCCGATGATCGACCTACCTACTCCCATCGTGAAACTGGATGAAAAAGTGTGCGCAATGAGTCTTGATGGGTCAGACTGTGTTAAGCAAGATTTTAAGGCTTGTAGCTCTGTCGTATCAAGACTCATACATGGACCATGGTCGAAGCCCTTTTAAGTATATCGACACGTCTACGGTAAATACGAGCACTATGAGGTTATGTCAATGGGACTTAACTTCGAAAACCTTTAAAGCGACGAAGATTGATTATTTGTGGAGACTAAAATATATTGGTGAGGCAGATGCGAGGAAAAGTTGAGTGTGAGGCTTCGGTCTGCCGCCGCTACGAGCCCGGATTTTAAAAACACTCTAATCCTGGTCCTTTAGAGGATTCTATATTTATAACGAGATCGGAATTAGAGCGCGTATAGGGTAAATAGTACAGCTTTGCACTAGCAGGAAGGTGTCTAGTCGGCGTTGAGTGAAGTAATAACAAGTTTGGAAGCAATCAATCGTCTACAGAAGCAACTTTTCCCTAAATTCCAAAATCATTCTGCCAGAAAATCATCGGTAATATGGTCGCGGTCTCCCATTAAGATATTCGGGGGACTATGCAAGAATAGTTATTACAGCGACTCCTCGTGGACTGAATTCGATAGGCGCAAGAAGAGGGTAGCTGACTGTGAGATTTATAAGCATGTATGGGGGGGACAGAGTGACATGTCTGTGGAATCTGACAAGCAGTGTATGAAAATTTTCAGATATTACGATGTTAACAAAGAGAACTATTAGTGCACTGCCTAAACCCAAGAGTTGAGGAAGAAGGCCCTGGTATGACGGTCAGATTGGTGATATTGGAAAGTTTTTAAACCGACTTTCTCCACCACTACTACACGAGTTTAAAGGAAATTCATTAAGTTATTGGTCGTACCTACCAACGCATACGATGGTAATGTCACCAGAAAGCTCTGTGTCCGAGCTCGCAGAGATATTCAGATTCATGCATCGATTGTGAGACCAAAAAAATTGGACCTACTTTAGTCCAGATCTCGTATAGTCTGCAATTCCAGGCGCCTGTACCACAGATCATGAATTACATCAGTGCGTATATAAAACAATTTGTCGTCACAGTAAAAGGAAGTTCACCAATCTGTGGTCTTGATAGCGCCATCCACGTGCTGCTGCATGTGGATGCATAGACAGCGACTTGTGCGCTTTATCAGTCCGCCCGGGTGAAATTCCGTACGGTCATAAAATTAGAAAGTTGTTTGCTTCTTCTTTCTTTTTAAATTGTGAAAAAGTGCATAGCCTAGAACGTTCGGCTCGTACCAGATTACAAATGGCAAGCGTCCTAGTTTAACATCTTCTCCGACTCAGGAGGAAGCATTTCAGCATGATCGTATAGCACGTACCGCTTGCGGAGAATATTGTTAAGCTTTTCCATGCTATGCATGGTTTCGAAAATCAAGCGAGTTGCTATGCAGCAGCAAGAAGGGTGGCTGCACGCATGCGTGCAGCCGGAGATAGTTCTTCTCACACCTCAGCAGCAGGTGATTTGTCACCTGTTGTTCTAAACAGTCCACGTGATGAGTCACCACGTGCGACATGTACATCCGCTGCGTCTGCAGCGGGTACTGAAAATCGTAATCCAGATGAGTCTGAAATAGAGCTCATCTGTTCTGGCGAGTCTGATGATGCATCCGACTCGAAGGCGACACCTCACTCCCCCGGGTCACCAGGGGCGGACACTGCAAGAGCCAGGTTGACTGGCTCTGGTCAACGTGGCGGCATCATGCTCTAGATCTTCGGATCGAGCGATTGTTCCGACGAATCCTCGCCTCACGCGAGTCTATCCAATGATAGGCCGCGTGAAGATAGTGGTGATGCACCTTTATATCACCACGAGCGAAGTAACCCAAGGAATCGGGGTAACACTGGCGCCAGTGCTACTCCTGACACAAATCTAGAGGCCAGGGACCGAAATGTCCTGCGCCACGCTCCTCAAGTGGAGTGTCCTCCGATGTTGTCACATAAAGAGTTGGACCGGTTGGCCGGCATGACTATCGAACAAGATCGAATCCCATTGTCAACTGTAGGAAGATTTGCCCACCTAATTCCAGCACGGAAACTATCCGTGCTGAGGAAGAATTCTTCACAGGTGCATTTTTAAACATCGGTGGTTCAATAGCAGCCTGGTCGAGACGGTAAGGCTTTTAGTACAAGAATAGAACGCCCTCATCCATAACATCGAGTGCATTGGCCGTGAGGCCTGGCTCGGTAAACTGGATGCAGCTCGAAACCGGTTTTGAAAAACGTAACCCAGCCGGGGTGCGATACAAGTTGCACCGGCTGTCAAGAGAGGCAGGATTACCCTGTATCTCGTGGGGTGCTTCGTGTCCAGGTTGCCTGGACAACTCAAACCGTGCCCCTAGGGAGGACTACCTCCTTAATGATCCCTACTGGAGGGCGCGCATCTCTTCCGAGATGGCCGAAGGGTTAACACTTTGCAATCCCTGCACTCGCGATCGGGTAGGTCGTTTTCCAACGTCCCTTCTTCGAATGCAGCTGGTAAACTCGTCATACTGCTCGACGAGACCCAGAACATCAACAATCAGCTGGGCACGAGGCTCCCAGCTGTCCCAGGCCAATGGATAGCCACGCCAGTGGACGAGGTAACTCGTCCGGACACCATTCACGTCGCGGTGGTTCAAATACGCTCCACTAGAAAGCTTTGACCACCGCCAGAGTTTACCAAAGAATGTGGTCGTGGCGGGAACACCTGATCCGGCTCGAGGGTCGGATCAGCTTGATGTTTAGAAGCTGAACCGTGTAACGGAACAGTTGCACGATGACCTAGCTCATGAACGGACTAGGAGTTATGAGATCCATGATCTTGTATAGGATAATTACAATTACTAAACGCACAATCGTTCGGACTATCGTGCCGCGTTTGCGTTCGCACAACTTGAAAACGAACGTTCGATTCGATCTCTTTTTGTGACTAGCTGAGTGCAGCTCGTCAGGACATCGCTTAACTGCGTGAACTGGTCGCTTCGCTAGTGGACCAGACTGGCTCGTTGAAATGGGACCACTCGAAGGTGGTCTCGGCTCTCGACCGTGGAGGTGTTCTTCGCTTCTCGAAACGGGCTCGTACTGACGGTACGGGCGAAGACGACCAACGTAAAACGTAGGATGTGTACGCATCTTACGGGGCAGTTCAATCGTGTATGCGTTGCCCATTCAGCGCAACACACGAAATGTACCGATAGACCTGGGCAGTAGTATACTGCTGCCCACGTTTGTCACTGCGTGTGTCAGTAGGTTTACTGTAGACATTAAAACTAGGTCTCCTATATCAAATGAAAGAACATCTGCTCTTCCATGTTTGTCTGCGTTTCTTTTCTGTCTGTCTAGTGCATCTAAAATAGAGTCTTGAACGAAGCGGACAACCGCTTCGAGCGTCAGCAGAAATTCCTTTGCTGTTTTATCCTTGTCAAAAGCTGTGCGCTTTGTGTGCACTGCTGAAAGAACGTTGTCTTCACCAGTGAGGGGGTCTTCTTCGTCACTTTGGCAGTCATTGGCGATGCTGAATATACCAGCATCGTCATCATCATCATCGATGTCGATCGAATCGACATTGGCATCCATCACGTCGACACCATTGTCGACGGGTGATGAGAAAGAACCAGATCGGTTTTCGTTCGAACGAGTCCACCCCCCTAAAAATAGAGTAACGCTCTATGAAGGCAGGTAAACGTGGATGGCGTAGGCCATTCACGAAGAACGGTGTATGCGTTGTCGACGCATGCACCGAGTTGTTGAAGGCGAGTTCCGCCATCGGCAAGAACTCTCTCCAACTCGTAAACGAGTGGACATACCCTCGAAGTATCTCTTCGATGACGCGGTTGACGCGTTCCGTCCGACCATCTGTTTCTGGATGGTACGAAGATGACATCTTTAGACGTGTTCCAAGTGAGCGGAACAAGGATTGCCAGAACTCTGTTGTGAATCGGGGGTCCCTATCAAGTACAAGTTCACGGGGTAACCCGTGAAGTCGGACGATAGTATCGATGAAGACACTAGCACAGCCCTGGGCTGTGATCGACTCCGGCACAGCAACAAGATGTACCATTTTGCTGAACCGGTCAACAAACGCAAGAATACCAGTACGCTTGTGAGCGTCTTCAGGAAACCCGAAGACGAATTCTCCATCGATACTGACTACCAAGACTCTGCCGAAATTGGTAGAGTCTACAAGGGTGCACGGGATGAAGGACTAGGCTTCAACTGTTGACAAACTTCGCAAAATCGAATGCATTTGCGCACAAACTCATACTGGCGGGGCCAGTAGAAGTCACAACTTACCGTGAGGTAAGTCTTTTATCTACCGCGTTGCCTACTTGTTGGGGCATCGTGACAAATATACATGATGCGGAATCGCAAATCATCACGAGCGGGAACGACGACACGAGGTTTGTCGCCGTTGAGTGCTGTATAGTTCAGCAATTTATCACGAACCGAAAACTGGTAAAATTGATGAGCGGTATTGAGACGACAAGCTTTTCAAAGCTTGACTGCATTAATTAGTGCATGATCAATTATCCGTAAAAGAGACTCGTCTTCTGCGTATGCTTTTCGCAAGTCTCCAAGCAGATTCGACGACGGAACACTTACTATGGTGTTGCTACAGTGGGATTACCCCTACTGTCGGGTTGAGCAGTTGGCTCAAAATCGGGTTGACGCAAAATAGCGTCAACCCGATTTTGAGCCAACTGCTCAACCCGACAGCGTCAGCGAAGACATCTAGTCGCCCTGGTGTATACTCGACGGAGAAGTTGTACTCCACGAAAAAAGACAGCCACCTCGCCATTCGTTGCAAGAGGTGTAGACTGTTTACGGCCGTGAGTAACGACGCATGGTCGGTATAAACGATGAAGGGCCTGTCTCCTAAGAGATATACCCGAAACTTAACCAGTGCATTTTTCATGGCAAGGAGTTCCTTCTCATGCATTGGGTAATTACGCTCAGCTGCTTGCAGCTGACGCAATTGATAACAGACGACGCGCTCAACGCCATCTGAGTCGTACTGCATTAAAGCGCAGCCGATTGCAAAATCGCTGGCGTCACAGACCACATGAAATGGTCTGCAATCGCCAACACAGGCGATTGTATCAAACTTTTTTGATGCCTTCAAGAGTACTGACACTCAGCGCTCCATTAACACCTCTCGTTTTTCTTTAGCAGACGAGAGAGATGTATGGTCATCTCGGCATAGTTGCGCGAGTATTTGTGCAAGTATGCCGCCAAGTCAAGGAACGTTCGAAGTCCCTTGACGTCGACTGGCACAGTCCAGTCGCTAATCGCCTTAATCTTTTCCGGATCAGGGCGTAAGACGTTTTTACCCACGATGCAGCTAAGAAGTGGTATGTCGTTCGCTGCGAATATACACTTCTTGAGGTTTGCAAACAACTTATGCTCTCGCATTAGAGTAAGAACCTTCCGAAGTGGATTTTATGAACCTCCACGTCCTTCATTCCATCCATAGCCCGGCTCTGGACGAATACATCGTCGAAGTAACTCGGTGCGAAATCGCGCACCGATCGCAACCGATTCGTAACACATCTGTTGAACGTTGCAGGGGCGTTAATCAGACCCTGTGGCATCACTAGCCACTCCCAGATCATACCACTGGGGGTGCTCACTGCTGTGTACGGGATGTTCCGTTCACGCATGAGGATCTGACATAATTCATCCATCCGATCCATGGACGAAAAATGGAACTTAATTCCGTACCATCTATGATGACGTCCTTCCTCGGTATCGGCGTTTGAGCCGGTACCGTTGCAGCTTTCAATTTGTTGAACGCGTGCACTATCCGCCACCCTCCTGTAGTCTTTCGCACACAGAAGGTCGGAGAGCTGTGTGGGTATGTTGATTCCCTCACATGACCAGCCGCTAAGCGATCGGCAAAGAATTTGTCGATCGCTGTGACTTTTCACGAGGCAGTGGCCACTGTTTCATGACACAGTACTTCTAAGTGGGTTTCAGCTAGATTTCATGCTGAGTGACTTAGTCCTTGAGCAGCTCGCATGACACGGATTCAGTAAAAACTTCCCTGAGCTCGACTAAATCCTTATGCAAAGGATTTGTCTTCAAAGAATCCCAAGATTGAGACGTGTATCGCTCAATTCGAGTCTTCTCATAGAGGACACTTTCATCCATCAATGAGATACTAAGAACCCGTTCTTTCTCAGCAAATACTTGTGCCGACCGAATATCGGCGACGTACTCGTACTCTGTGACGAGTAAGCAGATCTGCTTGATCTTGTCACTACGCAGAGCTGGCAAGAATCTTTTAGTTTCTATCGTTGGCAACTTGACTACCTCCGAACCTGTCTTCGGGGGTGTAACCAGATCAAGTGTATAAGCCCCTACACTTGATCCGTCATTCACCAAGGCTATCACTGTCTCGGTGATTTCCTGACAAAACACATCCGCAGGTGGTAGAGGATTTCCACTCTCAACATTATCTTTCAGAGTTTTCGCTTTTAGGAAAGCTGGAACTTTCTTTTCATTACGTGTACTTACTGTGGGTGTACTACCACAGTCACGTCCTCTTCGATCGACTCTCTTTGATAGGCGATCGGGCTTGTTCTACAATCGACTCTCTGATAGTCGATCTGGCTTTAGCGTGTTGTTCATCCTGAACAACACTAATCGCTCTTCTCGGATGCACCCTACTTATTGTGCATCCGCGTTCCAATCCACTCGATCTCTTCGAGTGGTGAACCTTCGGCGCAGCCTGTGTCTCTACACAGGTGACGGATGCTGGTTCCACAGTGTATTGGACTTCTACACTGCGATCTTGTGCAGTCGTACTAGCGACCGTACCACAAGTGAGGCTATCGCACTCACTCGTAGTACATCCACACGCTTGTGGACTTTCTAAGATGCTCATCAGATGAACATCTGATGAACAAACGGCAGGAATCCTCACGGATCGATGCTGCCAGCTGACCCATGGCTCGTATCTTCTAAGCCATGGCAGAACGATCATGACATCAAATTTGTCATCCAAATCTAGTACGATGAATTCATCATCGTACTGCTTTCCTTCTAGCGTGTAGTGGATTCCCACTACACGTTGCTTCACTGTTACGGATGCGACTGTAGCAAGGCACACCGTCATCCTCATCGGAGGTATCTCTCGCTCAACATAGTTGAGCCTACTATCCTCTAGCCACTGGCGTCGAATGAAACTGTTCGACGCCTCACAGTGAACTAGGGCGTGAATTGACATTCCACTTGTCACTTCGATCTTCAAGTGATGAGGGACACCTCATCACTAGGGGCAGTAACACACCGCGAATCTGTGTTGGGAGCAATCTTCGTCAAGAGTCCTGTAAATTTTCTTGATGTTGCTGGATCAGCAGGGTGCTCCGCCCCTACTGACTCTGACCTTTTTTTGACGGTCCAACTTGCTGTAGCAGTTTAGCGATATGGTCAGACCCGATCCTTGGACCTTTCCTTGACCAATGGTGGTCATCACGTCCTGGCTTTGGACGTGTTGCAGTGCTCAAGACACTAGAATCATGAGCGTAATGCCCAATCTTCTGACAGCGATGGCATCTTTCCAATCGCTTGTGACTCAGAGAGCGAGAGTTCTCGATCTCGATGTAACAGAGGTCCATCGGTTCGGAACCTCCTGTTTCCTGTCGTCTCGTCGGAAAATAGTTTGATGAGTTAGCCTGAGACTGACTCAGGCTGAATTCTTCTTGTTCCGCATACACGCTATCGCCTTTTTCAGTGTACGGAAGTCCTCTCGGAACATGTATGTCTCTACCGGTCCATCTACAAGGCCGTAGATGAACACTTTGATGAGCCTGTACTCAACAGAATTTTCCGTAACGCTAACCGCAAGGTAGCGCAAGCGTTGTGCGTAAGCGTGCTCGTCACACTTACCTTGCTTTAATTCAAGAATGCAGACCGTGATCTGAACTCGGCTCTCGGCGGCTCAAGCGTCTCTTTGAGACGAGACTTCAAGTAATCTCTAACGACTCAAAAACGTTTGGGTCGTGAAGATTGATCCCTAAGGCCTAAGTCTTTGCTCGTCCTGTCAAATTTGACAGAGCGAAGGTGAATTGCATCTCATCACCCTCGATGTGACGGGCCCTGATGGCATCGTCCAACTCGACGGACCATCTCAAAAGGAAATCTTCATCGGTTCCTTCGTACCTTGAGATGTCAATCTTCAGGGTTTCGGGACGATGCATGTGCATCAGCCTGCCCATCGACTGATGAGAGCCTTGCTGTTGTAGCAAGGCTGTCTTCTGTCTCTCGACGGCAAGTTCCCCTTGTAGGAACTTGTTGATAGCAGCATGTTGCTGGTCTCTGCTTAGAGACTTCAACATACCACTGATGGCGGGTTCTCTCATGAGCACACTCATGCGACCGACTACCTCCCATTCTTATTCACTCAGATGGGAGTACCCTTCACGTTTGACGTGAAAGATGTCATTTTCTACGTCCAACATGTTCACGCTGGACGGACACTAAGTAAGCGTTTGACCAAACTGCTTCCAGGTGTAACGGGGCACCCTTTGTCTGGGTGCCACGAAACTTCACGTACACTAGTACGTGCAGAGGAAGCTAATCTGCTTGAACGAATCGGTCAAGTGAAGGTAAAAAAGAGAACTGTAATTAATACAGCTAAGCGATCAATATAACTTTAATCTTTATCCAACTTTATTAAACTACGTCGTCGTACGACAACAACCTGCTCACCACTCAGTGCGCGCGTCTAGCAGCGATTGGTGGCAATCTATGGTCGAAACGTCTTATATCAACCAATCTTGGAGCAGCGCATGAATATTATCCAAAAAACGATAATTTTTTCTCAAAACTATCTATCTTGGATAATACTGGTAGAACTTTGTCATGCTAGAAAATATTCGTATTGACACCGTTTGGTGTCAAAACCCTGTAACGGGATACCCCGTTACACTAAATGTCATACGATGATTCCTATTTGTGGTTCTACAAACAGGGAGGTATTGGAATGTAGAGCTGGTTGGATGAATAAACGGGAAATCAACGCTGCCCAGCCAAACTGTGATTGTACTAAAGATTAATGAGAATGAAGATATTGTGCGAGTTATTGTCTACGTGGATGACATCGAATGTGCAACGAACAACGAGATTCGAAACCGACAATGTAAAAGAATCGCGATGAACAATACAGAGTTAAGGATCTTGTTGATCTACAAGAGTATCTTGGTGTGCAAGTAAACATGAAGAATGCCCCGTCTTCGAAAAACCAAAAAAGAAAATTGCACTGCAACCAGAAAACTATGATGAAGATGTGGATACTAGCTCTGGCATCTTTGATGCTGACGGTATTATCATTCACTAAGCAACTTGCCTAAGACTCAAACCGGCGTATGCGCCAGGAAGACTCAGTCGCTTTGAGTCAGCACCCACTCAGTATCACTTTGGTTGCGACCAGGGTACGAACCAAGAAATTTGTTAAAATGCCAAATTCACGAATGTGACCTTGTTGAAGTCGAGACCATTCTAAACAAATTTGTAACAGCAACCATGCTGGTGGGTGAGCTTGGACTTCTTGGACGTCGCAGGATTAATGGAGTCTTTGTGATTAAATTATCCGGCAGAGTCACAATATGGGTTTCCAAGCGGTAATTAATAATTGTGCACAACAGGGGCCGTTTTAATACGTAGCAGAGTGCAAGGCTATGATGGTAGCTATGGATGAACAAACATCATGACAGAGGTGCTATCACGATTCAAATAAATACTCACATTGGATGACTGAAATTTGGCTTTCTTAACAACAACACATACGACGTATAGCAGTCGGACATGAAACATCGAGATGCGGTGGCATTACGTACGAGATAAAGTGCAGCGGATAAGGGTGAAGCAAAAATAGGTTTTCGTTGATGACAATTCCTCGGATGCATTCCTTTAAACGATGCTGATTCGACATTCCGTGATTATTAGTCTATGTGCAAGGTAGCCAATTTTGTCAAAGTGTTACTCAGATAAGGCGTGTTATAAATGAAACTGTTTAGTGTTGGATGATACATGCGATCAGGCACGCAGTTGAATATCAGTTAAAAACGGACGGACTGTTACTAAGGAGAAATCAGAATTTTCAGAAACAAATTGGAGACTAGGCTGGATGAAGGTAAACTTGTAAGGTTATAAAATGTTTGTGTTGTTATTACACTGAAACGACAAAACGGTCTTAGTTTTTAACAAGTTAAAGCGACCAATGTAATATGGTGTCGAACTCGAATTTAATTTATGAAGGATTAAGCACTTGAACAAGACAGACTCACAGGCAAGGTCGATGGTCTTCCGTATAATTGGGAAAGAAAAGACTGTGTGTGGTAGAAGTGGACATTGTTGCCACATTTTGAAGAGCATAGACTTACAGACGTCCAGTACAACAGAGTTTAAGCGTCATAGTTTCGAACAGAAGATATTTATAGACACAGCTATTTGGAGACGAATGCATAACAGATGATGTGTACAAATTCGCCCAAGGATAAGCATCATCGAATGTACTACTTCCAGTATGTATCGGACATGTGGACTTCATTGAATTTTTTTGGCCTAAAGAACTTAGCGAAGGCGTTATGGTTCACATGGTCTTAAAACTGATGGACACACCAAAGTACTGAAACAGGTCCGACATGAATGTATATGTCAAAAATTTGTTTAAGATTCGAAAAGAAAGCTAAAGAGCTACAAGTATAAAATTACAGACGTGGACATAATCAGAAACATGGTCGACAGCTTGCCAAATGAATAAAGGCTTGTTGGGTGACAACGATTACGATAGGCGCGATTTATACACCTTAACAGGTTCAAAAAGTGATAGCACTACATGCCCATAATACAGCGGTTTTATACCTCGTAAGCAAGATTTTTGATACTGAAGCATGCATTCACGTTGCGTGAAAGCGGACTAGTTATATAATTTACACCAAAACATTTAAGGAAAGCGTTCGAGAACTAATCTACAAAAAGTATTGCCAAAGATGAGAGTGAAAGTGGTATTTATTATCCATCATAAATGTTATAGAGACGATTAGCACTGCGTCTTGGAGAAATGTATGTTCCAAGTGCAGACGATGCGGTAATTTACTCAACAAGGGCAAAAAGAATTCTATTTAATCAATTTCAAATATGGAAGTAACGTTATTCATGAACGAGCACGCATTTGTCGTGGCGAAATAATTAAAGGTACATGAGAATCTAAAGCAAACTCCAACAGAATTATTTAGACGCAGTTGGGCTAGTTCGTCTCGCGAAAAGTTCCTCCGCAGTTTGCCCCTTAAATTTCAGTTGTGTGTTTTGCCTTTGCTAAGCACCTACAACAAATCTCACGTTTAGGAGCCCGTCTGATCTCAGTAGTTTCCTTTCTTCAACTATATTGACTTCACACATATGTTCGATGTAAACGTTTACGATTTCAAGGGAGTTGGGCGCAGTAAACGTCTGACTAGTAGAAGTCTGGTATTATGGTGGAGTGGGGTTTGAAAAATTGCTGATGATATCCCCGACTCCCCACTGGCGCCCAGACGAACGACTAACAAAGATGAAAAATCCAATAACATAGCAGAGATCCGCTTAGCGTGATCTTGATCTTGATGAGCCCTCCACCCACTAGACTTTCTTCCCGACTCCCACACATTCTTGCTTGTGGCTGTCGTCGATTATTACCCATCGTACTAGCAAATGTAGTGTCGATAATTGAGATTTCGGCTCCAAAATCGAATAGAATGGTGAACCTTTTGTTGTTGACTTTGACCACCGCTTTAGCTTGTTTCAATTTTATTCCGGTTTGTAATATTTCCGATACCCTCGAGACAGCCTGGCGCTATATCGAGATCTTTTTAACGGGAGATCGCGAACGTTAGTTCACCCGCTTTAATCTTGAAATGTCACGCAAACGATCGTTGCCAATCACATTTCTTGAAAATCGCGCCGTTCCGAGGTTTGATTTCCTGATCGATCCTATCCATCTCTACAATTGCATGTACGAATTCATATAACGGTCGACTTGTACCGGATTCAACCTAACCTGGCGAGAATCTATTATAAAATATTCCTTTCCTTGGTCGGAAGAAGCTCACGTGCTTTTTCAGCACATACCACTTACTGTGAATCCTTACATGAGAATTTGACTGCTTACATAAACTTTACCAAAGGGGGGACACACATGTCGGAATTTGTCCGAGGGATGTCCTCTGAGGCTCCACTTTTAACAGGTCAATCTTTTCCAACATCCGCGATCATTATGTCTTTTCGATCCGCAGTAAGTGCAGGCATTCGAAAATCCGACGAGATTGCGATCATCGTCCCATTCTGTCTTTCGCGATTTGTTTCGTTGCTCCCCCTAATCTGAAACTTAATCGGACGCGGTCGTCACACAGACCATGCGCCAATATTCTACTTCGGACAGTCTGTGTGATCTTAATTCTGAGTCGCTTTCTAAATTTTGATGGGTGGTGTGTTTTCGAATACGAGGAAGCCAACACGGTAGCCGATAGCAATCCGAAATTGCTGAATTCGGCCGGCTCTTAATTCTGTCGAAAGTACATACGCTGACACGCGTGTAGAATTTCTTTTATCGTGTCAAGCGTCATGCAATAACAATAGTGCCAATTGTTTCGATAGCTCTCGATCGACCAAAGTATCATTTAAATGATCCACACGCTCACGTCGGCATGCTGGCGATTCATCTTAGAACACTACTTTGGCTCTAATTCCTGCAGCACCCAGCCGGTGGGAATTCCAACGGGTTCTTATCCCATCGCTTCTGCGCATGGAACTAGTGCCTTCCTGTTGACATCCCGTATCCTCCATATTGGACCATGAAGCTTTCGGAAACTAATTTTATTGGTTTAAAGTCGATGGGCTCAACATTTTGTACCAATCTTGCACAGGTCTTGTCAGCAGGTTTCCGAATACCATCACACTTTTATCATTGAGAGCTTGATCGCGTAGAAAGGCATTTTCACCTTTTTTAAAACGACTTCTGGTAGGTTCTTCTTCTTGGTCCCGACCTGAAATTGCTTTCAGGTCCGTCATCGCCAAAAATTTTATTTTCCTGCGCACAGAAACCTTTAGTAGGTGCAGCATCCGATGTTGCCACCTGCGGTCGCCTTATGTAACCGAATCCTTTACGGTCTTTATCATGTTCGCCCGATAGATCACGGTAAAAATACAACTATATTTCTCACATCATGGATGTTTCGCTCAAAAGAATTTGTTGAGCGTTCTTGGAAGACCGGGTGACTTCCTCCTTTTCCATCACGATCGCGAAATTTTTTTTTTCCATAGTGGCATTGCATTACGCTTGTGGTTGTCTTAGTTCAACTGTCTTCGCATTTTTCGAAGCCTGTGATAGAGTCGATTGCACACCGCTGTAACCCGAGTCGGGACTGTCTCTCAGCAGCGCTGACCCAGACAGTCCCAGAGATATCTGCTGCGTTTTAAAAGATTTTTCCAAGTCCAAATCTGACTCCGATAGGGCGTTGTGCGATGAACCTGTATATTCTATTTTGCAATGAGGTCCATCGACTCGAATACATAGCCCAATTATCCCTCCGTCAGGATAAGATCTATCTGCTCAAGACCCCTGTCTATACTTTTCTCTTTCTTGATCTGCTGATACATGGGAATCGTGAGTGATCGTTAGTGGAATATGTTTCTTAAATAGTAGCCTACCCACCTTGATCAATCGGTCGTGGTCGCACTCTAACAGCATTTGTGCATCAAACGCTCAAATAATAAATCCGGCGTCTTTCAGAACGTAAAAAGACGTCGCGGTGACTCTAGCTGATTTGAGGTCACTTTTGGTGGTGTTATTGGGCCATCTATCGACCCGATCAGATTGGGCTTCTAAACCTGCACAACTGGTTCTTCCGCGAGCAGTTTCCTCAGAAGTTGCCAATAGAATTCCCAAGCGATCCGTTCTAGCTGCCACCCTTCTGATTCTGCGTCTTTACCATCCATCCTGATCGCTTTAAGGCTCCAAAGTAATTCGCCGTCTTCGTCTTTGATCGGGCCATCTTAGGAGTGTGTTTCTTGGCCTATATTTGGGAGGGAGTTTTGAATGAAAATCTTTCAGCTCTAGCGGTCAGATTTTCAATCGACAGCCAGTAGTTTGTACAATGATCTGCGGCGGTCCCGGAAAGGACCTGAACAGGGGTTTAAGGCTTTCCTTACAGATCATCTCATTGATATTTTTATTGTATATTACTGTCAATATATCTTCCATTAGAATGGTGATGATAATGAAATATTCGCTCTTCGCGTGTCTGTGATAATCTTCCGCTGGTGCTTAAAATTCAGATCAGCATCAAATAAAACATCTTCATCACGGGACCCAGGGTAGAACCTCGAGACACCGGATGATTTGGGCACGCGTACCATTGTGGTGGAGTAGAATTTGTAAGAATGCTGATGCGATCCAAATTCTCCACTTGTGTCCAGACGAAGGACTAAAAGAGGCGCAACTCCAGTTTAATGTAGATGTATATCTTCCTCACCTTGTGTACCTGTCGGTAGGACGGGTAGCCGCTTTAGTGGACCCGATTCAATGCTGATCTTTACTGTGTTTGAGATTGGATTCGATTGTGCAAAAATCTTAGAGCGATCCAGATTTTCTTGGGGCAATCGATTTTAGTCGCCCGGAAGTTCTTTGGAATTGTCACGAACAAAATTCCGGTTCCTAATTTGCAAGCCTTCTGGCCGCATGAGCCGTCTCGCAATCTTGTATCATAACCACTTGGGAGTTGCGTCCAATCGCACTTTAGGGCAAGAGTTCTTGTATGCTGGCCTAAATGTCAGGAGTGTTGTTCTTTAACAGACGACAATCCTCTGTTAACGTTGGTAGTTCAACAATTACTACCCGAAAAAGGGATGCGCGTCCTTTGAATCAAATTGATCCCTGTTTGATGTTAAACATCCAAAGACTAGACAAATAATATGCCTATCTTGTAGGCCGGGATTTGTTGCCACGTGTCGCCTACCTTCCGAATAAATTTGCAATTCTTATCTTACAGATGACCCACGCTGGATTGCGGCCCCCTGGTCACGGTCTATTTTTCGCATATCCTTGTTCATAGTCCCTTGATCGCGGTGCCTTATTCGCGGTCCCTTGATCACCCTCTATCCTCTTTCCACGGTTCGGTACGGCGCTGATGGAGTAGGTTCTGCCTGTTGATTTTTCTAACGGTGGCGTCTCTGTTGACGGCAAACGTCTTACAGGTCTTCAGCCAGATACCGCTTTTTTATCGAATTCCATTGGCCTAACCACACTCATCGGGTGAAGTATGTCCACTCGAGCTCCCCCATGTCTTTATCTACAAATATCGACAACTACATCCTTACCCGTCTTTTGAAGAATGTAATTCGCTAGCCTACGAATCTAAAAATTGTGAGAGAAGATCCATCCGAGGCGTCGGAATCCTCCTCAAGTCGGCAGTCCAACAAAGTAAGTTTTTTGCGGGCTCACCACAACGTTTTGGTAATCCACTAAGCCATAATTGACTCATTTTATTTGGATTTGATGAGCAAGTCGCGGTGATAGTTAAAATATCGACGTTATTTGATTGCGTTTCTAGTCAAGTCTCGGACGATTTATTTGTGACCCCCTATATTCGATAAATGTAGCTAAATGATAGGAGATTACGGGCGGAAGGTCATAAAATGTTCGAGGTTCGGACCAATCAATCGTGCAAGCTCATTGCTCGTTATGGTAAGGATGACAATGAGATGGCATAATAATCATTAAAATTGAGAAACAGCTGTTGTGTCGTCGTGCGCATTTTGCAATGACGGACGTCAACGTCACTACAATTCCCACATTTGAATATGAACAGAGCTAAGTAGCAACCAAGACAGTGCAAAATAGGTCTGTAACAATTTATTAAGATGCTTGTAGATGCGTAAATTATATCTTGTGGTAGCTAAGTGTTGTTTAAGTCCATTATGCTCATAAAAATAAATGCTGCTATGGTTCAAATCCAACATCTGCAGTCTTTCTCCCCAAGATCTGTGAAAATTATCAATTGATACACTTCGAGCATCGCTAGCCAATCTTGACGTCGAATGGAGGGTATTGTCATAAATGTAATGAATGAATTTCTAAAAACCTGATATTGTTTCTACCTATACTTCGCGATATCCCTGGAGCATCTATCGGCCGTTACAATTAGTTAGAACCTACCACTTAGCATCGCATTCTACAGATATGCCATGATATGTGCGGCCATTTGGCGGCTTCATTTTTATTGCGAAAGCTACCACCTAAAGATACAATCTGATAGATTACTAATCAACCGAGCTAACTTTAACTCGCCAAGGTTACTACTCGTCTTTGACCCCATATCCGCACTTATTTTCTTTGTCTCATATACCTAGTATTCAACATCGCTCATCACGAACGAGACGACTTCAACCGTCCAAACTTCGGCCATCTCATCTGTGGCTATGGCATCCCCATTTCTAGGCAGATAAGACCTATGAGGATGGTTATGCTGAGTCCGATAATTATACAAGGCCTCTTATTTCGCAGCACGCGCAATACCGACGTGTCCTAGCATTACATATCTTTCATCATCGAAAGACCTTGTTTCGGATTTGAACATGTAAGACCATGCAATTTTCGTGCGATAAAAAGCGCAGAAATCCAGTTTAAAAAACCCCGCAAAAAAGAGTAAGTAGAACATCCGTAAACCTTCGTTCTCGTGCGACTACATTAGGGCAATTGAAGGCTGCCAAAGCGTCTGACATGTAACTTCATCCTTGTAATTTCCCGATTGCAGACATCGAATGTCGTTTAACCCCGATAACAAATTAAGTACCCCTGTTATTGGGAATGTCGTTGCATGGGTTACTAATGACCACATGCAGAGGAAGACACTGTATGTTTGTGTATAACGATGAGATCGACTTATCGTGATGTTACTGAAATCGTAGAGTTGATATTGGTAGGATTAGACAAGTACAACGAGACGAACTAACTTAGAACCTAGCTAGGTAATATATTTGCTTTTCGTTATATCTTTTTTATATTGTTTCATATTTAAATCACTTTTCCTGTTGACAAAACTCATAGGGTCATGATACCAAACACGCCTGACGCGGGCGAGATACTCGGCGAAGATTATTCCTTTGTGTGGTGGTTCAACACGAGGATAAAGCTAACAAATTAGGGATTGCTCAAGCAAATAGACACTACGAAGGCCATAACAGAAGGAGACGTAATCGCGTCAACTTGTAAGTTCAACGACATGAAGGCCATCGCGATTGTGTCAACAATGATCAGCACAAATCTTTAGAAAATGGTGTTGGCGGCGAAGACAACGGCAGAAGCGTGGAACGTACTGAAAAATTGCCTCCTTCCACAGAGTATACACAATCGCGTGCAGATGCGGCGGCATCTACGTGAGTTCAAGTTGACCAGGCGAGGAAGCATCATGGACCATTTCCTGAGATCTGACGAGATCTGCATGACTGTTTAAGCTGTCGAACAAGAGATTTGACCGGAGGAGGTTTTGGTCATCCTATTGGGTAGTTTTACAAGAGACTATCAACCCATCTTCAATATAATTGAGAACGTGACCAGCATGACATTGTTTCACGCTAAGGAAATAATGAGACGTGAGTACGATGAATTGACGAGGACAGAGCAACAAGAAGTTGCACTGAAAAGTATGCATCCTTTTAACTACAAAAAAGACCGCGCAGAAATGAAAGAAGATCAAATTCAAGAGGTGAAAAATTCTCAGGAAGATGCTACCTATGTAACAAATATAGGCACAAGTGTCAAGATTGCAAGGCTAAACAAGTGGAGTCATAGCGATCTGGAGAAGAAAGAGCATTTACTGCGTCAAGTAGGACGTCAGCTGGATGGATATTGGAAAGTGGGGCAAGTAGCTACTTGTGTTCCGATAGAGATGAGTTTTTAAATTAAACTCACTGAAAAAACAATCATGATTTCCATAGCAGACGGCAGTGAAGTGGAGGCGCAAAGTGTTGGGACAGTGCGTGTGCAACTCCAGACTGGTGAAGAGATCAGGATCGAGGAGACACTATGGTTGCCGGACCTGGATCTAAGGCTACTATCAATATCGGCATTGTCAAAGGTCTTCAAGTGACCTTCTCAGATCCGAGCTGCCAGATCAGTAGTAATGCGTAATTTTTTGCTCAAGTACCAAGTCGGAACGAGATGTACGTCTTGGATTGCATGCCGGCCGAATCAGCAAACATCTGCAAAGAGACCATTCAAGAGCATAATTTAAGTGACGGATTAGGAGCGGCTGATACACAGATGTGGAGTACAAGATTAGGCCACCTGCCTGCGAAGATGCTGAAGGGTATGGCCAGTTGCGTTGTTAACTTAATAATAAAGAAGAAACAGGGCGGTGCAAATAAAGTCGAGATCTGCGAAGGGTGCATCAAGAACAAAGCGACTGTTTAAAAATTTCCAAAAATACCTTACGGACAAGTGAAGATCAAGGAAGTAATGGAGTTGGGCACAGAGATGTCATAGGACCTATGAAAACAAAGTCACGAGGAGGATCAAGATATGTCGTGACATTTATCGATATTTTTTTTTAAATACATAGTCGCATAAAATATCGAAAACGAGTCAGAATCGAAGGATCGCTTCATCGAGCACAAGGCATTTATGCAGAATCAACTGTCGAAGGAGATCAAGTAGGTCAGGACGGACAACGGAACTGAATGTGTCATAGACGTTTCTCTGGTATGTGTCAAAAATTCAGTATCGTGCACCAGACGACAGTACTGTATTCGCCACAACAGATTGGGCTGGTTGAACGCATGAACCGGACACTGACCGAGCGAGCCAGAGGAGTGCTCAGTCATGTGCAAATTGACAAGATTTGGAGGGATGAGGCGATGAACACAGCAGGATACGCGACAAACTAATCCCATGTGCCATTCATCCGACTACAACTCCATTTAAGTACATTTTTGAAAAGAAACCTTTCTGAAAAGTGTGTATGTGGTTCAAAGGGGAATGCGCATGCCGACAAGTCAAAGAGGAACAAGATGACCAAGAAGGCGATTCGATGTATTTATATTGGTTATTTGGAATACACCAAGGGGTTTCGGATACAGGATGAAGATTTTATGAGGGTGAAGTACACGTGATTTGCTAAAATTGATATGCGACCACCACTTCAGTACGTGCAACATTACAGCAGATCAAGTGACCTAGGTATTCGCGGTGCTCATGTCGGCGACGTAATTTCTATCGATTAAAAAGTCGATTGGCACGGAAGACGTGGAACTGGAAAAGGATTACAGTTGAAGTGTTCATCAAGAAAGTCGCGAACAAGATGGGCGTACGGCGACGATGGCTCAACCATCTTGATGCAACAACGAGCTGCATGGACACGCGGGATCTAATGTTGAAGACCCCATGTTTGAGATTGATGATGTGACGGTGACCGAAGAGCTCAAGAAACAGTTGAAGAAGCGTCTAGACCAGGGCACATGGTAATAAGACCAAGTCGACGGAAAAGTGATCAAGAATCACAAGAGACCTCGATGAGTCTATAAGAATCGGTGCAAGATGGAAAAGATCAAGCGCTAGTACCAGTGGGTGGTATAGGCAAAACCTTTATGACGGAACAGAATTGCGTCAGGAAAGAGGCACAAAGAGACTGCGTTTTGGGTATGAACGAGCATATGTAGGGCTCGAGACCCCAACGACATACGAAGTAGCTCTAGTCACCTCATCGCGATGATCTCTACAAGGCTATTCAAGCTGATCTCAAGGCATTGACGAATAAGAACACCTGGACAGTACAAACGAAGCGTCCAACTCAAAAAGTAATTGGAACCAAGTGATTTTGCGCTCAAACGGAACGAGCTTGGTAAGATTATGCGATACAAGGCACTTCTTGTAACACTTGGCTACTTAATTCGAGTGTTTATGGCGGTGTGTTATCACAAGGGGATGTTAATTCTTCAATATGATGTCGACACTGCTTTTTTATATGGCGTATTGGATGAAGAGGCATACGTTTATTCTCCTTTAGGTTTTTTTGCAGGACGTGATCAAGTGCTCAAGTTGAGTCGCAGCCCGTATGAGCCATAACAATCGGCTGCAACATGGTACAAGACAATTTCGTCTTTGTTTGTAGAAATATGATTCACATCATGCGCGACAGACTCATGTATTTTCTTCAAAGAGACTAAAGGCATATGTGGACGAACTTCTAATTGGAGCTGAATTTACTGGTTGGATGAAAGATGTGGTAGCGCAACTGTCAAGTCGTATTCCGATAAAGATATTGGAGGGCGCTCGATACGTTTTGGAATCGAAGTCAAGCACCAGCGCGACAACCGACGTCTGAAATTTAGTCAGAGATAGTGTATGTCAAGAATGGTCGAGTAATTTCATCAGGTTGACGCAATGGTAGTGTCAAGTCCAAGTGTTTAAGGGCAAGCGATAATCAAGATCGACAAAATTGAAACAAGAATGAAAAATCGACCATAGCGTTTGTTGGTGGGGTCGCTGTCGTACGTGGCAACAGGCACGAGACCACATTTTGCGTATGTAGCGCGTCAGCTAAGTCGTCATTTGTAATATCCACATGAAGAGCACTGAAACGCAGCGATTCGAGTGTTGCGATATCTGAACATGTCATAGAGCAAAAAAAATGCTGTGAAGGAGTTTCAGGCGATCTTCAGCTGAGTGCGTACACGGATGCAGACTGGGCAAGAAACAAGTGCAATCGCAGATCGATTTTCGGGTGAATTATTTATGATCAATGTCGCACCTGTGATTTCTAAATTGAATATGCAGTAGAGTGTGGCACTGAGCGCGGCAGAAGCATGGTACATGACTCATCCTTTGTGTGTACAGGAGGTGCTATGGACAAGAAGTCTACTCAAAGAGATACAAGTGCAGGTAAGTTACGCTATCACAATTCATGCAGACAACCAAACTGTAATTGATATTGCTACGAACGACAAAATTTTAGTCGAGCGAAGCACATATCGAAAAATTGTACCATTGTGTGCGCGAGCAAGTAAAAGACAAGATAATCGAGCTATAGTGTACTTAAACCAACTGTCAACCAGCAAATTTTCTAAAGAGACAAAAGCCGACAAAAAAGGTCGAGTCGGTGGTGGGCAAAGCCAATATTCGAGACTTTCTGTCGAGGGGAGGTATTGTTATTGTTAGTGTATGTGGTACTGATGACCACTTGGAAGGATGACATGGTATAATTGTGTGTAACGATGAATTATTTAATCGTAATGTTGCTGAAATCGTAGAGTCAGCATTGATAGGCTTAGAAAAGTACAATGAGACGAAGCTAGGACCTGGCTTGATAATTAATTCACTTTCCGTTAAACTTCTTTCAACTTGAATTCTTCTTTTATTTTGATAGGTACATCACAGTCATTTAGCTATCAAGAACTAATGACCCAAAAATGTCCGTCCAGAGCAGGCCTACACATCCCTTGCTGCTGTGTGAGTTATCTAAGCTATATGCCCACAAATGCACTCCGCGAACGGGTGCCTCTTAGATAGATCTGATCCCCAGCCCCGGACTTAAAGTTTCCGTGCTCGCGTTGTCTAGCCAAAGACTTAAGTCGCCCTCAATGAACGATGCCATCTCCCCCCACTCCAAAGGCCAAGGTGTCCTTATAGCTCGTGCTACCTGAACATTACTCCTTGAGTCCATCGCTCTGTTCACGAGACGTTGGCGGCTCGCTTGAAATGTCTTGTATGACTCGACCAGGTGATAACATGGACGCGGTCCGCCAGCGCAGCGCATTGGCGGTATATTTCCTGAAGATGTCTGGCCGTAGGTGGCGTCCTGGTGCTCATCTGTCGTATTATAAGGCGACTGTCGCCAACGACATGGATGGCGCTAAGCTTAAATTCAGTGGCCTTCCGAAGGCCAAAGAGCAAACCTTTATATTTTGCCACGTTGTTAGTGGTGAGTGAGCAGCCGAGTGCCACACTAGCCGTCCATGAAATATACAACTCAGCCGTTGTGCCGTCACGTGATACTATCAATGCCCCCGATCCCCCGATCCCTGGGCTACCTCGGACACCGCCGTCAAAGAATAATACAGTGGACGCTCCTGCCGTGATACCCGATTAAGCTGTACAGCATCCCCTTTACGGACGCTTTAGTGCAATGTGGGCTACTTGTATTGAAGCCTGGTAGTCTTCATTAGTCGTCCCTTCCAGCATGCGGGCTCTTAGCGTAATCAGAACCTGGCGTAAGCGCCCTTTAAGCCGTGAAACCCCTCGGTGGACGCTATTTGGCAGCGACTCGTCATAGCAGCGACAACGCCGTGCCCAGATCGCTTGATGCGTATGGACCACCTACAGCTTCCAATGTGCCTGTAAGACCGTATTTACCCATCCGTAAATTATGTAAAGCCTGTCCAGCGGAAGTGATCCGTGCAATTACATTAAGGAACCCCAGAACCCAGGAGGTACCTCTGGTAGTTGCAAGCTAAAAACCGAAGTAGGATCCTGGCGGGTGGTCCGAAGTCCTAGAGATTCCCAGGGCTCGAGGAAGGTATTCCATAAAGGCCGCGTGGCTCGGCACTTCCACCAGATGTGGCCAATCGTTATGCGCTACTCTTGGCAGTCGGGAAGTACACATCCGTTGATACCTCTCCTTGTCTCCCACGTGCTGAAAGCCTGAAGCTTTAACCTGTAGAGAAGTTGGGTGGCCCACACAGTACACCCTTCGATTCGATAGATATCGTTCCATGCTATAGTGGAAAGCGCCGTACCGATCTAGCTATTTTCTGCTACCCACTCTCTACCTCTGATATAGATCTCTCGAAGTCCACTACTTCGTTTCAAGTTCAGGCTACGCCTCTTGAGAATACCACGGGTAACTTTGTTCCCACCCTTTTGCGCCCTTATGCAAACGTCTCGATCAAAAGTAGGGTGAGAGCACAAACGAAGCAACAAATGAGAATCTCAAATGTAATCCTGTGTGGCCGTATAAGCTCCTCTCGGGAAGCCACCTTAATCGTACTCAATTGAGAGGTAGAGGCAATGCCTAAGATCAACGTAATTCACCCGTCATCGTCTGACTCATGCCCAACCTTGAGCGTAAATGGGTGATCCGACGGAAAGCAGCAGATAGTGACGGAAGCAGGGTCCCGATGATCAAAGATCAGTTCTGGAAAGTTTGTCAGGAGCGCGACAATAAATCCGTAAATACCCGGCTTATTATGCGCAGTCGGGCAAACGAATGTAAGCGCAGTCCGGCTTGGCATCTCCCAGCATATAAAATCGCCTAGTACGGTGTTCTTGGGGCAGAAAATTCCAGCTCTGTCTTGGTAAAGCGTGATCCATCCTTTTTGATAAGACCGCACGTTGAAGGATATACCATAGGTATTTAGGCTGGATGTAGGTCTTCATAGGTAGACTTAAGAAATACCCAGAGTGGTCGTAGGCCATCTCGAAGCATCATCGTGGAGTCTATGGTGCAGCATCCGTCCTCTCTTCGTAATATATCAGGCAGTAATCGCTCGACGGCCGGGTATGCAGATTGAATGGCTTCCGTAAAACTTTGTTCAGGAGATGATGCGCCGTGGGCTTCGAGAATCCGACGCCCTGCAGTCCAAATAGTTTCCCCGTGCTTGAAACCCGCCTTCATATGTCTCGCGTGTCCGAGCGTGATCCACACATTGTTAGCCTGACACGTATACCCTTTAGTAAGTAGACATTATCCGAGAAGCATCTTGCTTCCGAACGGATCAACGCTCCACTTTTTCACTGCTAATCCTGCCATGGCCAACAACTCAGCACGTAGGTCAGGAATGGCCATTGCGCCCTCTGATCGTGTCAAACACGCGATTGACTCTCGTAGCCACGTCGTACACCTTCCGTCAAGCTCTCCAAAGTGCCCATGCCAGATGCAATTCTTTATAAATTTCTGAAAGAGAACCACAGTTAAAGTATGAGGCCAAGCGTGTCGAGCTACATACAAAAGCTTTGATAGAATGAACGCTCCGGCTACGCGCGCCCGTTAGTCGACTGTTAATGATTTCTAACTGGCCAAGCGAAGACTTACCCGTAGTTGTTTCTCCGCAAGTACCCAAGTTCTAGTGGTGTCATCAGTGCCCCCAACCTGTATTCCAAGGTATCGGCAGTGGGCCACCAAATGTAGGAGTGATAAGTCCGGACTCATTTAATGAATCTCGGGGAAAAGCCGGCCTCATGCAATGCGATGGCCGTTGTTTTGGAGACATTCAGCTTTAGTCCAGAGGCTGCTCCATAATCAGCGACTACCGCAAGTGCTTTACTGATGTCCTCTGGATAATTCAAATAGACCGCCGTGTCGTCCGCGTAACCTGCGATGCGTAGGCCCAAATGCCTCTGGGGGTTGGTAAGATGGATTCCAGCGGTCACAGAAGGGCCATCTAACTTTTGGTAGAGAGGCTCGAGAGCTAAACTGAAGAGAAGAGGGTCGAGCGGGCATCCCTGCCGTATACCTCTCGTTATGCGCATAGATCGCGACCTTTCTCCGTTGGCTAAAAGCGTGCCGTAGTACCTTCATGCAGCAATGATATGACGTGCACCGGGTGGCAAAGATAACCATGCCGACGAAGTACCGCAAGCAAAAAGTCTCTATCGAGAAAGGCTTAAGTCTTCGCAAATTCCAGCCGCAAAGCCAGCGCATTGCGGTGATTCTCTGTTCCGTTAGCAGCTTGTTTGGCCACCGAGAAAAAATCTAGTGTCATTTGAATATTCCTATGGGGGACAAAACCTTGTTAGTTTGGGTAAATTCGGTGGGGAAGAGTGGTACGCACCGCCGTCGCCAAAATTCGCGTGAAAAGCTCGTAATCAGTGTTAAGCAAGGAGAGTGAGCGGTAATTTAATGGGTTACTCCTATCCCCTTGCTTTTTGATACAAAATGTATCAGTCTCAAGAAACGTGTCAGGGTACACCTTGGTATTGTACCACATGCGAAAAAGTTTTGTCATCAACGGATCATCCCTTATAAAAAATGGAGATACCAGTCGTTGCCAAGTCTGTCTGGACCACAAGCCTTCCCCGTTTTGCACGTTTTAAAGGCTTCTAAGACAAGGTTTTCCTGAATGAAGGTACCTGGATGAAACGTGTATTCCGTATCATCAGGTAAAGCCTACATCCAATGCAATACTCTACGCCTGTTGTTCTGCCGACCATCCTGTTCAAAGATAGGGGCCCAAGCTTCTGCTAGAGTATTTGCCTTGTCGTGCGTCTATCTGATCGGATGACCATCACGAGGATTCAGCGACGGAATCACGTTATCTGCAAATTTGCAGGAGATTCGGTTGAAAAAGGCCTTCGTTGTTTGACCCCCCCCACCAAGGTAGGACCGGAACAGTCGCCGCTGCTTTAATCGAAGCCAATTCCGCTTAGTCTCGTAAATGACATGAAAACGATGTGTCGCTCCCGCTTGGGGGGAGACCGAATGATTCGGTATACAACCTCCAGACTGCGAAGCTGTGCAGCAGTCGAGCAACCGCTCGTATCGGCAATATAGGCGCTTGAGTTTTTTCCGGTAAGTGTTTGTCAGACTCTTGAGAGATGCCTTCTTTTGTGCTAGTATGCCACTTGTCATCGCAGTTTTCATTGTATCCCACCTCTGTGCTGCCTCGTGTGCCGACATTTTCCCAGAATCAATATCCGCCGTGAAATTACTTAGCAAGTCCGTCACATTTCTGTCAACTCGAGCTTGAACGTACCGTGGAACTGGGAAAACACGCTATGACTTTTTGATGTGCAACGGGTTGACTAGGCTTTGAATGTGAAGCAGTACTCCTTTATGTTCAAAGAATAGACCTTCTAGGTCCACCTCTGTGTCTACTGCCCATAGGCGAGCGATGTCGTTCACGTACCAGCGGTCGAGCCGACTGGTAGCCGCTTGGTTGTTCTGCCCCTGGATACGCGTTAGTGTGAAGCCGGGTCCTAGAGGCATGTATTCCAGGTGAGTCCAGATCATTGGGCATTTGCACCGTTGCCGTATCGTTAAGTCGCTATCGACTTAATAGCGTGGTCAGTGCAGGAGAACATGTCTTTCAGCAGTGTCGCCGAGCGAGCGGTCAAGGAGAGGATGCTAGGTACAGTTGAAGTCCCCGTCCACGTATTTATTATCGTTGGCTGAAATACGAATGCTCGCAAGGGTAGTATAGAAGTCTCTCCGAGATCGGCGCTCCGTAGGGGCATACACGTTCACCACGAGGGCTAAAGTTTCCTTTTATACTTCCTTCAAGGGCCATGAAGTGTGGTGACCACCGATCGGGTGCAAACGGGGACAAGTTGTGGACTCCGGAGCGAGGATGTATCAGTACACCCACACCCGCAGACCGTGATGATGCCGAAGACCAGTGAGACAGATGTGGGCGTTCCGGGCCGACCATATAGCCCCACTGCGCTGCATAAAGCTTGGTAGTAGATGAAATGTCATCAGTAACTACATGTGTTTTTTGTAGAAATGCGAGATTAAATTTCCCTCTGGAATGCAATCTTTTAAACGATGCAATCCAGTCGCTTCGATCGCCTTCTGTCTAGCAAAAACCCCCTCACGTTTTGGGTGAGCAAGCCAAAGGTCTAATCCTGTCGATGAAGAGATATCGTCGGCTTGGAAAGTCGAGAATAATTACGCTCTTTTTCATTTCTGCGTCTAACAGCACGTCTTGCATTCCCATGGGCGTCGAATTCACACTGCAGTGTTTGGCTTCTTTCCAATTGGATTTGTACTGCGTAATCACATATCGTTGTGGTTGCTCAGGCCCACTCTGATCGACCTCGGTTGGGACTATTTTATTTGAAGTGGCGGGGAGACACCGCAATCGAATGCTGCTGCATCTACATCCTCGGCCCTAAGGGTAAAATTGTGGACCTGCTCCAGGATGAGTGTGAGATAATATCCTCCCAGATCTGAGCAATATCAGGGAAGCTGTTGTACCAAATGAACCGTGAAGCTGTTGTAGATCGCCACATTGACGCCCGACGCCATTCTTAAACTGTGTATGGAAGGATGTGCAGTATATTCCAGTGGCCTAACTGCATCCCAGTAGGGAATTCTCGTTGGAGCGAGCTGTCTGAATATTTGCAGAGCTATTCCCAGCTAGAATCGCTTTTCGCTAGCATTTGGGCTTCCTGAGGTGAAGCACTCTCGCAAGAACTTAGCCAGTCACGACAGTGAGTCCTTGCCCTGTCGTCACTTTCTTCGTCATCAGCCACGCGTCGCAGACTTGTGATTTGCTGTCGATAAGCCTCTACTGCACCCCATTCCATTAACTGTTCAATCGGAATCTGTTGCGCCGCCAGCTCTGGAAAAGGCAAAACGGCCATCACATAACGAAGCGCTTCTTTATGTTTCGCGAACCACGGAAAGTAATCAGCCCATGTACCATTACCTGGTTCCTGCGCCGCGATGGAGAAGATCTGGCCGTGCGTCTGCGTGTAGCCGTTGAGCAAGAATTCGATCCGAAGCCGAAAGATTGTCCATGGACGGCGTCGCAAGAATCCTGTTGTGCACCGAGGAGTGTACGGTGTGTGGATGTTCTGGGTTATACCGAGGTGGCCACAGCAGCTCGTCAGGATCAGCAACGTCAGTCCCATTCGACTTACTGGAATAGATATCGAGTCCCATATCTTCAAGGATAGCCACTTCTTCGGCCCTCACTATCTCAGCTAGCGAATCGGGGTCGTATGCACTTGCGTCAAGCACCGGTAGCCCCACAGCGCGATGTGCTGTATCAAGTCGCGTGCGCGTCGCCGGTCCAAGACGTGCGTGCCACTCGTAAAACAACGAGCCGTGTTGGACACCATAATATTGACTATCTTGAAGCCTGAAGATCAACATGAGAGGAACCACTTAGAGAACCATACATGCATCCAGCACATCACTCATTATCCCAACCTGGATATAAAAAATTACTTCGTTTCATGTGAATCGCCATTGTACATAGTAAAATTGTGGAAGGAGTATTGGTGAGCGCTTATGATATCATCCCTTTCTACCGTCCAAGCATAAATCGGTTCGCGTACATAAATAGCCAGCGCCCTTAGTAGGGTAGTCCCGGGCCACAACTTGCTGGGGATAGTATTGGCTACCGACATATCCCTGAGACCCGCATAGTGAGCATACAAGGCCACCGTCGCCGCCTCCTCTGTGGTTGGAGCTATCAAAGCTGGGTACAGCTGGCCCAGCTCCTACATGGGGTCGATCAATTTGACCTGAAAATCGTAACGTAGGTTGGCTAGAATGATATCAGTCAGCTGTCACTTGATGTCGTTAATCTTACCTGTTTGATCCATACCTGGTTAAAAGTGCGGGCAGCAATATTGGTGGTCGTCGCGTAAAATGCGTAAAAGACCCCGTGGCCATTAGTAAGGACGGGAACCTGCTGGCCTTGTAGCTTGTCTAGCCTCATGGCTATCGATGAGATCTGGTGTGATCGGTCGAAAGACCCCGAAGACGCCATTGTATGGGAAGAGGCAAAACCATCGACTCCATTACGCTGGTATGTGGATGACTGGTGGTCATCGGCACCCCATACTCCCAACGCATCCACGTCCGTATGCGTGGTGGGAGAGGGTAGAGAGCCGCCACGAGCACTAGCCCCTCCTGATGCGCCCTCGCCTGCATTAACGAATCGGTATCCGCCACAGCCGGACGATCTTTATGATCCTCTCCCATTTCTTCGTCTGAAAGAGTCGCTGACTGAGCTAAGTACGTTAATTGTTCCGGCTCATTGGTAAAGGACGTAGCGCAATAATCATCCCCAGCATGTTCGTCTCCAAATGAATCGGCGTCATCCGAGCTGTCCGCCGGCTCGTCATAAATGCTGCGATGAGCGGCAAAACTTCTCTGCTATTAATTAATGACAGTTGATCGCGGTGCAGCCGAGGGGGGGGGGGTGCTGGTATTTGTGGTCGTGCTCCTCTAGACTAGAGATGCTACGTTGCCGCTGAGCAGACGCTAAGTTCACTCTCAAAGAAGACACCTGTGCAGTAGCCGGTTTTACGTCATGTTGCTTTGCCTCGGCTGCCCCCTCGTGGCGCCGTAGCTGCCTGAATACTGTCCGCGTGTCTCCCTCGTGTATGGACAGTCCGAAGCGAACCACCCGCGTTTTGTGGGGAGGTTACATCAAAGTGCGGTGCAATCTAGACGCTGTTCCTAGCTTGGGTTTGTCGACGCACTACTGACCAATTTGTGGGGTCCGCCGTGTTTTTAATCATGTCATTTTGTTGAGTAGCTTGTCGAGTCGGTATTGGCGTGTCCTCCGTCATAGGTATAGGTGCGCGATCGAGCGCCTGTACTCCATCTTCAGTACTTTGGCCACTGAGGACCGTGGTGAGGGAAGCTAGCTTAGTATCCAGAGATGTAACAGTAGTACAATTGCGAAAGGATGCTCCTGGTACCTCCGTCGTTGGGCGATTATCCACCCGCTGTCTACCCGCGCGTGTGTAGGGAGTCGTCCTACTGGTACTCTGCACCGGTGGCCGAGATGCAACGGGTTGTAGCAGTGGTGGCAAGGAGCCGTGGATACTCTTTGGAAGTAATGCACAATGACATTGTGCCGTCCAAGTAGTATTGAAGTCACATTTTGCAATAGTTCTGGGCAGGCATTTTAATTAAATATGACCGTCCAAAAATCATTGTCAGAATCCGCGGGCCACCTTTGCCTGAGGACCGTATGTCAAGGATCGGTCCACCTGCGATGTGAGTAAAGGCTGCGGGAAGATGGACCGCATCCAGTCTTTTTGTACCTAGGATTCGGATATCATATTATAGTGCCATCTGTGGTGCTGTAGTCGTTCCAGGTTCTCTGTTGACTGCCCACCTCTGTGTGACTGGGCAACCGCGCAGCTTGAGTTCCTTGTTCGCCCACCTGCCAGCCGACCAGCCGGACATAAATGTCAAAATCAGAGTATGCTGTCCGTCCAAATCGACGCGTTGTGCATCTCTCTCGAACTGTTTCATCTCTGCTTTTAGTGAGTCCGAACCAGAATTCGAGTAAACACACTCACGCAATAGCGACCGGCGGGGTAGCTTCTTTCCCCGTTTAGCTCGCGCAGGCACATCTGCGATAAGAGTCCCTTCCACAACCGATTATGGTAAGTGATCATCGCAGCCCTCTGTAAACTTGGCGTAGTGCACGTCAAAAAGTGGTGGGGGCCTGGTAGCTCCAACTGTTGGTCCACATACGCTTGAAGCGCAGCCTTTCATCATCGTTCATAGGGCGCAATGCGTTGTCGTCGTGCAATGGGTATTCTGCTGTCGCTATCTTAAAGATATAAAGAAGCCACTGCTGGTCCGCAGTCGAGACCTCACTTGGCTCAGGCATAGCCCATCAGGTCTACCCGCATCCCATTCCGTCCAAGCTACGGTCAAAGAGGGAAATTGAAATTCTTCACTATATGTGCTACTACACATTCCAACGACGTTGCGTGCTGAAAGTACATCCTCGGTGCTGTCGTGTGGACCTGCATCCCCATCTGCTATGTAAATCTTTAAGGCTCTAGGGTCTGATTCGGTCGTAAATCCGGCGGGGGATTTGGTGGTCGAGATGGGTGACCAGCCTCCGTAGAGCCGTCGCCTCCACTCATCAGTGGGGCTAAAAGGGTACTTTAGTATGAAAATTTATTTACAAATCGCAATCGCTGTGCAGCCGCAAATTGGAAAGTGGCTTGAACTCTTCGAAACGATTATCTTAGGGTACGACGGGAGCTTGCCTTAAGTAAGTGTGTAAGAGGACGTAATATGTAAATTGATAATTTAATAATTTTTTAGGGTTGAGGGTTTAGGGTGTAGGGTGTAGGGTGTAGGGTGTAGGGTGTAGGGTTTAGGGTTTAGGGTGTAGGGTGTAGGGTGTAGGGTGTAGGGTTTAGGGTGTAGGGTTTAGGGTTTAGGGTTTAGGGTTTAGGGTTTAGGGTTTAGGGTTTAGGGTTTAGGGTTTAGGGTTTAGGGTTTAGGGTTTAGGGTTTAGGGTTTAGGGTTTAGGGTTTAGGGTTTAGGGTTTAGGGTTTAGGGTTTAGGGTTTAGGGTTTAGGGTTTAGGGTTTAGGGTTTAGGGTTTAGGGTTTAGGGTTTAGGGTTTAGGGTTTAGGGTTTAGGGTTTAGGGTTTAGGGTTTAGGGTTTAGGGTTTAGGGTTTAGGGTTTAGGGTTTAGGGTTTAGGGTTTAGGGTTTAGGGTTTAGGGTTTAGGGTTTAGGGTTTTAGGGTTTAGGGT